>CM029129.1:11052945-12252945 GCA_016859345.1 Istiophorus platypterus | reverse complement strand
GGGAGAAGTATGATATCGAGTCTATCCGCGCCATGAAATCCCCGAATTTCACACAACCGCCCCCCAGAAAAACCCCATCGACCAGGTGGATTTTGAAAAGCTCGTTTTATTTACAGGCGTCATACGTGAAAAGTACAGACTTTGACAAAAAAATGGACACAGACAAGGAGACAGGTAAAAACTATAAAGGAAATCTTACCTTAGAGAGGTAATTGCCTACTACTTAGCAAGAACGCCGAAGCTAGTATTTAAGTGTCTGTGTGTAGGATTTTTGTGTAACTGGGCATAAATTCATGTTTGTTGATAAATAAATGCTATCATTCATCCTTCCTATTTCTACCAGAAGATGGCGCCAAAGTAAAGAAATTTATAATATATATATATATATATGTGTGTGTGTGTGTGTGTGTGTGTGTATGTATACATAAAAAAAACTATTTATGTCTCCTTTTTTGTTTTTTGTTAGGAACAGTCAAATGTCAGACAGTTGTTAAACATTTTAACAGAGACCGGGAAGCCATTTTATGCTGAGTTATTAATGGGCAAAAGGTGTGTTACGGAAAATTATACATAAAACCAAAGCAAAGCAAACAAAACCAAAACAACATTCAAGGTCCACATAATTTTCATCAACTAGCCTATGGTAACTGTGGATATTGGTACACTGACAACTGAGCAAACTCCATCTGCTGCAGAAGGCCACTGTAGGGTGCAGCTGAAAGCTAAAAACAACAACAAAAAAACCCCAAAACAAAACAAAAAAAAAAGGTGAGGCCATGAATGAACTTTCATGCTAACAACAATGCACATTGTCAACCATGAAACTGATGAAATGCAGCTCCTTAATGTGACCCAAACAGATTTTTTTTGGTACTTTTTCTGAACAAATTTACACAAACATGAACGAGCAAATGTATGGCAACTGAAAGAAAAACTGTGATGTAATCACAGGGAAAAAAAAAACAAATAAACAAAAACTAAACATAAACGTGGAGCAGCCACTCATCAACACTAGTAATGGATTTGAACACCAAAAGCATAATAATTTGATGCATGTTGTGAAAGGGGAAAGCTAAGGTCGGTAGAGTTTAGAAACAGCATCAGAGGAAAAGGAGAGAAGCTCCCTCTTTCATCTATTTATATACTTTATGTACATAGCATTTATTTTTTAAATAAACACTGAGGTTTGACACACCATAAAGGAACAAGTACTGACAGAAGTACTTTGCCAGAACATGCACATGATTCCCTTTGTATTAATTCAACAGAAAATCAAAAGAGAGAAAGGCAAATGAGTAACAATATGGATATTCACAACCAACATGGACGCCTTAAACTAAAGCATGAATAAGCTGAGTGTAAATGGGAATTGTTATGTTGTACTGTGAATAATTAGATCACGTAGAATCAAATACAATTATGGGAAATGGGAATTTTCATGTTCTTTGACTATTTGTGAAGCGGCATGTTTTTGAAATTAAAGATTTATCAAACAAAGAGGTATTACTGAATTTCATTAAAGTACTACTTAGTGTACAAATTTAACATGGTATATTATCATGTTAAGTACAATAACAACCATGTATTCTTGTCATGTATAGCTGATTAAGGTAATACTTGAAGCTGTAATTTGATGTCACAGATTATTATTGCCCTTATACTATGAAATGCTGTATTACAGGCAGCCCACTATGAACCCAAAGCACTTGTTTCTGCCACAGTCATGCCAATATCCTGTATCTCTAGTTTTATAACCGCACTTAGTTGTTAATATAAGCATTACAGGTTGGGTCAGCCAAAGCTTACAAAGTTTACAAAGTTTCAGTTGCACCCATCATGTAAACACAATAAAGCAAACACAACATTATAAACAAACAGAGCAAAAAAGCCAAAGAACCTAAAGACAGATGCTCCTATGTATGCACAAAAGTCATTAGGCTTTCAAAATAACAAAAAGCCTTTTCTCCAATTTACAAATAATTTACCGCAAGAAATATACACATTTATTTATATACATGTTATTACACTAATTACAAATGTGCTTTGAGCTAAAGGACTCCCAAAATCATAGTGAATGCACATAAGGTTTCAAACTGATGATAACAAAGCAATGTGTTGAGGATATGATTTTAATTATATGATAAGTGTTAATCAATGAATAGGTCCGCATTTAAATGATGAATTCAACTTTTGATAAAGGGGAACTCAATGGATTTGACACATCAACATCAGTTCACATGTCTTAGGCAGTACTACTGCAAAAAAAAAAGAAAAAAAAAATATGCATAGAGCATTTTTTTGGCCCCAGTGGCAGCAAAGTCCAAATGGCCTCAAGTGATCTCACTTGAGTCAGTGTCAAGTAGGTCTGAAGACTTCAAGTTTGAAAGTATAAACAATCTGAGGGTGTGGATTTAGAAAGAAGTGAGTTTACCACACCTCTGTGTCCTTCTCCTCAGCCTTCTCTGTCTGAGGCTAAATTAGCTGCTACTATTGAGACACGCTTGAATCTCGAACAACTGTTCGCAGTTGAGTTGCACTGTGGGTAATGTAGGCACAACGAGGAACGAATGGGATTTAAAAGATGGTTCTGCTGCATTAGTTTTGATCATTTAAAAAAAAAAAAGTCATCATGTGTCTTACAATGCTAAACCAGTAGAGTAGTCTTAGGTTAATGAAAAGAAAACGTGCCTAAAAGTATGGGATATTTTAATGACAACAGCAGCTACAAGAAAAAAAATGTAAATAAATTTACATGTGTGGTGAAATTCTACCTGATTGAATTCTTCACAGGATTTTACCTAATTGTAGAAATTAAGTTCCATCGGATTTATAATCTGAAAACTACACTGGAAAAGACCATTTTTAGGAAGGGGTCATAAAAGACATTAATAAACATGAGAAAAGGTGTAAAATAAATTGAGAACAAGTACATTCATCCAAATTGGACTTTTAAGAAAAAAAAAATATGCATAGAGCATTTTTTTGGCCCCAGTGGCAGCAAAGTCCAAATGGCCTCAAGTGATCTCACTTGAGTCAGTGTCAAGTAGGTCTGAAGACTTCAAGTTTGAAAGTATAAACAATCTGAGGGTGTGGATTTAGAAAGAAGTGAGTTTACCACACCTCTGTGTCCTTCTCCTCAGCCTTCTCTGTCTGAGGCTAAATTAGCTGCTACTATTGAGACACGCTTGAATCTCGAACAACTGTTCGCAGTTGAGTTGCACTGTGGGTAATGTAGGCACAACGAGGAACGAATGGGATTTAAAAGATGGTTCTGCTGCATTAGTTTTGATCATTTAAAAAAAAAAAAGTCATCATGTGTCTTACAATGCTAAACCAGTAGAGTAGTCTTAGGTTAATGAAAAGAGAAAACGTACCTAAAAGTATGGGATATTTTAATGACAACAGCAGCTACAAGAAAAAAAAATGTAAATAAATTTACATGTGTGGTGAAATTCTACCTGATTGAATTCTTCACAGGATTTTACCTAATTGTAGAAATTAAGTTCCATCGGATTTATAATCTGAAAACTACACTGGAAAAGACCATTTTTAGGAAGGGGGTCATAAAAAGACATTAATAAACATGAGAAAAGGTGTAAAATAAATTGAGAACAAGTACATTCATCCAAATTGGACTTTTTAAGAAAAAAAAAATAAATCGGGCTGTATTATTCTTGGAAAAGACAAACTAATTGATAGGTGCTACAGATGCAAAAAGACACAGCAGCCAGCACTGTGAAAATCAACTGTTTTCTAATATTGCATGACGTTAACTGGCATTCAGCAACATATATCAGGATTCGCAAATCAGATTGCACATTTTTAGCAAGGGTATCAAATATCCTGAATAAGAGTGTTTATTTTAAAAACTTTCCTCATTACTGTGAAGAGCATGTATAAGCCGATATCTGTTAACAAACTATTAGTATTTATATGGTTTTAGAATTTAATGTGTTGCTGTTAAGCTTTAGACTGGATCACTTCATCTAAATCTTTGCATATCAGAGTAAGGAACTGTCTGACAGGATATGTTGTTTATACAGAAATTTCTGCACCATAGTTTGCAGCCAGATCCATGGCTTTTGATTGTTCATGACTGCTTCTTGCATTAAAACCATACTGTATAACCATAAGAGGGTACCAGTCTTTTCTTTTTGCAAGTAAAAGCCTGTGTCCTCAGACGATATCAGTGTAATCCTTTAGAATTAAGCTTTGACACTTTGAAAGTTTAAGTTACAGCTTCCTGTGGGCTCACTTGTACATTCTGCGATTGGTCTGACCACCCTTTTCTGCAGGTGGGCAAGGGTAATTACATCAGTGAAAAACCAAGTGTGCTGCATAGTGTAATGTGCAAGCTTTCCACTTGACAGGACTGGACTGTTAGAGCAGCATTTCAACACCAGTTGCATTAGAGTTTATCAAGGTAAAGAGAATATAGCTATTGGTACCAATCTGTAATAAATCCTGGTGTGTACTATCTGAGTTTCAGAATCATGTAAATATACACTGTAGTTATCATGTTCGAATGGAAAAATAGGCAAAAAATGTATCGCTGCAGAACTTTCTGGCCCCTAGATAATAGCTGTTACCACATGTGCAGATAGTTCTGCTGCCAGCAAAGTATCCCAGATGCTCTCCAAAGAAGTAACTATGACCCAACATGAAGAGAAAAAGATGTTATGGTTTCTCAGTATCTTTGAGCCTGTCTGAAATACTGGCATGTTCCATGCCACCAACATGAACCTCCTCCTTCAGACAGCCAAGAGATAATGAGCAGTAAAACTTCTCGGCCAAAAACAAGGGTTAACAAGCTTGTATCACAATACTGAAATAAGAGAATATGTCAATTATGGCTAAAGAAGTTCTGTTTTTGCAAGAGTATTATCAACAGTTTTATGTCTTCTGGCCAGCAGTAAAAGGGGAACGTCACAGGTATCTGTATTTTACTGTGGGTCAAAGTTATTTATCATTACTTTCCCAACAAGAAGTACAACCAGTGAGGGACTGGGAGTTGCCCTGTCAGAAATACTCTTACACAAACAGACTGTTGTCAGGACAGGTTGAAATGTATGCGGTGCGTTCTAATGCATCCTACAAATCTCCATCATCCTCTTCCCTGGCACTGATTCCATTGTGAAGGAAGGCCTCCTTTTCTCGTGACGTGGCTTCTGATTCGTGGTCCTGCTTGAAGCCGATCATCTCTGTGTCTGGAGATGAGCGGGCTGTGGTGGCTTCAGCGCTGTGATGAATACCATAGCAGAAGTAGATCACAAAACCTGAAAAAGCAGAGAAAGGAATTTCATCAGTGTTTATGTTATACAGTCACTGTAAAATTAAATTGTGATTGTTTCCAGAACTGTCTGTTGCTGTGCCTGCTCACTCCAGCAGACTGAAAATGAACTCCTGGAGAACCATAGCTAGCCTGACATAACTACCTATTTAGCTTTTTATTTAAAATTGAGAGTCCGTATTTTAATGCAAGAAACCACTGACAACAATTTGGAGCATAAAAATAACCAGATTGACATTAAAACAACAAACAAATATATAAAATCCATGTTTCATTCTGGCAGGCAAACACAAAACTCTATGTCAGATTCTTTGCTGTATGTAACGCCAAAGACATTTTTCAAATCGGCCCTTGCTTGCAACTACAAAATGATGACATATAATAAGCCTGACAGAACGGTCACATTCGGGACTGCCTATTTAAAGCCACTAAAGCAAGTTAAGTGCCAGTTGTGTGTAATTTGTCTGAGAGCAACTGTAGTGAAGTACATGATTAGGAAAACCAATTTCTGCAATGGTATCTCGGAATAACCTCTAGGAAGACAAGGCATGATGGACAGTAACAGAGTGTAACTACCTATAGCCATCCAGATTGAAAATCGTATCCAAGTGCCTCTGTCCAACTGCATCATCAGGTAGACATTGACAAACATGCTGATCACTGGAATGAAGGGCAGCATTGGAACCTAGGGAGTAAAATATCAAAGGAAGGAAACATGGTGGCTTGTGTTGAGACACAACAAACATAAAGCATAAAGGGCTGATGAAACAGTAGTTCTTTTAATCCATATTATTCTACACAGAGTGAGTTTCTGGAATCAAACCTTGAAAGAGAGTTTTGTCTTGCTCTCAGGCTGCCTCCAGACGATAAAGGTGAGGAGGAGACACATCATGAAGATAACAATGAGGGTTGTGATGTTCCACACAGCAGTGCCTCCCTGCACTGCCAGTATGCTGAACGCCAGGATCAACGTTCCTGCAGAAGAGTAATCATTTTTAAACTTTACTTCATGGTTAACTCTGCACAAGTACAGTGAAATTTCACCCTCAAATCTCAGTTAAAATATTTTAAATTTATCTATTAAGTCTTCATCCAGATTAATGGATATAAAGATTCAGATTCTTTTTACCGAAACTCTAACACATTAACTCTCATCATTTTATTCATATTTATTTGTATTTTTCACTGTATTAAGTAAATCTTGATCACCTACCCATGACAGAGACACAGATGTTGACGATGAAGCCTGACAACATGGATGGCTGAGGGTTGTCTGGGAACAGCATCGTCTTGAAGCTAAACCTTTCCTCTACACCAGCCAGGATGCCAATGCTGGGGACACTGATGCTGTCGCTCAGTTCCCCCTCCTCCTGAGTACTGGCCATTTCATACACCACACTGGGTTGTTCTGGCTGGTACCTGACACAATCAAAAACACACTAAGCTGATATAACCCTGCAACTTCATTCTTTATTTACACAACTAAAAACTGGTGGCTAGTCTTAGTGGTAATGCAGTGATAACAAGGAAATATTGTAAAACTGCCTATGAGAGAAGTCAATCATACTGGAATGTCAAGTGCAAGTCAGTCATGATATGTCTGGTGGTATAGAGTATAAAATTGCCCTCAGCATGAATGCAGGGCTGAGCTTCACTGGTTGCTAAAAACAGATATAAACATATATAGAAGCAGGAAGTTGCGTATCAAACTGTTCAGTGTTTCAGCCTGGACCACATTCAATGTGGAAATTACTCTCCCAGTGTCCCAGGCTAGGCTCTATATACTTATGTCTCCCCACTGACCTGAGCACCAAGACACAGGCAGCCACTAATGTGTAGGCCAGCAGTGTCCCTATTGACATCAGGTCCACCAGGTCCTTCAGGTCGAACAGAAAGGCCATGATTGCTTCAAAGACCAAAAAAGAGAAGAGAGAGGGGGAGATGGAAGTACATGTTTGACTGTAAAAAAAATTTTAATTGCAAAAATGATTGAATAATAGAAAAAAAACATGTTTTCAAAATGTTCCTCTGATTACACATAAACATTTCTAAATTGTTACAAGGCCATTTTTTTTCTCTATTTGTGCCCTTATTTGCAGCAAAGACCTGACCTCAGGCTACAAGTTGTACTCCTGATTTTCTTATATTCAACTTTCACATCATCTCATACCTCCTTCCTCTCCGAAACTCTATCTCTCCCCCTCAGTCTTTTTCTCTCTCCCTCCTTCATTTCCCCATCCTCAACTATGCACTCTTCTCTCCCCGCTTTCCTTATTCCACCATTCATCTTACCAGACATAACCCCAGCAGTCACAGTGGATGTTATAGGGGCTTTCCTCTCGCTGACACGGGCCAGGAAGGAGAAGAGTAGGCCATCCCGAGCCATGGCAAAGATGATTCGGGGGAGGGGGAACATGGAACCCAACAGACTGGGATGGAGTTGGGAAAAAAACATCAGATTGGAGTGAAAGTTGGTATAGGGTAGAAGAAGAAGACGGAAGGAAGAAATTGAAAGATGTTAGTAGGGGGGAAAGAGGAAAGAAATAGCAAAAGGAGATGAATATGATTGCTAAGATCGGAGTTAAGGGAGATTTGGGGCAGGCGAATGTGCAACAGGATACCAGTCTGGCTGCACTGTAGAGCAGCAGGGGCATGATGTTGGTCCAGGGATATTCTAATGCCGGCATGCAAAACTTCTTTCCCTTGAATAGCAAACTTGGTGCTCCTCATGCTGTTACTCTCCATTCCAATGTAAAATCCCAGGTTATTTCACCATGCAGTTTAGTGTGATATTGATATTCTTGCTTACACCACTAAGATGCAAAAATATCCCTTCATTAAAAAAAGAGATGTATAGGGACTGACCCATGTTACATGAATGACAAAGTAGAGACACAATAACCTGGACTGTCTCAGCTAACTAGAGACCTGTCCATGTAAGACAGGATTAGACACATTAGTTACTGATGCCCTTTTCATGCTTTAGGTGCTGACTTCTGGCACACCTAGAACAGAGTCTGTTGTTGGCAAGACAGAACATTTGCAACCCAGAGCATTACAGCCCCGCAGCATGAAAAGGAGCCCCTGTGTACACAGATGCCATTTAAAACATGCGTGTTAGTGTCTCACCTGCCCCTATGCCAGAGGTGAGGGTTGCAATTAGCGGGGTTTTGTTGCGGGGGCTGATCTCGGCCATGAACTTGAAAAGCAGCCCATCGTCGGCCATAGCCCAGATCACACGGGGCATAGGGAACATAGCACCCAGCAGGCTACCAGGGGGGAAGACCAGGATATATAGTATCCACACTTACACCCACGAGAATGCCATGAAACATACATGAACAAAGACACTAGCTCACATATACAAAGAAGACCATACAGTATACATACAATACATTTACACAACATAATACTATATATATACTGACATATAGGTTAAGAATAATAGTGACACACAGGAAGATGTTTAATAACAAAGCACACACCATCAGCCTGACCTCGTGTATACTATACACACATTTTAAAATTTAGAATGTATATACAGTCATTCATAATCATGCCTTATAATTATAGATCAAAGCAATCCTCATGTACAAAATAAAGCATGTATGTACACCATTATAAAACCATTATAAAAAGATGATTATTAGTAAAAACTGCAATGTGTGGTGTCCTTTGGTGACATTAATCAGTGTTACTTAATCACATACATACACTGATGGTACAGTATATTCTTAGCAGTGCTCTTATTTTATGTTAAGGGATCAAATGCCACCTGGAGTTAAATATAGACTCATGTAGTCTCTCCCACTAAAACACACAACCACACCCACACCCACACACCCACACACACACACAAAAACACAGTCTGCACGTTTATCTTAGAGAGAGCGAGCTAGAGCACATTAGCACGCATTTAAAAATAATGGAAAACCAGTGTAGGTGTGTGTAACTTCTTACCTTGTAGACAGAGCACAAAGAGAGCCTACAGCTACAGCATATTTGGCTCCTCCCCAGCCCACATATTTAAAAGCTACAGGCAGGGGGCTGTTGCTGTCCAGCAGGTAGTACGGCATCATGAGGGTGAGGGCAGCAGAAACACCAAAGTATGCTACGAAGCAGATGAGCAGCGAGGATACAATGCCAATAGGGATGGCACGCTGGGGGTTCTTCACCTCTTCACCTAGGGTGTAGAGAGACAAAGTTAAAGGAGCAATTAGTACGAGTTTACTCATTTACTACCTCTCCAGGTGCTAACTTTTTTCTCTTAAACTTTTTTTGGCATGTTTTTAATTTTTGGAAGAAAAAAGATCCTGCCTGTTGGAACTGCAAGAAAGATTACTGCAGGATGCTGGTACTCTAATAAAGCAAGTAGCTGAAAATTGTTTTAGAAGTTCAATCTCCGGCATCACAAATTGTTTCCAGCATCACAGATTAGTAAAATTGCTTTGGTTGCATTGAGAAAAAACTTTTTCTTAAAAGTAACCGAACTGAACACTAAGTTGTCAAATGACCCAATAAATAGTTTGACTGGAACAGGTCATTTATTTTGGAGGAGACCAAGTTTTACTTTCTTCAACAGTGATTTGTACATCTGTCATTACCTCAGCCCCGCATCCCTCAATTAATGGCTATACAACTCTTTGTTGGTAACCAACTATTCATATTTTAATGCAAGGATTGAGCAGACTCTAAGCTGTACACACCATTCACTTCTTTATTGCTGCACTGACGCAATTCCAGGAAATGTGTAAAATTGAGCAAACAGATATTTAAAAAAAAAAACGTCAGTATGATATTTTGCAACAAATTGAACAACGACATTTTTCCCTTTGCACCCACAAAACTGAAACACCCAACTATTCACAGGTTATTATGCAACAGCGCTTCTAAAGCGAACACTCAGGCCTTGTTCTACAGTAAATTCACATTGGAATGATGGATCATATACAACACTTTCTGGATCCTCCCCCACAACACTTTCATGACAGGTGACAGCTACTGATGCTACAGTTGTATGTATTTGTGTGACTGTGTATGTGCGTGTGGACGGGGAGGGGATAATGGCTTCATGACAACTTAAATTTAGGTAGCCAGAAAACACAAACACACACATACACAAACGCACACACATACACACACACACACACACACACACACACACACACACACACACACACACACACACACACACACACACATACACAAACACACAAACACACAAACACACACACACACACACACACACAAACACAAACACAAACACACACATAGATGATATAATGGCTTAGGTTTGAGTGTTTGTATGTGACCGACATGCCCCCACAAGCCAAACACAAGCAATCATTCAGGGTAAGTTTGTGCTAGCCAATTAGAATTCACGAAAAGAGGGGTGGGAAAAGCTGGACGGAGAAAATAGGGAAGTTAGAAGAAGTTGAAAACTCTTTTTTAGAACCCAGGGGCCTTGAAGCGTTTAAATACAACCAAATGTGTGAAGACACACTCCTATTTACAGGTGTAGATCTGCAAAAGAAACTTGGGTAACATCCTCTCCTCTAATCTCAAATCTTAATTTATGCCCTAACCTGCGTCACAGTGCTTGGGACGCTGCCAAGAGCAAAACTAGGCCAAATGCACTAAACTGCATCTTTTTTCTCTGCCCTGCCCCTCTTATGTAATACTCCTGGATGTTTAGACAAGCTTAGGATTGAAACGGTCCCAAATCCAGATCCAGTTACACCACCCCCCTGGAACTGAAATGTACCCATGAGGCAGTGGAAAGGATTTGAGAAGTGGAACAAGAGGAGAAAAGGCCAACAGAACGTTTTCTGGTATCACACAGCACTGACCTGTGGTGGCGATGCAGTCAAATCCGACAAAGGCGTAGAAACAGGTAGCAGCTCCTGAAAGGACGCCTGTGAAACCAAATGGCATGAAGCCACCCACTCCTAAATGCTCTTTGCTTGGCAGGGCGTCTGTTGAACTGGTCAGGAGAAGTAAGACATAAATAAATCAAGCATAAAAACTACCTCTATTGGATGAAGCTGTTGTTTTAAAGGGTCTGTTCACTGAAATTACAAAAAAGAAAGTAGTTTTCAGTGAGATCTGTGGATTATTCAGACTAACTGAGACCCCTTATGCTGAAAAATGTAGTGCCCTGTATAACGCAGGATGTTTCACAGAACCTTTCAGATATGTGAAAAGGAGTAGGTATATATGTGTAGATTCTTACTTAAGGCTGGAGTTACTTGTGTAATTGGCAAGCAGGATCTCTTCAGGGTTTATCTGCCAGTTCTTCAAAGTACCCTTGACCAGCCCAGAGACAACCATGAACAACAGGACTAGGACGTTAACACATGTAAAAACCTTGTTCACCATCGCTGACTCTTTGACCCCAAATGCCAGCAGACCTTAGAAACAGAGAAGACAAAGGCAGGAAAAAGAAAATGAAATTGTTTTTTGGAGGAAGAGACATATATGGACAGGACACAGTAAATTAATCAGACTTGTCAAAAAAGTCTTAAATTCATATTTGTCAATTGAGTATCTATGGTATCACTGTCAGCTGATACCGGTGTTAAATGTTCAAGGGTGAGATGCTGCCTACTGGCAAAGATAAAATATGGTCCATGTGACATTAAGTGATAACACCAGAGCAAAAAACAAGAAGAAAGAGGGACGTTTTCCTACCTGTGAGGGTAATTATGATGAGAACTGCAAACATGTCAGGGTATTCTGCCAGTATGCCCGGTGCATCCATAGACATGTACTCCCTGCAGAACTGCTCTATGCGCTTCCCTACCAACTCGTCAAAGGTGGCGCTCCATGCACGGGCCACACTGGAGGTACCTGAGATGGAGAGAGAGCAGTGGGAGGACATCTCTCAGTGTCTTTTCCACTGAGCTACAGTACTTAATGTTCTACAAATATCCTATAAATCTAATCTAAGACAAGTAATTGCCTCTAACTAGAAAGTAAGAAAAAAGGCAACAACATAGAAGGAAATGCTGCACTATTTACCAATGATATAGGAGAGGATGAGGTTCCATCCAGTGATGAAAGCCCAGAGCTCCCCTACAGTCACGTAGGAGTAAAGATAAGCTGAGCCTGTCTTGGGAACACGAGCTCCAAACTCAGCATAGCACAGACCAGCCAACACTGAGGCTAAGGCTGCTATCAGGAAAGACAGGACAATAGCGGGACCTGTGTGTGTGTGTTGGAGGGGAGGGGGGGATATGTCACGATAGAAATATGAGAAGATTTGTCTCAGAACACATCTTTTAATGTAAATACTGTAATATTAATTCACCTGAATTCTCTCGTGCAACAGCCCCGGCTAGCACATAGACGCCAGCACCAAGCGTGCTGCCCACGCCCAGGGCCACCAGGTCAAAAGTGCTGAGACATCGGGACAGACGGGAGTCCTCTGTGTTACAGTCCACCACCTTCACCCTCAGCAACTGCTTCCCAAAATGCAGAAGCTTCTCCAGCGCCATGGATCACAGTCTGGCCTCAGGTGAGGGAGGAGAGGGGGGGAAGGTCGACAGGGATTCAGAGGTCACAGGGAGAGGGGGAGAGGTCACATACACCCTAATTGGAGGCAAACAGAATTGACGAAGGAGAGTAATTAAACAAAGTAAGCTTCCTCACGACCGTGGCTGAGTGGACAGTTTTAGTGTCGATGCAAATTTATTGTCTATGACTTTGATTGGTCCTCTAAAACACCAAAGATGAATAAAACCCCGATAATACTAAACCTTTACGATGCTTGATCCAGTGGCAAAGTAGCAGGTCATGTGTTTCTGTTCAAGTACTGTATGTAGAAGCTAAATTTGCAATCACGTCTACAAACACTGGTCATACAGTGTTCAAGTGTTGCAGATCGGGTAAAGGGGTTCATGTGTTCTTGACAAACTGTAAGTAGAACGCTGTTCCTTGTGCATTACATAACGCAACTCAAATCCAAAATGTGTGACTGCTGGCCAAAAAAACGGGGGGCCTATAGGGATAATCCATCTTATTGCTGGATATGTTGCCGACACATGTTACATAACACAATGCAATTCGCAGGAGAGCAGGAGGCATAGCTCTTGAACAGACTGTTCAACACAAAAAGAACACGTGGCACAGAAACACTTTCTCGAATCATGCTGTGGAGGCTCATCAGATAGGGTTACTCCTACATGTAGCAAACGAAAAAAAAAACCTACCCAGTCTGCTAATATTTACCTTTGCTTGGAGTCATGCAGAGCAAACAAGGATAATCCGTCATTATTTTAGATGGAATAAGAAGCTGAGCTTCAGTTCTAAATATGTTTTTCTTTGATCATTAAAGAGGGAACCAAATTTAAAATCATTAAACTGAAACTAAAGGGGGTACTATTGCACTTGCTTACAGTTGGGGGGGGGGTCACAAGATTACAAAAGATTATATCAAAGAATTTTAAAAATTGAATGCCATATAAATCCCCACCCCCTCTCCTCCCTCACCTGAGGCCAGTGAAAATTAAGACAGCATTTGGGGAGACTACCTGACTTTTAGGTCCAAAACTGCTGGATCCTACAATTCAAAAATGCCCCTCCTGAAATCTTTCATTAGATACTCCCTGCTTCGTACATGCCATCTTCTTTTAAATCCCTTTCCTCAATTTTGTAACACAGGTTTTCTTTTAAAATTTTTAAATCCTGTGCCGAACATGAAATAAACCTCAATTATGTCATCAGATTTATTTTCCCAAGCTTTAGAAAATTCCTCTAGAACCACAGAAGACACGATACAGCTGTTTCCACAAGCCAAGTAGTACTCCCTGTGACAAGCACACTTGACTTCATGTGTAAAATTGGTGCAGTCAGTCTTAATGCCAAAGACTCTCAACTGGAACATGTTTATCTTTGGATACATATTTCCCTCTGACTTAACTGCATGCAAACAGAGACTCGGTTTAAAATGGGTTGGTGTTCGATCATAGAGAACTCCAAAATATGGGAAAGAATAAGCAGTGAACACGGTTTGAGGCCAAACTCTCCGGAGACATAAAAACAGCTGTAAGACTTCTTTCCTAAGTGGTTACTGTGAGGATTCTCCATGTCAGTAGTCTGTCCAACATCTCATACACATGCCCCAGCAGTGAGCTCACATGCTGAGAGGTAGTACTTGATATTTGGAGGGAGAAAAAAATATAAAGGGCAGATGGAGGAATGGAAAGAGGGGGAAAGGGGGGGGTATAAACAATGTAAGTTAAGTTGTGGCTGTCTGGCAGAAGTCCTTTGGTATGTCCCATGGAAGAAAGACTGAGAATTGAGTTGGTGGCATGCAGCAGCATAACACCATGACCCATTTCTAGATAATGGCATCTCTCCAGAACCCATTGACATGAGGACATTCAACTAGAAAGGTCATGTGGACAGTGCAACAAGTCATGTCACACCTCATGGAAACTTCCACATAAGGGGAAGCTTAAGTGACAACCTTTCTTTCTTTCCAACGAGGCCCATTAGAACAAGTTTCAAAAATGTAATTTTGTTGTATAATTTCCAATTAATACACTCAAACAAACAAATCATCAATTTGTAGTAGGAGAAGTTTCCTGTGTTAGTTTCCCTAAAAGGCCATCAAGCACACTTATAACATTCAACTTCTCCTTGCCTCCTGAGAAATTAAAGTGCAGGTATTTAAGCAGTTTTTGGATAAAAGCTGTTGTCCAGAGTTTATTTCTTATGATATGTCCTCTGTCCACACACACACACACACACACACACGGTACAATAGTGATAAAAGTGGGTGGGAAAAAAATGATCATTGGTGCAGCACTGCCTTATTTTAAACAACTGAGGAACTGTCCACCATTAGGAGCCTACAGCATTAAAATGTTCCTTTTAATACTCATACTCATATACAAGACCATACTTATTAATGCAAGGCTTTTTTGTTGTGTCTTGTTAAATCATCATTCATCTATAAACAAAAAAGTGTAATACAACACCCATTCCTCAATTTATCCATTAAATTACTGGACTATACCAGCAGCATTAAGATTGATGAACCAATGCTTATATTCAAATATATATTCAAATGCTATTCAAATAGTCGAGGGTAATCAATCGTAGACATGCATGCACACACACGAACACAAAAGAAAGTAGCCTACATGAATCAAATGACCCCCCTCCTGACCTGGGTACACAGGTTATGCAACTGCCCAGTCAAAATCATCTTTATTAATACAGTCCATCAGAAAAAATGATGAAAAAGGAAATTTGACAATTCAAATCAACCTTCTATGTTTGACCCAGCAAGCATAATGAAAAACTAGAACATGTGGTTAGTTGAGTGCAGACCTACGCCAAGGCCAGTCTTACAACATACACCAGACATCAGAGGAAAAAATCTAATTCATAGTAAATGACTCAGATTTGCCCCAAAATGAATGGATTCTTCCCTCACCCTGGCCCCATCCTTTGATCAAGTTTGGTGAAAATTGATTCAATATTTTTTGCTTAATCCTGCTGACAAACAAACAAACAAACAAACAAAAAGACATGGGTGAGCACATAACCTCCATGGCCGAGTTAATAAGCATTGTCAACGTTGCATGCCATGTCAAGCAAATAGGCCACAGATCAGGTTTGTTCAGATGGCAATAACCTGTTCCCACAAGGCGGACTAGGAAAAGAAATTAAGTACTCACTTGAAACGACTTACAGATACGCTTTAAAGTTTTAAAGAATGATGACAGAAACAGGAATTGAACGGCGTATTGGTTATCTATCCCTCAGGCTGCTGTGAACAGTGCAGAATGTTTGACGGCCAACGTTCTGAAATAGAATCTGGAGGAATCACATGGCCTGGCTATTCCAAGCAGCACACGCGTGCACACACAAGCAGGGTCAAAATGTAGCAGTGGCATGAGCGCTGTGAAAACCTTAATAAATGCATTTCTACATTAGCAACCCTAGATACTTATGAACTCTTAATCCAGTTGATCTACAAAAGCAGCCGCTTCCTGTAACAAATGTACCAGAGCGATTTCTAACAAGTGTCAGTAACTGGTGGCTGCATCCAGATAAGCCTTTAGTTCGGTGTCACTCACGCACGTAAGCACGTACATTCTTATATGCATGTTTAACTTGAATTCACTTTCAAGGAATTATTATTCACACAGGGATAAAGCAGGAATAAATACCAAAAGGTTGAAAAGTGCAAGGGTTAGAGTTACAAAACCCTTCTAGCTTTAGAAAGCACGCTCTCTTCTTATCTCAGTGTATGCACAATGACATACATGCATGACCTGCTGTCAGTGTAAAAATGAAAGGGCTTAGTACAGTAGAGAAGATGTGAAGAAAGAGGAGGCAGTGCCTGTCGCAGGGTGGGATTGGACGAACTGGGATTGGGGTGTGGTTCTTTAAAACCAATGAAAATAGGCTATGAATATGACACTGCCTGACATTTACACTGGACGTCCTTTTAGATACTACTACACAATAACTGGATTTATATGGCGGTAATTTGGCTCTGTAAAGTCGGAAAAGCTTAAACATACAAACACTCTTGTTGCCATAGTCAGACTATTCTTGACTTGGCTGACGTCTCTTTCTTTTGAGCATTTGTTCTTGACATACCTGACAGTAAAGGTCGTGGAAAGGTGAATTGGAAAACAATCAGATGACACAATGTTTTTTTACTTCACTTACACAACAACATTGAAATTATTGTAAGCCTGGAAACAATATATATATATATATATATATATATATATATATATATACATATACATATATATATGCACATTATAATGCACACAAGCAACTTTGTCCATTTCTCTTTCATCAAATTGCACTGCACAATGTTTGAGGAATTGAAAAATATAATGCATGTTGCTTTATGTTTTGTTCACTGCATTGGTGGACTATTTACTTTAATGGAGTCCTTCAGTTCAGATCTACCCACATGCATATGCTCACTATGGGTGTCTAGCTTATTGTGTTAGCAGGTGGGTTCACTGAGGAGAAAGAACGGCATGCAACAGCTGAGTGCTGACTGCTGTTTGTTGACATTTCCCATCTGTTCCCATCCCACACATCTTTGTGTACACACGATGCCATCCAAACTCTGCTAGGTAGACATGAAAGCATAATTATCCTATGAACAGCCAACAACATTACTGCTATCTGATTACTCGGTTTATGCATTTCAATATTAATTCCGGTAAAGTGTGTCAGTCATCAGTTGGTCAGTCAGTCTGGCAGGATGAGGACCAGCAACAATTATTAGTAATACTTTGGTAGTAACACAGCAAATGTGGCAGGTTATGATGCTTCCTAAATGAATCCACAATCAAAGAAAGCACATTTAAGCATTTTAATTATTATAATTATCATCAAAATGAGAGCCAAGCTTTGACCATAAATAAACATAATTAGTGGTGGTAAAATGTGGAGCAGAATTTTCTTTTTACAGGAGACAAAAGACTAAGTGCCCTAAACCTGTTTGGACAGACAACAATCCTGCTTTCATCCTACTCTCTGACACAGGCCAGACATATAATCCCATATTTTAGGAAACAAAAGCTTGACCCTTTACCTCCATTCAGTTCAGCTACAGAGATGGTTTGCTTTTTCAAGTCAAGAACCAGCTGATATAAACTGTTTTCAGACAAAAATAAAACAATTATGCTAAAACACTGGAGTCCTTTGACTTTCAAAGCAAAAGGTTTGTGGCCCTATAAGTGTATGAAAGAAGGCAAAATTTACTGATATCTCTGCTCAACACTGGTGTGTCTTTGCTGATTATTTGTTGATAATTTGGGTGGACAAACAGTCTGCACTCGCTGATGATCCAAGACATCCATTATATTCACAGGAAACTGTCTATCATAATATTTTAGTTATCCAGGTTTCAGACTTTTTAACCGAAAAAATATTGACATAGAATTCAAAGGAGGAAAAAAATGATTTGATTATTGTTTATTATTATGTTTTTTTCCACATCTGAACAGAACAACAAGCACCAATAAAACAGTGTATTTCAACATAGTGTATGTTCGTACATTTGTATACTGATATTTGAGTATTTTATTTCGATAATTCAAGTTGCTCGTCAGCTGTACGTTTGAAAATTAAAAAGCTGGTTCTTGGCATCACTGACCACTGAATACAGAGTTCATTCTAAGAATCTCATTCTGTTTCTATTCCAGCAAGTAATCATTTTCGTAACCATGAATATGCATTGTGTGTGTGTGTGTGTGTGTGTGTTGTGTGTGTTTCTATTACCCAACATTGAAATAAGCCCTGTGATCCAAGTTTTGTACACACTGTTTCAATTTACTCCAGCTACAGTCACTGACATTTTGCACACCGCTTTGATAAGTCAAATCAAAAAAACACCAACTGCAGCTTTTTTCATCTTAACTGTGAGTATAAACAAAAGCTACACACTGATCAGAGAAAATACAAGTTTATGATTAAGATACTGAGCATACAGGCAACCGAGCATTTAGCCTGGATGAAATATGAAGCCCTTGAATGCTAAAGCCATCCCCAGATTCTCAGTGAAGCTGGAACACGTCCACACACACAGAAGCCCTCTGGCCATTTGTATACGTATGCTACATCCAACTCTTTGCTCAGCAACTTGCCTGCTGGTGACCCACTTTCAGACTGGCTAAAGTTAGACTGACTAGAACAGGTCCGAAGTGTTTCCATCAAGATCTAAAAGGTCATATCTTTTTACTGAGTCATTCTTAAAATATGGTTTTATAATATTAATAATATAAAAAACATTTCAGCCATTGGCTTGGTTTGTATTTTTATCTCCTTTTGTTAAATTTTTTAAAATGATGTGCTTCTACAAAACAATAATAATAGGTTGTCACTTATATTGTATTTTCAAAATGGTTATTCAAATGCCAAACTCTGAGAGAGCGTGAGAATCCATTAGGCTGAGTTATACCTGTTGCCAACTACCCATCATTCTGGATCAGTGTACTGGATTTATGATTTTTTTATACTGTTCTTGTTAATTCTATGTTTTACTGAAACAAATGACCAAAGATTTCAATCCTTCCAGGTTGACTGCCTCATAGATATAAACCTTTTATCAATAACTTACAGATGAGGGGGATTCTTCAGATGCTCTTCCCACTTTTGCATGAACTGATGATTTTCTTAAAGTTTTTAAGCCCAAATGAATTCATTTTTCCATTGCGGTTTCGTTACTTAACCGACTGAGTACTTAAACCACCAATACTGATTTGTTGCTTGCCTGGCATGTGAATGAATGCTCTGTGTGGCCACTTGCAGCTTTCACTCCATTTCAGACTACCCCCACCCCCACCCCCACCACCAAAGTGTGCAAACCTGTCAGTGCTGGTTTCAGACCACTTTAGAGTCCAGGATAGTCTCATCCCTGGTCCAAATCTCACAGCCGCCACTCTCCTCAAATACATCACCGCACCTCTTTGGACAAGTCACACTGCTGCTCCTGGCAGAGTCAGATCCAGTCTTAACATACTCCAGGAATCACCCTTCTCCAATTACATGATCATGGTTACAGACAATGCATTCGAAGTGGCCCCTAAATGGAGACTCACCCAACGTTAACTGTGAAGTACTAAAAGGTGCAAGTTGCAGGAAAGGGATATTATGCAATTCGGTTTGGGTCTGAACACATGTACAGGCATGCTGCAGGAAATAGCAGCACTTACTACAGGAGGGGGTTAATATGGGGTCCGGGCGAGACGAGCATGTGGTTTTCAGCACGAGTGCTTTGGGTTACGTGTATTCAGGCACCCGCTCAACTTTACGCACGGAAACTTAACCAGAAAACCACCTAGCCCAGGTTACTGATGTTACAATTATTTTATCACACACACTTCTTAACCATTTGCATACATGTGGCTACGTAGCATGGCTTGGGATTGTAGTTCTTTACCTTGCAAACCCCTCGGGAGCGCATGGAGCAGTGATCCTGGACAGCGAGCCTCCCTGAGAGGTCTAAAAAAAAAAAAAAAAACTCCTGGAAACCGAAGAAACCAAATCTTCGTAGACATACAGCTTGTCTGCAGAGGGATATGCTTTTCTTTACAGGTGCTGAGCAGGAAAATAAGATTTCGGGTTGCTCAGTTAAGCGCGTTAAAATGGAGGAGGGACACGGGCAAAGGAGCGGTCCCGCCTGCTCATTACTATTACAGTGTTGCAACAGCCGCTGGCCTGCAACTGCATTTAGTCAACTGCCATCAGTGGAACAGATTTCAGTTCCTTGATGGTCGAGCTCAGCTCTGTGGCTTCACGTAGAAAGGAGTCGTCAAGTCAAAGACGATTTTAAGAACCCGGGAGTTAACTTTCTCTAACTTTCTCTTCTCGGCGATAGTGATTCTTTTCCAGCGCGTAGATGATTGATCGGAAACTTAAAAATGAAGTTGAAACGCGTTGGAAATAATCGCGGACTGTCCCTTTTTTTAGGGTGTCGAACTCATTGGCCACGGTTCTCATCCGAAATGTCAATCAAAACTTAACATCTTTTTTTTTTTTTTTTAAATGAATATTTTTATTCACAGGCAAACAGAATGCTAAAACAAAAGTCTTACAAATGTGATTACAAAACTCTCAGCTCTGGTTTGGTCATCAGGGCAGTTTTTAGGGGTAGTGAAGGATGAAGTGGATCAAAGAGGGAGCATCAAGTCAGCTGCCCACCAGACTTTAGGGAGACAAGTTGACGGCCACTCTTTGCCTGAGAGCAACATCTACCTTTGGGCCAACTGCAAAGTTCTTTTGGCACATGAGGAAAAGGAGAGCATGTGAGTGAAATGGAGACGATGAAACAGTTTTTACAGATAGCCCGGTTGGATATAGTGTTAATTGAAAATTGCGTTTCTTCTTCAAACAGTAATCCATGTCAACAAATGTTTACTCCTAATAAATTATACATTTAAAACATTGCCAGTGTGTAATATGACTGATTGTTTTGAGCTGACAATAAAAGACCTCATTTTAGCATTAGTCTTGTGTTGACTGGCGTATAAGTACACCATCCTATACATTATTCACAATATTTACAAGATTTTTTTTTTTTTTTTTTTTTTTACCTCCTATGTTCAGTCAAGGTGACAACTGCTGAGATTTATTTCAAATTGTTTTATACACTTTTTCCAGGATTCCAACTCAGTGAGCCCACGGCTTCAAATGTGCTGAATATTACGGGGGATAAAAGGAAAAGTTGCTGTCGTCATGACTTCTATGACTTGGCTTCCAAAAGTGGTTTGATGTCTTTAATGCCATGCTCCGCTGCCACAGCGATGATGTGGTCCAGGGCGTTCATGTGGCCCAACATCTTCACAACCTCTTTGATTTGTTCCCTGTTGGCAGATATGGGTTGAATTAGAAGCAGTATTAACACATACCAAAAGCATTGCAACACACACAACTTAGAGGAAATGAGCAAGGTAATCTTTGAAATGTGCAATGTATAGGTTTGTTTCTTTTGCTATACAGCCAACGTTAACATTAAGAGCTGTTTACTTACCAATGTAGGAGAAACATTGTAAGTTCAGCATCAAACTTCATTCCTTTACTTATCCAGAGCTGTCTCCAGCGGTGGAAAGCAAAACCAGTGCTAACTCTTGATTTGCTTCTATTACTTCCTCTCTTCTACAGAAGTTAGCATGATAACCAGCTAGCCTCGCCCTGTCGCATCTCGTAATGACACTTTGCAATAGTGAGTCACAGTAGCTTCCAGTCTGTCCTCAGTCCAGGATGAGAGTATGAAGAGGTAGTACGCAAGGGAATGAAGTTTGATGCTGAATCTGCACCATTTCTTCTAGACAGAGCAGTAAACAGCTGTTAATACTAATGTTGGCTAAGTAGCAATACCAAAAAAGTAAATTACTATTGCAGAATTTTCATCCTAATAAATGCACCTACAATAGTATTCCAGGACATTGTACTATAAATGATTCCTAGTCCCCAATGTGACAAACCATCCAAAGGTGTTAAACCTAGTAGAGCCTCTTACTTGGCAGTTCGCCGTTCCACATCAGACCCACCCACACTGCTGCGGTGCAATGAGTTTGCCAGGTGGGTGAGGTAGCGACAGAATGGCTCCAACTGAGGCAACGTCTGCTGGCCCTTCAGTCCAGAGAACCACTGCACTGGCAAACACTCCACCACCTGAAAAGGCAAAAGGAAGAGTTAAACGCTAACTGTGACACTAACTCAGGTTAAACCCATGAACCTGTAGGGAAGAATCCACATATAATTGCACTGTTCATTGCACTGCTAATGGTGTATTGAAATACCAGAAAGCATCATTCCCAGTGTTATAATGGTTCTCTTCCAAATCAAAAAAATTAAAATGCTGACTTAATGATTGGATTCAGGTATCAAATACTTGTGCATGAGTAACATTTTATTAAATAAAGCAACCCACACTCTGCATTCCTGTTTTAAATTTTATTTTAAAAAATTCTCCTGCAATATCCCCTCTCCAGGCCAGGGACCAAGTTAAGGGAGTTAGTACTGAAATTGATTAATTTCTAAAATGGAATTCACAGTGTCACATTCTACTACTATGCACTGCAGCAGACCATGGAGTCAAAACAGCTAACAAGAGACTCCTCTGTCTAGTTAAAATTTTTTCCTCTGGACCTGCTCTTAACATTGTTGCCCTCTTACAACAGGGAATTATCACTGAACAAAATGTATTGTATTCTTTTTTTGTAAAGATCTAAATGGAAAGCAGAGAAATGACAGTGGACTTGTTGTGGCTCCTTCATCTCTTTTCCTATGACTTGCCCACATGTGACATATCTTGTCACATGAGAATAGTATGTGACAGGATGTACGTTTGCCATTACATTTCGTTAACAACACAGGAACTAGCACATCAAATGGTCAATCTATCCCTTCCTACATAGACCGAAATATGACAAACTGACTTCATTCATATCAAAAACTGTGGAGTTTATCAATTGAAAATTGTTTATATTGAACTTCTTTCTAGGGTGTGTGGAAAAAGGCAACAATGAAGTAAACAACTCATTTGCCTTTGGCCTTAATAACCATGATATCTGGCCCAGCAAAGGGAACTTACTTATCATAAACATAAAACAAGCAAACTAATATTAGATTTTTCTCATCCATTAATTTAAAAATAACTTATTCATTTACAGATAAAATGATTAATATCTTTAACCCAAAACAAATCGGTTATTCTGATTAAGCTGCTGGCTACACGAGCATTTCTGTGTGTTTATGCATGGACCATGAAATTGGGAAGACACTGGCGTGCACCTCCTACCTTCTGGCACTTCTGAACATTGTCCTCCCCCGTATCTGTGGTCTGAAGTGCAGAGAGGATGTATCTATTGAGAGTGCTGTCCAAAGCCAGTTCCCTCAGACAGGTAATGGATAAGATACCTTCCCACAGTAGGATGTTGCTGAGCAGCTATGCAAAGAGGGC
The DNA here is from genome assembly GCA_016859345.1 of Istiophorus platypterus. NCBI lineage: Eukaryota > Metazoa > Chordata > Actinopteri > Istiophoriformes > Istiophoridae > Istiophorus > Istiophorus platypterus. The sequence goes on along the minus strand of CM029129.1, from coordinate 12,229,201 downwards.
ACAAGAGCAAAACAACAGCATGCACTGTAAATACCTAAGTAGTTGTATTAGCTGTAAATGTTGCTTACTACACAAATTATATCAAGGCGCGTGCACACGCACTAGCACACGAGTGCCCTGGTCATCAGAGGAGTGGCAGGCGACTTGATATAAGCAAGTGAAATCCATCCTGACATGTTTTTAGTTGTTTATATTGCTTTTGGTTTGACAGATAAAGTTCCATCAAATCCAATGTCTTTTACTGCATCTCAATATACAACCCTAAGAACTGTTAGTGTTCACATACCTTCACACAGGACCAAAACTGCCTCTGGTAGAATAAGTATGGACCACTATTCTTGTTCTCCAACACACTAAAAAGAAACAAAAACACACTTCAGTTATCAAGTGTCGTCATACACACTGAAGAAAATAACAAAAAATCGACTAACTCCAATGTTAACAACTGTGTGACATACTTTTTGGGGTACAGTGGAAGGAAGACATCTTCATCCAGAGTTCGCCTGGTCCTTAAGACGACAGTTTTTAAAAGCTCCTAACAGAGAAAAAATGGAAATCATGGTGACAATAATTCTACAACAAGAGCCAAATTAGTCTGTTTTTTACAGTTAAAGTATGTACGTAGGTAGTAAGAGTGGACAGTACCTGTGTGTATCTGTTGTCCCCATGCAGCACAGTTGGGTAACCTTTCATTAGTCTGTGGATAAAGCCCACCAGCCTGGATGTTTGACTGCTTGACAGCGGATCCCACACTTGCTCTGCCAACACTGACACAAACAGCAACCAGTGGGTAAATACACAATATATTTTGTTGGGCCTGAATTGTTATGCCAAGGTAATCTTTCTTAGCATGCTAGATGGTGCTATGGAGGTTCCTCAACCTGTCAGTTTGGAGAGGATGACCTTCTCCACAATAGCAGGCAGCAAATTGATATCCCCATCTCCTCTCTCCAACGCGCAGTGCTCCTCGAAGCCGTAAAACAACAGCGACTCAAACCACAGCATGTACTCGAAGTTTGCACACTGTGCCTGCAAAGATAAAAAACAGACAAGAGTTTTCAATAATTTCTCCCCACATTCCAAAAAGAAAAATGTTACATTGAAAATGCACAGACATGCTGTACCTCAAGAGGGGTCCATGTAATCAGCTGCAGGCGAACTAAAGGGTTAAAGAGCTTGGGCAGACAGAGGCCAATGTAAGCATCTCTGTAGCAGTCAGAGTAGTCTCTCCTCCACAATTCAAAATGGGATTTGATGCAGTCAAGGGAATGAAAGTCCTCTACCACATCGTCAAACACTTTCTTACATTCCCTGATAATACGATCTGGATGGGATGAAAAGCTTTAGTTAGGCATGAGCGACAAAATGTCTGATGTCTGTGTAAAATCACCTTTAATCTACAGATTTGCAAATTCTCCTTGACACATTTCAGACTGTAATTTTTCAAGCAATTTAATGATGAACCTTTCTCCATGTTGAAGCTTGTAATGTCAGTAGACGTTTCCTCATCATCCGATGATAAGCCTTCTTTATGCTCTGCCCTCTTTCCATTCTGCTCTCTAGCTTGTCGCCGCCGAGTTCTGCACCCACCCAAAACAGATTATTTTATTTGTGATTAATTGTGACCAACTCTTGCATGGTAAACCTACTCTTTACAAACTGAGTTACAACCAGGGCTGTATTTTTGTAAATAAAAACACAGAAAGCTAAGCTCAGATACAAGTTTTTATGCATTTCATGGTCTTAGGGAAGCACAAAAACAAAGTCTGAAGAGACCATAGAGTCTGTATCTTAATGTGGAAACATCTCACAAAAAATTCAGCCTACAAATCTTTGAAACAAGTTTCTGAGAACAATTGAGCTTCATACCGTCGTGCTTCTCTTTCTGCTATCCTCCTCTGACGACTGTGTTCTTGGTATGCTGCACGGTCTCGACCAAATGAGTCTAAATTAGGAGCCATGACAGCTTTATCTGCAAGAGACAGGGACCATTTTAGAACCAGTAATGAAAAGCAAAGACATGCCATAATCTATTTCTTATTCTGGGCACTAAACCTCTCTGGACACTCAGCATTAAGAGTATTAAAATTTTGACTAAATCAAAAGTCATAAAAATAAATTATATGTGACAGGGAAGTGATAGGTTTAAAACATTCCTTCTGCCTATCAAACAAGTTTACAAATAATTTTGGGATCATTAATTTTCTCGTCACTTACCTGTATCCAACTTCCTACATGTTACAGTTAATTTGACAGATGACAAGTCACTAACTTTTTTTGTCATCTTTACTTAGTGAGTCCTTGTTTGCGGTGAGTTACAAGCACCCTACTGACTGTGAGACTCAGCCATTAAAGAAGTAGCCAAAACAGCTACTCCAATAAAAAAAAAATCTCCCATATTTATGTACATGCTTGCTCACTCAAAATCTCACCTCAATTTTAGCCTTAATCACATTTTTGAGGGAAACATAATGGTGGTAGTGGGAAACAAGAATGTGAGCAGTGTGCGCACACACACACATACACCCATACACACACACACACACACACACACACACACACACACACACACACACACACACACACACACACACACACACACACACACACACACACACACACACACACACACACACACAGAGGAAATTAACGAGGCCGTTCAAATAAGTCATAAAAACCTTCAAGATGGACTGACTTGAAAGGCTTGCAAACTCCGACGATTCATCTTTAATATCATCCTGTCTTCTCTGGACAAGTCGTGAGGCCCGTTGCCTTAGTAACTGGTGCATGGCAGCCTCCAGCTCCAGGACAGCAGGCACCTGAAAGATATGATGCCTTCTGTGACCTCTGACCCAAACAAAAGTGGGGCTCCGAGTCACAGGGATGTCTTGCTGGAGCATGATGGACAATAAAATTCCGGAACCAAAATATCACTAGTGTCGGGTGAAAACCTGGTGTCTCTAAAATGTCTACTTCCATGAAGTAAAGATCGAACTCTATGGACTTATGAGCAGCCAATGATCTAAGCTGAAAACAATGAAAATCCAACGTAAAGACCTACTTAAATACCTTGTGACATTAATGCATTAAAAAAAAAAAAAAGATTAAAAAATTGGAGATAAAAGGTTTTTACCCAACACTGACAATATACATTTCCAGTCATGATGTTTATGCTGTTATAATGGACTCCACACTAAGTCATGCTGATGGTTGATTAATTTCTCATTTCCGCCACAATATTCTGTGCACTCAAAGTCACCTAATAGGGTTAAAACGGACATTAGTGTGGTTGAGGAAACACGTATTGGCAGCCGGCAGGCTGGTTCTCTCTTCATTCCATGTAGCTGCTGTTCTGCTGCTGTAGGATCAAGACCAAGTTATTCTGTTTAGTCATGCATTTACTACGTAGCTATAATAGTACAAAAACAATTTCAGAGAATTCATTTTCATTATTTTTTACCAATTGGTAATCTTTTACAGACCCGACACTTGTGTATACACATAGCTACACCCCTTTAGTGGGTTCTCATAAAGCACCAACTCATTTTACAATAATTCTGTTTGTTTGAGCAATGACAAGTTTAAATTAATCTGATTAAGAAACTGAAAATGTTAAGCAATCTGATTCACTATTAAATAAGAGTATTTACTTTCAATATAAAAGGCATTTACAAGAGTATTTTGCTGAGATAATGGATCAGTTATACTAAAGTTAGACTAAAATGAGAGCATTTGTGAAGCAACAGGACACAGAACACAGTGAGTGCTCTAAGTAACTAATTTGCAGTCATATTGGCTTGTCAGCACTGTTAACTAGTAATGAAAACAGTACCTAAAAAATTAACTACATCAAAATCATTGAAAAAAGGCATTTTATGATTTTCAAATAAAGCTTCACTATACTGAATATATATATATATATATATATATATATATATATATATATATGTATTTTTTTCTTTAGATTCAATCTCTTTCAAATATGGTCAGACAGACACGGACACAAAACAGAAAACAGCTAATCAGACAGCAGATAAATTCTCCCTTACCTTTTCACTGAAACACTCAAGCAAGTCTCCAACATACCCTCGCATCTCTTGCAAGAATTTATATTGATCTGCATTGTCACTGGATGAGCCCTCCAGCTGCTGTATGGTGCTCTCAGAGGCAGCTAGGTCTTCTTCAATCTGTTTGTAGCGCTTGACGTTTACGTTGTGGCCTGCATGCATTTGGCTGAGTCTACGGACACATGACATATAGGGAAAGACAATAAGAGAGAATGATTTGGACCGAGCTGAGGAACAAACATAGCTGGACTAATTCTAATATCTAATATACAGTAAGTAGAAATTTTCTTTAAAGTGCATTCATTAAGTAATACATCATGAAAACTGATTAACAGGAAACAAAGAGCCAAAATAATGTGCTCCTTGTTGGACTGGGTTTGTAATTAGGGGACTAATGTATCCCCCCCTCCAGGCCCCTACATTCCCTCTCTGGCCCTTAGATCTGTGGACAGCTTTGCTGGGTCTTCAGGACTGATATTAGATGTTGCTGCCGACCTTCCGCTGAACCTACCTATCCTGCAGGCGTTTCTTTACCAGATCAATGGATACCGGGGTTAGATCACTAATAGGGATCCCATAGTGAACAGAGCCATTGTCTGCTCGGCCAGTCGGCTTGCCAGTCTGTGGGGCCACAGTACTGTAGGTGAAAGGCATGCTGTAGGAAGAGCCATAGGGCTGGCTCTCGTAGCTGTTCTGGTAGTAGACTGTATTGTCCTCTGGCTGGCTGCTCTGGACCTAGTCGTTAGAAACAGGGCAAATACATAATGTTTTTACTGTTAAAACTCCTAGACCTGCAGTGCATCAGTTGTCAAAATTGATGGTGACTTTCTGTCAAACAACTGTTCGACTAATTGTTTCAGAACTACAAATCAGAATTATAAAAATGTTAAACCTAAATGCCAGCTTTTTATAAAGTAATATAACTATGGCAGCACAGGATGAAATAATAAGAAAATTGTATAAAACATACATCATCCTTGGTCAGGAGTGTTAGAGGAGAGCAAAATATTCTACGGCTGTTAAAAGATTTAGTATATCTTACCTGGGGTATGCTTATTCCTTTCCTTATCTGCTCCTGCTCCCAGCGGCTCACCTCCTCATCCTGACCTGCATCGAGTGCCTCGTCATCACTACCCTCAATACCTGTATGTTCAAAGAGGATGCTCATGTTTTAGAGACAACGGACATAACACAGTCCTATATAATCAATGGATGGTCAGTGCATTCTACTTGTATAGTACCTATCTCCTCAGCTATCTTTTGTCTCTGGCTTTTGTTCCTGACTCCGCTAAAGCGAATCCTCTTCTCTTCCTCATCTTCATCATCGCTGGCATCTTGGTCTTCGCGTACCAGTCGTTTCTTTGGAGCCTCTGGCTCTACCAGTGGAGCGTCACCCCCCAGTTCTCTAGCCATTTGCCGCCGCTTTCTAGCTGCATGAATGAATGCTGCATCGGGGATTTCCCCTAGGTTAAGAGAGAAACAGGTCTTGATATTAGTATTTGCATGTATAAGTTTCTAAATGTAGCTAAAATTACTAGCCGAAAAGTACAAAGTTTTCAATGAGACCAGTGCACATGGTGCCCATACAAGTATTATAACAGTACTGCCATGGTTGGTAGCTGAAACGCTGGACAAGCAGTTAAAATTGTGTGTGTTTGTGATACCTGGTCTTAGACTGCCGAGGGAGGAAAGTGCGTTGAAAGTTGCTCCAGTGTTGTTGCTCTTGGACAACTGACTATGTGCCTGGCTGCCTTGACTCCTTGCCTCTTCCTCCTGCTCATCAGCACTGTCCACCTCCATTTCTTCCTCCCCTTGCTCACTACCTGCTCTGCTAGTGACTTCCTCTTTGATGGCAACTGGAAGCTGAGGTGGTGCATCTAGGAAAACAGGATATAGAAAGAGATGAATTAAGAAGATAACAGACCTAACAAACTAAAATTATGTATACATCACAGCCATTTAGATTAAACTAATTATGCTGTGACTGATATTATGCTTCATGTTACAGGACAGTCTCTGAAAACACCAGCTCAATTAGATACCCCAATAGCATTGGTAAAGATGGAATCTTATGGGTATTTCAAGTAGGTCAAATTTTCAGGCATCTGGAGTGAACACTGAGAAATAAGGCCTTTGACTGACATCAGATTTTTGCCTGTTTCTTCATTCAACCCATGCTCAAGACGTGTATGGAAGTGTTAGACACGGCAACCTTCTGTGACCATGTGTTGATTCCATGCACGGACCTTGACATAAAATGCCAGTATATCTGTAGATAATACTATCATATGTCTCCAACCTCTGAAAAGGGAATCTTCCAAACTAGAGTTAATTTGGAACTCAGTATACTGATTGGTATTTTTGATATACAACCTTTCTCATAGATGGTAATGCCATATGATTACAGAACTACAATCCATAACTGTTTTCTACAGTGAAATTAATTTTAACACAGATGTAAGATGATGATCTCCTTTTCTCAGAGACCCACCAACTTCTAGTGGTACAACAAAATATAAATCTATCTATGTTCTGACTATTTTTTAATGGGTCACATTGTCAAAGTTGAATTTTCAGCAAACTCAAATGATCCCCTCAGTTCAACGTTGTGCTGTCTAATATTTGGTGACAGATTACAGGCTACAAAGTCTGCTGGGCAGTCTGAGGTGTTCATCAAATTGGTTAGTGATATGACAGCAGAGATGGCAGGTTATGTGCATCGCATAAAAAGTGTGCTATCCCACCTGATTTAATTTCCTGTTTGACATATCCAGACCTCTCCAAATCCTCCTTGTATTCTTTCTTCAGCTGTTTCACAATCTTCTTGCTGTGATTGGATTTCTTCACTCTGAACACCTCGGATCCTTCTGTTTACAGACATGTCATGAAAGTGTAGAGTCAAATTAACCGGGCACATCTCTCAGGTTAGGCTGTGGTCATATGAGTAATTCCCGGTCGGAGAGAGTACGTATCTATAATGGTTTATGCAGTTGTGAATGCGATTTTCAGATCCTCAGGAAAAGAGGGTTTACATTAATACCTAAACCTGTCAAGAAAACACGTTCGCTCCTGCTAAGATTAACTAGCTAGCCGACTTAGCATTGGTTTACCATGTTACCTTCTTCGTCGTTGAAGCTCAGCAAACTGGCTTTCGTGGGGCCTGGGACCGTGGCCGTGTCTTTGCCTTTCTTTTCTCTCTTGACAGACCTTACGCTGTTGAAGTTAGCCTGGAAGCCGTTGCTGTGAAAGTTATCCGCGCTGCTAGGTGCTCCGGCAGTGATGTTACTGGAGGTCTCCATGAACGGGATTTCCTCCACGGCAGGCCCGAGCGACGTCGGCGCCAGCGGGGGCTGCTGGCTCTCCTCCTGCTCGTCCTCGTCGGACTCATTCCTCCGTCGGAAGTTAGCTCGTTTCGCCTTCTTAAACATTATAGTTCCCTGTAAATTCAACGGTGCATGCTCGTTGGTAGGAAAAGCTTACGACTGTAGTTGGAGCCAAAAGAAATTATCCCCACACTGCCAGGCAGCCATTTTCTATCAGGTTTTGCTTTTCTTTTTCGTCCTCAAAAATTTGAAGCTGAGCACATGCGTCGGCGGCACATTACTGCCCCCAAGTGGTCAAAACTGACACAGACGCGCATCTGTCATGCATGCAGAAATAATAATAATAAGAAAAACCCGAATAAATAAGTAAACGATAGCAAAACACAAGCTGAAATTATCCGATGTATCTAGCTGAATTTTGACTTTATTTGTTGTATATATAGAATGGGAGGCCTATTGTAATAATCTGCTATATTGACAGATATTTCCTTTATTAGGTGTTTTTTCCAAAACCTCCAGTACAAATACACGAGTCATGTTTTCACTGTGCCTCTGTTTATTATTTGGTTTCTTGTTTCATTTATAAATGTGCATACAAAGTTACCAGATTACTTAATGCAAAAGATAGTACTTCATGCTCAGGAAAATACTGGCCAGTGCAATTAACCGTTATTATTTCTTAATAAAGCCTTAAATATATCTTAGTGTTGTTAACTAGTATTTTATTTGAAATTACAGTAAGGATATAATTCATTTCCTCTTTACATGCCAGGTCTGATTATTCTCACCTGCTTGCTCCCAAATGTAAGCCTGACCACTGAAATTACCTTCAACCTACCCGCTGTGTCCTGAATCTGCATTCGAGACCGAGCTACTGCAATCATTGTGACAACTCAGAACATCGTCACAGCTATATTTTTATGAACCCTCACAACTGTACACAAGGTCAAGCGAATTATTGAGCATGTGGGTTTGACAGCCATGGTCACATCAACCCCATGAAACAGTTTCCGGTAATGCAAGTGCAGTGTTGACATCCGTCATATATATCATCAGTCTTAAGTATTTGCATATGGTCTTAAGTAACACCAGACCCTCTAGTTTTTCTGATTGGCCCTGTTCATAGTTTGTTTAAAACTGGAGTGATTAACTATTTGACCATGAATGTATTACACACTGAAATCAAAGGTTGCATTCATAAATCTTTACATCAGACATTTTGACATGTCACTGTAGGAAAAGCACAGGTGTAAATAACCACATTTCAGGGTCCTTGTATCATTCAGACTGTCGTGGCTTACTGAAAACACAGCAGATCCATGATACAGATGTTAATACCTGTGCTTTTCCTTCTGTGAGACAATATCAAAATGTCTGCCTTAGAAAAAGGACTCATGTGCACAACTCAAGGGCATCAAACTCATGTCATGATGTATGTATTGGAGTTATTGCCTTGTTGACCACTGAGTTTGAATGTTTAGTACTTATTCACCTTGAAGTTTATGTGTATGTGGAGATGGGTTTAAAGGTAGACAAATGAAAAATACAGATACATAATCAGATACCTTCCCATACCTACAGATGTTCCCACACCTCGTTTTTCACAAATTCCATTCCCTCAAATGATTTCCTTTCATTTTAGCTCACTTTCATTCACCCCTCATTATGTCTGGGCCATTTCTTACCCTCACTGTCTTACCTGGCTGCAGCTTTTTTGAGAAATAGTCTGGAGAAGATGAAATATCCAAATTGATACCTCTGAAATTGCAGCTGACAGCTACAGTATGTATGCTCGCATGTAAAACACATGGCGGAAAATGGAGGAGTTGAGAGGAGCATATGTCTTTCCTAACAGGAACAGTTAATATGTATCCTGGACTTCCACCATGCTCAGTTCCTTTAATAAATGCCAGACATGTGAGTTGCCGTTAGCAAGGGTCATTACAGAGCCATTACTTGACAGAGTGTAGTCGACGCTGCGGTAGTGATAATAACTGCTGAAATTAAAGTGTCACCACAGATGATGCTGGAGTGATATGTTGTGATTAATTAATGTCAAGATGACCCCTTGCCATTAAAACGATAATTGGAGATAAATATCTTCCTATTATTGGCAGCATTTCAGTCTTAAAGTCCCAGAACCATTTTATCCCATAACAATACACATTCATTACTGAGGAGCAGAGTTAGCAGAGCAGAAAACTCATTCTAATCCTATTGTGATGCAGTGAGAAGTATCCTGGAACCTATCAATTACCAGTGATAAAACCATTATGTTATGGATTATTGGCATGATCATTTTCTGTCTAATAAATCAAGTATCATAAATCAAGTCGTACATTAATTTTCTGTTTAATTTTTTAACTTCATAAATCTGTTTCAAAATCCACATGGTTGAAATTTAGCTGTAAATCTTTGTCAGTATATTAATTCATATGAATTCCATATTACATAAAGAGGGCTTGTCTTTTTATAAAATAGTAAGTTTTATTCATTAAAAAAAAGCTGCGGTTTATAGCCTAACTGAATATGAGGTCAGGATGTTACCTGCCCTGGATAACTGAGAACATTTATTTTAAATAGCACACTTTTACTTCAGTACAATGTGCAGTAAGAACTTTGGATGTTTATCATTAAAACCCACCAACCTATCACTGAGAGGAGTATGGATGTGTCGTTCCCAGTCCAAATTTGTACTCTAAGTTTTAGGATAAGTGGCCAGCATTTCCACATTCTGACATTCAAAATCCATTAGTACTTGTGCTCTGTTGACTTGATAGTGTTTAAATTGCTGGATGGTCAGCAATAGTGACCTCATCTGCAGAAACCAGGCTGTTTAGTCAAGAGTGTTCTAGTCTTGGCACCACAGGGGATTTCTCAGAATTAAATGAGACACACAAACATGGATCGATGGTTCTTTAGTGCTATAGCCAAGGGGGAAGCTTGAAATTCATTTAAACATCACTTGGGGGCACTGTACCCTCTTGTACGTGAAAAGCTATGTCTTAGTTGTGGCCAAGGTGTGCTCATAGTTCACTCGTGGATGAATGCTAATGAAATACAATGACATTTCCTGATCCAGTGAATGTATCTGAAACAAGCCAGCATGAATATAGATGACATCAATACTGCTACTCAAAGGTTCATAAGGCTCATCAAATCACCCCTCTCGTTGCTAAGAGGGAGCTGATGCTGTGTCGCCATTTTGGGTGATTATTCATAAAAGAAAAGCAATCTGATTCATGTGAGACATAGAGACAGTTGACAAATTAAAGGAAAAAACAACATTAAAGTGCCTTAGGTGTCATAGGGTGTTGGGCCACCGCGTGCTGCCATAACAGCTTCAATGTGCCTTGGCATTGATTCTTCAAGTCTCTGGACCCTACTGGAGGGATGGAGCACCATTCTTTCAAAAGATATTCCCTCATCTGTTGTTTTGATGATGATGATGGAGAGAGCTGTCTAACATGTCGGTCCAAAATCTCCCAGGTTTTCAGTTGGGGTAAGATCTGGTGAGTGTGAAGACCACAGCATATGATGCACATCATTTTCATGGAGGAAGGCATTTTCATCCTGTCTCTCCACTCATTTGTCATCTGTCTGTTTATCATTATTTGTTTTTGTTGTTGTTTATTTGTAGACGACTGTGGTAAAAGGGAGCAGAATAGGTCTTTTTCCCTAAAGCAGTGCAACAAGAGTGATGCCACTTTGAAATGCTTCAGCAGGATACAGTAACTGTAAAAGCAAAAGTTGTAGAAGCACAGGTTTCATTTACAAGGATCGAATAAACACCAGGGTTGAATAACCCTGCTTATTAAATACTCAGTGTACATGTCAAGAAATAATGAAGATGGAATGAGAATAATGGAAGGACAAGAGAATCCACACTGTCCACCTCTTACTGACAACTTCCATTAATGAAAAGCTATGGATATTAGTTCAGAAAAAATTAAAATGTCAAAATTCATCAGTTTTTGAAAAAAATATTTCATCCCTTAAAACCCATCTGTACATGAATCATTAAACCATGTACTTTTCCTTTCATGAATGCAATCATGTTTTATAATAGAGGGAGTCAGTTTTATTTAGCTATCTAATTTCGGAGCTCTTCATATGTCCCAGTGCTCTCAGGTAATAGCATCTTTTGAAGACAGAAGATTAATGTTGTGATACAAGCACACATGTACAAAGCTGCAAAACATGACTACTGTGGATAACTAATTATACTTATCTCTAACAGGGGATCAGGATTCACTGAGGTAATTTCTGTTTAGACTCTGTGAATGCTTTGTGCTAGCAGAGTACATTATTTGTCCTCCAGCAGAAGAGGAGTAGCAAATGCATGTGCCAGGGTATAACGGCGATCCTTACCAGCAACTGCTAAGATGAAATCAAGTAACCAACTATCTCTATTACCAGAGACACCAGCTATTTGGACACAGATGGACCCAAAGGCTCAGACAAACAAGAACACACATTTGAAACACATATGTGGACTTTCTGACACCACAGTTATTCATAGACATACAGCAAAGAGGAGCTGTTTTGATAAATGAATAATAACATTCATTCTCTCATACTGGTTAATGTGATTTGTGTGCTGATGCAAGATGGTTCATTTCCGTGAGAGTTTCTGTATATTTCTCGTCGTCTGCCTTCTCTGGCCATCCATGTCAAATAGCAGCGCTCACTGTGCTTGGTGATGATCAGAGATGATTATGATGCAGGTATGTGTTTTGTCTTAGGCGTAAACCTGCGCATGTGAATACTGCAGTGACCTCCATCTACCTTATTCATGCATTAGAAATAAATTTGACATTACCTGTTTTAGGCTTCTTTTCAACTCCCTTCCAACCATCCCTTCTGCTGCCTCTCCCATTTTCAGTATAAGCTCTCCCCTTCCTCCAAGTAAAGCAATTGTTTTTTGTGCCAGGTTTTAGGAGTGCAGATAGAAAAGGGGCATTGACTTAAAAAACAAAAATATGAGGAAGAAAGTTGTCTCCAACTACTGTGTCAGCAACATCACCTTTTGTCTCTTCCTGCCCTCCTCCTAACGCTCGAGGTAGCATCAAAGCCTAATCACTGAGAGACTTAGCTATACACAACCTGCCCAGGCAAGGAACCCTCCTCAGGACTTTAGCTCATATGTATGTACGTTTACACAAACACACACACATATGCACACACAGACTTGCACACACAGGCAGGCACACATCTTCTCCAACTTCGCATACCTGTACTGTATCTCAAAGACCGTCCCTCTTCGGAAGCCCCCCCCAGTTGAGTTCGAAAAGGCATTGGACTCATTCTGCGGATTTAACAAAACTAGCACAGACTGATCTGTTACCCCTGACAGGGGAGAAACAGAAACTCTGCAGTGAGACGTTCCCCACAGCACCTGTGAGCAAAGCAGATGGAGGCTAAAGTTGAGGAAGAGGATGAAGGATATGATGTGCCTGATTAAAGAGAACACAGAGAGAAAATGATGATGTTTAAACCCACTTTGAAGCCTCAAACTGTTAAATAAATGATGTGCTCAAGAAGACTCAAGAAATGGCTGAAAGCTCCAACACCTGCGGCTCAATTCTTAAATATTCATTTCCTGCCATAGTCACATACACTTGTATAGCTTACAAGAGTGAGTGCATGTCTGTTAGCGATGCTCGCTGAATTAGAAAAATGTCTGCACTGAGAGATGCTCCTCACAAACTGCTGTCTTCAAATGCGTGTGGAAGAGAAGAGAATTCAGGATTCCTTTCTTCTTAATGATCAACTCAAACATCCTCAAAACTCCCACATCAGCGGACAACATAGCAGAGAAGAAGCGAAAGCCCTCCCTGCTTTTCATCTGCTCCTTTGCTATTCTTTCATCCCTGCAATGCTCATAATGGGCCTGAGATTAGTGCTGGATGTGTTAACTAAACTTCTCATTTGGCAGAAAGGGAGGGTGAGAAGATTCTTTTTTGAGAGAATTAGTGCAGGAAAAAATGAAAAGAGAGAATTTTCAATGCTGATGTTTAGAAGATGAAAGGGGGGCTAATTCCGAGAGGAATTCCAACAACATTTTAGTATAATTAAAACTAATAAGTATGTCATTGAACACAATTGCCAACATTCAGAAACAGACACACTTTGAGCAGCGTATGTTCCCACTTGGTCCTGGCCAAACAGTGTTGTAAAGGTTTGATAATTACAGACAATATATTTAAATTGAATTTATTTCAATGTTCCTTGCTTGACAGTACGTGAAAAACACAAATCATTCTGATGCAGAAAGCGTGACTCATTTTTTCATGCAGTTTGGCTCAGGCAATGTACACAGGTACACACAGTCTTTTGCTCTACTTCTCTAATCCTTTCTTCGTCACTGTGCACTGATTAATCATTGTATCTGACTGCTCATTAGACCATCTTTTTAAAAATTGCTTGACCTTGTATTGACTCCCTCCCCCCGTCTCTTCATTTCATGTTGCTTTCTTGACTTTGCATGTCCTCTCCGTATCTTCGCAGCGTATGTTTCAGAGAGTCCTTCAGGGGCTTTTCTCTTCGGTCAGTCTGAGCACAGATATTTCAGCACCTTGATTTCAGAGTAATTACATAAGGATAAATGATGACTCTCCCTGAATGCATTTCTCCCCTCTTTGAGTCAACCCATCAGGAAAGGGACCTGGGGCACAGCAATCACTCACTGCTACCCTGCAGAAGGGAGTTTCAATTTTACTAAAGTTTACACTTAGAGACAAAAAGACTTTTCCCCCTGATTTAAGAGTAATTACATGAGAATAACTCTCCCTGAGCCCCCCCCCCCCTTTTTTCTTTCAGGCTGACAGGAACAGGAACAATCACTCGCTTTTGCTCCGCAGGAGGGAGAGACAGTCTTTCAAAAGTTACATTTTTTTTCTTAGCGTTTAATTTTTTTGAATCTTTATTTATACAGGGGGATTTGGTGCATGCATGCATGCTATTTTTCATACCATACTGTGTCACATTCTTACAATTATATACGTAGATTCCCAACAGGGAGTTGCCATGGGCAGCCGCATTCTGCTGTTTGCCACTGAGCAGCTTTATTGGAACAACTGGGGATTGCTCATAAGTACTTCAGCAAGAGCTATAGTGGGACAGCTCATTTACACCTGACCCAGATTTTCTCACGTGCTCCTCAGTTTCAGTCCTTGGGTCTTGTACTCAGAGCACACTATTAAGCTTAAACTTTTCTTATAATTTCTAAGGTCCCGCTAACTAAATAAAAATGAGGTTAAATGTTTTGAATCAGATGTGATGTGTGTGTTTACAACCAGTGAATATTAACTGAAGGGTTTTCATGCTAGTCCTTTGACTTGGGATTGCCTTTTTGTGATTCCTGTCACCTTTACAGAGTGTCTTTCGTTCTAGAAGGCCAAGGGCTATGCCAAGTTTGTCAGTAAAGAGCATTATAATCCAACCAGATCTTATTTTTGATGCCTAAGAGGTTAAATATAACAACTTGAGATTCTTGGCAGGTATGTGGCATCTCTGAAGGATGTATTTGGCCCATGCTAGGAAAAAGGAGTTTCCTGTGATAACAAATAAAAGCTTTGACTGTGTAACTTCTCCTCTAAGGAACACATCTGAGCTCACTGGGGGTAGAGGCCCACTGCTGCCCTAGCAGAAGGCTTCACACCAGGGCCTTGATTTAATCACTGCCTGGGAAGGGGAGAGGCCAAGCAGGCAACAAAGCTGCCCTCCATCCTTCTATCCTCTTGCCATCAATGCTCCCCGTAGGTTAACCGAGGAGAGGCCATCCCTCACCCTCCACCCGGATTGTTTGAAGATGATAGGAACTGAGTGTAGTGGGGAGGGACGGCCAAGAGGAGGAGAGGCACATGAAACCCCGGTTGTTCTCTTTGAACTGCTAATCACTGTGTTTAAAGCTGACCTCGCTTCCTGTCTCTCTTTCTGTATTTGGCTCATTAAAATATGTACCCAATAAAGGGTCCAGATGGTAGTTCACCATGAACTACAATTGCTAGCTCAGTTCCAGTCAAACACGTACATCTCATTGTCTCCCCCAAATATGGAATAATAAATAACCAGGTGTGAATTTCACATGGATCGTTGGTACTCGAAAAGGAGGCCTTGAATAATAAAAAAAAACCCCTGTATTGTGTAAGCGGCTACACTGACATGTAAGACTAAGAATCAAAGAGAGAATTGGTGACAACACATTGTTTTCCTACGTCATTTCCAAAAGGTTTCCCTTTCCATGGTCTGAGGTCGTATTCATCCAGTCTGTATTGTGTGTGTTTTTTGAAAAGCTATTTTTTTGGATGTGAAAAACACTGGCTAAGTGTCGACTGAAAGTCAAAACAGAGTGAAAAAGGTAAGTTTTCAAATGTAGCTGGCTTCATCTGTGGATGTGGTCTGTGAAGCATTCTAATGTACGCTGTGAACTTCAATGCATGTCTACTGGATCATGATCCAGTTCGGATACATTAGCACAGAAGATGCTAGGTCTGAACAAATCCACAGAGACTGCACAGATAGGGAAGGTGGGGTATGGAAGGTGGGCATGATGGGACGGAGGAGAGTAGGGTAGCAGGGGATCAATCAATCATCACTCCTGTTGGTTTGTATTGACTGTGCAGTCCCACTGGGCTACCGCGGTCAATGTGCTTTCAGGCATTTTGCATGGGTCGATGAGGGAACGTGCCTGGCTTAACACTCACCTTTTGTAGAGCTATAAGCATGTCTATTTGTGTAATAGACGTTTTTATGCAATGCACATTGAAAGGCATTCATAAATGTGCATCATTTGGAAAGTTTAGCTATTAGTGTGAGGTAAGCAAATATATTTTTTTAGAAATTACGACGCATGAATGTAAAGTATCAACATAACCACGCCAGAGTGAAGCCACTGGGCATCAGAGTTTGCTATGTGCTGAGGAGTGTGCTCTTTCAAAATTAGTTGACCTTGCTACCAAGCTGCACTGAGCCCACTGGCAGCCTCCCAAGAACCAGCACCAAGGCTGGCTTTTGCCCGTCGACTGTGCTTGGCATTCACCGTCTCATATAAATGGTTGATAAAAAACTGTCTTCACTACACAGTACAAATATCTATCTAACCCGTAAGACTACACTGATGTGAATCTACAATGGCTCAGTCAGTTTGAACTGTAAGAATTGCAATGCTTAAAATGATGACTTATTGTTCCAAGTGCAATCAGTTAAATGGATGTCATCAGATTAAATAGACGAGATCTTTATGTTTTTAAGGTGATAGCAAACACTTTTCTCAGAAGAATTGACAATGGACATTGTTTTTGTTGTTCAAAAATGTAATGAAATATTTTCAAATAGGAGTGTGTAGTATGATAAGAAAAAAAAACAACTTTAATTGTATATGGAAGTTAATATTGTATTACAATATATTTTCTGGAAATTCAATCAAGAAACCATTTGTTGTTAAAATAAACAGATGTTAATGTTTTCAGACAATGTAGGGAATTAAACATTAAATAAAACATCAAATCTATCACATTTAATGTTTAACTTTAGTTATAAAGTAACATCATATTACATTGACATGCATAGAGCAAATTTCTATTCTATCATAACAATTTCCAAATAGGTATATATATATATATATATATATATATATATATATATATATATATATATATATATATATATATATATATATAAACTCCTATAGTATTTAATTCCAAGGATTGTTTATTTACTTAAAAATATACCCTTCTTTGTGTAGTAAGTCACCCATTTATGTCATCACTTTTTATTTTTAGTACAAATGCATGGTGTAAGCAGCTGTAAAATCACTATTGACCTTGTCTGTTTGATATTCCGAACATTTTTTGGAACATTACAAATGAGTCCTTCATAATTAGGAGTAGTACATTTGCTGCCTCTACTGTGGATTTTACTTTCAATTAAATATATTTTTTTGCACTGAGTGATTTAACATGTCACTTAATCCTTTTTTAATTTCTATCAGATGTCAAAGCTGCAGTGAAGTACAGTCTTTCAGTAAGCTTGAGTGCCTGTCAAACAGAGTACTAGGCAAGAGTAGGGGAAACTGTAGAATTCATACAGAGTAACAGGAACTCACAAAGTGAAGTAAAGAGGGAAATAAACGGTTACTTTAAACTGAAACCACAGAAAGAAGAAAGCCTGAGTTGAGAGAGTAATGTGAAAAGAGAGCGGAGTTGTTAGACACACAGTTCTTCTAATGAAATGAAGAGAGGGCGGGGCTCAAGATAAATGCCTTTGCTGACCATCGTTCTGCTCGGGAGAACATTTTCTTGTGTTTGCTGATTAGAGACAAAAACCTCTCAGCGGGATATTCTTAGCAGGACACTATTTTTTTCTCATCCTTCCATGTCCTTATGTCAAGGATAAGACAACTGTCAATAAACAGGTTTAAATTAATGGCTAATTGTGTCACAGTTGTGTGTAATAGTAGGATACATCTACAGTAGTTTATATTCATGCATGAGTGTGTACGTGCTTGTGTGCATGAATGTGCATGTGGAAATCCACAGTATTTTTTAGAAATAGACTGTAAGACTACTATTTTTTTTTTGACCCAACTAGTCATCAATCATCCAAATGATGTGATGCCATGAGCATGTACTGACACGCTCTGAGTGATGGATGATTGACAAGTGATGATTACCTGAACTGAGGGGTGTTTCTGGTCCTGAGAGTAAACCTCTCCAGGGGCTTATACTCATTGGTTCAGATTGCAATATGACTTGAGATGGACTGAGAGGAAAATAAATTCACACTGAATAAATCAAAATTAGCTGTTAAATAGATGAACTGTTTCTATGACCCTGGTCTAGATGCATTTGGAAACAAGAACAAGTGTAGTTTATATTAGATTAGGTTGATTCCCCATACTTGCATACATTACATGTATGCAAACCAATCCTGAACAAATGTATAGCCACATAATTTTAAAGTTCCCCATCCTGAAAAGCCGAATGTGTTGTAACTGTTAGCAGCAATAACAAGGCATTAAGTGTTACTTATTATTCAGCTTTAGTTCTGTGCACACAAGAGTTGGTCTAAACTGACAGCCATTGCACAATGTTCCGGTAGATTCACATTTTAACTCTGTAACTTAAGTAACACACAATGTACCTTAACCAACATGAATGAATATTATTATAAATACAGAACATATAAAACTAGAGCTTAGGTGGCAATCAAAACTGGTTCTCATTTGAACAAAGAAAAAAAAGGAAACATAGATAAATGTAGAAAGACATTTGTTTTACTCATAAACTGAAAATTGTTTTTTATGTAGTCATTTACTGTGTAGATTAGATTTATGAAAAATGTTTTCTAAAAATGCTTAGAGCATAAGTTCTAAAAAGTAACTTGTATTTTTTTGATTTTACCTCAATTTTTCCTGAAAAATGGACCATTAAGATTTGGATTTATAAAAGCCAGCAGTGCAGCAAATGTCACTAGGAAGGGGCACACTTGAGAGAGTTCGAGTAAAGGTTTGGTTTTTACAGGAGAAACTTCATACTCTGTAATGTGTGGTTTTTCCACCACCCAATTTGCTCAGCATCTCTGATACCATGACCCTTCTTTTATTAAGAGTCTGAGCAGCGCAAGCGGGGACAATGTTCTTTTGAGTTGGTAGGCCCACTCAATAGAGTCAAGGTAATAAAACGAATTCGCTAGAAAGGCTGAAAACAAGGAGGGAGCTGGATTGAGTTGAACTCAGCAGCAGCGGATGGACAGGCCAAAAAAGTGAAAAGGCTTCTACATGACAGGTTATTGATTGGCTCAAACTTCACAAAAGGACCCTGGAAGACTTTTAAAGGGAGGAACCGGATACTACTCACTCAAACGAACCCCTCCTCTAGTCTTCTCCCTCTTTCCCCTCAAAATATGACATTGTTTGAATCCTTGATAGCATTTGAGATAGAGAAGTGTAGCTCAGTGGAATCAACACGAATCACCAACTTGCAATTTTTGACACCACAGTTCTCGACCAGCAACTCTTAAAAAAATCCAAAAGCTTTACAGCAACAGATGGTCTGGAGAATGATTAAGATTGACCAAATAGGGACTGTACAGAATTTAGTGGGCTCATCCGGGGGCTGAACTTTATGTTTCACTCTGTAAAAGAGCAAATCTAGCATTATTAATTTTTTGTCTCTCCCAACCCCCCATCTTATGAACCAAGATGTTATTTGATATGACTATTTCTGTCACAATTATTTATTATATGATAACTATGATATTCAGCTCTCCCCATTAATAATTTTTGATACAGTTTTCAACTGTGAATTAAAATACTTGTCAAAAATGCATGTCAATTGTGTCTCTCTTTAAAGTATGATCAATCTAATTATCATATTTTTCATAGAAAAAGCAAGAAATCAAATTGTGAAACTGAAAACATTTTCAATTTCAAAGGTTTTTTTAGAGATAAATAAAAAAATGTGAGTATGTGAAGAATGTAAGAAGCCTGGATGCTTTTGGTCAAATGGTGACTGGCTGTAGGCTCTACCCTCCTCAATTCCATCTGGAAATCTTCAGCCTGGTATGATTGTTCATTTTTGGGGTTTCAACATTCAAATAGATGTAAATTTAAATTCAGTTGCTTACACTACTTTGTAATATTTGGTAGTTCATCCTGTACATGTTAAACAATGTTTAACAGATTGTCAGTGGAAACCGAAACAGGGAAGCTGTTCAGTCAAAGGAAAGTTTAAACATACTGGGCTACATTATGTGAAGTAAGCACAAGTCTATAGAGACAGTATAGTTGCTAGTGGAATGGAGTTTTCAGAGAGTAATGGACTTCTTATTGATTCGGAGAGTGGGTGTGTAGTGACTCTTTCAAGAGGCTTCTACAGGTGTCAAAGACAAAAACATTTGTAAATTCCTCGGTTAAAAATCATAATGAAACATCCAAGCCTGGTTCTAACATTAGGGCTTATAGAAATAGACACTTGTGTGTCTGTTAATGAAATCCTTTCAATGGTAAATGTTGTTGCGTTAGCATATTTTATAAGTACCCTCTTCGACTTGTACTTAAACATCCTCCATCTCCTCCGATTAGAGCTTTGTGTCGCAGATGAGCATAACATACAATTACTCGCATACACAGATGATTCTATACACCTCAGCTAACTCAGCTTATCTGACAACTCATCCATAATCAAAACTGACACCCCTTGCTTCTGCTTCCCCCTCCTTACCTCCCCTACCTCTCCCACCTACCCAACTTCTGCTCTCACATCCCAGAATACCAGGCTGCTGAATACTAGACTCTCCCTGTGAGCCCCGGGCCAATTAGTGTGGTGTTGCAGCATTGTTATCTGCCTGTCATGGTAGGTTTCTCCTGCCTGCTCTCTGTTTGTGGCAACGCAAACTGCTGCTGCTGGTGGGCCAGAGGCAGCTCAAGATGGATGAGGAGGAAAGGATGAAAAAGAAAGGGTGAGTAAGGAGAAGGAAAAAAAATCATCCCATCTAAGAAAGGGTGACTCTTGAAATGACTCAAAGTTTTTTATGAATGTTGTGCACAGTGTTTTAGTCATGCTTTCTTTCTCTGTGACCATAAATATATTGAGAGAATGCAGCACAGAGGGAAGAAAAAGGTTCCTTCCCGGATCAGGGGCTGAAAACAAACATCTTTAAAACACTATTTTTCTCTCTGTCATCATCACTTTATTCAGGATAGATAATCATCTTTCTATGGGAAGGAGAGTGAGGAAAAAGAGGAGAAGGGAAGTTAGGTTTGTAAGTTGTGGACTGAGTCATTTTTAGTAAGAGCTTCTGGTACACAGTGCACAAAGGTGAGGTGTGTTCAGTGGGGTGTAGTGTGATGGTCACAACCACACAGGGTAATATTATTCCAATTCACACTATTCCACCTCATTAGTTCTCTACCTGCACAGGTTCATTTGCAGTCAACCATACTTCCACAACCAGTTGACATGACTCTGTTTTATTTAGAATTTATTTATCTCTAACTTTGCACTGTTTTATTTGGGTTGCACCCATTTGAACATTGCAGGGTTACACATTTTATGTTTTTTTGATATAAATAATTCTTTCTGTGTCTCAGAGTTACCTTGGTTGTTAGGGGCGGTCACTTCTTGCTTGTGCCTGAGGTCTTAACATTCTTATATCCTGGAGCTGGCAATTTAGGCCAAACCATGTACTGTTATGTTATGGGGGTATTTGGGTTTAGTTACTTTTGCTTTCTATCTAGATGTAGTTAGTATCCATCTTGTCTACCTCTTGTGTTATATGGTTTGGTGAAGCCACTATATGCTCCTTTGTGTGTCATTGTCTCAGGTCAGTTTGTTCTGTTGCGTCTTTGTGTTGTTTTATTAAGCAGTTATATTTTGTTGAGCTCTTTCATAGACCTAGTTATAAGTTTCCTGGTTTTACAAAGTTGTGCATTATTGAATAAAACCCTGTCTTCATTAACAACTCCTATATCCTAATTGCCTCTCTGCTTAGTCCCTGACAGTATTCAGGACCATAGTGGTTAAAAAAGGATGGGTAAACCCTGACCTCAGTTACTCTATTGCTCTATGGATGGGAAGATGGTCCTATCACTCATTATCTCACAAAATTGACTACTGTAGAATTAATTTGTTAGAACTTAAAACCATGCAGCGTTGAAAATTGAACAGCTTCACTTGTTGATTAAAAAAAGAGACTTTAACATCCTTCATGTTGAATATTATCCCTTCTTTCACCCTCAGGAATATCCATATCATCTGACAGTGTATAAAGTAGTGTTACTTAAACTCAGAGCAAGTGTAGGGTATATGTGAGGGGTATTTATGTGCCTTTGCCCTCCACTACAGCCCTTTGTGTCCCTCTAATAACTAAGATAAATCAATTACATATTTGACAAATATGAATAATTGCTTTAATCAGTTACTTCAAAAGTTCACTTAAAAAACAAACATCTGCAACTGCAACACAATAAAACTTTTTAACTCATGTATTCTGTAGGTGCTGCAGAACTACTCAGCTATTCCCTGACCTGAACAAAAATGAACACGTCAAACAGCGAGGTGAGACAGGAGTTAGCGGCAATGGCAGCAGTGCCAAGTAAAACTTCTCTCCACAACTTAGCTCAGAGAGTCGCTTAAAGCCAACCATGTGGTATAGCTACAGTGGTTAATGTTGAAAACAAAGCCAGCAGTTGTGACCAAAATGATGTTACGGAAACATTCAATGCTGTGCCAAAACGAGTGCCTAACGATTGCTCCAGCGATCAGCAGGAATAATGAGCTGTGTATGTACATATTCCATTGAGTTAACTTCCGTTTTTTCCTATCTCTGAAGACAACCAGAGCACTATGGCACAGGGGGGGCATCTCAAAATGTGGTGTCATGTGTGTGTATGTGTGTGTGTGGAAGGGGGGGGGCACACTTATGGTGAAACACTGGCAACATAACTTTGCTGGTAGTTTGAGAAATATAGACTGCCTTCTTTTATACTAAAGGCATGTCTCTGAGTTACTCCTTGTCTAAAAAGTTATCCAGCATACATGTAATTCCCACTCTTTGAAAGCAATACCCTGTCATTCAGAGAGTAAAGGAATGGTCCAAACATAGTAGAAATGTATAAAATTGATTTAGAGCTTGCCGACTAGCACAATTAATGCAGACACAACCTGCTAGGACCTCTTATGAGCCTCTAGGCACAAGGCATCCCTTGTGCAGCATATAACACAAATTCTTACTGAATAATTTTGACAGTGTAACAGAGATATGTGGTAGTTTTCTAATAGAGTAATATAACATGTCATGCCGCTGTCAGTTAACTATCCTAGGGTGGACAAAAATGCTGCCGGCAAGTTATCTAAAACCCATATACTGTAGCAGTTGATCTTGTGAAATGACATGAGGATGAGATATACAAAAATGAGAACATGAATTACTGTATAATTAATAAATGTTTACATGCTGTATATAACATGGTTGATACACATGGCCTCACTCTAAACCTACTTCTACTCCTCTGCTCTGCGATTAATGTCGCTATATATTTTATCAGAGAAAGTTATGACAGAAACAGAGGGCAGGGGAGGACATGAGCCAATCTAAAGGTAAGGCTGCTCACTTCTTGATGCCAATAATTTGTAAGACTTTTTCATCTTTTTTTTTAATTAGTACTTTAGAATTCCCCATGAAAAATTTGACCTTCAGAGGAATTCTCCCCTTTATATAAAGGTTTAATCACATGAATAGAAAAAACATCTCTCGAATGTCATTCTGAGAAAAAAAAAAGTCCCACAGCTCTCACTTGAACTTTACTCGGTGGAGAGACATTTTTGCTGCTTAAATTTCACATCCAGACATTTTTGCAACATGCACAGAGGGTTGAAAAGAAGAATACCAATGACAATTTGCCAGTGCACTGGATCTGATGTAACTATCTGTTATGGTATTAAGGACAAGTGACTATAGTGCAAACTTTCTTTCATGTTTGGAGATGGGATGAGAGTTGATAAATGACGGCTGGGACTTTCTGTTGTCACTGGTCTTGTCAAGTGGGCACCACTTACTTACTTTCATCCTCCGTATTTTTGTTTTGCTTTTTTCAGGCACAGCCAACACAAATTCCAAGAGACTTTGTTAAAAAAGAGCCCCCACTTCTTAACATCCAACGTTGATGCTGATAAGACTTGTTATCGTCTACAAGAGATGCTGACATTAACTCAGAATCCTTCAGGACCAATCAGATTGCTGTGGGACAGTAGTATTACTGCGTTGTGTGGTTGGGATTTGAAGCGGACAAGGCTGAGTTTTAGCCTGGGGAGTTGATGAATGTTTGGAGAAAATTCACATTTGCATATAATTATATGTAATATTTAGATATGTCACTGACAGTTATGTTATATGCCACAGATCTTTTAGCAAAGTGTTAGAATGCAGAATTATTCTTTTAACATAAATTCTGAAAATCTGTGATACATTGGCTATTTTCAGGATGTGCAGCATGATAAGGCCATTCCAGTGAGGAAAACACAACTACACACTACACACTACACAAACATATACTGTCATTTTCCCATCATTTTCATCTATTTGTTGAGATTTTCACCACCCACATATACTTAGCTGGATTAGCAATCACTTAGTTTAAATTAATAAACAGAAGTTGATGACAGTGTGAGTCAAGCATGACTACCTGCCAGTCTGTGACCACAAATTTAACATACGACATCAAATCATAGCTGACAGTATATTCTGGTGGTCAAATCATTTTCCATACTCTTGAATCCAGCTCGTATCCAGCTCGTACTACTTCTTTTCAGCCATAGTCATGCCCTTTCTGGCCTATGTCCGCAAATCTCTAAACTCATATATATGTGGCTTTTATATCCACAACGGGTGCTCTGCCCTCATCTGCCATTCCTCTTGTAGAAGGGTGACTTCTACCAAGTAAACAGACAGATGAGTGTTAGACTTTAATTCAGATTCAGACCTCAGACTACTGCTGACAGTCTCTGGTGGGACTGCAAGTTGCTTTCATTTGTCTGCTTGCATCCTCCAGTCATCCTCCCTCAGCTGTCTTAACGTGCACCTACTCAATAATAAATTTCTCTTGAGTTCAGCATATGTTTCAACCCCTACCGCTGGTTCCTGTTTCGTAGTGTCCACTATTATGACTAATAGCTTGAGAAACTCATTTGTTCTTGTGCCTATTGGTCTCCTGAGCATGAGGAGCAGGATGTGGGTTGGTTTTTCCCATAATGGGACCTTGATGGTCCCTGATGGGTGTGAGGCCCAATGTTGCAGTTGTTATTGGTGCATTGTGTATGCATTTCTATGTGCTATGCACCTATTAATCGTGTTTTTATATGGTATTTTTTATGTGCCGTATGTGCTTTTTTAATTTTTCTGTCTATTTATGTCCTACCTTTTCCACCTCAAATCACCCTCTAGAGCAAACATGAATTTGAGCCCACAGTAACTAGTTCATATTGTTCTATAAGATAAAAAGCTTTTAGCCAAAGTTCAAACTAGAAGGAAAATTATCATTCTGATATCTTCGTCATGCACGTTCTCCATCTCTTAATCATTATTCAGTCGAGTCAGTGGGTTATGAGCACAAGTTTTTCTGTCAAACAACATTCTTGCTAGTTACTTGTGCCAGTTTAAATATCAGTGTCTCTTGGCTGTCATTGCAGTGTATTATGGTATGACTCTCTATCTCACCACCTCCACTTATGAAAAAAGCCCATCTATAGTTCCACAGGAGGAGGCATCTCCAGAACGGATGCGAACAGTTGTTGTTCATTGTTATCAGTCCCAGCAGTAAAAGATTTCTGTTTACCGTTATTTGCTGCTGACATAGGAACAGAGAAAGTACATCCCAGACGCATCAGTAACCAGCTGAAGTTGTGGCATGAAGGTAAACCTTAGTCCAATAATGAATCTAGAATACTGTGCTCTTTCAGGTAATACTATCGTTGTCCTCTCTGCTCATCTATTGTGCCTGTGCAACTTGGGAATCTTCTCTAGCACCAATCGTTGTTTTCCACAGCTAATGTATTTGTTCTACTACTTCTTATGGGGGGTTTTCTTCCCTACACAGATGTGCTTGGGTACAATGCCAGATGAACTGTTCCTTTAAGGCTTATTGTGCCTCGAAAGAGCCCTAAATCACAGTCCAGTTTGATCTTGTGCTAGAGGAATTCTTTTGACTGAGGTTGAGCCAAAGTCAACAGAAAAATAAAATTAAAAAATCAATGTCAGGGAGTAAATGGACGGGCATTGAGCAATTTTAAAGTGGAGGAGTAAGAGACCCATGAATAATAGTAAGCCTCATTACATTGTTAAATGGGTAAATGCCCCATGGCCTGTACTACCTACAGTATGCCAACTGCAGGAGCAAATTGGTCTCCAGGGGTTCATAGACAGCTGTGTGTGTGTATTTGTGTCAGAGAGAGTGTGACAGTGAGAGAAATAACGACTGGCAGGGAAGCATCTACAAAAGCCTAAAGTCGCACAACGTTTTTTAACTTGCTAATGACAAAGCAAAGAACACTGACTGCCTATGTGACTAATTTTATTCTAAAGACCTGTTTAAAACAAGCAGAAGCTCTAAATGAAATGTTGTGAAAAAAACATCTTTTTTCTTTACCTTCAAATCCTTCTGACTTTCTGCGGCAGTTCCAGCAACAGTTTTGGGAGAGGAGTAATGTTACCCAATTGCTATTTTATCATGCTCAACTTTTTTAGCATTAATTTAGCAATAGGGATTCAGTTAATGTGCTAGTTTTCTCCCTAAACTCCTACATACACATCAAAAACGTTAGATATTCTGGGTTATGACACAATTTGCTGGCATTGCTCTTGCACCCACAGTTCATGTTTGTTTGATCAAATATATCTCAAACATCAACAGATGATAGAACGATTGGAATAATATGCGGTGTGCACATTTATGCTCCCAACAGGAACAAAAGAATCCTTTGATTTTTATCTCATTGAAGATGACTGCTAAGGCTTAAAAATAGTTATTTCCAGTGAGCTGTTAATTTATTAGTCATCATAGCTTAGAAATTTTACAGAAAGATAACAGAGCAGTTATATAGTTCTAAAATAGGCAATATTTTCAAAGCCAAAATTGTAATGAGTTGCTAACAGCGTAGTTATAATATAGGCTAACTCAGCTGACATTTAGGCAGATTTAAAAATCAAACGTTTTCATTAATATTTAATCGTGTACTTTTTCCACATGGTTATTGTGATTATAAATGATTTAGGGCTAAATCATTAGGTTATACAATTTTAAACTCAAAGCTCAATGTGGGAAAAATATAAATTGTTTTGCAGTCAGTGCCTTTATACCCTATGCCACTCTGTTGTCCTTGTTGATTTTATCTAAAAATCCTCCCTGAGCTAGTAAAGTACTATATTTTATTATTACTGCATACTAGCTACTGTATCAATGGCAACATTGCACCAGTCTTTCTGATGACCCCCTGTCCCTATAGGCTAAATTTTATTACATCATTTACAGGTGTTGAAACACTGTTAATTGGTTGACTAAAAAAAAAGGACACAATACTGTGGTGTTCATGTCGGTGTGTCATGTTGACGTTTGCTTCTGTTTTTATCTTTAATGAAAAAAAATTCTTCCCATGGCCTTGTTAAATGTGTGCAGCTCAGTGTTCAGCTGCTTTTTATGGCTTTCCTTTTCCACAGCCATCTCTAATTTTCAGTCAGTGCTAGAAAGTTCACCGACAAGGTCAGGAAGTACAGTCAGACTGAACAGATATTTACAGAGACCAACAAAAGGGATGGGGTGGTGGCGGTGGTGGGGGGGCGCCTCGGTACAGACAACATTCCCAAAAAAGCCTTTTCACTCCTGTGAGCCAGACGGATCAGACACACTAATACAAAGCAGAGCCACCCAAACAGACACACAAAGTCTTTGCTTTTGTAAGCGATGAAAGGTGGAAGTAGTCACATGAAGAAAAGCAAGAAGCACAAATAAATTCTTACCACCAGGCCTCGGAAATAAAGATGCATACACACTCTCTCTCTCTCTCACACACACACGCACACATGCATGCATGCACGTACGCGCGTGCACACACCCACACGTACTTCTATTTTTGTGAGGACACTAATTGAGATAATGCATTTAATCTACTTGTGAAGCTGAAGGCTTCAGGCAATGGCAGGAGGCAGTGAGGTCAAACAGCTCAGGTTCGTGTACATTTTTTTTTTTAATCTGTTGACAAAAGAAAAAGCTGAAGCATAAACATTAATGGCCTTTGTTTAAATGCTGATTTCTTCTTCCTTGGATAGCTGATTGAAATGTCCCACGACTTGTTTTTGGAAACTATATTGTTTCATGAATGACAATTAAGGTGTGGGATTCATATAAAGCAATTATGTGGTTAATTAGAGGCCAACATCTTATTAAGTGAAAATTTCTGATGTTTATCTTGATGATATTTCATAATTTTGTGAGTTAATTAGGATGATTATGCTTCTAAAATGCTTAATAATCTTCCTGTAATTCACCACAGTTCATCACAAGTACTGCCAATTTATATAATGAGGAATTTAATTATCAGGGTCATTTTTTTCCCTCCATGGGTGATTATATCTATCAGCAGTCGAGCAGGACATATAAACGATGTATTTATGAACCTAGAAGTTAAAAAGATGTGTACTTTTTTCGAAATACTTTATTTAAGATGGCCTTTGAATACAGTGCTACAAATGTATATCAACCCAAGCATTGGTAAAGATAGACTTATAGAAATATGAACAGTATTTGAGTGTATTTGTATGTTTTTATGCTAAAGCTTGGGGGTTGTCAGGAGTGGGAAACAGATGGATTTGAGTGAAATTCCCTGTCACTATGAAACAGTTTAGATCCTGTCTACATGGAGGAAGTCATTGCTGTCTTAAGTTCACACTGTTAAATATTTAATTCAATATTGCATAAACAGAAAACATCTGGGAAACACATACCCCCCTTTATTAAAAGGATTAATTAAACATCACATCATCATCATGAGATATCCACAGATTCATTTAGGTTTTTTTCTGTAGATTACTCCCTCAGCCTGCTCATCTCTTCATGGCTGTAGCCTCTTATTGAAACCATGAGATGTATACTGAATCCCCACATGGACAGAAATGATCTTGCACACACAAGATTTATGTGTTAATATGAATGATAAATAATTTATAAAATACAAGTAGATTAAGAGTAAAAATGGCCAGTTTCAAAGAAGCAATTAATCAGAGAGAAGGCTTTCAGAACAACCAACTGTCTCAACCATTATTCAGGGGCTGATTCCGGATCTGTCTTTGGTGAGGTGCTGCAAGAAGTTCAGCATGGTAAATGGTTTCAGTGCACGCTGAAACCATTTTGCAGTGACGAGGCAGCTGTGTCAGAGAGGTTACACTGCTGAACTGTGAGTTATGTTTTTTTTTACTCAGACCTGGAAGAAAATAACACTCAGTGCAGCTTTGTCATGTTAAAAAAACAAAAAAACAAAAACTAAGACAGAGTGATCTACAGTTATCTCAGTGAGAGTTTAGCTGTGTCAAGTGTGTCTGAAAGTTTGGTGTTGTCAGGTGTGTGTGTGACTTGAGGGTGAAGACTGATGTGTGACTGGCTGACAGCGAGGTAAGGGCAACTTTTCATTTAATTCAACTGTTTGAATGCAAATTTCATTTTAGTCTCTACTAGTTTGTTGTGATCCACAAGCAGGGAGCATTTCCGTAATGGGAACAATGAAGGCGTGAAATTTCCCCAAGCAGTAAACCCAACACACATCAATAGCTAATGCCCCAAGTACAACCGTCCTATTTCTTCAATTTTTGCAGATAATTAAGTTTTGTTCATTGGACTTTCTGGATGTTAATGTCATATTGGAGAGACCACTTTGGACTGATTTAATTCAACAGTTTATTTTTGAATTTAAGTCCAACACATACATTACTGCCTTTTTGAAAGTAGGGTTTATTACATTAGTGTGATTATGACTGATAATTTTAATTTGTATTACCTTTGACTGCTGACATCAGTAGGTTGTTGCAGTGTTTGCCAGCTGACAAGCTATTTGCAATTTGTAATGCCAAGTGGGAGATACTGGCGCCAACAAAAATTCCCACACATCCTGCCTGTAATTAGCACTAGGATGCCGACATGCCCATTTTCCCCAGTTGGCTGCTCATATTTATGGTAAATCTGATACGACGTGAACACGATATTAACATCAGAGTGAAGATGTAAGCAGAGAAGCTTGTCTTCCGCCTTCAATTCCATTCAGTTCAATTCTTAATGGGATTTTTAGGCTGTAATTAGCTTGAAAATTCTTCAGCACTGACATACCTCTTTCAGTTATGGATGCCATTTTCATCCACACCTGGGGTTTAAAAAAACTTCCTCCTTGCATTGTAATATGGAAGGAAAATCACTAATGTGATTTTTAAATGGAGTCTGTATCAAAATTTTGTGATGAATTTTAATCTTATGAATTTACCTGAGATAAGCTGTGTTTTCTTTTAAATCAGGTGGGTACAAGGGCAGAGCTTGGTATTTCTTGTGCCTCTACTGGTCTTGTGCTTGTACTTGTCACTCAAAATGAATGGTGTTCAAGAGCATTTTAAAAGTTTTCACCCTGAAAATACAATTCCGAAGAATTAAACGCTACAATGGCAAAAGAATACACACATTATAAAACGATTATATTCAATATGTACCCCAATAAGCACAACCAACAGTCCAGTGAAGCTCTTTAGAGGACAAATATTTGAAAAATCTAGTCAAGTAGCTGGAACGGAATAATGGTGGCATGTGTCTGCCTACCTCTGCAAATGATGCATTTCAGTGTTTATGAGTATTCAGCTGGGTGATTTAACAAGAGCAACCTTTGTTACAGGGCATGGTGGCCACTCTCGTCTCTCACACTATCTTTCTCCTCTCTCTCACACACACACACACGCACACACAAAGACACACACATTCATGAACACGCTTTACTAGCTAGTTGCCCTTGGTGTGTCTCATAAAGACAGGCTGAGGAGGCCAGGATAGTTTCAGGCAGTAAAAGCAGCCTGTGAAATCGCATCGCTTGTGAAGTCACAACAGATGGCTACTACTGCTACGTCCTCGCTGAATATGACACAGGAAAGGACACTATGAACATGAGCAGCACATTTTGCAGCTATGCTTCCCTGAATGAGGGCATGAAATCTTGTTAAAGACAAGGTTGCATATTGAAAGCTATACTTAACAGCTGCTTATTGTGCTGTAAAGTGAAAAATTTGAATAACATAAAAATAAATAAAAAAATTTAAAAACTACTCGACCCAGTAGGGGGCAGAATTAGTCCAGAAAAAGGATCAGGTAAGAGAAAGGGATTGTTGGGTGAAAAAAGGTACCTGGCTACATAACAAGGTGTTCTTAAGCAAGGCAGGAATGTCAAATGGTATGTTACTACACACTGTCATGATTAGAGGACATATGGATGGTATAAATGCAGCTCTTGCAGTTTCTATCTCCATGGCAACCTCATAAGTTTTCTTCAACCATCAAAAAGCAACTAAAACATACATTCGTCCTAATGAAGGCATAGGGAGGGGAGGGGCCGATGCTGTCCGGATTGTTTAATGGATCACCGGCCTAATTGTTCCTCTGGAGGGTTATGCCAAAAAGACAGAAAAAACGTGTGGGGATGGAGAAGACAAGGGATGGCTGAAATGACACAACAAACCCACTTCACTTAATTATCTTAAGTGAATTAGCCTAGTCATCGCTATTCTCTAGCCAAATATGCATCACACGAATAATGGCTGTGGAGACGATGAAAGCACCTTAATGGCCCTGTCTGTTTTCAAGTGTAAATGCCTTTCAGCAGTCCCTACATGGCCACAGAAGGAGAACGGCACTTAAGCCCTTCGACTAAATAGGCTCCCCAATGATGGGTAGAGATTTTCAGACAATTCAAAGAAACCACTGTTCTCCATCTTCTCTACCTCTTATATATGCAAATCTGACTAAATAATATCAGCAGATTTCATTAGATGAAATCTCGGAAAAGGTATTAATTTGATACATTCATTACATTTACAGAATTGATTAGAATGTATTCAGCATCATTTTCTGATGTCCACTAATTCTAAAGGTGAGGTTTAAATACTGGCAATCACATCTTTGTTTTGCTAAGGGAAGCAGTTATCTTCTGAATTTACTGATTCTTGATACACATTGGTGGTCAAAATCTGCTCCTCCACCCTTGATGAGCTTACACAGTCAATTAAAAACCTAAAAAAGCTGACTGGGAGAAAAAAAAAAGATCAGAAACAAAATAGAGAAAAAGTGCAGTGGAATAATTTCTGTATTCATATATCTTTCCAGTTTTACTCCCCCTAAGGACCACATAAGCGCTAAATAACATCAAGGTGAGATAGGCGATTTAAAAATATTGGAAAATAATAGAGAAAGATTCCGAAAAAAGAGCAGGAATGATGCTGGACCATCCATTAGAATAAAAAGAAAAATATAGCTGCAATGGCACAGATTACATCTTCCTCCTGAGAGGTCGAAAGAATAAAGGCGTTGTTCTTTTAGAGTTGAGGGTGTTGAGAGGTTGAATAAGAGAACTTTTGGGGATAAATGAGAAAAGCAGAGGGACTTTACAGACATCCATTCTCTGCTACAAGACCTCAATTACCCATTATTACCTGCATTTGATTACCACCTCTCTTATCCTGCTTCTCTCTTCTCTCAGCTCAGTCACTCTCAGGGAGCTTAGAGCAAGGTACAGGGAAAAGCATAGAAAAAAAGGAACAGTAATTCTACTGTGAACACTACAGTTGTTATTTCCTTTGAAATAACTTCATAGAGTCTTTGCTTGCTTGTGCAAATTTTTGGACTTGATGAAAAAACTTAAAGAGACAGAAGCTAATTATATTTTGACTTATTAAGCAGCCATGAGCCATTTGGGGAGTGTTTTTGCAGCTCAAGACTGACAGCAGGAAGACTGAAACAAAGGACGCAGGTAATAAGGAAACCTGAAATAATTCACTATCAATAATGAAATGTTTGTATTCCCAATTCACATCTTCTGTGTTTCATTTCAGCTCTCCACACAATATTATCACAATTCTCTCTCTTGTATGCTTTCCCTCCCTTTTTTCTATATGTCTTGCAGTTTTGCGGCCCAATGTATGTATGCACACCCATGAAGAATTACAGTGACAGTGACATTACCTACGCCATCACAGTGATACAGCATGAAGGTGACCCTTTCAAATTTAAATGCACTGAAGCGATATGCATCCAAACACCAGTGAATGTATGACAGGAGGAAGTGCAGCTCCCAGCGAAAAAAGTGATGGGAGGACACAAAGGGAAAACATGTTACTTTACACTTTGTCAGGAAGCATCCAAGACATCTACAAAGTGTCCTTGAGCCAAACACTACATCCCCACCATCCCCAATTGGTTGCTTTGTTGTAGATGATCCATTGTTGTATTTACCCTGCAGAGGGTGGAGTGAATTATCCAATAAACTATGCAAGTGCTATGCAGTATATTGCCCTCCTTGCAACATTTCCTTAGCGGAAAGTTGCCTTTTCAAAGATGGGCATCATTAGGTGCAACTGAAGAGTCTTTAGTGACTTTTGAGATACAGATCCTAAAGTCTAAATATTTTTTTTGGAAACTCAAAAATTGCTGGGATTGTTTTTATGCAGTTTGTGCATTTTTAGGTGATTAGCCTGGGAGGCTTTTTAATTGCGCCATCTTATTAGCTTTAAGCTTCAAACCAAACTGACTTACTGTATCAACAAACAGATTAGCTTGATCTGGATGGAGATCAGATGGAGCTTATTCATAGCAGGGTTGTTACTTTGAGATGGTAAGCACAAACACAATGTACAATGCTGTGTTTACACTTGATAATTTGACCATTACTTGTTTACACTTACTTGCTTTAAGCTCCCTAACTTAGCCTTTTTGGGAATACTCATAGCACTGTAAAATATATTTTCTGTTCTTGCAATTATTTTCAAGCATATTAACTCAATTCCAGGGATTCTTTCATTTAAGATTCACATTCTGAATCAACTCCAGAAATCTAGCAGTTGTAGAGCACTATTCATTGCTTCACCGTGCCTTTAATTTATGTACGGTCTAATCGCAATTAACAGTTTTACATCACTTGGTTCAATGTAGATAAAATCAGGAGTGGTAATTTTAATGTGATGCAGTGGGAAGGCAGTTTAACAAGAATATTAATTTCAATCTAATATGCCCTCTCTGTATGGAGAGCCGATCACACACCATTCTACCATGCCATCTCTGTCATTCTTGAAGTTGTGAATCCCTGTAAACCCAAAAAGACGAGTGTATGCGCAAATGATGGACATGACAGTCTTGCTGCCTTGGGGCAAAGTGTCTTCAAGTTCCCCTTGTTTACAAAACCCTTTTCTGAGAGAAATATCTTCAACCGCAGAAGAAAATCCAAGCTACAGCTGCAAGACAAACACTGACATGAATGCCCACTGTCATGTGCATGTGCTCACTCCACGAGCAGACATGTGCACTGGGCACACACACACACACACACACACACACACACACACACACACACACACAAAACCACACACACAAAAATCCACTGTCATCCACACACACACAAACCACACACACACAGACCTGACTTCATACAGCTTTCACTTGGCTATCAAACTGTAAAATTAACTAGCTATTATCTCGGTGCTAATGTTAGGGAAACTACAATCCCTTTCACCCTTGACAGCAATAGCATACCGTTCTAGCTAGAAAACACCAATAAGATACTGCACCAACAAGGATCCAAGAAAAATATTGATCACATTTGTATATCGCTATCACTATCTACTGTAAATTCAGTTATTTGAAAGCAGTGATTTCTGTCATTGTGGTACCCTGGAAAAGGTGAGTGTCTGTTCATTTAATGGCAGACTATCTCTCTATTAGTGAAGGACAAGAGCAGAGAGATGAGATGAAGGCATAAAAGGAAGACAGCTTTATAACAACACTGCTGCCCCCCCCCCCCCCCACGGTCTTTCAACCTGCTTCGATTCCCTTGGTTGCTTTGTAATGAAGTTATCCCACAGCAGAGTTGTTCTCAAGCCCAAGCTGTCTTAAGATAGAGGAGGAATAGAGGGAGTAGCAGAATCACAGCGAGGAGGAAGTATCAAAGACAACAACCAGAGAGAGAAGCCTGGGAAGAAGTGAAGGGGGTTGGGGAATATGAGAAGACAGTGATGGAGGCAGAGATGTGACAATGTGCAGGAATTTAAAAGATGTGCTCAAGATGCCTGAATGTAGCCATTGCGTCATATCCAACAGTTCCCAGTTATGATATTAACTAATGCTAATGAGTTAATTACCTAGCAAGTACATCTTTGTAAAAATACACCTCTTCACATAAAATTTTCTTCAGTTTTTCACATTAATGTGGAAAGGTATGCAACAGAGCTTTCAGGAATTTGATAATGCCATTTCTTCCTCAGGGGATCTACTTTTTTATTATGTCCTGTGCTTTAGTTGCTGAGTTAAGCTCAGTGTCTCACACAGATGCAAGAAAAGAAAAGATTTCTGGAGTAGTGCAAAGGAAAACAAATGGCGATGAGTGTGATAATAAGTATTTGAGGGGGATGTATTGGGGGGAGGATGTTCTTCTCTGTGAAGAAGAAGACCCACATGTTGTTGAAAGTTGCAATCATATCTTGAGTTTGAACTTTAAAGTTAAAGCAATGCTAAGTAAGCATGGTGTGGGCAGTATTTGAGGAGAGCAAGTCTTTCTCAAGGTTTGTCCAGGTGCTCCTCAACACCACGACTTTTTCTTTCAACTGTTTGTGTGGTTTGAAAGAACAACAATATTAGCTGAGAGTTGCCCTGTCTGATATTTGTCATAACAGTGAATCCTTAGGAAATATTACTGGGTACTGCAAATGAATGGAAGATATTCTCAATGCTTTGTAATCTCAATAACAAGACAACGAGAGGAACATTGTTAATGTGACGAATGACAAAGACCACACATCGAGTATACTGGACATAACGTAAAACTGCCATTACAGAAAGAGTATAATGTATGTGAGATGTCTCCCCTCTTTGGGAGGAACCTTGCTTCATCTCCTATGACATTGTGTAACTCTGTTTTTTCACGTGCGAGGCAGGTGAGAGAGGCAGCAGTGTATCATTAATCCTGCACTCAGCAACAAGTCAACCGACCATGGAGGAACAACACGCTTTGTAAGATCACGATTTGAGAGCAGTTGTAGAGGTAATCATGAAGTCTATGAGTCACTGTGAGACGGATACACAAATGTAGTCGTAAAGGAAGGGAAGACTGTCATAAGTGAGAACATGGAACACTAGTACTAAGAACTAAAACTGTAATAGTTACTCCATACTCAACTGAGTCTCCTATTGTGTTCATGCTGTAAACTACTAAATTGTTTTCTCAATTGTAGAAAAATGTAAATGCTGGCTGAACAATATCCAGAGATGTATATAAACTTAACATCCAGGGGAAGAGGTTGCCATACTCCAGACTAACTCAAAAATGCTAAATTGTGTCATTTCTGAAGAAGAAATGTTCCTATCTTTTACAGGATATTCAAGGAAAATATAGAAGGATACGCTGGGCCTCTCAATTACACTTACTGTGCCTCTTTTCAGACTTTGTGTGGCTCATGGTCACAAAATGAATGTAGCTGAGGATTATACCACTGCTATGGCAAAGCCTCTGCCAAGTGCAATATGGCATCAAGAAAATAACTCTCCTAACGTTTACCACAAAATTGTTAAAGTTCACAGAACCTCTCCACATCTCAGGAAATCGGAATTTACCTTACCCTTCCCACAAATACTTGTATATCTCATCTGTTCAGTGCACTAAGATAGTCATGTCCAAATCAAAACACAAAAGGCTACTGAGAACTAAAAGGTACCCTTACTGAGCAAATATAAGAATGTAAAAAAACAGAGTAAACATTTTTTTTTGTTTTTTACCTAAGATATATTTAACACATTCAATCTAGGGACTATGGCCACCTTCCACTGCAAACACATGTTATACTGAAGAAGCAAAAGTGTATTTGTTAGTAGGAAATTGGGAGTGAGCTTGGGAGACTACAAAACCTTATTGGGCTGGATCCCTAAACTGAATATGATAATCCACCTGCATCTTCAGTGACAACACGCCCCACTCCACTCACTGCTTGAGCTAGGAGTAGTGAGGTTTTTTCCCCTTGGCCGTGTAAACCTAGTGGTGGCCGGGGGAAGAGTCTTCTCCAAGCCAACTGGCATGGTGATTGACCGGTTGGGGTGCTGGCCTACAGGAAGGGAACCCAAACTCACACATTGAAACCGACTTCTTAGGAGTTGTGGGCGACAGGGTTATAGACACCCAAGGGTCCCTTGGATATTACCTCTTGTCTTGGAATTATGCGATCTATCTAGTGACTGATGCGCCTTCTGCCTCTGCTCAAGGTTTTCCCTTTGTGACTTCAAGTGACTGCCCAAAAACGACCCTCAAGAGAGAGTGATACATCCAAGTAACTAACTTTGCCCTTATCCAATGTTTTGCCACCACTGTGTGCCCCCCTGCTGAGGGAGGATGCTGCACAGCATGGAATGTGGAGAATGTAATCAGCGGTGAACCTGACCTTGTGTGAGTAGGGAAGTGAAGGGACTCTCAGGGGGCATCTGCACCCCAGGGTCTGCCATCTCTTGATGTATGCACAAGAATTTTGGTTGTCTGAAAATGTCTTTTCTGCTCTTCTACTGCACTTCTGCTTTTCTCCCACCTCGTACACCTCATGGGCAAAGTTTTGTTTGTCATTAGATGAAGCACCGGAGAAGCTGGAGATAAGATTCAGGGAGGAATGGGCTCAGCGATTCAAAATAATATTTCCTGATTTATGAAGACTTTTCTTTCTTCATTGTTGCTTACTGTCAGGGACCAATCAGTCAGGCAATGGGAATACAGGAGTTGTTGATGAAAACAGGGTTTTATTCACCTAAAAAACAATGCAAACTTTACAAACCAAGAAACTTTTTTACTAGGTCAATAAAAGAGGTCAACAAAATATAACTGTGCTTAATAAAACAACAACAAGACGTGACATTTACGTAACACCTGAGAAAACTGACCTGAAACAATGAAACACACGGGAGCATATACATTTGGCCAAACCAAATAACACACAAGGCGATAGACAAGATGGACACAAACTACATCTAGATATAAAGCAAAGGTAACCAAATCCAAATCCCTCCCATAACATGGCAGCAAATAGTTTGGCTTAATTTGCCAGCTCCAGGATATAAGAGTGCTAAGCCTTCAGGCACAAGCAGGAAGTGACCGCCCCTAACAACCAAGGTAACTCTGAGACACAGAAAGAAATGATTTGTATCACAAAAACATAACATGGGTAACCGTACAGTGAATAAGTGTGTGTGTCGGCTCACCGAGAAAAAGCTATTTCTGCCCCCGGGTGTTTGATTCCCTCTCTCTTTATGCTTGCCTTTAAAATAAGTGAAACAAAGCTGTTGTACACACTGTTGTTTTCCAAGACAGTTCTTGTCATGATTTCTGTCGCAGCCCAGTTTTATTGGCCTCCTTTCACACTCCGCCTGCCCACCAGACGCCCCTGGACTTTCTTCCTGTTTCCAGATCCATTTGCTCACCTGTTTTCCATTTCCAATCACTGGAGCTTCCCCGCCTACCCACATACCCGTTCCTCATTTTCCTCATCCAGGTATTTATACTAGCCCTTTCCTCAGTCAGATTGTTTGCTAATGTCTCTGTGTTTTTTACCTTTGTAATTTTCAAGCTGTGGCCTCCTGTTCCTGCTATACCTGAATGTCATTACCTGTTGTCTGTGCCTGCCTGTTTGTCCATCTGTATGTCCATAAGCCTTGTCCTCATCACTTACTCTTTAAAGGTCCTTCATTGCGCCAACCATTCATCTGTCTGCACTTGTGTCCTCCCTGACTGTGCTCCTACCACCAGCCGTGACAGCTCTGTGAAACGGCACAATTACTGCTAATGTGGTTTTGAATCCAACAATAACAACAACACTTTACATCGACAAGAGACTTGAGAAGGCAAAATCTAGATGGCAGCTTACTTGCAATTTACACCTTCTTGACAAAACAATGGTAAATTCGAAGTGTATTGGAAAGCCAAAATGTCATAGTCAAAATTAAAGGAAAAGCACCAACATGGGTAGGAGCAACACCAATCATGTAATTCATCATGCTCTTCCTGTGGTTGTCATGAAATATAAAATACAGAAATAATAACCTGTGCTGCATATGAAAGATGTCAAGACTTTGCAATAAGGCAGTGGAAAAGACACACACACACACACACACACACACACACACACACACACACATAGACAGATGCAACAAATTCCATATCAGATGGGACTCATAAGCAAATACTACACATATGGTATCTGCGAATACACAGATACATTCGTGCATACAGATACAAATAATCACTGCTCAAATCACCTCTCTCAAAGCAACAAACCAAACCAGGCAAAGACAGAAAAGTGAGAGTGAAGAGGGAAAACTTTTCACAGACAGAATCATTATGGTTCTACTCTCTCTCGCTCTCTCTCTTGCTCTCTCCCTCTCTCCTCTCTCTCCTCTCTGTCTCTTTCTCTTTCAGGCAGGTATTTTGAAAGCCTCAAGGTTGCTACAGTGACGCTACAATGGGTGGTGATTGATTGAAATGGCTGCTGTTAATTGTATAATGAGTGTGAGGTGATGGGATCATGATCATGGTAAGGAGACCAGACAGTGCTTAATTTTCCACTCTGGAAGCTTATCACTTCAAGTCACATCATCTGTAGGAGTCTGTAGGAGCAAAATGCATCCACTTATGTTGGATCTACCAACACTGATGAAAACAGAAGGGAGAAAAACAGGCAGAGAATGAGAGAGAGAGACAGAGAATGTCAACTGTGCATCTGTATATATGTATATATGTATATATGCATATATGTACATACTCTATATGTAATTACCACACTTGTTAAAAACCTTCCTGATGATCAGACACACTAAAATGCTACCATGTTGTCTTTATGTCACTTGTACACACCAGCTGAAAGATTGTAGTTTTTCAGTACTATCTGTGTGTGAAATAAATAAAACTGTGTGTGTTAGTGTTTTTTATCTTAGCCCTTTGTTACTGTGGATTTTGGACATTAAAGGCCAGCATGTAAACGATTTCATGCACTGCATGTATTGGTGGAATCACTATCTGTTGACAGAAGGTGGTAGGCAAAATTACTGTGTGATGAACAATGATGCTTTGTAATTTTCAAAATTGTAAATCTAGGGCAGGATGATTACAAAATAAACAGAGTTCATATTTAATTTCAGGTACAATATATACTTATGACATTTTAAATTCATCCAAACCCTCTAAGACTAACATAAGCTCAGGCAAATCCACATCTGCCCTCAACAGCAGTTCCCCTTGTTTTGTGGCTGACCTTCATTGTGACAAATCCTGAAAGCCTTTACGATGGCGGTTGTACAAGCTTTTGGGGCTAATTAAGGTTTCCAGTGGATTAATTTCCACTGGAGCAGCACTGCTGTTGTTCGAAAGATTCAAACAGCTACTTTTTAGACATGCCAATGATAGTGAACCTAAATACACAACACTTACCTTATTGCACACAGTCTTAAACAATATCATTTGCCTTCTATATGCTGCTTCTTTTGACAACTGTGATTTTGAATTAGCCCTATCTGATAGGCATTGAAGAAACTAGAAGAGATGGAGATGGAGCTTGAGATGGAGAACGAGTGAGTGAATGATTGTGAAATAAAAATAGACATAATAATAGAAAACAGCCAAAGACAGAAATTGAGAGTGAATGGGTAGACAGCTAGAGATCGACAGACTAAGATAGAGGCTTACAATGCAAAGATAGGAAGCAGAGGAAGATACAGGCAGAGCAAGAGACGAATGAGACAGAGAACAACAATGACAGAATTGTGGGACCATATGTGAGAAAACAGAAAGAGAAAGGAAAAGGAAGGAAACAGAGAGGCAAACAATGCACAAGCAAGGCTCCCTCCCTCCCCTCTTGGGTGAGGAGACCAGAGTAAATGAGATCGACTCATTTCCAACACATAGACACAACCACCTACCCCCATCTGTCTTTGACAAACACCCCCTTATACACACACACAAGCACGTGTGCACAAGCAAACACACATGCACCAGCAACAGCAACCAAAGATGAAAGGAATCAATAGATTATAAGCAGACATCTGAAGGGTCCAGTCTTTTCCCGTGAGGATCAACCATAATTGGTCCGGACAAACAGCCAAAGGACAACAACCATAACAAAGCCTCCACGCACACCAAATGCAGCAATTAATAAATCAGAACAGGAATAGCAAATTAAATCTATGAACAAATATCGACAGGCCTTTGAACACATCTCCATTATTTGCAGCCTATTGTTGTGGTCTGCTCATTTCAGAGACCATGTTTGTACTAACATTTGCATATCTAAATGAATGACCATCACAAATGCGTGTATGCCAGGCAAGGTATCTGTTGTTCATTTTCCTTTGCTTGTTTGTAGCTCATTAGAAGTTAGTTGATTAATTCCAGGGTTTAGATTTCATATCAGGCTGGAGGGTGGTGATCGAATGAAAAACTGTGTGACTCCGAATACTTAAACATGCGATTTAACTCTCCAGATCTTGTGTTATTCACATCAAACATTGTATTTCCTGCTGTTATGTGTGTGTGTGTGTGTGTGTGTGTGTGGCTTTTTCTGATTCACCTGTGATACACTGTGTCCCTCTGGATCCAGGTTGGAGGAAACAAGTATCTGGTCCATCTAATTGTTTTAGAGCATTAGCAGTGTTACTGGAGAGGTGTCTGGAGGCGTGACAGGGGATCATGTCAACAGCACAGTGATCCCTTAAGATTGGCTAGCTCAATCAATCTCTTTAGATCTTCATGAGTGGCAAAATGACTGAATTAAGAAATGGGTGAGAAAATCCAAAGGCTGATGGTATGAGTGTATCAAGGTGTGTGTATGCAATTCAGAGTTGAAATTTCAAAGCACAGCACTGTCTTAAAAACAACTTAATTTCATTGATCAGCAATTTAACTTTTCATTTGTATGACAGCTAATTCTTAACTCAGATGTTACATATGATAACTAAATTATAAACAAAATTATTTAATGTCATGTGGGACACTGATGAAGTGAAAGAGAAACAGAAAAGAGAGCTAACTAAAGAGACAATAAAAGAGAAACAGAAATCTGAAAAAAAAACCCTGAAAAAAATCTGAGAAAAATCTGAGAAAAAAATCTGAGTTTCATTCATTTTCAATGCAGCTGCTCAAGGCTGTGCTTTGATATGACATTAAAGATTAAGCTCTCCTGTTTTGGCTCTATTTCTGCCTTTTTGAGAGAGCTGTTCTCATTCATGGGTAACTTACTGGATTGTCTTAAATTGAGGAAATGACTCACAATGAACCCCTAAGTTATTTGGATACTG
Source organism: Istiophorus platypterus (assembly GCA_016859345.1). Classification (NCBI taxonomy): domain Eukaryota; kingdom Metazoa; phylum Chordata; class Actinopteri; order Istiophoriformes; family Istiophoridae; genus Istiophorus; species Istiophorus platypterus. The sequence goes on along the minus strand of CM029129.1, from coordinate 12,186,716 downwards.
ACATTGATGTGACTAAGAGATGGTCAGTTGTACATATACAAAGTGCTCAGTCTTGGTATCGCATTCCCAAAGGGGAATTTGAGTTCCCTATGATGTGTTTATCTCAACATTCTTCAACCAGTATATTGGTGAGATAGCTGAGATAGCTTATGTGTGCTGTAGTTTACCTGCTGCTGATATACCATGGTATGCTGCTGCCAAACCAAACAGCCCCGCAGTATTATATGAAGAAGTGCTGTGAATAGATCCTAGAGGTTATTGTGGGTAACATAAACAACTAAAGGCTTAATTTACTTAAAAAGAAAAAGTACACTGAGATGTGGGTAAATAACCTCATTAATGAATTTACTACTTTGCAATTTAAGAAAGTCTGTGTTTGTAACTTTTTATATTCAGCATCATATTGATTGTGAAATTATGCTAATTTAAAAACTAATTGTAATCTCAATATTGCAATGATGACTGGTTTTAATGATTGACAGTTTGGACCAGTCTTCACAGAATGTGACAGGTCGCCACAAACAGTTGATATGATAACTCTGCCTGAGACACTTGCAACAGAGGATAAAGAAGAATATACTGCAGGAATGTTTACATAGTCCTATTTGACAGCGCAGGCTCTGTTCACTATTGTCTTCAAGCAGCAGTGCAGAATAACAGCACATAACATAACCATGTATCTGCTCTATATTAAAAGTACCCTGAGAGAACTTCTGTTATGATTTTGCGCTATATAAATAAAATTGAATTGAACTGACAACAAAAAATGCACAAGGCAGGAGATACTATTGACAAATACGGCAGTACGAATTAAGACCGGAGAGAAGTATTCCTGGGCACGGCTGTGTGTAGGTGCAACGTTTTACTGGCAGCAATGTAATTATGAGTGACAGTGACATCTTGTCAGATTATAAAGTCCACTGAAATGTCTTCATTAATTGTGACTGGTAACTGATTAACTTGAATATGATTGTGTTTAAGACCAGTTAAACTCATATATATTAAATAAAAACAAAAAAAAGGTGCTCATGAAAAAAAAACAACTTAATTTGAACAACTTCATTTACATCTCATTACAATTCAACAAACTACACTGTTTGATAAGGATCATGTGATGTGATTGGAAGCTCTAGAACAGTTTCTAAATAGAACTTCTGGTACAATTAGTTTTCTCAACAAACATGTTTGACTTCATTGGAAAAAATTGGACATAATCCTGATTATGATCTTATATTGTGTTAATGATGGAAGTATTCTCAGTTGGTTAAAATTTCCTCCTAAGTAATTTCCTCACCATGGTCAGTCTGCATAAACATCAACATAGAAAACAGTGAATTACTTCAATGAAAAAAAGACAAAGGGGTGAACTGGTACCAAGTCAGGTCTGTTTCAGGTCACTCGTGTAAATATAAATGAATGTTAATGAAGAGTTGAAACAGTTATGTACGTCCATGTATGTAGGATCTATAAGTTGGATGATGATGATGATGATGATGATGATGATGATTATGATGATGATGATGAGAGTTTTTCATATACTTTACCAAGGTTGTTACAGAACTGACACCTCAAAGTGAAGAAAGAAGTGTTATCAAAGCTCATTGAAATACGAATAGTTTGTTTGTGACGGTATAAAGGAAACAATGTGGTTATCTCAAAATCTAACCCTGGATAACAAGACTTTGGTCACCTTGACATTTGTTGAATTGCATTGGTTGTCATAAACCAATGAAATCACATCTCACTGAAAAGAGAGTGGGCTGAGTTAGAGAGGTAACACATCAGGGAGAGGCCAAAGGTGTAGTTAGACTCGAAGCAGATGCAGCTGTGTGAACTTTGTTCTTTCGATGCTTACAGACAGTGATTTCCTCCTTAACTTCCATTAAGGATGTGAAAGCACCCAGGGCCCCGCCCTTAGAGCGACAGCACCATTTTAACAGTAGCACCTATCTAGGTTCATGGATCAGGTGCGTATCTGAATCAATCAATGAATGCATGAATATATGACTGAAGCAGTGAATTAAATCCACCTATTGAAATATGAAAACACTTTGACAGCATTCAGAGCAGTTAATTACGTCTCTTGAAAACATAATAAATGTGGTTAGAAGTAGCATCTTTTCACTTCAAAATCAGTGGCTGGATTCCTAAAAAAAGATTCTGTGTTCATACCTCTAAACTACACTGACACTGAACCCTCACTTAAAACAGATATGAGAATGAGAATAAACATATTAACTTCTTGAGACTGTTTTCTCGCTGTTGCATAAATAAAACACAGAACTGTTGAACAGACTCAATTTCAAGTCCTTACAGGTTTTTTATAGTTCAATGTAGCACAAAATATTACCTAACAATTACAAATAGTTTTGGACTTGAAATCAAACAAATTTAATGGAAGATTTAAATGTTGCAGTTCTCTTTCAGTTTTCTTTTTGAGAGCATGCTGATGTCATGAAGGACATGAATACTATTTGTGGGCTGAACATTTAAGTCTTTCTTGAGAGAGTTGTTCCTCCTCTGTGCATGGTTAAACAAATGTTCAAACACAACATCTGACCTTTGTTTTGATTCAATCTAGACTTGATCTGAAGGTCAGAGAGGCAAGGCACAGAGACTAACTGAGACCATTTTAGTGATCCCGAAATATTGCTTTGAAGCTATGTGAATGTAGGGTTTACAAACCTTACCATTACAGCTTTGATATTTGCAATGATTTGTCGGGTCAGGATAATTGTGAATGCAGCCCGTGTAATGGAAGGGAGACGTTAGCTATAAAACCACTGATCCTTTTAACCTTTCCTATCTCAGGCAAATGACATTGATTAAAGGAAAAGACCATGTGCTTATGCATTTAAAAGGAAACAGGTTGAGAAAAATTAATATAGACAGAGCTATTTACTCATTACCTCTCAGTGCTAAGACCCTGCCAGCCATTTCATAATATAACCCTTACACATACTTTTTCCTGTCCACTCCAGTCCTCTACCTTTCCTGGCGTACTTGCTCAGTCATCTGTCTCCCTATCCCTCCCTACCCCCCCCCCCGCCTCTATTCAGTCTTTTCTTAGGGAGACGTTTAAAGAGAACTCCTCTGAAATACTAAGCAGCCTACTTAAAAGAGAAATACTTTGGCACGCTTACCATTATGTTCCTTATTAGGCCCAGTCCTTAAGATGTTCCTACTCTTGCATGACGAGTAGGGAAGGACTCATCCTTTATTACTCATGAAGATTAGTGTGAAATACTGCACGCAGACAGGCTTGTGCATGATCCTGCTTATGCATGCAAAAGTAAGAAACACATGGAAATGTGTAATATGTTGCTGTTGTGTATACAGTATTTCGGTATTGCTTGATACCCACACTACATATCACCTCCAAACCAAAAACTTGTATTTAAATACTACATTACTGGGTTTTGCTCCAGAATAGATCTCCATTTGTGTGTGTGTGTGTGTGTGTGTGTGTGTGTGTGTGCATGTGTGTGCATGTGTGTTTTCACATGAGGAACATTGACTCGAGATTGAAACTTTGTCTGCTAATGGTTAGAGAAAAAATAAGGATTGGGTTTGCTGTATTAGTGTAAGTGTTGACCCTGATTTTCAACAGCCCGGTACCTCCTCCATAGTCATGTGTTTGAACTTTTACTTACGATTCTATATCTGCTCGAGCTATTGGATAACTGGGGTGGTGTTAAGGTCACAGACAACTGAACAAGCAGTGTAGAGTGTTTTGCGTTTGTGTGTATTTGGGAGTCTAAATGTGAGTTTCAGTTATTTTGAATTAAAATGAACATCCATTCTCTCACCTCAAGCTCTCTGTCTCTCCAGAGATGAATTTGTTTTTTTTCTTCCCATTACTATTATGTATTTTCTAAGGGCCTTTTCTGTTTCTGGATTAACTGCAAATGTGTTTACAGATAGATTAGCTATCCTGTCACATTTGCTCTGTGTGATTTAGTGGCTTACTGTGTGCTTTTGTGTTTGTGAGTGTGTGTGTTTGTGCATAATGGGCTATTGTGTGTGCTTGTTCTTGGTAGAGGGTTAAGGTGATTTAGTAGCAGTCAAGCAGGATGCAGACTAGCCAGGGCAAACAGGAGCTCAGACAATTCTGCAGTGGTGACACAAAATGATAACCATTTAGTGTCATGTCCCTTGCTATTGCACAGCTTTTCAAAAGAAATACGACAAATTAAACACCACTTGGTTTGGGCCTGCACACAGCAAAGGAAGGAGTAAAGCTCCCTCTTTGCCCAGAAAAAGAGTGGGGCGCAAAGCAGGGAGGCTGGCGCGATTGAGAGATAACAGCAGTGACCCTGAGTTAATTGGCAATTAGAGTGCTGCCAGCATTATTGCTAAAGGCTATAATTAAGATTTTCTCACATAAATGTGTGTGTTTGCGCTAATGCCAGGTTTGTGTCAGTGACATGTTCATATATAGGTGAGGTTACAGTTTTTTACATGACCTTTTTTGTTTTCTGTAATCTGTGTGCCCAGCTGGCTCTCTCTTTCACACTATCTTTCTCTGTCATGGCAACAGAACAGAAACTTTAAATAAACTGCACTTGTTTTCCAATTGTGCTTATACCATCAACTATGAATACATGTTGCGTTAGAGGGATACACTGTATTTCCTCACTTTTCTTGTATGTGTTTAACCTGCGTTACATAATTGGAGAATCTGGAATAGCAGTTATTCCTGATGTAAGCCATTAACTGGATAGAGTGTGCCCTGGTTAGAGAGGTTAGCGAAAAGAACATGCGAGTATCCACTTCTTGCATGTAGTGCATGAGCATATATATATAGATGTATATATATAAAAATGTGTATGTGTGTGTATGTGAAGTCTGACATTTTTTTCCTGATTGCAGCTGGTCATTTTTCACCTTGCAGTGCTGAGAGAGGGATGAAGAAAGAGGAGGAGATAAGGGAGGGAAAGGTAGAGAGAGCGAGGTGCCTCCACTTTGAAATCCATCTTTCCAAGGATAGATTCCCTACCGAGAGCCTCAGGCTTTGTCCTCCTTTCAGACCCTTTTGTGTGTGTGCGCGTGTGTATGTGTGTGTGTTTGTGTGTGTGAGTGTGTGTGTGTGTGTGTGTGTGTGTCAGGTAGAGAGTGAATGTTTTTAGTCCTGCTATCAGACCCTGGTGTCAGTCTAGTCTGCTATCCCCCCTACACACTCTAGTCTGCTATCCCTATACACACACACACTCCCTCTACTCCACACATACTGTCAGAGGGCCCCTCTGGACAGTACATGAACCTCTCAGCACTGTGTTTTGGTGAATTGGGCTGGAGGATGTAGCTTACCCTGTGCCATAAAACGGACAAGGTACCAGCAATAAATGCAAGGGTGCCACGTGCGACTTTGAAGCATGAATCCGCTAGGCCTGGCGGAGATGAAATGTGCAGTCACACTAAATCTGTGAATAGCCTACTGTAACCTTGGCTTTTTCTTTCATAGATAATTTCACACACATTCTCCCAGATGCAGTAATGTAACTTCGTCAGGTGCACCGCATGTTTTAGCCGCTGGTTGAGACGATAATATTGGTGTTTATTTTAACATTTAATGCCTCATTTCTCCTTTGTGTACTTGTCAGCTTTCATATCCTTGACACATTTAGAGGTCTTTATGGCAGCTGCCACTGTAATTGCTGGGAGGATATCTCAAGAATACACTGAATGTTTTTTTCACTCTCTTCAGCACCACTTGACTGCACGCGTTACATATTCAGCACCTTAGCAAAGACTTACTACAGATGTGCGACATTATGACATGCTTAATGTTCAACTGCCATGCTATTTCTTAGCTTATCATATCTCAGAGTGCTATTTTAGAGAAGTTTCATAATTTTAATGTCTGGTTATTGTTATAGTTGCTATCCCTATTTTTCCTGTGTATTTATTTTTGTTTATTCTAGAAAAAATTCTGCGGTATTGAATTGTTTTGACCAATTTGGGTCAGTTTTGTAAAGTGCTCGATGTAAAATCCTTGAAATATTTCTTAAATACAGAAAGCATGAAAATTAATTACCATTGACCATCATAATCCGAGAAAAAAAAAGGTCACAACTCGATAAAAATGGTCAAGCAATGCTTTCAAAAATTTATAAGCAATTGGATTGCTTACACTGGCCAAAATTTCCACTTTATTTTTTCAAATTATGCATAGTATATATAACATCTGAATGAGACTACACCCCGGGCCACCATTATTGGAGCTATCAGGACCTTGAGTGTAAAAGATCAATGTCCTTGGGGAAACTTTGGCATATGACAGAATAAAATCACTTGCATCACATAAGGTCTGTGTGAAACACACTCTTACAGTTGTGTTTTTGAGTGTGCACTCTAATTGGCTTGGTGCTTTTGTATGATTTTTCACCACAGTCTTTTGTATTTCAGTGCAGTTTTCACAGTTTTGAAAAGTCCTTAAAAAGTGACTGCAAAGTATGCATTTGCAAGTGCCTAAGCATGCACACCCTCTCTCAAGCATTTGCAAAGGTACACTATTACCATAGGTATGTGTAAGACTCTAATCTATTTTCTATTGTTAATGTGCAGAAAAATGCCCTTTCTACTTTTAAAGCCTCAGATGCCGAGTGTGGGAAGAATATTGAATTTTTCTATTTCACTTGAAGCTTCATTCTTGGTTTGTTTTGTTTTTTTTCTTGTGCACCTTACCTTCCACAGTTGCCCCATACATGGCTTTACTTTTATTTGGAGAATTTAATTGCACTATATTGTACTATAAACATTTGGAAATGTAAAAAACAAACAAACAAACAAACAAAAAAAAACAGTCCTGTTCTAAGGTTCTAAAGTTTAAGATTCTTTGAAGTTGTCAAAAGTTTTCCAGTACAGATGCCCAATCATCTGCTCATACCTACAGGGAACTATTCTCTACCTTCACTCTCCCTTCTTTTCCACAAAATATTTTTTCAGCTAGTTTTTTTCAGAGAAGGTTGGTGACATCCAAAGCACTTACTCCCAACCATGATCCCCTTCCAACAAACTTTAGTAACCTTACTGATTATACTCATCTCACTCCTGTCTCTACAGGCAATGTTTGGAAACTGGTGTACTCCAGCTAACCCCAACAGAGACTTTGTTGCACTCTTCACAGACTGTAGTTCAAATCCATGTCTCTTCTTAGCTGTGCTGCAGTGTTTTATGGTTGCAAAATTCTCTATCCTGCTCTTGTATGTGACCAAGAGTCTTCCAGTGGCTTCAATCTTCTGCTCCTATCTACAGGCATCCTAAAAATAGTCCAATTTCAATACAGTGTGAAAACAAGGTGATGCTTTACTGATCTGGAACACAAAGAAGTTAGAGAGCAGCATTACAAAGGACACAAAGTTGGAGGGGATTTCATGTCTATGTAAGGGACAAGCTGGGGTTCAGGGGAGGGCCGTCTCTGACCCGTTATGCCATACTGTTGCCCCAAATCTTGAGATGTGTCCTACAAGGCTTAAAAGCAACCTCATAGATTTATAAGGCCCGAGCATAGTCTAGTTCTAACCTCTGCATGCTGAACATGCATATGTAAGTTTGAGTTTGAGTTTGTAGCCCCAAAAATCTAACTTTTCCTTTTGAAATACTTTTTTCATAGCCTTACCATACACACATTATTCATTTGCACTATTCTTTTTTGCTTTTAGCTCGAATGGTGTATAAATAATGTTGGGCTTACTTCTTTGAACAGCCTTTTTTTAATGGGTCTGATAAAATATCAAGCCTCACTTGTGCACAATTGCATTTGAATCTGAGAGTACAGTCCATGTGCTTGTTAACACCTGTCAGCAGAATGGCACTATTTTAAAACTTTTTCAACAAAATTTAATACATTTAAATAATCTCAGTAAGCAAAAATTCTACTTCTTAATTTTCTATTTAATATTTACCTTTGATTTATTATTCATGTTTTTATTTTATTTGTACATGGTGGCTTTGGAACTGACAATTATTCCTTTTCCTCCACAGGATGTACAGCTTGACGCTAAAAAATCTAGTTTACTGTAACGCAGTTAATGAGTCACTTGTTTCAATTTGGAATCACCGAGCCTCTACTAGAGAGAAGCCTTGAGGAAGAATAGGCCACATACAGTTTTTTTCCTCGAATCCCTTTGAATATCATAGCTTGCTCAGATGTGAAAAAATGGTGTCAGCAATTTTAGCTGCTTGCACAGCTATCACTAGGTTTGTTTTTTGCAAAATTCCATTGGAATTTAGTTTACAAAAAAAGATCAATTAAAGCACACTGTTAGATTTACTGTCACTGCCTGCAGAATGTTACTACAATGGCACAATAAGTGTTGCATCAGCATGTTGTCTTTGGTACATAGTTTGAATTTCTGTGTATTTACAATATAAACAGTGGCAAGGCTAAAGCAGAGTAAGCAATGTTCCCCCTTGTGACAGAAAATTCTGTCTATCAACAGTGACCACACAGTCTTAACTAGTTGTAGCCGAATAATGAGTTGTCTGAATAAAATTAGACACAACATACCCACAGCAACATTCAGAATTCCCAAACTTTTACTTTTTCCTTCTGTAAAACCAAAGAAATGTACATCATGTGCACCACTGTGCCACTATCTTCTACTTTACTGATAGGCATAGGGACCTTGTAACTTTCCTGTCACACTTCATTTAAGTAAAGGAGGGAAGCCACGAGAATAATCTCTGCTTTTCCCCATCCTTAATATTTACACTGACAACTGCACACCCACGTCCTTAGTGCACGGTAAGACATTGTTGGGTGAGTTCTCGTAGGTGGCAGTGTTTGCCTCGGCAGAGGCTATGCCAACATGGGCCTCACATATTTTCAGGGAGAGAGGATGCTATAGATAAGAGTACTCCTGATTTTGAGAAAGTTGGAAGTGGGGTGAGAGAAAAAAAACATTTTAGATTCTTTGGGAAGAAAGTAGTCAAGGCTGTTAAAAATTCTGAACTGGCAGATATGAACAGTAAGGGCAGAGAGGGGGGAAGATACCTTAACTAAACCATCATAGGCCTACTAGGCCTGATAACCTGGATATAGAAACAGAGAACCCTGGAAAAAATGGTAACAATATCTTTGGTTTGGTTTGTTTGTCTCTCTCAGCCCTCCAAGGTGTTGCCAACCTGCAGCAATCTTACATCATTTGAACAGCATCGTCAATGTGACTAGAGAGAAAACAGCAAGATACAAAGGTATTATGTAACTGCAGGAGAAAGAGAGTAGAGCAGGGAAGAAGTTAGATTAAAGTGTGGAGAAAATTAGGCACAAGGGAGATGGTGAGGTTTCCTCTAGGATGAAAAAAGAGGAGCTTGAGGGGGAAAAGTTAAGGTTAGAATGGAAGGAGACAGGAGAAACTAAGAAAGAGAGATGGAAGGAAGCATGAGTGGTTCGCTATAATCATGACAGGATGCTCTGAGCTTCATTTAACTATTGCGTGTGAACCACAGTATACTATTCAGTTGATTTCATACTACTACTTTTTGCATCATCTTGCATGGAGCTCAGCATTTTCAGTTCTTGGACTTGGGGTAGTTTAGATTCTTAAATAAGCTACAATTAAAAAACTGTAATAAAATCAGTCATTATTATACAAAATGATTAAATTAATGCAAAAAAAACAACAAAAAAATAAATCAAAAGAAAAAAATGAAAATACATCTTACAAGAACAAAATTATCTAGAAAAATATTTCTGTACCTTTTAAACCAGGCATCATGATCATCACAATTAGCTTTGACTTTACATCATCCAAATTTTCATTGAGGAAGAATACAAACAGAAAGAGGCTATTTTTTTTCATTGTTGTCAGATACCATATGATCTAATTAGGTGATTGTGTCTGTTTGTGCACACACTTGCCCCCCAAGATACATGGTGGTATGTCTATCTGTAAGACAATAGTTGGAGATAAGATAGATAAGACACTGAGATAGAAAGAAAGTGTGTGAAAGTGAGGGCCAGTGGAAAATATGGCCCAGTGAATGGAAAAAAAAAATCCTCTGGAGATACATTTAACAAGTGAAAAACAAAGGTCTGGCATCTGTCTCCACTCTGCCACCTGCAAGCCCAGGCAATCATATACAGCACATATGCAGCCAAGAATTGGATAGATACCAAAACCTGTTTGGAGAATATCCCAGAGTGTTGGAGTCTGGTGCCTTGTTAACATATTTGGCCTTGGTAGGGAAACAGAGCAGCTCTTCCCTCTGTGTGGTCAATGTGGAGAGAGAGAGTAAATCATTTTAAGCAAAAGCATGTATTTAGGGCATGAAAAAGTTTGGGCAACCCAGGTCAAAATTTTATGTTACTGTGACAGATGTGAAGATGAGCTGATCTCCAAATGGCAAAAAGTTAGAGGTGAAACATTCTTTTCAACAATTAAGCAATTCAGAGTTTTATTGCCAACATTCTTAGCGGTGTATTATTTTTGTTTTGCACAGTTTTAGAGTGAAAAAAGAGAGAAAAGAGCACTATACAATAGTTTAGTGCCCCAGTGGTTTGAGCTCTTAGCAATCTTTTACCAAGTTCTTAACTAGCTTGTTAGAGCTATGGCTTGGTCTTAGCCATCTTTAGAAAAAGCAAGGTGATGCATATTTCAAAGCTTTATTAATACGTAGACTCCCGAAACTTTGTCCTAACAATCAGCAGCCATGGGCTCCTCTAAGCAGCTGCCTAGCTCTCTGATAATTAAAATAATTGATGCCCACAGAGCAGGAGAAGGCTGTGAGAGAATAGCAAAGCATTTTCAGATAGCTGTTTCCTCAGCTTGTAATGTAATTAAGAAATGGCAGTTAACAGGAACGGTGGAGGTCAAGTTCAGGTCTGGAAGATCAATAAAGCTTTCTGACTGCGAGTAGGATTGCTAGGAAGGCAAATCAAAGCCCCCGTTTGAGAGTGTTTACAAGCTGTGATACTTGCCAAAGGAGGTATTACTTAGTGCTGACCATGTAGGGTTCCTAAACTTTTGTTTCAAGCCCTTTTTCCTTTTTTGTTACTTTGAATCTGTAAAAGATTCAGATAAAAGAATAATCTTGCTTAAAAATATATATAAGAGATGTGTTATCTTTTATTCTGTGCCTTTTGGAAATGAATTAATCTTTTCATCTCACTTGGTTATTCACACTACCAGAAATTTTGACCAGGTGTTCAGAGGGAAGATTACAAAAATTGTGTTGCCGTCAAACGTGCATACTGTACTGTGTATATATATGTATATATGTATATGTGTATATATATATACACATATATATATATATATATACAGGCAAAATATCACCATATATAACACCATTCAGCCACAACATTAAATCTGGCAACTGGTTTTAAAGTTGTGGCTGATTAGTGGACACAAGTTGGAACAGGCAAAGCAGCAATACAGATACAAAGGAAACTCTGCGATTGACAACAATTTGAAACACAATATAATGTCCTAAAACAGAGCAGCAAAATACAGTTAACATACATCCAAATTAAAGAATTTATTCAGACAAATTTGAGTTTAAAGATTTGTTTTTTCCCAGTAAATTTAATATTAAGTTGTTTGCCTGTCTCTCTAACACGGTAATAGAACAGCATGTGGGGCTAAGATCTATTTGCTTTACACACCCATTTTAAGTGTTGCTACCATCTGATGCGGGCACTGAGTGGGCGCAAGAAGTTTGTGGCGATGTCTGGTGCCTTTGAAAATTAGCTTGCTGAGTCTGCCGTAGTTGAATATTGCTAAAGAATTTTGCAAGCAGCATGGGAATGATTCATCATTCTTTTTTTTTGTAGTAGAAGCCTGTGGCTTTTTTTCTGACCACTTCATGATTTTAAGTGACAAGTCACCATTTCCCGACAGCATGGCTCTCTGAGTCCCTGGCCAACTCTGAGGTGACTGCCTGTCTGATTGGTTGGGCAAAGTATCGAGGAGAGTGGGCCAGTGGCGGAGCAGGGAGGCACTGATAACAGACTTATCACTAGGTGAGAAACAGTGAGACCAGGAGTGCTTTTTTTCAGACACTGGGTAGATTTGCTGCTTATGTACTGAAAAATTGTCTCCAACATTACTCTAAATGTGTGACTTTAAACATTCTAATTTATATGAACCTCTTTGTAGTTACTCTGATCTGTATTCTGCCTGGTGTAATTCCTTATTTAAATGTTCTGAAAAGGCATGTTCTTTCTCTAAAATACATCCCTCACCAAATTCTGCAGTCATTATAGTTAAGGGAGTTTCAGGTGTTGTACACAACAGATAAGCATTTGTTGCACAGTTTGCAAATAAATAGACTGTAAACATGTCTGTTCTCTTTTTTAATCCCAAAGGAGGCCAATGCTGTAGGGTCATTAGTGGAAGTGAGTAAGCAAACAAGCACAAACACAGAACAGAAGAAACAGAATTGTTTAAGAAAAGCTATTGTTTATGTAATGTACACAATGCTATGACAAAGTGTATACTAAAATAAAATTGAATAGACTATTAGTCGTGGGATTTAAATATTGTGGCCCAAAATACAATCAGCATCTTCTTAATGTGTCCTATTTCAAAGCATTTAAAGTTATACTGAGCCACATACGATAAATGACAAAAGAAAAAATGATGACTAAGTGGAGCCTTCATGTCTATCTTCTTTCAAAAGCGATATTCCCACTAAAATACAGTGTCAAGAAGATGGTGCATTATCCATTATCCATTATTGAGCCTTTACATTGAAAAAGAGGCTGTTATGAATTTGAACCTGGGCTACATAAAGGTCAATACATTAAAACCTCTGTTCTGAAATACCAATGAAATCCCACTTCCCCGTAAGTAGGGCATTACTCAAAAGTGCACTATGCTTAACAACAGGATTGTCCTTAACAGAAATGGCATCGCTCCAGTTCTTCTTTATCTCTATGTTTGTAAACACTTGCCAGACATTTTTAAAGGCGGTTTCTCCATAATGAAGGTCTGCGAGGGGAGTTGGGATTACATACCTATGGCTACTGACATTCACAAAGGTCAATACTTCATTCATCAACCCCTATATACACCCACCGGTCAGCCCAGCTGTCCCTTCCTGTAACATTCAATCTATCAGCCTCCAAACACTCTGAATTCACTCCTTTGTCCCTCAAGTGCTGTCATGAATATGGCCATACAGATTACAAAAAAATGTTTATAATAGCAACCTACTCAAAAGAAGCTGACAAAATGGATATGCTGCTCCTGTACAATGCCCAAAAGCAGCAAATAAAAAAAAAACCTTCTAAGTCAACAGTGTTTTAGTTAAAACGGTCAAACATCTAATGGCATGATTTTCCAAGTCGCTCTGAATTTCTTTGAAAAGTTCATTAATAACTTCAGCAATTAAACCACGTTCACGCACCAGAAATAATACGGCACCCTTGAAAAAAAAAGAAGCTCTGCATTAACAAGCAGAACTGCTGGCAGAAGTCTTAACAATTCAAATACTGAGTTTTTCTGTGAAAGTAAATCATGTATTTGTCATGTGCTAACCCACTTTAATTTTGCTGTGGGTGAATAGTCAACAGTAATAGCTTTACAAATGTTTCTTACATGCCTATGTGGATGCTGTTATAATCAGGATTATATATATTATTACATTCAGAGTTGTGTTTAAATCTAGTTCCTCATATCCCCCACTTTCCCTCAACCTGCCTTTCCTATTTATTTGTTAGCTAGTTTGTGATTTCTTATATTTCCCAGAATTACCTTGGGAACCTAGATAAGGAGGGTGACCTTGGCGCTTTCAGTTAAAGCTGGGTGTGCAGGCATAAAATTTCTCCAGCTAACTAGTGTGTGAACAGCACACAGGTTCACTCGAAATGTAACACGTTCTGTGGCTACATTTTATTTTGCAAGTGTAAATGAAAAATGTGAATTTTTGTCTCCTCTTTAATGGATCTCTCTCTCCGACTGTTGCACATCAGTGCAACATGGTGAGTCTAGACATATGCTCGGCTTCCTAGTCAGTCTGTTGCACTGAATATTACACTGATTTTCAGCAAAACCTGACTAATGATGCTATAGTATTATGTGTATCATATGTAATTTTGATGATTTAGAATTACATGTGTTTTGGAAATATCTTAGTGGTCGGCAGCCTTCATTTGACTTGTTTTCTGATTCTCAGGAATCAGGAAAATACATATCCCAAACATAAATGTCATGCCAGGGATACCTGGTGTTGAGATTTGATTTTTCCCACATAAGAAATAAGTGAAAGTGAAGAAATAAGTGAAAAGTGAAGTACATTTCCTTGTGAGGATTTCAAGATAGCACCACTCTCATGTACACAAAAGGTCAACAGCAGTATAAGTTCAGTTAAAAAAAGATTGGAGAGTTGGCCTCTAAAAAAGAATCAGATTCATCCTTTTGAGGTTCAACATGGTGATACAATTTGTTACCACACAAAAATTTCAAGAGCCTTGGTGTCTGATTTTAGTTTAAAACAAGGGCCCTGCAACTTTTTGTTCATTTCAAAACCGAATCCCCCCTAAAGATCTGGCTGGTTTGTAGTAAACGTTTTAACGTTTTTTCATTGCAATTTAAAGATTCAGCAAATTCAAAGATTAAAACTTGCCGTAAGGCCAGTAAAGCATTTCTTGTAAGTTCAAAAGATTTTTGAGTGGTTATACTGTAGTTAAAACAGACAAACAAAAACAAAACAAAACAATTCACACAATGTTAGATATAACTATGAAGCCTTTCACTGTAACTATGAATATTTTATTCAAGGTATCATCATCATATTGAGGATTTTTTTTAAAAAAAAAGGTGTCTTCCTGCCAGCAAATGAGCTGCACAGAATACAAACTAAAAACTTGTTTTATTTTCTCCATAAAAACTGGTCAGACCTCAATCACTTTAATCTACCTCTGGAAATAAGGCACTTCATGAATAACAAATGACCCACTTACAGTTCTGGAGATGGACAGCTCCACATGCTGATGGAGTTTTCTAACCTACTGAGGGTCCTGATGTAATCTGGAACAGAAAGAGTGTCAATGAAGACCAGCTGGGCAGACAAATAGGGTTTCATCCTTTTTATTTTCCGTCTTTTCGCAGCAATCTAAGACAAATCGAAGACCGTAAGCCAAAAGCAGAGGGAGTGATGGACAACAGCTTGGAATCATGCATTCTTGAGTTTTTCACAAAACATTTAATAATTTACTTTTTCCCCGCAGACAGACGCAATACCTGCCCTACAGGCAGCTCGTAAGCTGTTGCTGCTACTTTGGATGACACAACAGGGTGATTTTGCCCTGTGGTGTAATGTTTGCCTGTGAAAACTGTAGAAATTTAGTTCTTTGGTTTTCAAAAATGAATGTATTACCCAGTTAATGGATGAATGAATCAAATGTGAGGCAGTCAACTTGAGTCTGTCGCTACACTCACATAGCATACTCATCTCCCTTCAACATACTGGCTGGATCTAGTGATGTATTAAAGTATTAAAGCTTTCACTGCTCTGCTCACTTTGTGCTGCAAAGCTACTGCCACCCAACATGTCATCATTAATAAAAAATAAAATGCATAGTCAAAACACATAGACAGTTTAATAAGGAGAGATCACTTGAAAGTGTATAAAAGCATTTTTGAAGTTAGCAAAGAGGGTGGTAGACCCATGAATCGAGAGATAGGCAGAATCTCTCAGTGTGACACTGGTGGTAGTGGAGTAAAGCTAGCAGGTGGAAGATGGAGCCTTTTGGTTGATACACCTGGATAACAATGAGGGACAAGGTGGTGATGGGGAGGTGGTGGGTTGCACAATTGTAGATCTGAAAGGCAGAATGAAAGAAAAGCAGTACAACGAAAAGAACAGCAACTGAGGAGGCCTTGAGGTATGCGGGTAGATTGCACCGTATCGTCACCATTTCATTGGCCAGATATGATGATGTTAGAAATTAATGGAAGGGATTTTGCATGGGAAAGCAGGAGTAACATAGTATTTCCAAGCAGAAAAGCAGGACAATAACTTGTAATTCCAACAGAAACAGAAGTGAGAGAAAGATCTTGCTTAATGAACTTTAACCCAAGCTTCAATAAGTGTCAGCCGGACAAGATCATTTCAGTGCCCTCCAAAAGTGTCACAAACCTCTGCAGCCAAAAAAAAAAACAATTTCTGATCTGACACAGCTATGTTAAAGGTAGTGGTTTGGGGTAAAATAACTAATTCATCAAGTCAATGAGAGCTTAAAAATAACTGCTGGTTAAGATAAAAATTACTTAGGTTAATTGTCACTGATTGTCAAAAGGAAAGCAAAAAGCAGTCTCTAATGGTCACGTCTCCGAGCATGTAGAAAAATTCAGGTCCGCTAACAGGAAAATTGTCGTCACTTCCCACTCTCTTCTATCTATCTAGTGGGAAATGAAAAAGTCATAAACTAGACTCGGAATATCAAAGTTGTACATTTTTCTATGTAATAATCCATTAACCACTGGAGGAACCCCTCTCAAGCGAATTGCAGCCTGCTTTTGGGGAAAATATAAGGATTACACTCGACCACAGAGGCGTGATATCTCTCAAGGGATTTTTATTTCCTACAGTATTTACTAAATTGTAGAAAAGCTCTGTATATTCTGCTATATTCCTTTAAACATACAAAGAAATTCTTAAAATGTATATGGACATGGATAAAACAGAGGCACAAGCTGGATAGATAATTCATGAAATGATTATGCAATTCAGTCCTTACCTGGCTGAAGACACTTGATGAACTGTGGACACTCCATGCAGGAACTTGGGGTAATTGTGTACTATATGGATGAATATTCTGAATCTGGTCAAGCAATGCTGTCTTATCCACTGCAGTCTCCGTGGTTTTAGAGCTTGTAGTTGGCACACACTCAGTTTTGTTATAGTCTTCATTGCTGTTCACATTTCAACTCCTTGGCATTTCTCGGGAGTCTCCGTCTTGCAGCTTACAAATTCGACTAAAAGGTCTGTGTGGATGTTTGTATTTAATCTTAGTCTAAGTCTTAAACCTGTTTTGTTTTTCTTTTTCTCTTTCCTTCAGGCGCTCTTTAATTGATATGTGAGAAGTTGTACTTTTTCAACTCCAAGACCTCTTTATGCTTTCACCCATCTTCACTGTAGAGGAGGAATGTTTACAGCCTGAAGACCAGCTAGTCGGGCAGAGAGTCAGGTAAAATGGGAAGCGGAAGAGTGTTACCTTCTTTGTGAGAAGCAGTCAGGGAGAAGACCCATAGAGGGAAGATGGAAAGGCGAGTAACATTTGCAATCAAAGATGACCGACCTGCAATTTAGATCGTTAACGTCAAACACAGCCGACTATCGGAACAACACTCTTCCTATGTTTTCCTTTGCAACAGCTAAAAGAATAGTGCCAAATTTAATTTAATCTGAGTCCAACTCTCCCGACGCCCTGTATGTGCACCCAGAGCAAGTGCTGAGCATAATGTTCTTTTGCCACCAGAGGATAGAAAAAGAGTTAATATCAGTCTCTGGCAGAGTCACAATCCCTTGGAGCCTTGGTGCTTGTGAGCTCACAGTTCAACGTTAGCAGCTGCATGTAGTCTAGCTCTCCTGGCACTCCTCACACTCACCTACAGTTTGAGCCAGAAACACTTTCACCTTCACATACCGCTTATTAATTATTTACTTATGAATCTATTGCATTTTAAGGTTTACTCAAGTTATGGAGATAGAGAATTCGAAGTCAAATCTCTACAATGCACAAATTTAAATATCAGTGACCGCTCCCACACGTGCTGTAGAGTCTGTGGAACAAGGTGTACAAGGCAATGTTGTAGAAGTCATTTATTTTTTCAGGTCGTAAATGTTTTAGTGCACATGTACTTTGTGTATGTTTCTGGGTGTGCATGTGCATTCATTTAAAAATCTTTCAACATATGTACATCAACATCCAATTATACCATGAAAACAAACCAGGATCAACACACTCACCTTAAATGTCAGACACTTTTACGTTTCTCTCACTCCATTTCTCCCTCCATCTCATTTTCTCTAATTCCCCTTCCCTCCTTTCTTTCCTCTCTTTTTGATCTGTGTCTCTGTACCATCCCTTTCTCATCCTTTTTTTTCACTGAGACTGGTAAACATGATTTGCACACTCCCTCTACACAATGCACTACACTAATTTCTGGGAAATGTAAGAATCTCGGGGTTATGAAAAACACATGGGCACCTGAGGCACAGCACAGAGCAAAGTGGGGCTAAGTTGCATCAGGTTATCTGACACACTGTGCAACCATTTGGGTGCCTTCATGTTTCCAGAAGAGCCTCGGGCTAGAGGATTCCCATATTGACACAGTCTACTGCTGGAACCTTTGGTATCAAACCAGTTCAAATTTCTTCCTTTCATCTAGCCATATAAAGACTCTTTGCTTGATCAGAGAAAAAAATATGTTCTTACTGTGCTGCTCGGAACAGAATGCAGCTCCACATCAGATAAAAATAAAAGGGCATTGCATAAAACGTAAAAAAATAAAAATTAAATTAACAAAAAGCAAACAGAGCAGCTCAGCCACAACTGTAATTAGAGCTACGCTGGTATATAGTTTTTCTAAATTTGATAAAAATTGACTCTTTAATAGTAGGCTGGTTTGACTTTAAGTGGAACAACACTTAAAATAAGAATTCTCATTACCAATTATGGGGCTTTTCAGTTAATACTGTTGGATAATTTAAAACTAGAAACACTAACTGTGTTCTCTCTGTTCCTTAAAATCTGAGGCTACCGCAGATGGATTTTGCAGAGAAAGAGTTTCTGCCAGCAAATAACCTGCACAGGTTACACACTAAAAGCTTACTTTCTCTACTGAAATAATGTTAAGTGCCATCTGCTCTCAGCAAGAAAAAAAACCTACAACCAACCTAGACCATCCTCTCCAATGCCATGACCATCACCTTTACCAAAAAAATAATAGCTGAATTTGCATTGTTATCAAAATGTACAATCTGAGGCTCCTCCATAAAGAATAAATCGGGAACAGCCAGATTTATTTACTGACTCCAGATTGCGTCTTAAATATTGGTATTAACCTGTTACTATGAACTCTATTATCAATTTAAAATTGTATATGTTATGTTGATGTTGTTGTGTCATTGCACTTGTTATAATTATGTCCTTTTGGGTCTGTCTCTAACATTCAGTGTTGCTGCTATTTATCCTAGTCTCGCTTGAAAGCTAGATTACAGTGGGACTTAAATGGAGATACCAGACCAAGTAAATAAAGGTTAAAAAAAAACAACTTCCATATTTGTCCTTGTGAAGTGGTAAGTGTACGAGGTGTTTTCGAGAGACACTACTGAGACATATTTCACACCGTTCAAGATGTCTTTCACACCATCCAATTGACAAAGCCTTTGATCATCTTTAGTCTTTATCCATAAAACCTTATTTCTACTGCCCTGAAGCAGTAGATAGCCTGCTAGTCTGGACACAGGAGCTGTGTGAAAATCAAAAGAGATTTTAGTCTTATCCTGTCTGGACACCAATGTGTGAAGAAAGAGAGTCTTTTTGAGGAAATTTAACACAACAAAAAGCATAATATCCAATTGAAGTTAACAGCAGCTGGCTCTTGTTGCATTTGAAGGATCTGGAACTCCTGTGGATCTGCAAGGGATCTCTACGCCACAGTTGTGCTACCAGGAGAAATATAGTTGCAAGATGCAATAGCCTCCAGTTTTATGATTGTAAACATAGATGTTTATCATCAGTGCAAGTGTTTGTTTTGAAACTTCGGAGACAGATAAAATCCAGGAAGCAGTGACTTTTAGAATTTCTTTATGGACATATCCATCAAAGGATGTTCCCAAATATTCAAACAACTTAAAACTTCACACATTATTCATAAGTTACCATGTGCCATGTAACATGGCTATTAATCATCAGCAAAGCAAAGGCATAAGTATGTATCATTATACCAACACTCAGACTTAAGGAGGAAGAAATGGTGGATGGATTGCCTTGCAGTGCAGCTGCCACTATTCAAAGGCTGGTGTTGGTTTCTTTAAAGAGGTACTGCATGCTACATTTTTTTGAGCTGTAAACCAAATGACTAAACTGTATTAAAACACGTCAATAATGATGTTAATATTGACATTTCATATTCTTATTTCCTATTATAAATTCAGCATATCATAGGTTGAAAATGGCTCAACGTGCCATCTACTGTTTTAAATCGTCCAATGTGTGATGACGTAGTCAACCTTTTGGGCATTATTTATGTCATAAAATTTATGTATTAAAAAAGAATGTATATGCCCTCTAATCAGAGGTGGGCGGCCCACCTCCACCAGCACCTGTCTTTGAGTGGGAGTTTGTGAAATCATGGTCATTACATACTGATTGAGACTCATCTTTCACAGGAGTTTGAAGCATTTCTTTTTATTTTTGCTAATCCTCTACTTAGTATTTCTCAGTTTCGGCACAGTGGTTTGGAATTCTGGTTTTGACAGCTCTACAAGCACCACCAGAAAGCATCCTTTCCCTATAGACCATCATGTGGCTCAGCAGTGGTTGCAGATTGCTGCCAGTCCTTTGATAGCAAAACACTGTTATGTGATATTGCAATCGGCACGTTTTGCATTTCTAACTACATGCTTGGCTCTGAAAATTCTGGCTTTGTATATTACTGGGACTGGAGCCAATGACTTGATTTGATACGGCTGGGGACTATCATGGTCCTAAACCACGCTAATGTTAGCTCCAAGGGATTCTTGAGACCTTGACCTCTAAAGAGGTCCTCTAAGTGCCTTGTAATTCTGTATCAGTCTCCATTCTCTCTGGCCTTGGGATGTTGTTGAGCAACTTCCGCCAGTTGTATTTAGGTATGGCAATGTGTAGCATTATTAACAAGAATATTTCATGTAAAACTAAACGTGGTGTTTGATCTCGTAATTTGTCTCATTTGTTACAGGTGATAAAGCTTTCATATGTGTTCTCCCCTCACAACACTGCACTTTGAAGTTAGAAGCTAAATATGCCAGTCTACTGCTCCAAAGTAAAAGTTTATATGTAATATCACTATTACATTGATGACACTATGCAGCAGATATACTGATTATACTGATATTCTTTTCCCTTGATAGCCCTTGTTGATTGCTAATTAACTGCGTCAAAAACATGACTAACTGGATATTCTGTATTGTTCTGCAGCTCAATAATGATAAAACAGATTCTTGTCATTTGAGCTAAGCTTCAGGCAAGCAATGTGCACTTATTAAGATCCTTTATCTCCAAGGAGTAGAAACACAGGACAGGAACTTGAGTGAGATGCCTGATGCTTCTCAGAGTCACGCCTCAGCCTCAGCCTCAGCAGGCTTTATTAATTTTCTCTAATGTAAGAGATTTTCCATCATACATTAATGCTTTAAGCATAGTATACACATTTAAGGTCGAAAAAAGCATTACTCTTTTCTCTTTTTTCTTCCCTCCTTAGTTATGGAATTCTAATGCTTTTTCTCACATTATGTGCATTTTCTTGTTTATTTTTCCAATGCAGTGCCTCTGCAAGCATGCAACATATACAACTATTTGATGCTAATAACAACTGCGTGCACGTTTTCACTTGTGCATTTTCCAATTTAAATTCAGCAAAGAAAACCAATATGAACAGCTTTCATGAGATGCTATACAAATTAATGGGATATCAACCTGAACTGACAACATTATTTTCATCTCCTCAGGTGAAATTTTTCAGTTTCAACAACAGATACGCTTTAGGTAGAAGCTGGGAACTATTCAGTTACTATTAAAGATTGGTTAAGCTTGTTTAACAGTTTGTATGAAATTACAGATGTTTACCCCTCAATAAAAGGTTAGGAGAAGACATTTTCAGAGGAGATTAAAATAAATTGGAAATAGGAGTTGAGGTTGAGGACTAAGCTACTTAGTGCCCTAAACAATGGCATTTTAACCCCAGGTTAGGTCAGCTCCAGGACTGGATGTTCAGGTCAACCTTTATAGTCTACAGAAAGGCTTCCTCAACACACACACACACACACACACACACACACATGCAAACCTTCTCATATAATATTGCTTCCACCTCTCCTTACCTGCTAGTGACTCTCTCAGCATGACACTACCTCCCTCGCACTCACCTCCAATTCTTACATCCCATGTATAGAGAATGTTACATTAGCAACGTGGTGGAAGGGCTGTATCACATTTTAATTGGCTGAGATAGCTGAGATAACACAGGTGCTACGTGTGTAGGTTGATTGATTGATCAAAGTGTGAAGCCTATTC
The DNA here is from genome assembly GCA_016859345.1 of Istiophorus platypterus. Classification (NCBI taxonomy): domain Eukaryota; kingdom Metazoa; phylum Chordata; class Actinopteri; order Istiophoriformes; family Istiophoridae; genus Istiophorus; species Istiophorus platypterus. The sequence continues at coordinate 12,164,482 of CM029129.1, read as the reverse complement.
TGAGATACAACTTGTCCCATAGGTGATAGTATGTTGGTGTGTGGCAGCTGAGACTGAGTGAATTCTACTGCTAGAGGTGTCCAGTGAGGTAGAAACTAAATTATGCCATTTTGGCATGAGTGTCCATGGTGTCCCCTGGGGACAAAACACATATAAGCGCGCACACGAGCACAAGTGTTTATGGAGATGCTATCCAGATCCAGATGTGTGTTGTCATCCCAGGGAGAATTTATCTCGGCAAGCCCTTTGGTAATTTACTGCTGGCTCTCTTGTCTGAAGAATCTATAAGTATAATAAAATTCCTATTGGAAAAAAATAATTTTTATATAGGAATTGACTTGGAATATACTGTGTTTATTGCTGTCCATTTGTCTGAAGGTAAAGCTAAATACATAAGGACTACATGTTTTATTTGACAGTTTAACATCAGGGCTGCCTCTCCAGTTCCGATATATCATCACCTTTCAATAAAAATGTACATATATGAATGAAAATAAACAGAGGCAGTGTGATCTATATAATTTTTTATTTTATTTTAAAATATGTATTATTTCAGATGAGCTAACAGGTGCATTGTTTACTACAATCAGTGTTAATTATAATTTTTTCCTCTGAAAAAAGTCTGTTGAAAAATCTGTTATGTCACTTTTTATCCAACTTGAGCCCATCACCCACCAGTGGCTCAAAACACTTCAGGTGCAGGAATTCCTTTTTCATGTTTTCTATACTTGAATGTGTTTTTGTATTTCTTGCATTTCTGAATTTGGAGCACTAGTCACTTAAGGTTTCTGCTTCCACTCTTATATGTGTTTTGTCCGTAGGGGCCAGACTAGAGGATAGCATTGCCACTGTTTTTCCTTGCCTTGCCTTTTTTTTAACTGATCTATAGTATGTTTGAATGCTGCTTCTGGATCTTTTACTATTCCATACTGCTGGGATTTCTGGCTATTGGGGATGTTTGTCTTACCTACATGGAGATATGTATGGTACCATACATAAATGCATGCTTTGGAGGGATTATTTGTTGGCATTTGTCATTTAATGGGATGTCGTGTGTAGTGTGAGATGAAATTGTTAGACTAAAGCTACTTTTGCCCTATGGCAGTCAATATGCTCGTTATTTGAATCTTTTTAATGTGAATTTATCATTGACATCTTAAAGCTTAAAAATCGCTGTTATTTTAATAGTGTCTTTTCTTTCTGCAGTTCATGATAATTACTGTAGCCATAACCCTTCTAGTCTGGTCTATTTATTTAATTTTACTCTTACTAAATACATTTTATAGAGTTGAACTTGAAACCACATCTCATCTTAATTGTGTGGTCAAACTGATGGGAGACCCAGGTTAAGTTTTGAAAGTTGTAGTGGCCATTGTGGAGATTATAAGGTTTTTCCAGGAGTTATAACTTTTGGAGGTTTTGGTGATTCTTTGAAGAGGTTTTGCTTCAGAGTGTTTATAGGCGGCCTTTAGGTGGTCATTGAGAAGGTTGTAACTATCTTTTGGAAGTTCTAGTGGTCCTTCAAGAAGTTTCTATACTGCCTCTAGGGGATTTCAGGGGTCTTCAAGGGTGGTTTAACACCTATGGAAAATTTTGTGGTGATGTTTTAGATAGTGTTACCAACCAACATCAGCAAAAGACCAAATGAAGGAATTTACTTTATATATATATATATGTATATATGGGAATGGGACAGACTTGCGCGTTTATATATATATATATATATATATATATATATATATATATATATATATATATATATATATATATATATATATATATATATTTATTTATTTTTACCAAGCATGAATATTTAATACAGGATATCGACACCTCTATAACTCCTTGTGTCTTGTTCACCCCAGCTCTTTCAGGGTCTGGTAGAGGACACACTTCTCAGACCACATTTGTTGCCAATCCATCTCCAATGATAACTAAGTAAAAAAAAAAACAACTATGATCCTAGGGGAAGGATCAACAGTGTGTAATGATTAAAAGGGTGCAGGGAAAATGTGAGAGAAAAGGCAAGGAGGAGGACTTGTTAGTTGGCCGTTGTCAACATTGAAGGAACCACTGGAAGGAAAAGGGGGAAGGGAGATAGCAATAGCAAGGTGTGTACACAGCGAGACAGCGCACCAGATCAGGAGAAGGTTAGAGTAAGAGTCAAAGACAGACAGGCGAAGAGGTAGATAAGTGAGAGAGGCACAGAGAGTGCCGGTAAGAGGTTAAGCACACACACTTACACCTGCAGTTAAAGCCTTCACCCTGCCATATTATCCCTGGCCTTACCCGTCCTATGGTCACAGATGCCAAAAAATCCGATTTGCCAACTTTGGGAAGCTGTGTGTGACAGCCAATTACTGGGGAGAGGACTCCCAGTGGAGTCACCTCCTCACCTCACAGACCAAACATCTGCCCGTCAGACAGTCAAGGGAAGCAAGTAGACAGCACAGCCATGAGGGGAAGGTAGCAAAGCAAGGTGGAACAAAAACTGATCCAAACTGATAATCTTCTTATCGTTTTTAAATATTTGCAATCTGCTGTCAAGTACCTGAAGTTCAGTCATCATAAATTTACACCTAACTTAGTTTATAATGGCACAGGTGTTTTGGGAGCAGGAATAATTTATATACATTTTAGTTATGCTAAAACAATATTCCACACTAGGCTGCCAGTGCCAAACAGAATAACACTAATTCTCATATATTCTGTTAAAGATCAAGCAAAAAAATCTTTTTGTTTTCCCATTTTTTTAGTCAGAGTAAAATGCTATACACTCACAAACCGCATGGCATGTTTACAGTTTATTCAGTGTTTTGCCACAAATCAATGTATTTACATTTATGATCACCTAGGAGATAACTGCAGGGCATCAGCAAAGAACAAACAAACTAATTCAAACCAATTGTGTTCATCTAGTTTAAATGCCAACACTGTTTGAGTAAAACACTCAACAGCCACAGTGATTTTCTGCATGTGACTATTAAAATCCATAATACTGTTGTATGAGTTAATGTATGCACAAGGCTGCCAAATGGACTTCAGTGCTGCTCTTAGGGTTAATCTTTTAGACACACATCTCAGAAGCTGCAGAAGACACACAGATCCTAAACCTGACCTTAGGGGAGATTGGATACCATATAATTACTCCTCTAATCTATACTTTGTTTGACTAAGGTGCAATACAACTATTGTTTTAAGTCCACAAATAGTAGATCTGTCCAATTTTTGAAACTCCAGTAAAATATGCATGTTAGAGTGCAAATTTTCTTCCCAGGCTGGGTGAAAACAGAATGATCAATAGCTGGTAAATACATTTGGAGCTTGGGCAATTGCGAAAGTGAACTGAAGTTAAACTTGGAAAATGAGATTGCTTGACCCTTTTGTCACTGGCCATGCAGTGCAAGATAGGTTAGTCATGAATAATCTCTCACTGTCTCCTTTCCCTTACTTTTTCTCTCATATCATTTATGCTGTTGTAGCTGACTTCTGTTGTACAGAGGCTAGTCAATAAATGAATTTAAAAAATGAGGGAAGTGGAAGGCACAGTGCAATCTGCCCAGCCACAATGCTCTACCACCTGCAACACATTATGACAGGAAGATAAGGAGGAAGGGTGACAGGGGGAGATGCAGAGAGGAAGAAAGTCCCACATTCCTCACCAAGCGGTGAAATTGAAGGGGAAATAATATGAGGCGTGTCAAAACGTAAAATCACCCTGTTTACCATGATGTTTAAGCCCTTCCTGACTCCAGTGCTTCCCAAGAGAAGCAGAGAATTAAAAGGGGAGAGTGATATGTATTGAAAGACGAAGGCATATGAAAGCAGACGGTGGATGGAGACGAAAATGAATATGTGGTTGGAGGAGAGGCAGAGAAAGTGAGAGAGCAGCTGGTAATAGGGATATAAAGTGTAATCTCTGGTTCAAGCAATAACATTTAGGTATGGAATGGTGTGTGGAGGGCACACTCACACAGTAGTCCAGTAAATAGTTCTGACCTGGACAATTTCACAGCCTTTACTGCAGGTTAAGGGTAGTGGAGAATTTACGCACACACACACACACACACACACACACACACACACACACACACACACACACATGTATGAATGATCCTCCTGTTCAGTGCGAGCACACATATACGTTCACTTTTAGTTGCTCTGCAAACTTGTTAACGTAGCTTGAGGGCCCCAGAATAGGTGTGGTGAGCCAATAATAGGCACATTAGTGAAATATTCTAAAAGAGAAGAATCATCAATACTCCCCTAAAATGATATGAAAATTTAAGCAAACTCTGGGGTGAGGTGGGCAAAAAATTTCCCACCTGATAAGGACAAACACACACACACGGCAAAGACATAGTGAGTGAATACTTTGTTTGTGTAACCACAGCCCTACATTTCTTTATTCATGCCCCCCCCCCCCATATAGCATGTTGTTTTGTGTGACCATTTCTTTGTATACCAGACATACACAAATGAAATGACAAATGAGTTCCCACAGCTCCCATGTACAAAGACCTAGACACGCACATGTGCATACACAATCCCATTGCTGCATTGGGAGACAGCAAAGGTCTTACTGTGGCCTGAGGCACCAGGATTGCTGCTTAATAACTTGCCCGAGGCAATAACCTGACAACACTAGGTACTAAACACACAGATGTACATACACACAGACACAGAGTTAGGAGCTGTCTCTATGTCTGACCATCAGTCTCTTTATTTATCTTGCGCCTTTTCTCTCTCATCTCCAGTAGGAGATTTCTTTTCGTCTCAAGGGAGGAGCTAAGAAATTTTCTAACAAAGATGAGATTTGTCATTGATCAAAACAATTAAATATTAAGGAGGTCCACCTTTGAAAAAGAATTCACAGTATTTCAGGGTTCCCACTGGCCAAAATGTGTACTTAACAACTGTCTTAACAAGCTAGCACGATAAGGACGATGTTCTAATGCTTAGGCAGATGTCATTCTCACAAACACAATCCTTTCACACATTTGGAGCATCCGACTACTTTGTCTAGATCAAACTTGGTTTGATTTTGGAGACACAAGAATAATAGATACGGTTATCACCAAGTTTCTAGTGTCCACTAACCATAGCAAAATGAAATATGATTTTTTTCCTTTAAGAAATAGCCACAGATGTAGAATTACCAAGCTTGTCTCTTTTTATTTTTGTAATAGTCTGTTACAGGCATTTTTACTAACTCTTAAGATCTTTGTCATTTGTCATGTCGCTGCTGCTTGTTGAACCATCAAGCAAATCAGCTGCAGTGTCTCTTCAGTCCAATGCATGAAAAAGCTGTCTAGGAGAGCCACTTCATTATATGCCCTTCTAGTCTTAAGAGTCTACCAGAAAATGTTCTCCAATCACACAGTACAGCTATTCAGTGGGAACACTAGATTATGACCACAATACAGGTTATCACCTTCAACTGCAGGAACAGCTTGAAACTCTCATTTATTCTCTGGGACTCTGATGGACTCTAAAGCACAATGTTATACATTGTAGACCTGCTGGAGCACTACTTCATCGTCCAATGTCCAATCCCCCTCCATCTATCATTAAATGTCAAGCTTCTCCTCTGGCCCACTTCCTCCCCTTTCCCTTTTCATTATTTAGCCGCTGTCCTGTAACCCAGCCCATAACCTCTTCCTCCAGACTTGGTCATTTCTGAACTCTGGATTTTTGTCTTCCTCTCGAAGAGTGACCACAAACCTTTCCATATGCCTTGAATTTTTCCGGGTTCCTTTTTGGCATTGTTCCTCTAGCCCGTCTGGGCATACAGAATCTGACTCAACTTCTCTAAACTTCTCCAAGAACTTACCCTCTGCTTTCCTGCAAACTGCTTAATACATACGTAGAGCTACATAAAGCTAAGCATATATCCATACTTTTTAAAAATTAATCATTATTAAAATTAATCATTAGCCATTAACTCGAACGTCTACAGATATATACACATAATCTAGGCATCACTACTTGTTTTTTTGTTGTGATCCACAGTAATTTCCAGAAAATGTGCTCAAAATGTGTTTCTATTACAACAACTTAAATTGCCCCTTCTTTTCTTGATGAGGAGAGGTAAAGCTCAAATGATGTTTGGAATGTGCAGTATTAATAGATTATGTGTTGGCTATGTGTGTGGATTCAGAAGTGTGTGTGTGTGTATATATATACAGACATATATATGTCTGCTGAAGTCTCCACTTAAATGATACTCATGCATCAGGGGCTCTGAGAAGATGACCACTGTTGGCCTAATGTATCTATGGACATTGTAGCTTTTTCTTTCCTCATAACTGCCACTAGTCTCTAAAATGCTCTTATTCAAACATACAGTAGAGATTTACATAGAGAATCAGGGAGATGCAGAAATGGACCATTTTTTGAAAATGACCCGAATTAGGATTCAAAATGAATTAATCTCCTTAACAGGAACAACCAAAATTCCTATCAGTGTAAAAATCCTTCAGATCAAAACGAGAAATAGGTAAGTCTCCATCTACAAGTCTGTTCTATGGTTCAATTCACTGAACTGCAGTAAGCCTTGAAACAATTCTTGGCTTATCAGACTGAACCATATTAAACCTGAAAAGAGAATAATACCAGGAAAATAATGAAATTCCAAAATTAGTTACTAAACAAATAAAAATGCACTTGAAGTACATCCTGTCCTCAGGGACAGTAAACCAGCTAGCCTGAAAATCCTGCACTCCTGTGGGGCTCCAAAGGTTCTGAAAATACTGAAGCAATTTATTGTGATATGTATTTTGAGAAAAAATGGAATGCCTCATTCAGAGTAGGATGTTATCTAACTATTAACTTAGATTAGGAAGTCTATGTTACCTTAAAGGCAAAGGATAGAGTTTAATACATTTCAGATTTGCTTATGTATAGTATAGGAGTAGGGGCTGGTTAAAACTGAAAATGATATCTGTATTGTTAGAATCATGTCAACATTTCAGTAAACCCATTTGAATTGAATATAAATTCATAAGAAATTTTTCAGACCTTGTGTTCTTGCTATTTAACACCAAACTTCACTTACACATGGTGTGCACGCATTGAAAATCCCTTGTATTTATATGTAGGTGCGTGCACGCAGACACACGCACACACACACACACACACACACACACACACACACACACACGCACACGTGTGCACACACATACACACACACATGCACATCACACATACATCTACTGTACAACAGGCTGAACACGAGCCACAGGGGGTTTTGAGAGGGTGAGAGATGGAGACGATGAGGGGTGCTTGAAAAGTACAAAAGACTTGCACAGACAATCCCATGATACTTTGAAAAAAACCCAAGTCCATGCTTGCTTTCATTTCAGATACAAAGACAGAGACAGAAGAAAAAAGTTGAGCAAACTTTGCTGAAAGCCTAAGGCAAAAGACAAAAAACTACACTGCATAAGCCACAGCAAGTGAACTTTTCACATGAGAATAGATTGAAAATTATATTTCTTTCAATACTGTGGTAGGACTAAATGAAAAACCTTTTTTTTTGTACAGTGGTTGTGCAATGAATGCCATGCATGAGTTCAAACTTAGCAGAGACTTCTTGAATCGCTATAAACATCTTATATTGAAAGTAATGTTAGCCAGTGATGATGAAAATAATGATTTAAATCATGCAAAATATCAATAATGCTGAGGTTCAAGGACCTTCATCTGTCTTTTCAAAGAGGCAAAGATAACACTTCCTCCCCCACACAATATGCAGATGCAAGGACAAATCAGAAGAAACTCAAATGTATGCGGAGGTGTCCAACATAAACAAAGACTTGTCTTTTTCTCTTGGATCGCTTTTTCTTCTTCTCTAAGTGACTCAGGATTTTACCAACACATGATGGATTCCCTGAGTATAAAATCACCTCTCAACAACAAATCTCTGTCTATCTATATTAGCACTGAGCTCTCCACACTCTTCCCTGGTTTCTTGAACTGAAAAATAAGGAATTACTGCTGGATAGGGGAATATTTGTACTGGGACCAACTGTGGTTTTGCACATTTATTCTTTGCTTTGCAAAGAAGGGCACTGGGGTAGTGAAAGGAGAGACAGTGTGCTATGAGCATGATGTCCATAACTTGTGAATGTGACTTAAGATCTGTACATGCAAATATGGCAAAACTCTCTGCCAATATAGACTGATGCTGCGTCAAATATAATGATTTTCTTTAAGTTTTTTTTTTTTAAAATGCCAATTTGTAAAAATTAGAAATATCAAACTTCAGTATTGGAAAATGTAAAAAGCTGTGTGGGAAAAATTATTTGAACTAAAAATATAATTTTTAGATTTATGAAATAGATGCAAAGACAAATATTAAGAAACATAAAATACACATTAAAGTTTAGAACATTCAGTGAGATATGAGAACCTCTTTAATTCAACTGCACTAGCTTTCACAAAGTTGTGTCTCTTTTAAAAGATGCTAGAAATTGATGTAATTATTATCGTAAGCATTGCAAATTCGATATTTGTGAATTATTTGCCTTTGTGTTTTTTGCCACTGATCAAAAACAGGTTCAAATTAACTTGCTTTTGGCATGGCAGTGTTAAATTGACCAAATGTGATTCAGCCAATGTGTCGTATTCAAGTCACACTGTAGTGACCCAACTGCATTCAAAGTTGATTAAAGTTGTTGTAAAGTTGTGATGAAAAATATCCTCTTTCTCATTTACACCCCCCTCATTTTTATGCTGCAGTCCTTATAGACTTTAGTAGAAGTAATTAATCCTCAGTGAAGATGTGCTGACAGGAGCTCAGCCTTCCCTTACACTCTAATTGTTCCAGGGAGACTGAGACTCAAAATGATACTCATCTTGAAGGGTGTGTGAGTTTGTGTTAGTGGGTTGGTCCCCCTTGACAGCTGTTCGCTTGCCTCATTCTTGCTCCGATCCTTTGTTCCGTTTTGCGTAATAAGCAACAACCACTGGCTGTTGTATTTGTGTATCGGGTATGCTTCTTCTTTGTATTATTATTTTTTTTTTGTTCTTTGCCAGCATAATCATCTTGATTGTGTGTCAGGTGTTTGATAGTCAATGGTAATGCGGATGGGAAAAATTGTCTGTGCCTGTGTTTTAAGTTATGTACCTGACAACTTGCTTTCCTGTGTTCTCCTTTCTTTTCCAAAGAAGCCTCTTTGATCCCACTTGTGACCACATGTCTTAGTTTACTAATGACCTGCTACGAGTCTCTGGAGTGCCTTTGCTAGAGGTGAAGAATGTATCTGGCAGGGTGTGATGCACCGTGGTGACATACAATCATAGAGAACAAAGATAAACCTCAAAGACTGGGTTGATGTTTTTTTTTCATCCACCTGCTGACAAAATCTTGAATATTGTTACCATCCATATATGCAGATCTCTCCTAGATAATGATGTCATTGACTCAGACCTCCTCCAAACAGTATGTACCATGATAATCTATGACAATAATTCATACTTTCTTGAACAGAGCTAGTTCTATAGCCTCAATTGAGACTGTGATGGCTGTCCAATCCTTCTGCTGAACCCCACTGTCAATATTAAACCCATTAGACAAAGCCCCTTTGCACTGTGCACTGTCATACAGCTTGTACCTGTACTCACAAACTCACACTGCAGTTACCAGTTATCAGAGAAGTACACAATCTCACAAACACACACACACACACACACACACACACACACACACTCTCTCTCGCACACACACACACACACGCACAAACACACACACACACACACACACACACACACACACACACACTCTTACACACACACACACAAACACAAACATTCACACACACACACAGTGAACATATTCAGGAGTGGCAGTTTTAAAAACCCATTTTCCCCTTGGTTAAGCAAGCAGCAACAACACTTGACTAATGGAAAACTCTGCTGCTAAATGAGGTCAGAGAAATTCTATCTTACACACACTGGTTGTTGTGAATTCTAATAAAGTTGCATTTCCATGTCCTGTAGGCTGAACTCTTACACTACTGACTTTTTTGCCCAACAAGACCCCACCAGCTAGCATCTAAAGTTCGACAAGTCGAGTGAGTTGATCACATTGTGAGAAAAGACCTCCCTTCCTGATTGGGATGTAGAAATAAAATGGTCCCAGCCAAAACCAAATCACAGTTTTTTATGGAGGTTTTAAGTTAAAATATGAGTCTCTCCAGAAGTTTTGTATCATGCAAGTGCTAGAATTTATGCAATTTCAACCAACAAATATTTGCAAAAACATGAAGTTTTACTGGCTACTGACAATTTTCCCCTCTTACCGTAAACTTGCGCAGTAAGCCCACATGCCTCTGTAATCATCACTATGTGGTTTTCTCAAGAATTTGTCTCATCCGTAGATTTGGAGGCAGCACAGAAACATCTCTCTGAAGTGTATCTGACAGGGAGTACGCCACCAGTGTTTTGCTTGTCTCTTTTTCCCATAGCCTGGGAGAAGTGGCTGTCCCCAAATGTCCTGTTTTTCCTTAACAATGATAATGCAAGCCTGCACTTTCTCTCTTCACTGATTTGCTTTTGGTATGCAATATGAACTGAAGTCTCCACTCACTTAATAAGTTTTGAAAGAGATGCAAGCACAAAAAAAGTATGCAAGCGAAAAAAAAAAAAAAAATCCCATCAACTGTGGGATTCTCTGCTCTCTAAGTGAAGATGCAACTGATCATTTGTTAGGGAGCACATCTTCCTCCACATGGTCCCTGGCGGAGGAATGTACTTTGCAGCACTATTCTGAAATACTGAAAGTCTTCTTTTGGTTACATTTTTCTGATCTTTATCAGACAAAAATTCCCATAAAGCTAGAGACAGGGGATGCACAAAGTGTGTCCTCCCTATGCCTGTTGCTCCCTGCACAGTTTCTCATAATTGGGCTCTATACAGTCCCACCTGTCATACTGGTTCCCACTGCTGCTGGTATTATCGTCTCCTTTGTCCTGTCAGTCTGTGTTTTGGCGCAGTGGTAGGGCTCTTTTCCCAGCATGTCTCTCTTGTTGGCACTGTAGGTGTCTGCTGGGTCTTACCCATGATATCGCTCAGTGGTAGTAAGAGTTATGTCTTTGTCAAGTTTGTCAGCATCCAACAGCTTCTCTGCTGACCTGGCATTGACCTGGCAATGGTCTTCTTTTCAAAGAGATGTGCAGACTAAAGGCGCAGTTTGCAAAATGCTCCCGTCTCACTTTATTTTTCTTTCTCGCCTTTTTTCTCTATTTCGCTCTGAACTTTTTCGTGTTATCCCGTAAGTCACTGGAAGCCAAACGAATCCCATAAAGTCACCTAATTCTCGCTGTAAAAATCTTTCAGGTCTGTTGTGTTGTCGAGCCACGTATGCGGTCTCCAAAATTCAATACATTTGTGGTGTTACTGACTCCTTGAGTGACAAAAAGCAGTGTCAAAAAAAGCCAGACAGGTATCAGAGTTGTGCCTATATTCATCATATATACTTTACATGACACCCCAAAGCAATGGGGTTCACAATAGAGCAAACAGGAGAGACTGTGCTTTGAAAAAATGTAGCTGACATTCAGTTAGATGACCAATTTATAGCCCTGTCAACAGCTGTTAGATATTAAAACTTGCATATCTGATTTGCATACATTCCATTCCATTAAATACATACTACACATAACAAAGTATATACCATCACAAATGCATTAAGTGCACACATCTAATACCCCAAGCTTGTAAAACTATCCTCTATGCTGTTTCATGTAGTCTGGAGCCTGATGCTCATTAGCTGTGGTCAAATGTCCTGTTACACTGCTACAAACCATTCTCGTGACTGCTGTCTCTGTACTTCACAGTGCTCTTGTTGAGACACTCCCTGCTTGTGAAGTGTCCATGCTTGAATAAAGACATATACTGTACAGCCCTAACTAGACTCTAGAGTGTGTTTTTTCTCAAAGAAATTTGTTTCCCCCAACAAAAGTAAGTTGGATTTATTTCTCCAAGTCAGCCCCAAAAGAAACTGCGAAACTCATACTCCTTGATTAGAGTGATTGATTTTGTTAATGCGTGTAGAAATATTTAATCTTTTCCCGATATAATTTCTGCTTGTATCGACAGTCTGCCAGAAGTTTGGTGGTTAACGGAATGATTTTGGGAAATGTGTGTAAATACGTTCATTTGCTTTCTTTCCAAGAGTTAGATGAGGAGATCAATACCACTGTGATGGTCTTTATGTTAAATACAGAGAGCCAGGCACTGTCCTGGCCAAGACGTAGCTCCAGCTTGAAACTTCCCAAAACCACAATTTGACGTTTTTACCTTTCTGTTTGTGTTCAGATAAAACAAACAAGATATAATGGGTTAAGTAATAAAATTTTAGGGTGCTGCCAAGTGGACTTTTTAAAACTCTGGGCTCCTGTTTCCCTCTCTTTCTGGTCTTAATACTACACTAACGGTCTCAAGAGTCAAATTTTATATTTACTGCAGCTATTATAGTGGTATTGATCTTCTCATCTAATCCTTGAAAGGAAAGCAACTAAACCTATTCGTACAAATTTTCCCAAATGATTTTCTTCCAGTAATTTATAATGAATTACAATACTACTAACACGTAAAAAAACATGCTCATACTGCATAACCCTAACGGTAACACTATATGTACTAATAATACAGTATGAGCACAAGGTCAATTTGCTAATTAATGTAAATGGAGCCAGTTACACACTTATCGTTTGGATTTAATTTCTTGAAGTTCAGAGATTAATTAAAAAGTACAGATGCAGTATTTAGCTACAAGAAAACTTTCTGGTTATAGAACAATGAGGGCTGTCTCTAAAAACAGTGAGAAAAGAGGTGATTTGATTTCTGTTAGATCCTTCTATTAAGAGAATTCAATATCATGCTCTAACTTTCATTTCAATGACAGTTGCTTTCTCATCTTTCTCATCATAGACTGGAAAACATTACTTCTGGATCCCTGGAATTTCTATGTTCTGTTTCATTAGAGTCCTTCTCTGGTGTGTGGTACCTCACTCACTTGACTGGCATGAAAATAAAGATTTCTCAATTTTTATTAGACGTCATAGATCCGATTCTGATGTCAAGATGGACCCTGTGGCAGTGTTTGTGACACCTATAGTTTTATTCATTGTCTTACAACTAGCTTTTTTTAATGAGGTTGTATATGAGAAAAATTCTTTTTGGTCAGAATGTAATCAGCTCACATCCATCATTGTTCCTAGGATCTTAATTGGAATGAAATGCAACCTTTCATCAAGCAGAAAGTAGTTTCAGTATTTCTTTCAATGACGGTGTTCCTTTAAAAAAATAAAAAATAAAAACCTTTGACAATATCTAAAGTTTACAAGAGCGATGAGGTAAACAGTTTTCGATCAGAAACACTCAGAGACAGTAATTGCTGATTAGTTTCCATACAAAACAATCAATTCAATGCAATATTTAGCAAGTGCAAAGGCAATTCTCAAATGATTAAGCAGCTGGGCAAGTTGAGGGACGAGAGGAAGGAGAGGAAGAAAAAAATCTTTTGACAGCCAACTCATTATGTATGTCGTTATCCTCTAGTAACCAGCTCTTTCCCCCTTTCCCTCTTTCTGTCCCTCTCTCCTGAAGGCTTAGCAGAGATTATCCCTGTGTCCTAGAGGAGGGTGGAGGGGGTGCTGAGATGCCACATTACAGATGTAGCAAACGTTAAAGTGAATTTAATGGGCCTGAGGTTGAGCAGGAGGGGCAGGAAAAAGAGATGAAAGAGAGGTAAGATCCTCATAACTGCTGTTGGCTTCTCTCCATCTCTCTATTCATCTTTTTTCATCGTTTTTTTTCCTTAAACACCAACCGTATCTTTTTGTTTTTAAGTGCCATTTCCCATTCTTCCTAAACTTTCTCTTTTTTATTGGATCATCAGATATAATCAGCGTAATAACAAACAAATGTAACTAACATTAGATAGTTTTCAAATGGATTAGTCCCCCATTCTGCAGCCCCTGTTTCCTACATTACCTCTTGTCACCAATACCCTCATTTTATTTCATTATACACACCAAGCAGAGTGCACCACTCTTGCTCTGCCCTACTCTCCCTGCTGAATATGTAACAGCTGAAAATGAAAATGACATCCACCCACACCTCTATCTCTCACCTAGTTCCTCTTTGGTGAGCCATATTCCATCATTCTCTTCTTCTCTTGTTTGACACTAATAAGCTGGAGGATATTCTGTAGTAGCTGGAGGGACACAAGTGACCCACCCTCACACACACATGCTGTATGCATACACACATACAGTAAACAGATGTACTGTCAGTAAGAAACATATTGCTGTCCTCCTGCTGAGCACAATGTTAATAGATACCAATGGGAATGATAGCAGAAATTAAGACAATAAAGAACAATGTCTCCCAGAAGTTAATGTACCATCAATTTGCAACAATAAATATTATTTTGAGAAAACGTAATGCCACTTGAATTTGTATATATTTTTTTCCATTAACATCATGAGGAAATGTTAATGGACAAGGCAAAGTGCAACATGTTAATCCCAAACATATCACTAAAATGTTGACGGACAGTGTATTTGCTCATGGCAACTACAGTACCTTAAAATTTTTTTATGGATATGTCAAAGCACTCATAGCATTGGGTTATGGTTGGGGAAAGATCATAAAGAAGTGCAAAGTGACTTGGCGCACAAGACACAGCGCACTTACTAATGTTTAATGAATATTATATCTTTCAGTCACCTTAGTCGAAATGTTGCTTCAACCTAATCCCGCAATTTTACACCTACCCCCACATTTGTGTGATTTTGGGTTTGTGCATAAATATAACATTTAATATGCTCAGAACTTTGTTGCTAGTGAACAAAATCCAGAGAGTGTTTGACTTCTGACACCACAACATAACTGGAAAAAACAAATCAGTGGTATATAAATGTAATTTCAGGGGAACAGAGTTGAAGTAAGGCCCAAGTTGTAACAAACTGGAATTATGCTTTAATCTAACGACAACAAACACACCATAATGTACTAAAGTGCTTGAACTGAATCAGTTAAAAGCAGCTTCACTATCCTCTGATATGTACTTAAAACATACCTCATGAATACAACAGACCTCCAGTTCATAATCTGCCAGGCAGTCCCACTGTAGCCACACTGCTGAATGACAGGTGAAGTATCCTAAGCTTCAAATGAAAAGTGAACAAGAGAAACTTGTAATACTTTTTTAAAATTCCATTTTTCCATTCAGTCAGAGCCACTTATGCATGCCTACTGAGACACACCACATCTTTAATTGGCTTGTTCCATCTTATTCAAATTCACATTCTAAATATCATTACGTTGTTTTTCCCCCCTCCAATCCATTAAAGTTTCGTGTTGAAACAAGCCCCTGAGACAGGACCCCTGAATGGCAATGTACCTTATCAAAAACACAGGCTGAGGAGGGGAATATTAAAGAGGAATTGTGAGATGAAGCCAAGCCTGTTTTAGAGGCACCATGAAAGAGGTTTACTGTATCTTGTACAACTTTGTATTTTTCAATGATGTACTGTTTTTTTTTAATATTCAATTTAATTTTTTTCTTTAATCCTTGTAGACATCTAACATTGGAAAATCAAAATCAATCTGTACAGACTTCAGTGATGCATTTAAAGCCAGGAGCCGGGCCTCTTACAGTGGGTCAATTTGATATTAGGAGAGTCACACCTGAATTGTGCCAGACAATGAATGCTGCAGTTTGACTAATAATAATCATAGAGATAAATGAGAACCCAAGATAACTAACTTTTGAAGTAAAAACAACGAATAGGTGTGCTGCATGAACTCTTTTATTTCTATTTGTCAAACTGGGCTTGAGCAGTACTGAGCAAGGTGAGCTTTATCCTCTGTTGCCAGTTTTCAAAATGAAAAGACAAACTGTAGATGCTGAAAAAGTAACCTATTGCAGCAACTTGTGCGACTTCTTTATTAACTGACAATATGTGCAGTGTGACAGTGATCACAGAATACCAACAGAAAACTGAAGTGAGCACAAAACAGAGCACACTAACAAATACATGGAACAAAAATGAAACACCAGACAATGGTGGTTTGGTGTTAATACTTTATTTTAATTTCTATAGATAATATTTACACATTCACACACAAACACATACATTTGTGCACTTGCTCACACGAGGTGCCCAAAATGATTAAAAATTTGAGGACCGGCATGGGTTGTGCAGTGTCTCTTTAAGGTGGAAGATCCAAGGTTTCAGAGCACCCACCAGAGTTTGTATCCGGAACTGCTTTATCCTGCAACCACAGGGTGTGTGGAAGATGAATAGAGTAAAACTGATAATGGATTCAGGAAATAGGTTGAGGCCAAATTTAATGTTAGACTGCTGTAGGGTGGCAGTGGAAGAAGAGTGATCACAGTGTTAGGGAGCGACTGCTTCTGCATTCATTCAACACCATCCTACAGTGAGGCAGCATGTCTACAAGCAGAGAGGAAATTGGCCCAAGTCTGTTTTGCCATTTACCTCCATATGGCTTTCTGTTTGGCATTCTGCTGCACAGATCTCCTTGTTAGACACATCTGGGATGAGGAGAGCCTTAAAACTTCACACACAACCATACACTGACAGCAAAATCGACCCTTTTCTACAAGAGGGGAAAACATATTGTAATTTAAAGTATTTTCAAAATAACCACACCACTTGCTAAAAGGAATTTAGAAAATGCCAATCTGCTGACAATCAGTTTAGCTGCTCAATGTTCAATCCCTGCCTACAAATTACCTGCTGTTTTGTAGAAGGATTGACACGTTGCTAAGATACCCTGACAGGGTTGTTAAGGCACGGGACAGGGAACACTGGGTAGACGTGATTCCCGCCACGAATGAGACACATGGTGAAAGATTGTGACAGAGTAGAAATGTCATGTTCTCAGTAATGTCTCCATCAATTAAAATAAATCAGAAGGTATTAATACAGCTGCATTTTGATAAGATGAGGAAAAGGATCAGAAAATTATCTTTGTCATGTGTTTCATCCACTAATAATGGGTTGTTATTCTTGTCACATCTGTCAACACATCAAGAATTAAAAGAAGGTGATGCTGGCGTTAAAACAATAGTTGTTTAAAAGAAAACGTGGGAAAAAAAGGAGCCATGAAGGATATACACAAAAGTATATATTATTGTGTGTGTGTGTGTGTGTGTGTGTGTGTGTGTGGTGAAGTTATCACATGGATATGTGTGTGGTTGCATTGTGATTTCTAATGTAATAGAAAGGAAGCAAATGATTAAAAAAAGACATGCTAGACAGCACAATCAAAGGATTGGGTTTAAATGAGCTTAGAGGCATAAATATTTTACTCCCCTTTATTTTTAAATAGTTCATGACTTATGAGTAGCTGTATGTGACTTATTTGACTGCAGAGAACTTTCTTTAAAACTTAGAAATACATAAATTTCACATTCATGAGGGACCACGTTGAGGTAAAGTTGAAGAAAAGCATAGCATCAGCTCCCCGATGGCAGGTAAGGTAGACTTGTGCTGACAATGCGTGACTAAAATACACAACCCCACTCCTACTCTCTCTCTCACTTTCTTGTCACAGGATGACTTTAGGTGAGAGATGCCTGCCGGTTGAAAGCTTGTAATAACATGTATGTTCACATGTTGTCATAAATTCCCTGAATCTCTCCTTCTTGGTCCCCTCTCTTTTTCAGACATGCACATACTATCCATGTAAACCATAAGTCACAAACTACTGTCCATGGCAATCGACTAATATAATAAGAGATACAAGAATGAGATGTTATACCGTATCATTTACTTATGATAGCACATACTGTATTTCATAATCTATATATATGGTGTCCCTGAAGCTCAGCACACTGTAACCTAAGAAGACACATGCAAATACACAAAACACAAGAAAATGAAGAAAACATCTTCACCAATTTGACAACATATACTCAGTATTTTAAAAAAAGAACGACAAAAAACTAATAAAATGCTGCAAATTCTGTGCATAGTGAAAATACAGCTATATACCAAAACGACTCTAAAAGCCAAGAAAAAAGAAAAAGAATTTTAAAAATAATGAAATGCTGTATGTTGGACAGAGCACAATAGAAATTAGTCACAAAACAACGCCAGTTTCCAGGGAACACTAAAAAGTGATGAACATACCTGTGGTATCCCCTGGAAATTTATATTTGTTGTCTCCTATATTTGCATCACTTTTTCTATATTTAGATGTGTTTTTCTCACTTTGCAGTAGGTTTACGTCAGTATAGAAAGAATTATATAGATATAGCCCTTTTAAAAACCAGTTCCAAAAGTCTAGGGGTTCAATGGTTGTTGGAGAGATATAGATGATTATGATAAATATCATAATATTTACTATTTTGTGGATAATCCTTTGCAGTCAATGACTGCCTTAGGTCCTTAACCCACAGACAAAAGCAGACACTTTGCATGTTACCTAGTAATGCTCTTCAAGAACATCACTGCAGCCACCCTCAGCTCTCTCTCATTGTGGGGTCTCCCTGCCTGTCTGATCTTCAGCAAGTGGTCTCCTGCTCAGTCAGACTGAAAACTGAGATCAAATTATCTTCTGGTCATCCACAAGATTTTTGCCCTATGGTATTCCAGCTCATTTTGCAATTTTCCAATTTTCCTGAATGTGCCTGCTTTTTAAAGAATGTATTGAACTGTTGATTTTGGCAAATCAGCAACCTTTGAAATCACTCCAATTGTCCTCATTTGCATGGTCATCTCTTTACTCCACCTCAATCGAAATGGCAACTTTGAACTCTCAAATTCAAGCCTGAAGAACAAAATTGTGTAACTGTTCAAATACTTATGGTCTGGACTGTGATAAAAAAAAACCCAAACAGTTCACAGCAGCAGCAGTACATATTTGCACAACCAAAATCTCTAAAAAATAATGACTATTGCACAATCCCAACAGACAGATACGCGTATGAGCACAGCACAAAACCTAATTTTCTCCACACAAAAGCAGAGAGGGATATTATCATATAATCTGTATCAAAGCAGTGGAATAGAAATCTGGTGATATGTGGCCGGGCCTAAATTACCACCACCTATTAATAATCAGCCATGACATGAAGATATTAGGGCTGTGACAAGACCATTTATGTCAAAACCTTTGTCTAACCCCAATTACAAGCCACATTATCATTCATTTACTTCAATCAAAAGCCTTCCCATATGAGGAGAGTATGTCTTTTTAGATACAGAACCTTCGTTTTGCAATCTAAATGTTTTTCTGGCATGAAAGGGTTGTGTACTGTATCAGGGTTCCGCAAATCCCATTTTCTACAGAAATTATATCTGAAAAAAACAACCTCCTTCCATTGGATTTTAGTGATGAAGATTTAATGGTCTCTTCAATAAAACACAATGTTTTTTTATACGTGTTGCCTCCTTTTTCATGTTCAAAGAAAAAAATATATACTGTATGAGGAGGTAATAAATCTGTATAACTATCAGCCACATTATCACAGAGTGTTGCAGCAAGAGAGAAGGGAGAAATATATAGAGAAACAGGGAGAGGGCAACATGAAGGTAAAACAAGATTACAACAGGGGTCAAACTCCATCTGGAATCATCACTTTCAATTCCAATTTATCACCAACTTCCCTACATGACTCCAGAGGAGCTCTATTTAAAATGTACCACTTAATGTTGCTCGATGTACCGGTATGATTCTTTTAGTTTACAACACCATTCATTTCAGTAAAAATGAATTACCTCGATCTCTGTGTGAGCAGGAGCTTGTCATTCCTGTAGGCCACAAGTGATGGGACCAGACAAATCATAGGCAGGACAGATCCAGCAGTGACACAAGCTACTGCAACAACCATATTAGACACATTTAGCAATAATGGTTTTTTTTTGTTTGTTTTTTCTTTAACAGTGGCCTCTTTCACATTCTCAGTGTGCTCTTCTGCAGCTGGTAATACTGAGGTTTATCCACAATTGCAGTTAGGCTAACATAACATTTTCTGTTTCTCTTATTTTTTCAGAATTTAATACCCATAAAATCTGAGCTCTGCTATTGGCAGTGGCATCAAAACAGAGACTAATGTACAATGAAATTTCCGATAGCACTCACCCAACATCACAGCTACTTCAAACAAGAGGTACTTGAGCTGCCAAATGTCATACAATTTCTCCTCATGAACATGGAAATTTATGCAGCCAGGTACTCCAAAAGCTAATCTACTCTTTAAGTATATACCTGCTGTTTAATTGCTTCATTGCGTATTGTTGCTGAATTATGGCAGTCACACGAATTAAACTTCAGAGCCACACTTATTAAAACAAAATAAAAATTTAGGATATGTGTTTACAATATATAATGTATCTGCACAACAGATTCATACATAATAAATATAGATTATTATAAATAGATGAAATAAAGTTCACATACACTTGATACAAAATTCATCAAGTGCTATTCACCTATTTAGACCACAACTGTTACCCATTTTTTTAAATTCTTATGGACAGTTAAATTGAATTTGGTAAATATGCCACTATATATAAAAAATAAACAAAACAAAAAAAATCCAACAAAACTTCGTTTAGCCAGTTTGATGACACCTGGCATAGTCTGTGGAGCAGCCACACAGCTAATTATTTTTACTAGCCCCATATTCCAATGGTTCCAGTTGTACCAATTCCACTACTGTGTCTCAGACTTGAAAAACAACGTTTGTTTCTTTATACACTTATTCATACGCTTATGTAGACTGCCCTCCCCACCCCCACCACCACCACCACCACCACCACCATAGTATTGAAGCTTTGGACCTCCTGCTGTTATATAGAGGGAGTGCAGCCTTCACAAAAACTGTGCACACAGACACACACAGATACAAACACACAGACACACACATACACAAACAAAATAAAATAACCTCCCCCCACAACATCAGTACACTGATATTTGAGCCAGTATATGTGTTACTAACTATGTACATCTACAGTTGCCTATAACAGTGTTTGTGCTTGTGTGTGTGTGCTTGCGTCTGTCTCTGTGTTTCTGTGTGTGTAGTTTTAGACTTAGAAAGTGAAGACGTTTGGTAGAGATTTATAGGCAGTTTTTCATAGGCAGGACAGATCCAGCAGTGACACAAGCTACTGCAACAACTAGACACATTTATGATGGCTTAGCTTGAGGTTAGGGGTTAGAAAACAGGTTAGGTATCTGCTCAAATCCAAGGAACTTGAAAGAACCAGCAGTGTTTTTAGGATTCTTACATAACTTAGTGTAGAATAGTGTTCTGACTAATCTTTTTAGTTAGTTTTAAAATGTATCTAAGTAGGACACAATTTCTTTTATTGTTGATGTGTTGTATGTGAATACAACCATTTAATTCTTGGAGTCAAAATGTGAATGTCTAATTCAATTAGATTCAGTCATAACAAAACTATGGCATCAAATCATGCATATATCAAGTCTTACATGATTTGCAGCAGTGCTACAGGGATCTCATTTATAAATGATGTCAAAAATGCACAAATGCTACATGAAAATAGCTAAGTAGTTGAATAAAAAAAAGATTCGTTAAGTGTGTTTGTGTGTGTGTGTGTGTGTGTGTGTGTGTGTGTGTGGATATGTGAGTGAAAGAGAGGGAGAAAGAGAGAGACAGAGAGAGAGATCTGTCCAGATCGTTTCCCCTGCTGGATTACTGAAGATGCTGGGCAACCGTAAATTGCTCATAAAGTAAAGTACACAGTAAAGTGGGCTCTTTATGTCATACCTTCTGATTGGTACGATACTGTGGTGCTGACAGACAAAACATGAGCTAGGGAGCTGGGAGACAAACGCGGAGGCAGGGGTACCACTAAAAATTCTGGGTGTCCTGAAAATGAACATTAACCAGGAGCCCTGAGACCAGAATTATCTATAATCTCTGGTTGTTCCAAGACTCTTGTCTAGCTCTGAGCTCCCTGAATCTTTCAGAGGCTATGCAGCCCTTTTTACCCACTTGTTTGTCAGGCAGGTAAAACAGCAGTGAATTGCCAACTCACAGAAAATTGGTTGCCCTCACTAGAGCCACCAGCATTGGAGTTTTCTTCCCTAGTTCCAAAAGCAACTGTTTTTGCTGTCGTTAATGTTGCAGTTTGATGTCTAATTAAAAACCTGATACTGAACTATGGAGAATCAGTGATGAAAGGGGTGGAGATAACTCACAAAGAGCAGTACCGCCATTACACAGTGAACCTCAGTCTAAATATCCAAAACTTGGAGGTTGAGTGAGCCAGCAATGTAGTTTGTAAACTGTTAACCAAGACTGCAAATTGCTATGAAAGTAGTAAACAAAGAGACGACAGCATATACAAATCAATAAGATTGTGATTTGTTCTCACAATATGGCAGAGTTAATTTTGTTAAACTTAAAGCCAAAGAGTTAGAGGTTACTGAGTTTAAATACTCTAAATTCTGTCATTTCATATAGATCTTGCAACCAGTGAAAGATGGGCAAAGTATGTTTGGAAATTTTTCAAAATAATCACTTTGAGCTACTGTAAAAGGTAAAGGGGACCATGTTTAAATTGTGTGACAGTCAAATGTACCATTTAATAGTAAGTGTGACAGTCAATGAGCCCCTTTCTTGCCCCTGAAAACTGTAAGGACTTCACTTTCTTCCTTTTGGCTTCCTTAAAGCCAGGACATGATTTAGTTCAACTGTCTGTGCAGATTTAATGGGATATTTCTCATGCAGCGAGACGGGGTCAAGAGTAATAAAAGCTGTTGGGCTCTGTGTGAAAACTGCTGACATGTTTGAAGAAGAAATGAGGAAAAAGATAAAAATGAGAAATATGAGTGCATGTTCACATTTTTTTTTTTTTTTTTGTTTTGTTACAGTGAAGTGCACTGATTTCAGTGGAAATATGAGTTGACAGGCTTACCTGTTTCACCTGCTGAGCAAGCTGCATCTGCTGACAGAGGACATCTAATCACCTTTGGGTTGCTCAGATTGCGTTTTGGCACTTTAATATCAAAAGGAAGTCTTTTACTCACCATGTCCAACAATATGCTGTAGTTTTACTGCATATCCCCTAGATAAAGGTGCTTCTTGAAAATTCACAAAGCCAAGTGACTGCTCCAAGCAGTCACTTTCAGCTGTGCATGCTATGAATGTGCAATGAAACCTTGTTTCATCACGGTGACCTTTGGTCTGTCATTTTCTGTCTGAACTGGGATATAGGGTGGCTGTCCCAAGATTTTTTATCTCACCGGCTCTCAAGATATTGTGCTCTAATTCATGTCCCTGCAAGACAGACCATGCAGCTGTAGGTGAAACTGAAAGGTCAGGAGTGCCCACAAAACTGCAAGAATGACATACAGTATCGAGATTACGCAGCATTCAAACCATTGGCAGTACTCAACTGTAAGTTACAGTAGTCTATTCTCCAACTTTAGATGCATTATTAACTTGTTGCTCTTTAAAAACTCACAGTATAAGCTTTTAATGAATGGTTAACTCACTATGCTATGCTAATATATATAAAAACAAGTTTTCATTTTCTTTGATGGAGTAGGTAATTCAAAGATTTTTGTCTCTCGGTAAAATTGCTCTGAAGTTCACTTGTTCACTTGTTTTACTTGTGATGCCCAAAGTGACATCTGTGGATTATCCCAAGTAAAGTTACTTTTGGCTCTACTTTCTGAAAGGATTGCTGTTGAGTATTTCAAATTTTAATTTTTGATGGCTTGAACTAAGATGAACAAAAATGGATCTAGCTACATGCCGTGATGATTAGGTGAACTGACTCTTTACTATAACAAAAAACGGAAAACCCAGTGCATAAGGCTGTGCTACTGCAGAAATAACTGATCAAAAACATTATTACCAAAATAATGTATTGAATATTAATTATTTTACATAATTTACCACTCAATTCACATGTAAGAAAATTCATGTTCCACAAAGCCCTGCAACTCAGTATTCACTCTGTGTTACACAACTTCTCTTCCAACGTGGAAAGGTCAACAGCAAGCTGCTTTTATGAGTCAACATCCAGTTCTACAGTCTCCTCCAATGGTTTGTCAAGCACTTTGTTTATTGTCTGCATCTGTCAGACTCTCCCTATCCTAGTTTTTCAATTCAACTGCTGTAGTAGCCATGATCAATACAAATGATTAATTGATTGAAAACTACAACATTCTCATAGTATTTTTCACATTTGAGTTAACATGCATCCAGCAAAATTTAGCTTCATGCTCACTCTGCTCTATTGGAGTGTACAATAAACCATGAAAACTTGCTTCTTCAGGAGTAATAGCTGGTTTAAGCTTATTTAACAGTACTAGTAGTAGAAGATATATGACAGACATATTTTTTTGAGACTTTGAGGGTGTAGGAAGCGTTTTAGCTAGTTTAACAAAGAGGCTCTAGAAATTGCAGTTGTGATCTGTTGGTCCACTGCTTTGGTCTGGACTGTCTCGACAAATATTGGATGGATTGCAATGAAAGTTTGTGCAGATGTTCATGATCCCCCAAAAATTAACCCAAGCAATTTTTGTGATGACCTAAGTGAAGTGGATAATGTTGTAGGAGTGGAAGTTTTGATTGTTGTTTTGATACAGCAGATTTAACTGAAATAAATCAAATGTGTGTAGTTGTCACTTCTGTGTACATCTATCTAACAATCTAGAATTATTTGGATGATTTATAAATGCTTTTGTTCGTCCCTATTTTAATGTGGTGACAGCAGCAAAATCTCAAAGGTAAAATATAGCTTTTGTGATTTGGATGAACTGAACCTTTAAGGGACACAATAATTGCTATGAGGGAAAAGTACATATACACATAGATTCTATACTTGCACATTTTTTTAGACAGCAGTGATGCTTCAGCTTACTTGGTAGGGCAGTGGGAGTTTCCTCTGTTTTATAATGCTGGATGTTATGCTTTTTTTATTTGGTTCTCCAGAACCAAATAGCTGCAGTTATTATAGATTACCCTACATTTGCGCTTATACACATTTATTTAACCAGGAAAGGGTGTTGTTGTTCATGGAGAGTGCCTATTTTCCTAACCATCCTGTTTTGCATTGATTCAGCTGCATAAATCAAACCTAGGAAGTACTGACTACAGTTATATCTTTCTGCCTGTTATGATGGCTGGGAAAGTGGCACAGCTTTTTTTTTATCTACCTGTGTAATGGTTACTAAAATTGTCTAATTTGGTATTGCTACTGGCAAATTCAGTGAAGCTCTGCAATGAATATTATTGAACTTTTTTTAAATGAGGAATGGGACTCTTACTAAAGAGACATAAGTTCAAGCTGTCCTCGTCAACTTCAAAATCACAGCTCGTTTAAACTCAAATTGGTGCCATGTGTAGACTTTGGTTAAAAAAGGAGAAGGATTAATCCTCTTGTAAAGAGGAGACATCAAACCAAAACCTAAAGCACCTTGAAGAGAGTTATTAGTGCAGCAAGGCTGTTTGGTTTACTTATAGTTTGCAATCAGAAACAACACTCAGACAAGAGATTTTTGAAGGTTGAACAGCAGGTTTATTGTAGACTTGTAGTGGAGAATGTTTGGAGGTCGAGAAGGGCAGGCAGGAATGAATGGGCCTTTGGCAGAACAGGCAGACAGATCTGGAGCTGGGCCAGGCAAAAAAAAAAAAAAAGCAGCAATGGAGGAAGGACCTGAAGCAAAGGTAAACATGTGCAGGAGTCTGGCAAATACACTCAAATACACCACAAAATGGACTTGGACTTGAGCTTGGACTTGAGCTTGGACTTGAGCTTGGACTTGTGTCAGTGCCACCTGACAAACTGACTGGTGAGGATTTCAGTAAAGACCTGGGTTCTTTATACTGCAGGCATTCATTAATGGGTTGGATTCAGGCATGCAGGTGGATTAGTGGCAGGCGGGAACTAAATAGCCACACCCAAACAGACACACGTGTACATCAAGACAGGAATAGCGACAAACTGGAGAAAAAACGAGACACAAGGGAGGGGAACACAGCAGGAAACATTGGTTCATCTTCAGTTAACCCCCCCCCCTCAAATTTTTTCATGTTAAATTTTTTTAGTATAGAAATTCAAACACAAATGTTACTCAGCAAGATCTTTCTGTATCACTTCCAAATTTAAGTCTCCCTATGTTCAGCTACACAAGGTCTACACCGGAAGGATATCCACTTTTGGGTATTGATTCTTGACTCTTGTTGAAATTGTTGGACTGTAATGGCATAAATCGCACTGGTTTTAAAGGCAAAAATGAAGGATAAAACAGAGTTATGACAATAAAATCAATAAGATTATATATAGTATACTGAAAATAATCAACTACTTCGTTATTCTTAACAAATCTCAACTCACTTTTCCATTTTTTCCCAATACCTCTTCTTGATTTATTATCGGTGCTGGTAGCCATCATGTTGCTTGATTCCCATTGCTGACATTCTTTTTTTCAGCCTGATTATTTTTCTGTTTGTTTTACCTTTGGTGACACTCATCATCAGTTTCACTCTGATAAAGCCCAATGAATTGAGATCAATTTTGGATTAAAGTCTCACACCCATAAGATCTTAACTTTTAATGGAACACACACACACACACACACACACACACACACACACACACACACACACGGATCAAAAATTCAAAAATGGAAATGACCATCTGCAAAATGTTTCAAATCATTTACACTGAACATGACTGTTGTGGGACCTGGAAACACAATCTGTCATACCTGCTTTTGCATTTTATGCTCACATGCACGTGAGACATTCGCACATGGCATATTTTTGCTATCTTTTGTTCTCTTCTTTTGTTTACTTATTTAATCACTGATTCCATGAGATGTCCTTGATTTAACTTGTGTTATGGCTGTGTTGTCTTATGTTGCTTTTTACTATGTGTAGCAGCCATGATCTGCTTTGCTCCTTCAGTACATGACTGAATGGATTTAGACTGTGACAGGCGTGTGTGTAAGCATGTATGCAAATTAATGGCAAGCAACACAAGGAGGCTATTGTTCTGGGGGCTCATGCCACCAACCAATAGGCTCCTTCCCTGCTAGGGCTAATGACAGCAGACTATATAACGAACCAAGATGGTTTTCAGCCTGCATGGGGCAGAAGCTTATCCCTCTCTCTCCCCAACTAGCTCCACTTGTCATTGTTTTTATTGTCATGCTGATGGTGTTATGAATTTGGAGTTTGCAGGAGTGGGCTATCACTTCTGTTCATCTTGTTTTCTCCTGATCATTACATGTATTGTAATGTCAGATTTTGTTGGCCACTTGAAGTTAGCAAGGACACACTATAAACTAGCATATTATCACCATTTAAGTTAATAAGCTTGACCGATTAATAAATAGTTGCCTATACACATCTGTCAAATATAGAGCAACATTAGAATTCATTTGGTTTCATGATCCTGATAATCAATTTAATACTCATGTCTTTAGCTCTGGTTTCAGCCTTTCAACTCCAGACAGAAATATATGGCTCCTAAGCTGTTAAATACTCAACCACATTCACCAGCTACTCACCAACTGTATCCAACTAATGTTCAGTGCTGAGCAGGTAATGTGCAATGGGTTTTTAAATTTCTTGATGAAAACTACTCTCTGTTGTGACCTAAAATAACAATGAAAGGGAAAAACAGTTTAGTTGCAGGGTGGAAACCAAAGCTATGAGTTAAAATATGCTTATTTAAAGATTATTTTGATTATATTTGTTACTTATTGTTCCATTTTTTTTTTACTTATTACAGTTGTTACTTATTTTTGTTACCCTTTTAGTTATATCTGCTTTGTTTGCCGTGTTTGCCAGGACCCCCCTTAAAGTTACTCCCAACACCATCTTTTGTTTCACTGCTACTGTTAATAATCACAGTAGTAGTTAGTTACTAGTAACTTGGTGCTTGGGACTCGGGGAAGATGGGCTCATATTATATCTTGTCTCTGCCACAGCAAACCAGGGGCACTTGCTATTCCCTCACTGACCTACAATTTGAAATACTGACCTGACTACACTACAGCTATTGTATAGCATGTAACATTTTTTCATGTTGATGTAAAAAAATCCTCTGATTCTGCCATGAAAGCTTATATAAACAGGTGTTGACTGCACTGGTGCAGATTCCCAATGGCCCTTTCCAGCCTGTCTTGAAAATAAAATTAAATATCAAAGCAGATTATATATCACTGTGTAAAACATGTAAAGATGTAAGAGTGCATTCATCATATATTTTCAACTTGGTAATACAGAGCAGGAAATTTAACAAAACAGGTGGCACAAATCTTGGCACCTTCTTCAGCATGCCAAAGGCAAAACAAGAAAGCTAGGGGGAGGGAGGGGAGAGGAGTAGACAGGCAGCTTTAGAAAATGGATCACACATTTCCATACATATTTATCTTGGATAAACAATGATATTTCAAAGTAAAAGAAGTGGCTTTGTGAAAAATTTCAAGCAGGCGACAAACGTGCATAAAGTAGTAGTTGTTATTAATCACAATTTGATGAGAAAACCAGACTTTATCTTAGTTTTCCACTTGCACTCACAATTATTTGTGGAAGTACTTAGGCACTTGGAGGACAACACTAACTGGCAAGTGTCTCTTTATTTCAGTTAAAATTAAGCAACTAAGCATACACAGAGTTTGTATACATATGGAGACTGTGACTTAAGAAAATATTAACATCTAAAAGGCCATTAAACTTCCAGTGTGAATGTCAGTTTTACAGTTGGTAACCACATGTAAATTGAGAGCAGGTGTACAGGTTGACGTTCAAAGTTGACCAGCACTTTAACTGATAAAATGCTATAACGTGGTTGTTATAGTTGTGTACAATATGACATATACTAAAAGTTTGGGAGCAAAAGTATATTAGAGGCAGGGAGATCAGAACAGTATGTTGCTTAACAACAAGTTTTCTCAAAACTTTGCGTAAGAGAAACGTCGCAAGTTACAAGCTGCAAAGAGCATGGGGTCATTTTCCTGGGGTTGTGGTGGCACTTGTTACCTATTAAAAGGCTTTCAAAGCAAGTTTTATTATTTAGTTTTCTCCCACAAATGACACTCTTATATTCACAACAACAAAAAAAATTTATATAAATGTGTTGCTGCATTAAAAATGATATAGTGTGGGTGTAAAATGGGGTTAGATGGTGTAATCATATTTCCACATCTCTGCAAATGCTGTATAAGCCCAGAGCTTTCTGTAAATAGTTCAGACCTGCTGGTAAGAGGGATCAAATTTGAAACCGTGGTTAGTTGGCAGGCTGTCCAAATAACAGTCAGTACAATAAAATCAGTGAAGAATTAATTTCAGCTGCTCATCTGTGTTGTCTCAGACTCAGCTTTACTAAGTAGAGTGTTGACAGGAAAGGTGATAAAAAAGGTGATATCTGTTTAAATGTGATTTTCATGAATGCATGAAATCAGCATGCAGTATGTTACTGTAACATACAGTCTTACCAATATGTTGTAGATTCTGCATACTTCCTCATACAGTAACTAAAGGCAGAAATAAGACTATAGCTACATTCTGTCTACCTCAGCCTCTAACTATAGTGCTATTTACTGCAATTGTCACCTTAAGTAACACATAATAATCGGGAAACGCTTTTGTTGTGCTTAGGTATTGTTAAGCTAAAACAGCAACTTGAAAAAGCAATGCTGATAGAGTAAATTTTCACCTCCTGCCCTGTCACTTTAATTAAAATTTTGAGCTACAGGCAAGTCTTCTGCCATAATAAGGTAGTTCCTCAGTGGTGGTGGAATTTCACTTGCACATTTGCCACGGTTGCATCAGAAAGCAAAATGTGGATGTTACCGAAGCAAATCTGCTGCTGCAACACAATTTTTGACAAAAACAAAGTGTCCCACACACTGTCAGCTTTCTGACATATATTTGGTTTCTTTCTTGATGTGAATAATTGGAGTTAATATGGAACTGCTATGCCAAAAAAACTATTTTTAACTGGCAAGTTGAAAAGCAGGAGTTAAAGTAAAATTACTTGATTTGTATTTGGGACCAGTCTTCTTTTCTGATTGTCTGTATTCCCTCGCTATTTATGTCAGTGTATTAATTTGTTACGCCAAGTGTCATACAAGTTTTAAGACAACCCAGCTTCAGCATTTCGTTGTAAATCTGCAAACTTGAATATTTACAACAAGCAGCATGATTTTTTTTCCTCTACAATCCCTTTCCCCTGCAGCAGGCAGCAAAGTTATTATTGTTACTGTATTGCAAGTCTGCACTAATTAAATTTCATGAAGGTTATTTATCTAATTAGTATTACAAAGGAAGAAATAATGTGACTGTGTTTGTTCTACTGTGTGTGTGTGCGTGTATGTGTGTATGCATGTGTGTATGTGAGTGTGTGTGTGTGGCTGTGTGGGTGTGTGTGGTAGGAATGAGGTTGCTAGTTTGGGAGCAGAATGGGTAGTTTGCTTGCCATGTAGCACCGTGTATATTCAGTGATAGATAGATAGATAGATAGATAGATAGATAGATAGATAGATAGATAGAAAGACAGATAGATAGATAGATAGATAGATAGATAGATAGATAGATAGATAGATAGATAGATAGATAGATAGATAGATAGATAGATAGATAGATAGATGTCTTTGCTTTTGTGTCGCTCCCCTTTCTTGTCCTGCAAGCATAGAAGGTGACTCTAAATTCCACCCACTAGCAACATCTAGGGAATCACAATGGGTCTGGGTTAAACCCCTGCATAGTTATATCCTTCATTCAGGTCTGTTTTACGAAGGCTTGCACACACACAGAGTGAAGAGCCTGTTGAGAAGGCAGGGGTGAAGGAGAGACATGATGGTAATATTCATATGATATAACACAGAGGCTTTAAAGGGGAAGGACAATGTCTTGAAGAACAGTTACCATTAAGATAGGTGTTATCATATAATCTTGGTCTCTGAAGTGTTGCTCAGGAGGAGTTGAGAGATCTAACATCACACAGACCTGTTAAGCTCAACGTGAAGAGCAGCATTTTGCACGTCATTAGTAATCCAGATATGTACGTTAAACACACATGCATGATCAGACTAACACCTGTTATCACACGTGTCTCCATTCCCCACTCCTCTCGACACACATTTACACACAAAAAGAGAGCAATACTGACAGGAGAATAGTGAGCATAGTGTGCAAAGAAACTGAACCACCCCACTGGTTCAAAGAGCCTAAATGCCCTGTTAAATATTTATTAACCCCTTCTGGCTCACTAGCATTCATCCACACACCTCAAAGGAGATGATATGTCCTCTGCTTTTTCATAATGTACCCTTTTACAGATCATAGAGGTGAGTATATTTGTGTATGCATGTTTGTTGCACTGGTAGAAGAGGCATTGTCTTGAGGGATGCATGCAGTTAAGCATAATTAAATACACATGTATAAAATTCAGTTTAATATCAACACTTTTCATTGACAAACTGCATTGATTTGCCAACCAATACGGCCAAGTTGTGATACAATGGGACAGTGAAGACAGTGAAACACATGGTTGGTCAAGCTTTAGGACTTACATGAATTAGAAAGCAGAGCCCAAATAGAGTAGTATTGCTGGTGCATGTGGTTGATTTTGTGCTCCCAAACCTTGAAATGAGGGCATAATGAGAATAGCTTTGGCCATGGTCTGATCCCCCTTATCTAGCCAGAGTCCCTCATGAATAACTATGAATGTTATGTTGTTTCTGCAGTAGAGATTTACACTATTATTCTGAGTTACCCTAATAATTACTTACAGTATGCTCAATTGTAGCATCTAGGTCAGGGGAAAGGGTTTGTGCGTGGTGTGGAGCTTGGTCGGTTCAGGGAGCACATTAAATTAAAATTTTCGAAAACACAGTGTTTTTATATGGTATTCCAAAAAAGCATATTGTAGGAAGAAATAATAAGTGAATAAAAAACAAAGAAGGCATTTTGTGTTCCTCAAAATTCAACATCATTTCAAAATCCACATACTTTACATTCTAATTTGAACCTCTGCATTTCACAATATAATATTATTGAGAAAGGACTGCAATAATTAGTTGCCAGGACCCCCCTTAAAGTTACTCCCAACACCATCTTTTGTTTCACTGCTACTGTTAATAATCACAGTAGTAGTTAGTTACTAGTAACTTGGTGCTTGGGACTGGAAGATGGGCTTTTGCTGGCCCATTAGTTTCATAAATAATGTAATCATTACTGGAAATCTATTTACAAAGTGTTAAAACAGGTTTATGAACTTTAGCAGGTCTGAAACACACTGAGCAGGGTACAGACAGCATAGAACTGGATAATACTGTAGGTATGATTTAATAAGTAGGGATAATTTGGGATAGTTTGGGGATAGTTTCTGGGGTAGTTTGATAAATAAAACTAGGTAGTTTGACTAATTTAAAATCAACAAGCTCGTGTCACAGTAACTTTACAGTAACGATTTGGTAGCCAACATTTTTTCCAAATTAATCAGCAGTGTCTGATTTCTAAAGTGACTGGCCAGCAGTGACATACATTACTCCCTAAGACCAACATTGATGATTGTCCCCTTCTGCATTTTCTCATTTTCTTTTGATGTTTCAGATATGTAAAATGGTGCAGGCTATACAAGCTATACCAACCAGTGTATAATAAACTATGCTATTTGAATAAGTCAGATGGGCACTGGGTCAGTGCAAAGATGCATTAGATTGGTCTGGACTATACAGTGCTTTTTATACTATTTTTTATGTATACTTGGGATAAGGTGTAAGAGCCTCAAGCTCTGAAAATGTGTACTTAAGATTGTTAATGCAGTATGTGTGAAGATGTGAGAATGACCAGCACTTTAACAGCTACTGTACCATCGATATGGCCTTGAGAACATCACCTCCAGCTGCTCACTCCACATCTTGAAGACCACAGATCACCTGGGTAGTTCCCAGGTAAGAAAGTATGCATCCTCACAAATGCTGAAAAAGTTGTTATGTAATAAAAGCATATGTACTTCACTTCCCTCCAGTGGTACATTTGACCTAATGAGACTGCTGCATCTGTCTTAGAAAAACCTATGCAATTTTTACAAAGCAAACTGACCAAAGGCATTAATAAAAGTTGTTCAGTCTGTATGTTAATACAATCCATTTTCAACCTGAAAATTTAACCAAAATTTTGGAAAAAGAACACGATATATATTATATACACTATAGGCCCTAGGTGCATATCCACCATAAAAGTACAGTGTATTTTCAAATAGTGTGAGTTGTAAATTTGCCTGAACTAAAGGTACATTTAAATCAATGGCGGTTAAAACAGCCATCCAATGCCACCAAGGTGTGTTTGGTCAGTGAGGTTGACCTATGCACGTCTTTGACTTTTGTGTATTCTAAAAAAATTCTAAAAAAAAAAAAAAAGGTAGCACATTGATTCCAATTCTACTGTCAGGAGCCTCTGTGTAATTTTGACAAGGTTTCTGGACCAGTGGGTGGCGGCTTTTTACCACTGGGACATCTCCTGGTGTTCTTTTCCTCACACGTAAAACAAGTCTCTAGGACAGCCTTCTTTCACTTGCACAGTTCTGTGAAAATTAGAAACATCCTGTCTCAAAAGGATGCCAAAAAACTAGTCCATGCATTTGTTACCTCTAGATTAGAATAGCGTAAATTTTTTTTCGGCTGCCCCAGTAACTTTGTGAAAAGCCTCCAGCTGTTCTAAAATGCTGCAGCGCCATTTCTCTCAGGAACTAGAAAAAGAGATCATATTTCTCCTGTTTTAGCTTGTCCTCATTGGCTCCCTGTAAGATCCTTCTCCTAATGTGCAAAGCCCTTAATGACCAAGCTCCATCCTATCCTGAAGACCTCATAGTACCTTATTATCCCCGTAGAAGACTGCAATTTTAAAAATGCAGGCCTACTTGTGATTCCTAGAGTGTCCAAGAGTAGAGTGGGAGGCAGAGCCTTCAGCTATCATGGTCCTCTCCTTTTGTGCAATTTCCCAGTTTGGGTCTGGGAGGCAGACAACCTCTCTACATTTAGGATAAGGTTTAAAACTTTCCTCTTTGTTAAAGTTTATAGTTGGGGTTGGCTCAGGTGAGCCCATACCTTAGTCATGTTGCTATAGACCAAGGCTGCTGGGGGAACTCCCCTGACAAACTGAGCACATCTTCCCTCTCTGCCCCCCCATGCATTTATATCACACGACTACATTACTACTTTTTGTCTTCTCTCTCCTGTAGTTTGTGGTTTTCATCTCTATTCCCCCTCTCATTCTGCAGGTACCTCTGACTCTGGAGCTGCAGAATCCAGATATGTCACTACTACTCAACAACTACTCTTCTTCTTCTTCTTCTTCTTCTTCTTCTTATCATTATTATTATTATTATTATTATTATTATCATCATTATTATTATTATTATTATTATTATTATCATCATCATCATCATCATGACTACTGATGTTATTAATCATAACAATATTACACCTTTAAGTATCATTATTATCACCATTATAACCAGTCTGAGAATGCTTGAATAAAACAGTAAATACAGATGTTCCTGGTCTCTCTTTTCTTCTCTTCTCTGTGCCTTGTGATAATGTATGTTATGATGTGCCAGTATCTAAATAAATTGATTTGAATTTCATTCTCAGAATTTCCTTTTGATCACACTATTGTTTAAACATACATTATGGTCAGTTTGAGGGCATAATTCTGTTTTTGAAGGTACAAATATAGAAGAATAACAATGAACTTGCAAGATTGCCCTTAACTTGGTTTATATCTGCTCCGCTTTTTTCTTAAAGGATAAAATGCTAACATAGCGCCCATAAACTATTACCTTTTATTTTAGATGTGGTCTCATTACATATTTATTGCGAAGGTTTGTATATGTGTGATAAGCACATGAGTCTTTTGATATTACTTGAATACAAGATATATTTAGGATAAAACATGGCAGATGATTCATTTTCAATGGAGAATGAATCTGGGCAAAAGAAAGTGGAAAAGATGAACCCCCTCCCTCATCTTGCTCTCTCTCACACTTACACACATACACAAACAAATCAAAATGCCCATTTGTTCAGATGCCAAAAAAGGATATCTATTCCTCAGCCTTTCCTTATCCTCTCTCATTTCCCAATTTAGTGACAAATCTTAGGCCATCGTATGCTGATCGAGGGCTGTATTCAGCTCTAAACCTTATAGCCAGTAAACAATCACTTTGTGTCAGTGAGGGTGGAGGTTCATTGATATGACAATTTAGCTTCTTTCACAACCAAATGATTAATTTACATAAATTCAAGATAAAATCCCTTTCATTGACAACGATAATTACACTCATTATTGCTACAGAAATAACCATATCATATGAGTGAATAGGTTCATAAATTATTGTATTTAAGCCATCAAGGCTCTTTCTCTTCCCCTGTATGCAATTTATTTATTTTTTGGCATTTTGCTCATTTGGAAGCTTGACTTACATAAGTATGTCTACATGCATAATGACAAACTTGTCATCATGTTACAGGCTTTCTTGCAGCCTTGTGCCACTGTGACATGCTTAGTAGAAAATATGATATTGCAAATGCAGGATGTAGAGCAGATGTTTGAAGGATAGAGAACAATTGTACTGACACAAGGAGAAGTACTACTTACAGTAGTAACGTAAACATAGGCTAGCTGCATGACGAACCATGTATCATGTTCTGTTTTCACACATGTTAAAAACAGGAGAAGTAACATGTGGGTGTCAAAGCTTTGGAGTTTCTCAAAGGCAATTTAAACAAGGATGGGATGAGAAATAAGGTGATATGTAACATAGCTACTTATTTAGCATAGTAACTTTTTCAGTGATTGATATATAATCAGCAATCATACATTTTTTTAAGTAACTTTGTTTCATTTTTAACACTAGTTTGATAGTAAATAAAGGTTTTGAAGTTTTGTCACAAAGTCTCTGGCAACAGCATGTCATGCACAAATATATGAGTGTACTGTAAACAGATAAAGGTAAAGGTATACCTTTATCTGTAAACAGATAAAGGTATACGTGTTTGACTGCGTATATACTGTTAAAAGGGTCTGTGGACAATCGATAATGTGCCTTGCAAGCTGTCTGCTGTGTGTTTTTGTGTTAATTCTGTCTTTTAGAGCTTTTGGTTTCTATTCACACTCATACAAGCACAATCCTAATTTTCCAACATTTGTCTGATTAAATATTTCAAATGATTTTCTGCTACAACGCTCCTTTGTGGATCCACAGGAAAATCAAGGCAAATAAATTCTCTCCCTATGTAGCAACTGTGCCATCTTGCTCAGTAACAAAATGACAGACATGGACATTAAAGTTTGCATTTGCTTCTTTGTATTTGAGTACACACAGTTTGTCATAGCACGTGCATGTGTGCGGGTGGGCAAAGGAAGAAACCATTGAGAGTTTCCATCTGTTTTCCTCCGTCACAGTTTGAATTTCTGAACCACAATTCCACAGGTCATCTCTTACAGATGGCTCCCCAGACTACAAGCCCTCTATCTGGGGGAAGGACCCCAATGTCCTCCCCTGGTGCCCTGGTGCTCAGTTTTGGAACTGCGCCATGCCCAGATGGTAGCCAGAGAATACTATTGCCGCTCATATGCATCCATCCATCCATAGACACACAGACACACACACACACACAGTCACATCCCCTGAGCTTGCTGTCCTCTAGGTTTCCTGCCCTACTGCCCAGGATGTTAAGACCTCGATTTGTCCTCTCTTCAACCTGTCCACCTTCTGTTGTCTCTTGTCTAACACAGGTCAGCACGGTGGGATGTATCTCCATCCAAGGTGCAAGATGGATAGGATAATGTGCTGCTCAGTCTACCATTAAATGTGCCCATGCTTCATTCACATGCCAAACTGAGGACTGAATTGAGGACTTAAATATCTATCAACAAGCTAAAAACACAATGTTGTTTTACTATTTCTCTGTATCATTAAAATCACCACAACCTTTCTTGGCTTGGTTTAGATCCTATATAACAATGTTGATCCAGACACGCTGCTTCCCATCATATTCACTCTTTCAGCCTCCTAATGCTTTTCACAAATACTAAATATCCTTGAGAGACAAAGGAAACTTCTTGTCAGTGTGATACTTATCCTTGCTTTGAGAGAAAGAATAGAGAGGAATATTGACTCCTACAGAAAAGCTTTGCATTGAGCTGACTCCATCCAAGGACTCTTCTATTATTCAGCATACGACTCACCAGTGAATTGCACCGGTATGAGGTGGTTAGGTGGATGTGCTGTCTGCTAGACTCCAAGCACTGATTTTCCCTTCAAGGAGATGTTCATCTCTCTCAGTTTTAAAATCTATAATATTGTAACACCACATCAGAAACAGTTATAAACATATGGAGAGTACTCAAAGGGTCTTTGAAGGGTTGAGGCTCTTCTTATATCATTAGAGGGAATCTGCAAGGTTGGATACCCCGGCTTCAAAGAAGAATACCTCACTTGCCTAGTGAGTAATTAATAATTCACAAGGCAAACAAACAAACATTGATCTTAGAGAGTATACCTTTAAAGTAAAAAAAAGAAAAAACAGTACACACCACCCAAAGATATCAGCAAAGAGTGTGTACATGTGCACTAAAACAAACACATACTTAGTAAGTAAGAAGTGTTAAAATAGCACCTAAAAGTCAAGAGAAAGTATCCTGGTAATACTTTGTAATACTTTCTTTTCTCTCAGTGCTTTCCCAGAGCATTGGCTTTATAATATTCCACAGACAGACAGACAGACACACACACACACACACACACAAACACACACACACACACACACACACAGACACACACACACACACAGTCACATCCCCTGAGCTTGCTGTCCTCTAGGTTTCCTGCCCTACTGCCCAGGATGTTAAGACCTCGATTTGTCCTCTCTTCAACCTGTCCACCTTCTGTTGTCTCTTGTCTAACACAGGTCAGCACGGTGGGATGTATCTCCATCCAAGGTGCAAGATGGATAGGATAATGTGCTGCTCAGTCTACCATTAAATGTGCCCATGCTTCATTCACATGCCAAACTGAGGACTGAATTGAGGACTTAAATATCTATCAACAAGCTAAAAACACAATGTTGTTTTACTATTTCTCTGTATCATTAAAATCACCACAACCTTTCTTGGCTTGGTTTAGATCCTATATAACAATGTTGATCCAGACACGCTGCTTCCCA
Organism: Istiophorus platypterus; assembly: GCA_016859345.1. NCBI lineage: Eukaryota > Metazoa > Chordata > Actinopteri > Istiophoriformes > Istiophoridae > Istiophorus > Istiophorus platypterus. The sequence goes on along the minus strand of CM029129.1, from coordinate 12,126,265 downwards.
TCATATTCACTCTTTCAGCCTCCTAATGCTTTTCACAAATACTAAATATCCTTGAGAGACAAAGGAAACTTCTTGTCAGTGTGATACTTATCCTTGCTTTGAGAGAAAGAATAGAGAGGAATATTGACTCCTACAGAAAAGCTTTGCATTGAGCTGACTCCATCCAAGGACTCTTCTATTATTCAGCATACGACTCACCAGTGAATTGCACCGGTATGAGGTGGTTAGGTGGATGTGCTGTCTGCTAGACTCCAAGCACTGATTTTCCCTTCAAGGAGATGTTCATCTCTCTCAGTTTTAAAATCTATAATATTGTAACACCACATCAGAAACAGTTATAAACATATGGAGAGTACTCAAAGGGTCTTTGAAGGGTTGAGGCTCTTCTTATATCATTAGAGGGAATCTGCAAGGTTGGATACCCCGGCTTCAAAGAAGAATACCTCACTTGCCTAGTGAGTAATTAATAATTCACAAGGCAAACAAACAAACATTGATCTTAGAGAGTATACCTTTAAAGTAAAAAAAAGAAAAAACAGTACACACCACCCAAAGATATCAGCAAAGAGTGTGTACATGTGCACTAAAACAAACACATACTTAGTAAGTAAGAAGTGTTAAAATAGCACCTAAAAGTCAAGAGAAAGTATCCTGGTAATAGTTTGTAATACTTTCTTTTCTCTCAGTGCTTTCCCAGAGCATTGGCTTTATAACATTCCACAGACAGACAGACAGACACACACACACACACACACACTCATTTTCACTTCTATCTTTGTGATGATACTCATTGAAATAATGCATTCTATAGACCCTTACCCTAACCTCAACCATCACAGCTCTAAACTAGACCTGATTCTAACCTGAACGCTAAAACTAACCTTAAACCACAAATTGGGAAGTTGTGAGCTATGCTGGTTTGGCACACACACACACACACACACATACACACACACACACACACACACACACACACACACACACACACACACACACACACACACAAACACACACACAAACACACACACAAGCACACACACATACACACAAACACACAAACACAAAGTGAGATAGAGAGAGAGAGAGAGACAACACACTTCTTCTTGCCCTTTTAGACAGACACTGCAAAGGTGCCTTCCAATACAAATCAATTGAATGGTTCTCGTGAGAGAGCTGCGACATTTGCAGTTAGGGGCTCTCTCCACGAGGCAGAGAGAGGTGAAGACAACACACCCTGTTGTTCCAAACCTGTCTAAAATTTATGTAAAGAGACTGGTGCAGGTGTGGATTGAATATGAAATTGCATAATATATCCAATTTAGCCATCTGAAATTAACGTAGTCAAATCTAAAACACTGAGATTTAAATTGAAATTTTGAAATCCAATAATATTTTTTAAATGCACTAATCTTTGAAATCTAAAATTATGCTCATCTCTTTCAGAAAAGGTTACCTACAACTCATAGTGTATCAGGGCACGAAAGGCTTTTCTTTCTTTTCTGTCAACTGGAACCCAGAGAAAAAGGGGGTAGATTTCAGGCAATTGCTGATTATGAGGAAAACGTGCCACGATAATCAAAATTTAAATTGTCTGAAGCTTGGTAGCCTAAACCGGTATGAAGGCACTCTTCACACTTGTGTGTTCACTCGTTCAAGTGCAGTTATGGGGCATATGGATAAAAATTTTCAAAGGTTCATCCCCTGTTCACAAGAGCCAATCTTTTTTGTAAAAGGGGGCTGTTATTTACCGATACGGTTACAGATGGCCTGGCCAGCCTTAAACTGAGTACGGCTACATGATAGTACCTGCTAACAATGTTGATGGTTATAATTATTTCACTATTTGGGTGTTTCCAGTGAAGCACTCTAACATAAAATATGATGGAGCTGGGAGCGAGGGGCTTATGGAAAAAACTAATTATGCAAAAACAATAACAAGTTCACTGTTTGAGACATATATACATGCAACGAATCCTCCAATGACTGCTTACATTTCCTCTCAACTGCCTATACATTCCTCTATCCCCTATCCACTATGTGAAACCATAATCAGAACCAGTAATGATTCTCATATCTGTTTGATGAATCCGTGGAGAAACGTAACGTTAGCATTGTACCTAACATTGTTCTTGCTTAGATACTTAAACTTTTTGTTTTGCTGGCTCTCACTCTCTGGAAAGCTAATGAATGCTTTCAGCATTCCAATTTTTCACCACTCACCAATAAGCTCCCCCACCCATACATTCAATTCCAAAATGGATGAAAATAGTTCTCTTTCTCACATCCATCAGATCCCAGATTCCACCATCAGCCAACACTTTCTCTTTCCAACTCACTGTGCTTGTGTGTGTCTCTGTGCCCACTTTGACACTTGTATACAAGCCAAACACTTTTGGCAGCAATTGCAAATAAATAGTAGATGAAGATGAAGAATCCATTTGCACAGGCTTCACCCTCTAACAGAGCTCCACAGGCACAGCTGCTGATCTTTGAAAAAGAGTGCACTGAAATTTTGCATGTACACAATTAGATAATCAAGATGAGTTTATTCAACCTCACTGGGCCCGCCTGTATTAAAGTTCAGTGGTCACCCTCTCCCTCTTCCACTTTTTTTTTTTTTAGCAATTTTTAGGAAATCACGCCCCGTTTTTGTGCTCAATTTGGTTGCCACTGAGCATGCAGTAGTAAGCATCTAGAGCCTACTGGACTACAGCCATTTCCTAGTTTCAACAGTAGTCAAACTATTTTCAAACTCCCCTCACATGGAACTTCATGAGCTCCCATGGATGTTGGGACTGTGCAGAGTGCCGCCCTTCAGCCCTTGATGCATGGCTCTCTAAAACTGGACAACAAACTGGTGTTGCTCAGCATGAATAACCATGTCTGGTCTTCTGTTACCAGTGGGGAGATGTTATGTGGCAAATACATCAGCATCCACCTTTTTCCTCACAGCCCCTCACCTCTAGATTGATGAACTTCTTGATGACAGAGGAAGCCATCATTCATCATCTTAGGACTGACATGATATTGAAGTTCACTAACATAGCATGGTCACAGGTAAAGATCCTTTTTCAAGCTTTCTACTGGAAGAGAAATTTTTGGTACTTAACCATGGAACCGCCCTCTCTGTAATTGATCAGTACCATAATGGATAAAATGGATGAGATATTCCATCAATCAGGGATGCTACTAACATGATGTTTTTGATCTTAGGTAAAATCCGTTACAGGAGAGAGAGATGACAAATACTGTACAACAAGATGTTTTTAAAAACGCTTCTTAATACCAGTTTCATTTAACCTGCCACCTAATTTGCATATATTTTGAATGGAATTTTCATTTTGTACTTCATGAATTGTTAATCATCCTGGTTGGGTATGAATGGTTAACCACAGCTTTCATCATGGATTTTAGCAGCCTTTTGCTGTATATGGGTGTCTTAATTACTTTCAAACATTCTGACCTGATGAAAATCTGAATGGGACTGATTTGTTATTCATTTTAACACATTTTTGGGTTTGAGTCAGTGTGCATTGCTGTTACATTAAATGCATTTCTTGAAAAATAAATAAATTAAAAGAGCTCTTATTCAACTATCTTTACAAATTTGCAAGCATTTTGGAATTATGCTGAATGAGATCTCACAGTTTTACAGAATTTTCTGCTGAAATCCTTCAGGTTGTGCAATTTAAACAATGTGATGTCAGACTCTTGTTGGAACAGTGGCAGACTTTAGGTACAAGTGTTTGTTTGCTCATGTTGGCATCTATAGTACTGAGATGGGACATTATAGGTACAAACAGTGACTCACCATAGGATTTACAGTGAAAGAGAGAGCATCAGAAAGGAAGAGAAAAAAAACAGTCATGGTTTGACAGGCATCTGGAGACAGATGTGGAATGATTGGCATGGGGAAAACCAGTGATTGATAGGCATAAAAAATGTAACTGAGAGCTTTGACAGCTTGGTGGTGGTGGAGTGTGTGTGTGTGTGTGTGTGTGTGGGTGTCCATGTGTGGGGGGAAAATATGTCAGAAATACAGCATGACTGTCTACTCATTCACTTCCCTGCTGACCCATACACACATGCAGAGAGAGAGAAGACATTTTCAGACATACAAAAACTAAAAAACAAAAAGAAAAAAAAGAAAAGAAAAAAATCCCTCTCTCTCACCACCAGCCCTCAGTCTCTACTCTCTACCCTACTTGGCTTAACCAATTACAGTTGCCTGGCTTCCCCTTTGTGTCTAGATATAAGCAGTGGCCTCTCATCTACAATCAGTGGCAACACTTACACCAATTAGCCAAGCCTAAGGAAAAGGCTGGAGCTGCAGAAGAGTGTGCTCAAACACCACTAAGAGTTCAGATGGTCATTAAAGATTGGCACCAGCAAGAGAAGTAATAATCATTTCTCCTAAGAGCACTTGTGATAGACCTTCAGAACCATTTCCATTTATATTAGCTGTTTATTTACACTAATCTGACACCTGTGCCCAAAATAGTCCAAAGAAAGACTTGCAGTGATGTAAATAGGATTAGCCAGATAAAAATCTCTCTTTCCTGAATCACAATTATAAGAATTTATTCCCATGGGAATGCGAAGGGTAGGTAGGGACTTATTTTGGGCACACATTTTTGGCAGAAAAAGGTGCATGAACACAGCACAGCAGAGAGCAAATTCTCCTGTGTGTGAATGACTGATGTGTGTGTGTGTGTCTGTGTGTGTGTGTGCGTGTGTGTGTGTGTATGTGTGTGTTTGTGTGTTTGTGTGTATAGAATGTGTATTACTGAGTCTAAGTGTGTGTATTTCTGTCAGAATTCTTCTCCATCTCAGTAAACCTCTGTAATTACATCCTAACAGAGGGAGGAATTAAACCTAGTTTCATCTATTGGGATGATGAATATGACAGCACACTGTTATATAGACTTCATATCTGCAGACAAACACACATAAATCTTTGCCTGTGATGGTGCTGCTCTGAAGGCTGTGTAATTAAACATTGTTATATGAGAAAGTGAATTAATCTATAGTCTGTGAATGTGCCATCAGGATACGGTTGATGGCAGGCTGTGTTAGAGAGAGGATGATTTAGCTGACGAGGATGGTCGTATAAAACCTGGGGGACTCAGTCGACACTGAGCAGAAATGGAGTATAATTTGCAAGGTTCCTAAATGATGCCACTTCATTCATTTTTCTGGGATAACTGTCATTTTGATGGCACAAAGAAAGTCACAAAGGCAAGAGTAAACAAAGACACATGGTCATGACTGCATTTCAGAGTCTCTGCATTTATGTTCTGACATAGGAATCTGTGGAGTTATGTAATTTAAGCAACTTGCTACTATGAAAGGTAATTTCGAATCACAACTCACAATAATACTTGAACAAAGCAATAGTAGAATCCTGATCGAAGTAACTATCAATGTTGTCTCTTAAATTTAATTCTTAAACCAGATCCTCAATATGTGCTGTTGCTTGATTTGCAGTGGAGTTTAACATATGTTACATTCTATGGGCTGTGATGGACACCTATCCAGTTGTTGACCTGTATCTTGCCACTGTCGTCAGTCACAAAAAATTATATGTACTTTATCTACATTTTTCAAACATTCAATTACGAGACAATACATAAAAAAGTTTGGAGGGTAAAAAAAAAATAAAAATCTTAACAATCAGTTGTCAGTCATTAAATAGTTACATTAGTGCCCCAGCCTCTGTATACTGCAGCTCCATTTTCATTGTTCAAATTTTCTTTAGTTTTCTTTATGGGTCAGTGCTTAACATGGGTGATAGGATGGGATGGGATGCCCATATGCATTTTAATTTTCAGATAGCTGTAATCATTCCTCCCTTCCATACTGTGCCTGAAGAGATCCTTCCATAAGGTGATTCCAATGTTAGTAGTTCGGGACAAAATCCACTAATTATGAGGTGGATGTCCTCCAAAGTTTTTAGTGCAACCCCCCCCCCCTTTTTTTTTTTTTAAATTTCAGATGTGTTCACTGGCTGACCTATAGTGGAGCGATAGAAACACAGCAAGGGAATTTGTCCTAAAAAGACTAGGAGCTCTATTTTCATCACTGGAGAACTGGTATTTTCCCAAGTGGCAGAAGAGGAGAAGAGGGTGTTGCAACACAAATCAGGTGGCGCACTGTGGGGCCTGCTCAGACCAGGTCAACTGCCAGAACACTTTTGTTCTATAGTATTTTGGTTACTTAATTAGTATAATCACACCCATATAAACCTCCATGAAAGCACACAGCTGCTGTTTGGTCTCCTCTTTCCACTTTTTTTTTTTTTTTTTTAACATTTTTCAAATAGTAGATGTATGATCGTGCAGACAAAAAAAAGTTGTATTCTGTAGCTGTGTATCAACAAGCATGTTGGATACTCACAGAACGTCACACGGTGTCATGAAAATCTTTTTAACACGTACAACTTCTCTGTCCATTAATAACTCCCTCAGCACCATCCGTGCCTTTTCCATCCCCAGGGTCTCAATCCAAAACACTGGGGCAACAGCTGTGCATTTCATTTTCTTTTTAATGCGTCTGGCCAAGGTAACACAAGGAGCTCTGCATGTGGAGTTAGAATATAGGTGGACATGTGGCTGCAATAAGCAACACAATGAGACAGAGACTGTTTTGGGTTACGTGATATGGTGCTGTTTTTAAAAAACAAGTGTTAATTCCAAATTCCTTATAGATTTATGTTTCATACCAGATTTGTGTTTTTCTAGCCATATGAAGATTATATTGTATTATGAAGATTAAGCAGACAACTGTTTCCTCACTGAACTGTGACCAATAATTTTTTTCATGCAAAACAGGCAAATGTACACTGCATTTAACATGAATCATGAGGGGGATTCCTGTGTGTAAAAATGATGAAAAGTTGTGAATGTGATTGACCATGATGGTCACAACCTGTAAGACACCCAACAGGCAGGTGTGCCAGGCATGGATGACCATGAAAATATCAAAGTGTGCTTGGCACAGCCCAGGCATACTTGGCAGGTTGCACTTGACTGTGTTTGGCACTGATGCTGGAGCCTCATATTAGCTTAAGACACACTTTACAGTGTATTTTTTACACAGAACAAGGACTTTCTGTTTTTATCCCTCTATCAATTACGTTGGACTCACATTAGAAATAGATGGTAAGCATGGACAAGAAGAAAAATTTACATACTGCACATGCATTGACATCTGAGAAATGTTTAAGACTGACTTTAAATTTTAAATCTAACCTTTAAGGTTAAGGCTAAGCTAAATAATATAATACAATTGGATTAAAGTTAGCAGCAGGTGAGTGATGGCAGGGTAATTAACTCATTCCTGCACAGTGACAGATCCTGCAGGGAACCCTGTTGTTCTTTCTAAAAAACAAACACAATTATTTTCACATTCAGTTTCTCACTGAAACATCTAACAACTGAGTTGCAATTTCCTTCTCACCCCCATCAGCTGTTAATCACTGGAATAGCATGACACTCTCAGCAGGACTGTGTATTGTGGGGCACCCCTGGCGACCTTACACCATTTGTTGCATTTTGCATCTTGTCTCTTTCTCTCCCTTGTTTTCTGTCATCTCTCTAAGTATCTAATAAAAGCACAGAAGTCATCCATAATATTCTTTAACAAAGAAAGTTTACTGCACTACCTACATGCTTATGCTCATGTGTGTTCCCTGTGCCTACTTGTAGAGACTGATGTACATACAAAAAGGGTACCTGCTAATCCAAATATTGTTTTCTGGTACCACCAGTGGTCAAATCTCAGTGTTGTTTTAACACCAAACCTGCTGCTATGGTTGTCTCCTACACATAATAGCCTTCACAAACTTAAAACTAGGCTAATTCACACATAGCCACACTTTGTAATGTCACAAATACTATGGGATTTCTTGCTGGATATCTGGCAGGAAGCTAATTATACAGGGCAGTCTGTCACAGAGATACATGAATAGAGCAATTGTAGATTGTGTTGTACTCCACTTAATGATCATGTTTTTAAATAAAAAAGGTTGCCTGAAAGAAACTTAAAGTTAATGAGCTTCTAGTATTAATATTCAACATACTTGGAAACTCACTCTTGACAAACACAATGTAAAGTCTGAAACTTTCATTACTCAAATGAAATCAGATATTTTCTCGGCTTTGATCATTTTTTTTTTAAATCAAATCACAACTGTAAATCTTTGTGCCTGTGTCTGTGTGTTACTATGTTTTTATGAGTTTGTGTGTGCACATTCTTTTTTTCAGCAGGCTCAGGACCTGTGGGAGCCAATTAGAGTGTAATGTTGGAGATGACAAAAGAGACTCAGTTTGGTCCAGCCCACCCGTCTCTGTCTTGTACCCCCCCTGGCTTGATAGCCAAACAGACATTTAATAAGAGAGGTGTCTGGCACTCTCATCTCCTCTTACAGACACACAGGAAGACCAGCAGTCACAGAGTTTGGGTTTAGATGAGGTCACTGCCCCTGTGGGCTCAGCTGGAAGAAAGGAGATGGTGAAATAAATGGACAAGAGACTGGAGAGCAGAAGAACCAGTTACTGAGCTGAAGCTTCATGTGTTACTCAGAGATATTGTATAAAAGAATGTGGGCTGAGATTGCAGATAAATCTGTCCTACATAACTGGAAGTCAGAGCCATCTCTCCTGTCGGGAAATATGATAGAACAGTTTCACCTTTCTCCGTTCACTTGGTGAACTTATTTTAGTGGTTATTTTGATGACTCAGGAAGAAGTCCACCGTTGACTGAAATACACACAGATGGACATTGTTGCAATTTCAATATTTTGTGGCTGTGCTGACGTACAGTATTTTGCTAAAGCAGAAATGTAGTTTAAATTTAATGGTATGTAACCCTGTCAAAGTAAACAAGTGACTTAATGGTATAATCAAATTAAAACAAATATCTTTTCCTGTTCAACATAAATAGTTGCTATATTGACTGACAGCATCCTCAATAGACCAAAATAAAAAGCAGCTATAAAACATTTTCCATTTGGAATTGGGGATCGTTCTGAAAACAAAAATGGCCCCGTGTCTTGATCTGTATCTTTGTATTCACATGTTGAGAGGCAAAAATCATTTAACTTTTTAATAATAATGTGCTTATCAATAAACTGCCTTACAAAAAGTAATATTTCGTTGACAGCTTAAGGCACACTGGATGTTATGTATTAAGTGAAATGCTCAACTACACTGGTAGAGTTTGATAGAGATTACATTTATTCTTCCATTTGTGGGTGCTTATAATTTCCTGTACTGTCAGTTCATAAATCTGCATAGAAATAGTTTTCCACTTCTATCGTTTAGCCTGAAGTTGTAGTAGATGGTAAGAACACACCACCTTGCATGCATACTTGAACCTTTCATATATATATATATATAAATATATATATATACGTATATGAAAAAAGAAAAATCCTTTCTGGCTACAATATATTTGAAGCATTGTCACTTCTAGTGGGCTCCACTGGCCTCTGTTCTTCAGATGCCAAGGTGAAGTTCGCTGGTAGCGGAGATAGTTGGGGAGTCTTAAAAGTCTTTCCATAACTGGGTGGGTAACCTCAGGTTCCTACTCTTTCACTCTTGGCTCCATCAGTTTGGATTTTCCTTTGCTTCGTTTCAGGTTGTCTCACACACAAAGCATGTAGAGTTCACCAAGGGGCTTTTTGTATGTCTGAGAGCAAATGTTTTACCTTTGCAATTGTCTCTCAACTTCTTGATCTTTGCAGGCTGAAGTTAGGAGCATATGAAAAGGCAAAGTTTTGTCTTTCTGCCATATCTGAGTGGTTCCTAGCGCTCTGTATAGGTTGAAGACCTAACAGGTATGTTTTGATTTGCATGGATGACTTGCTCTGCAGAAAACATTGTCACCTTTCCATCCTGTCGAATCTCAGGTGTCTCTTTCTTTCAAAAGGGCAGGTTGTAGTTTTGGTTGTGTTGGATATTCCAGGACAAAAACCTCACAGCAAACATGCTGGAGACCATTATCCATCACTAAAGACATATCAATCCCATCCTGGTTTATCACAGATCTTGGGTAGGTAATCAAAGCAGCATCCATAGTCTGTGAAGTATAATCCAATCAAAGTTCATAATGAAGGTATCCTTAACAAGTATAAAAAAAGGAGCTACATATAACTGATAGGACCAAATAGATGACAGTCAGATCATAACTCCAGTTTTGAATGTAATACATCTATCACAAAAAAAACCCCCAAAAACTGTCAGAGCCCTGGGCCTTTGGGAAGGGAGAGAGAGAATGGTAGAGAGGAAGACTTCATTAAGCTACTGTCACCTCTATAACCAAAACTTACAAGGAAAAAATAAAAAAGCTTGATACTTAGTGAGAAATTTACACCTGTCCCTATTTTAATAACTGATTTGTTTCATTATTCGCCTGTACTTGTTTGGAAAAATGCTATGAGATGTGGTTTCAACCTTTATCGTATTGCAAAAATTTTGTGACTGACATAAAGGAAGAACCTGCTTTGCTGAGGTTTGTGACTGAGATGAGCGCTTAAGTCTTCAATGCATGCTGACTGACGCAATACTTAAATTTAATGCATGGCAGAAATGATGAGATAGAGGCTGCTGAAATGTATACACTCTCAAGAGGTGCTCCAGGAGCCGGTCGTTGAGAATTGCTGATCTTACATCAAATTTATGAGCAATAATAGCGTAAATGTGCAAAAACACATAAAAGAACAAACAACAACAAACAAAAGACATGAAAGCAGCCCATGATCCATGAAAAATAAAAAAATAGCTTGTACACGTCCTAATGACTCATGCCACAGGTATTGCTGACAGTAAATACAGTCAGGTGTACTGACCATTGCCATTTTAGTTAAACTTCATGTCTTACATTCATTGTAGCATTAGAATGTGAATGTTAACGTATCTTCTTTAGGTAACAGTAACAGCCTGAGTGATGCTGCTGTGATAATGTATATGAGTTACTTAACACCAATCGGCAATGTACTCCTGTTAAGTGACTACGTTTCCATGCATTCATAATTCTATTCTCAGTTAGTCATGCAGTTTGGCATATTAGAATAATAGAACTATATCAGGATAAAAATAAATACTAGTACAGCCGAAACATCTGGGTTACTCTGACATTAACCAATACTTACTTCCACTACAAATCAGAGGATGTTCAACTGTTCAAGATTTGTTTAAAGTGTGTTTTCATTCAGATGCCATTAGTTTCCATTACTTTCTGTTACAGTGTGACCACCTTGTTTGCTATTGGAAACCATCGAGACCAAGTGGAGGAGAAACAATCAATATTTGAAAACACTAGAGTATGCAGAAAAATGACAGTGAAGGTTAATAAATGGACTAGAACATGCAATTACACTGATGTGGTCCTTCATGGGTTATGGTCATATGTTGCTTTTATATTTTGATCTTAAAAGCAATTTTTAAAAATTGTTTCTGATTTCTAAAGATTGATAGGTTGAAAATCAGACAAGCATTCATAAATCCTAAGATTATACCTCATGTTTTATCTGGGGCTACTGGAAGGAATTGATTGGTCTTTCCACAAACACACACAAATGTGCACACAAAAGTTTTCCTTACTCTGTCGGTAAATCACAATTACTTTTCTGTCGGCATTTAAGGCCTTTAAGCACACAGCATGAACCAGCTAAACAGTGAATTACCCTAACTCCATCCATCTTACTTGTAATGTCTTCTCCAAAACATACTGATCATGATGGTGAGGAGATTTTAATGGTTAGGGTTTTGTCCTATACTTCCCAAACTATTTCCATTATCTTAAGGTCAGAGGCTGGCTCTGCCTGCCGGCTGCAATATTTATCAATCACACAGGTCTGACACAACTGAGAAAAGTGGAGTGGCACAGCAAAGAGCACTTAGCCTGGATAAACAGGCAGCTAGTACCATGGATCACTGCACTGCTAAGTCTGTCACTGGAAGGGTGTTAGAGGGAGACAGAGAAGGGAGATTCTCCAGACACACTGTATGGGTGTGTGCATGTGTGGCGTGGAGTGAGGCTTTGGGGAGAAACACAGGCCTGGTCAAAATGTCATCAGCGTGCCAGCTTATAGCTGCTTGAAAGGCTTAGAGTTGTGATATTTATCCTGTGGGCTTCAGCAGGGAGGTGGACTGGGAGAGAAAATATCTGTAATTTCATGGTGTCTTCAGGGGAAATTTGATTTCAGATGGCTGGCAGTCTGATAAATAGGAACTGCTGCCTGCAATCCTTTCCAAAAGGGATAGAAGAAAGGGTACAAGTCTCCCTTGCGTCAGAGTCAGTACGAGTGTAAATGTGTGTGTGTGTATGTGTGCGTGTATGTACTGATACAGAGAGGTTGTACATGTTCACAGAAAAGATTAGAAAAACTGATCTTTTATGCATGTTGCGGTGCTTGTCTACGCACAGTGTGAGAGTGGTGCTTTAAAGTGAACTTCTATTGATTGACTGGATTAGTTTGATTACCCCCTGCACTGGACTGGTTTTTATTTCAATTGTCCCTTGAGAGCACTTGTTCAAGAGAGAAATATTATGTGACAGTATTTTATCTTGTCCCTCTGTGGCTCCACCAGCCTGGGCTGTGGGTTCTCACAGAATTAAAACCAACATCCTCGCAATCTCATCATGAATTTTTAACAATGAAATCGTACCCTATTAATTCAATAGAGACCTCTAAAATTCAATATGATGTCTAAACAATTAGATTTCTCTGCCCATCATTTCTCTCTATTTATATTTAATGTGACTCTTCACACAGCTGAGGGGCAGGGATATGGAGATATATGATACGGGGGAAATGAGAGTAGAAAGCAGTTAAGACAATGCATGAAGAGGAGAAAAAGAAAATCCTCATTTATTTTGCCCATGCACTTTATTATGGTGGATCAGGCAAGTTAATACAGCAATCGCTAAGTGCTGATAAACAGCTCTTGCTTGATTATTCGTCATTCGTTTTCCTTTTGTTTCACAGCTGTTTCACAGCAGTGCACATGTTTTTCTCATACAGGACAAGTGCAACATTAAGTTAAAAGCCTCGACACACTATTAAACATCCTGCAACGTCAGGGATTACACCAGAAGTTAAATGTTTCTGAGATACTCCTCCTGCCTCCAGTTAGATCAGGTATTGTGGAAACGGCGAGAGTCAACTCTGGAAGAGATTCAAAAAGAGCGTGACCTTATTTTCAGTGAAAGAGGCAGTGGGAGGCAGAAAGGATAGATTTAGCTGCTCTCAGGTGGAAACAGCTGACTCTTACTCTGGGTGCCCAATAACAGGTCTATTCTCCTCATCTGCTAACAGCTTCAAATGTTTCTCAATAGGCTGCTGATGTTTGTAAAGAGCCAAGCCCATGGCTGTCTTTGGTAGTGGGTCTCTCTCTCTCTTTCTCTCCCTCAAAGCATATATTCACCTGGTGTGTGCAGGGACAGCTCTCAAGCAATCCCCTATATCATTTCACACAGTGCCACCATCATGTATGGATAGCAAGAACAAGCTGAGAGTTTGTAAGCAGAGATGTATTTTGATTGGTGGTACATGTAGGTGAGTAACCAAAGAGTTAAAACAAATATTAATATGTGGATCCATATAACGCACATTAAAAACGTCATGCAGACATCTACTGCACCCAAAACTGATAAAAAGAATAGGTATGGTTTTTACAGGTCTGTCTTAATATAGTACTTACATGTCATAATGTGACAAAAAGAAAAATCCTCTTTCTGCTGAATTGTGTACTCTAAGCCTAAGCCAAAGGTAATAACAGAGAACAAAATGTCAAACTGTAACACGGGCTGCTGTCCACTTCCTATTTCAAGCTGGTAGGCAACCATATCTTTCCTGACCAAACCTTGACTATAGTCGTATCTGATCAGAAAACACACAAACACGCACACACACACACACACACACACACACACACACATATATATATACTTATTTTTGTAACTGGCACTTAGAGCTTCTATCACACTGCCAACTGGGGTGCCAGAGCAGAAGATGTGGGTATTAATTTTACAGAACTAATCAAACAATTCTTTGGTTTGGCAAAGACACACATATGAAACATACTTTTACCTCTATTATCATTGGCTTCATACAACTCTAGCATATAATTTTCTTTGCACTAATCTCTAGGTCAATCACGTACAAAGACTGAGTGTAAATTTGCAAAGACACACACACACACACACACACACACACACACACACACACACACACACACACACACACACACACACACACACACACATACGCACATTATTAGGCTTTGATGTAAGCCATCCCCGTAATGATTAGGGCTTTGCTAATCTCATCTCCTTGATTGAAGCTGTACAGCAGCATAAATAATTTATTCCCATGTATTTTGCAGTGTTTCGAAACATGTTTTCAGATTTCAGTTTGATCAGTCAATTCAAAACATGTGTACACCTTTGCCAAGCTACCTGTCCTAAATATAATTTTATGTTAGATTGATCCCTTTTTAAGGCAGGTGAGCCTGTCTGAACGTTGGCCTTCCAAGATCAGATAACAAACTTCTCTGTGATGGGACTAATGTGCTAAATTAAAATGGTGCAGATCTCTTTTTTTGCATAGCCATTATACTTATTTATCCATGAGTTACTCTATTTTTTAGTAATGGTAGACAAAGTTTTATGTCAAAATACAAGATCAGCATATAAATTAATTTAATTTCTCTTTTAGTCCTCATGAATGAGGTGTAGTCCCTGTTTTATAACTTTTCTTCTCTTTATTGCTCTCTTATGTCACGTTGTTATGATATGTTTTTGATTTCTTTCCATTTTTTTTCACATAAATTGTAGCCTGCATTCTTTTTTTAGTGTGACCTAAATTCCACAAGCTTTCACTGATGACAAAAAGGGAAATTAGTAAAAACAATCTGAGTAAAACTTTTTTTTCTTTTTTCGTGCCTGTTTCACAGATTTAAAAAAAATAACAATCTATAGAGAGGTTATCCTTGCAAAAAAAAATTCAACCTGTTTTTAAATCATAAACACAAGAGGGAAAATAATTTAGATCAGATCAAAATTGGATCACCAGGATTTTTTCCTACTTTACCTTCAGGGCTTTCGTACTTCCACCTGAAGTTCTAACAAAAAATGCTAAGTGCCACTACATGTCTGAGAGTGAAGAAACTACTGCCATAGTTACTGGGCTAACCTCATTCAATCTGAAGCTCAGGACATGTAGAGATCCACTGAAATTGCTTTTACAGCAACATACATAAAAAAAAGTTATCATTCATTTACATTACAAAGGAGGCAATGAACCAGTTACAACTAACAGTGTGACAACTAACAGTGTGACAAGGATAATTGGGGATGCGAGGAAATTTCCCTTCCTTAATACTAGTTTGTTTCAATAAGTCTCTTTTCTTTCATTTAGGAAGTGTATCTACACAGGTCACACACAAATGACACGGGAAACAGTGACGCTGGAAACAGTGACCTATAAACAATAGGTCACTGTTTCCAGGATAGCTGTGAAGGTATTGACAAGGTAGACAGCTATAACAAACGGCCTGTGTCTCTATGTCTCACGGTTAGTTAGTTACATAAATCTTCTCAACGCAGGACAGAAATATTGAGATATACAACGTGACTCAGGTAAAATGTGTTAATGCTTAGAATTAAGTACCTGATAGAATTTTCACACATATATTGATGTGTACAGCCCCATGAGGAATACCTTTTTGGATATGTATTAATTATGACATAGTTATAGGATTAAATGTGGTCACTAGGAAGGATTCCTTCAGATTTGGTTTGGCTTTACACTGGTTAATTTAACAAAATGCAAAAAGTTCAAACTCTTTGCATCACTGGGTGAGTTTATCAAAGCATCAAGGAGATTCCCACTTCATTGAAGTTGGTGACACTGATTCTGCCTTAAGTGAAGTGATATAACAATTGATTTTGTTGACAGTGAAAAAATATTGTGTTATGATTTAACTTTTATTTAAAGGTAAAGCACATTTAACATAATCAGGTATCTTTTGCAAGTATACTTGTTAAATTGGGAACTTGATTATTTGAGTGATTTCTGATTTTAACCTTGTCATCATTAGTTCAGATTAAGTCATATCCACCTTTAAAAATGTATGAAATCTTCCACATGCTTTATTCATTCAAACATTTCCACAGCATCTTGCATCTCTACTAAAATATAATATTATACAGTTTTTTATTGGAATTTTTCACAAGTCAGTCTTTTGCAGGAAGCACTGATAAAAAGTGAAAAACATGAGGATATCAAAGGTTTTTGTAAGAGCTACCCTTCACAAAAAGTTCACTTTGTATGTTTCCACATGAACCGAGTCCACTGTAACAAGGCTTGTTTGTTTGGTTGGCTGGAATGCTGTCAATTAGACAAACAAGATTCATGCTGTTTTTCTGCAGGGAATTGGGGGTGGGGGGGTTACGTAAAGCTTCTGGTATTCCTGTATGTGTGTGGTTCTACATGGCTGTGCTCAAGTTGTAGGGGGCAGAGTGGTCATCCTGTCACCACAGATGGACAGGAAAGGCCCGGGGGGCATGTGAAAAGCCACAGGCAATGTAGTTTTCACACTGTGCATGTATATGTGTTTGTGTATGTGTGTGACATTTGTGTATGATATTCTTGTTATTTGGTGTTAGTGTGTTTATGTGTGTGTGTGTGCTAGTGTGTGTGGGTGCTCCACAACAGCATAGCTGACAGAAGCAGTACAACCCCCCTCTCATGCAACAAATGTCATCCCTGTCTGCTTGGGTTGCCCTCCAAATCATCAGATCAGTCACACACTAACACACATATACACATGCAAGCCCACACACATGTATACTCACACACACGCACACAATATGGCCTCACAGAAACAAAATATCTCTGGGACCAGATTTTTTTTCACAGAGGCTAGTTTAACATCACTTGAACTAATGGCTTATTCATTTCCCTGGGTGCTAAGCTGTGCTGTCCTTCAGAGAGCATGGAAAAGTAGTGTTGTAGTAGAAATAACAGAAACAGAAGAGTGAGATATTAATGACATGCCTTGTGAAAAATGAAGGGCCTGCAGGGCCTCCATGTGGCTTATTCTCAAACAGGAAAGTAGACACAAAACAAATTTATCCTTTGTCATATTAACTAAAATATAAAAAATTATAGAAATTAAAACTACATCCAGTCTATTTACTTTAGGTTTTATATGTTTGCCGCTTGGCTGTCACATCTGGTTATGAATTAAACAAAATCGTGCACTGACAAGAATAATAATACATCCCTAATCAGGAAGGGTACTCCCAACACAGTTTTAAGGTTTTTGCTTAATTGGGGTGGTATTGGCCTTTCGTTCATTTGCTGCACTCTGGAGACCAATGCAGTGACCTTTATAAATTTTTTAGTGACTGATACTTTGTAGTTGATTGCAATTAGCTGTCCAATAATACATCGTTTTTTTTCTGGTCTTGATCTTTGTACCCATCATCTCCATAAGTATATAGCACCAAAACTGCAAATAATTGATTCTTTGATAATGGCTTGGCATATAGAAATAAATATTATGGTAATAAACACAAAATTGTTCATTGAAGTGGTATTTGTTGCATGATACAACAAAGTTATCCTCAATATCTGGTTAACAAATATGGCACTTTAAAAAAAACAAGGATGGATATGTTGAACATGCCTAGCTTATTAAATACCAGAACACTTATTGAAACAAGAACGATATGGCTAAATATAGGTAACAATATTGATAGGATCACTGTAGTAAAGACCTAATTTTTGACTGATAACAGAGCTCTGTATTGACAAATTCTTTTTCTCTTTTTTTTCTTCTTTTTTTTACGAATGAGAACCAAAATCTAATATTTTGCTCTAATGATCTTAACTGTTACTGTTACAAGCCCATAGAATTAATTTAAGTATCATACTAAACACTCCTCATATTCATTTCAATTCATACAAAATTAGGTGGATCTCTGAATGCGGTCAGAGGAAGAGAGGGAGTAAACCAGTGTATGATATATCCACTACTTTCTGTCAAACTCTAAGCTGATGACCTCTTGTGCACAGAAACCCTCTGAAGTGCTTTTTTGATTTTAAAGAACCTGAACTCATACTGTTTTAGAGCATCCACAGGGATGGAACATTTATGTAAGTGACTTTTAAAATACTTCAATATATGTTTCAGTTCAGCATCAACCTTGAAGCCTTCTAGAGCTCTTTACTTTGTGTGATGGCTCACCTTGCTAAGAGGCAAGCTATTGACATGGAAATTACAGAAGCTCTGAAAAAAGGTTTAACTTAGCTGAAAAGGCTCATGAATTTTTTCTTTCTTTTTTTTCAAGTTTTGCTTCAAAGCTCCACTAACTGTGGTTAGAATTCTAACATATACATAATAATGAACTCTTTATGTACCTGATGAAAAATAACATGCACAAATAAAACCAATAAATGAACTGAAATTATCAGGCGTTTAAACATGTTTTTGTTCAAATGTATTTTGTTAAGTAAAAATGAGCTGCTCGTACAGGTCATTCAAATTTTTTCTTTGTCATTTTTTTTTAATTAATTTGTAAACATAGATATAAAATGTGAAAGTACATGTAAGTAAATATGATGTTGCAATGAATTTTAATCAGAATGAATTACAGAATTACATAATTAGAGTCACTGAAATTTAACTGATATTTGTTATTATATACTGTGATCAAGGCTATAGGCTCAAACACCTCTGCATAAAAATATCTGTAAATATGATAACTTGCATGTGGGAAATGAAACTGAAAAGAATAATAATTACTTTCAAATATTGTAGATATTTTTCTCAGTTAAAACAGTGTTTCAGCGGCTGGGCCTAAGACTCACCTAGATGCAGCTTAGGTCAATAATGCTTAGGGCTGCAGTTGCCCCAGGTGGCTAAAGGTTACCTGGCTTATCTCCTTCATTTTATGTGAAACATGCAGTATCATTAGTATGACCAATGCAGTGCAGTAACTACTGTATAATTCTTTGTAACTTCATTGATAAATGTAGCAAGTAAAATCCTTTAAATTAGATTGATTACTCTGAAGAATATGCTCTTAGGGGCTGATTGATCCAAATAGCTACAGTGCTACCCCTATCTTTAGCAGTTCAGTAATACTTTGTAACTGCTTTGGTGGTTATATTACATGCTCAGCTTGATCATGAACATTTTCCTTTTTCAAGCCCTTAGTGGAATGGAGAAGACTACTTCTAAATGTACTGATGAATTTGTGAAGCAATGCAAACCTCAGGGTTATAAATAGCATATAAACACTGATATCAAGATATCAACAAAACAAAACAAAAAAACTAATATATGTATATTTGTCTCTCCAGACCAGTGTGGAAGAAAATTCAGTTTATTATTTATATACTTTGGGTGAGTCTCCTACAGAAGTTTCAAGGTCTCTCTATTTGTCCTGAGACAGATTTTATGAGGTCAGGGGGGCTTACATAGGGAAGAGCCTGCTGCCATACCATTAATGGAAATAAGCCAGGTTATGCTGTGTCTTATGTTTAATTTATGATCAAGGCATTGACAACATGTGAATATCATCTAGGTTTCGGTCATATCTGATGATGTGTTCGAGTAGAAGTGAAGACAACCAACTGGAACTAAGTTATTTGTCTCAAGATAAATGATAGAAGATGATTGTAAGACTCTCCTCTGACTTCTTATGATAAGGTGTGTTTTTCTCCTATATTGTAACTTACAATTTGTTTTACTTTAACCCCATCAATGTTTTGTGTGTTTAATTGTGTTCAGTCCTTAGTGGATAATCGTACACCACACCAGCACATTTCTTTTGTCTCTGAATGAGCAGGATGATGCATAATTCTACTGTGATATAATGTTATACATATGTTTGTTCAATTTTATTTATAATCAACAACCACAAAACCAATGAATTGGTATTTAAAAAGCCAAGTGGTCTAATGGACATAATTAAATAGTTCTGCTGGGTGGAGCAGCAGGAAATGAGCCCAGTAATGTGTGGCTGTGTTATCCATGTTTATATCCTTATTACCCTGGTAACTGAAGTTACTGATAATTAGAGGTTATACTGTATAATTTTATAGTATTCTATATTTGTTGGTGGTATTGGTCTGTGACTCAATTTTGCAGCAGCACAATATCTGTCTGATTTGTACATCAAATCTTCCTTTACCTTGTAATGCTTGCTATCTCAATGATCGTACCAGTGATCATACCTGTGAATAATGGATTGGATGGATTCCTTTAAAAAAGACAAAACAGATCTGAAGATTCTGATGGAACTGAGCAACAACATGTATTCAGACGGTAATATAGATTGGTAGACACCAAAACTGACTAATACACACACACACACACACACACACACACACACACACACACACACTCACACACACACACACACTCACACACACACACACACACACACACACACACAGGTTTTCATCTGCTGTGTTGGTGATGAGGCTTTTTGAGGAATAATAAACCCTCCTAATAAATGAACTCTTATTGCCTTTTATGCTTAATAATAGCAACCCACAATTTTCTCATACTTATTCATCCTCCACGATTGCAATCTACATTAATTCCATCTCAGTCAGTCAATTTTTCTCAATGTCAGCTGTGTAGCAGATCAATTATTATTATAATTTTAACAAAGAAACTATCCACCACTACCAAACACTTTTCTCACAGATGTTAGATATTCCATTATAGAGCCTATAAGGGTGACCAGTACTGATCCTAGTGTGTCAATTGGATTCAGAATGACATGTTTTCCACCATGAAACATCTCTGTTCCTTTAGTCTCTGTCATAGAAAGTAACCCAATTTAGCAATTTAAACACAGAACACACTTTTCAGTCTTATTGTGATAAAGGGTTAATCAGAGTATTGACAAAATTGTAAGTCAATGGAAATGGAAACAGATAAAATCAAATGGTTGAAAGAGAGAAATTTAGATTTCCTTTAGAAAATTAAAACATTGTGTCAATTTAAACCTACAATTGCTGGAAAATTTGCCATGGTATACCAATGGATGGGTTGGATTCATCTCCAGTTTTTCTTTCATTGGGACAGTCTTGCTTATCATAATTTTGTGTGTTGGCAATTTGTGGTACTTGTACCCAGCCGGTTGCTTGCAACTTTTCATAGCTGAAAATGGATATACACTAATTTCCAACTAACCTTGGTTGTTGAAAAAACTTGACAAAGAAACACTTTTCTGAACCTCAATGTATATGCATATACATGGAAAACCTTGGATCAGTATGATTCTAATTAAATCTTTTATGCACCCCACCAATGGTAGAATAAAGAAGCTGTAGTGCTGGGTTTGAAGGACAGGTAGATAAGTATGACCATCATATTATACCAGATCACATCTCTAGCACACAGTACTACTATTAGTTATTAGTTTTGGTAGATATTTGATCAGAAACCTAAGTATTTGACAAATTAAAATTTTGACTTTGTAATGATGTTAAAGGAAATGGCAGGGCGATCACCAAAGTTACAAAAATTCATCCTGAGGACAGCATAAATTTCAGAAATTATATATCTCTATCAGTATCTGTAACAGGTCATGGCAATCCTTTCAGTACTTGTTCAGATATTTCAGTCTGAACCAAAGTGCTGGACAGTGACAAAGCTACAGCTCCACCATTAGCATTTCAAAAAATCAGACTGGCTGCATTTCATTGGTTGGAAATAAGCCCTTTGTAACTGACATAGTGGCAGTGCAAAAGAACATTCTGCATGAAAAAGCGAAAAAAGTGAAAAAGGTGAAAAACTGAGTCTTCAGCTTTTCTAAAGATTGGTGGATAAACTGGAAGCAGGGATATTTTAGAGACATTTTAAGTGTGGAGTGGAACCAGAGCATTTTTTTTAGGTAAGTGTTGATGCAGAGACCTTTTGTAAAGCTAGGACCTACGCCGGACAATCAAAAGATATATAAATGTGTGATATACTTATAAATAAAAATAATAAATATAAATAATATAAATTGTAACCTGAATCTACAAAAGACACCTTTAGTGCAAGCTGCTATGACATAAGGACATCCACATTGAACTGCAGTCCAGTGATAAAGCCTTACCTTTATCTCGTTGAGACTGACAATGAAGCACTCCTGCCATCTCACTGCCTTTTTTCCACCCTGAACCACACAAAAGTCACCTGATCCCCAGAGAGCATTTCTCACAACTTTGCAAACACTCTCTGTTTTGATGTGTCTGTTTTTTTGATGATGCAGTACGTTTCAGTGATCAAGGGCAGTTCAAAAGAGGACAGTAAAGGTGAGTGGGCAAGCACACACACACACACACACACACACACACACACACACACACACCCATTTTGAGTTGTTTGCCAGGGCACCTGTATGTTTGAAAAAGAGAGCAACACAAACCATCTCTCTTTTTTATTCTGCAGCCATGAGGTGACAGACTATTGTTTTTTCCCCTCTCCAGTGCATTTTGATTCCTGCCAGAGACACAGTGGGCCTACTGAGGTACAATATGAGAGAGGTCATTAGACACTGAGCTGGACATCACTCTACTGTGAAAGGCATTCTGCTGATGTGCAGTCCTCCATACAAAAAGAAAGAATGCATCTGGTGTCCACAGGAATCAAATGCAGCTCCAAAAAAGAAGCAATGTCAGTCCAGACATTTGCACTTTTCAATTTTTGTAATTTTAATTTTTTTTTTTGCCTTTTAATTCCTGTTAGTTTGTATATAGTAAATTAGATCTACTGCAAAAAATACTGCAAAGCATATGTCTTCATCTTCACGATTATTTATTACTTGTTATTTTGAAATAACTCCTGATCAATCTCAAATTTTCAAAATATTTTTATATATCATAAAATATCGACACAGATGATTCTCAAAAGAAATCAATATCAGGTGTAATAATACTCAGATACCGATTTGCTCATTGTAGACAGAGGACTCCAAGACATCATATACTGTGCCTGAAAATGCCCAACTCTTTGTCATTCATCCTTGAAATTTATCACAATTTGTATTCAAAATCATGGCATGCCGAGGTTTTTTAACCATAGTGCAAAACCACCTGGGCTTTTAGTGACTTCCCTCATTATAAACTAAAACTCAGCACAGTGGGGATCAGGGGTTAAAATCATCAGTATCATATGCTGCATGATCACCAGCTGAGCACCATCCTGCTTTAAATAAATAAAAAATAGCCTCCATGTCATTTAATGGCACAATCATAAGAAATTGGATATGTAGATCCTGTCAATCCAGGATTTTTCTTTTTTTTTTTATTAACAATGACTGATTCAAAAGATTCTGTGTATGGGCCTATGTCTGTTTGTGTGCATGTATGTGTGTTTATGTTTTCCAACGTATGAGACCAAATCCATCAGTGTAAACATATTGACCTGCCAATGGGGTGTCTGGTTCAGTGTGTAACCCTCCCAGTGGTGCTCAGTTCCAAATTAATCACACATGATGAGATGATTAATCTGGTTTATGTCCCTCTATCTGTCCACTGTACCTATCCATCTGTCCTCCTATCTATCTCCTCCTCTCACAGCCCAGTCTGATACCATGGGCTGGGCTGTTCTCCAGCTGTATTCACTAACATAAAGGCTTTGAAAGAGTTCAAAATTGTTCCCTTAAGCTGCTATATCTCTTATGGTGCAGTGTCACATTTTCATTACAGTGAGGTCTGTAAGTATCTTAGACAGTGAGAAACTGGTGTTCAGCCAGCTCCATGTTTGGCATTTTGTTTTCATAGGCTTACATTGTTGTCCTGAAATGAAACATGAATATAGGTATTTAAAGAATTTCAGCAGCAAGCTTTGACTGACATCTCAAGAGGCAAAAAATAGATGTTCCTCATATTACTGAAAGTGGCTTTGATTTAAGTCTGCTATTCTACATACTGGATGAGAGAAATATATTATATAAGCAATATACAGATATACGAAGGAAGACTAGAAAAAAGCAATACAAAAGAAACTTGAATATGAAATTTTTATACCCGTTGTTGGTGTGTAGAAAGCCGATCTCATACAATCTTTGACGTCAGTTAACAAAACAAGCACTGAATGCCAAATTTAGCAATATTGATTATTATATTACGGTGGGAAGCAAATAGCAATAAAAACAGAAATTGCACAAAAACGCACGAGGACAGTTGTGTCTAGTGCGGTTGAGCAGTACTGATCGGTCGGTACACGCTTGTGCTATTCGGCGCTTGCATCAATGTTCCCAACTAATGTCTCTCTCCAAGGTGCTGAACCATTCAAACCTGGAGTATCTGTCTGTGCCTCCCTAATGTTATTACAAAGTGTCCTCTTAATGGGTCCCATTGTCTCTCTTGCTCTCTCTAAGGTGCCAAGACAATCAAACCCCATCTGTTTTGTGTGTTGAAAGGTGCAGAAACAGGGCAGTCCTCCCCCACAGATTTGGTGCACATAATACATTAAAATGATGCGAGCAGAATTACAACAGACATCAGCTGTCCCACACATACATGGCAAACAGTAGGTAACACCCTGCACACTACACAGAGCAACATATCAACCACATATCAACCACATATCAACCACCTAGACACATCCAAGCTTGGGTTTATTATAGTTATACACTACTATACTCTCAGTGACTCAGGGTAAATCCATTACCATAACTTTGAATGAGTCAGCATGGGCCATCCAAGCCACTCCTGAACCCTCTTGAATCCCTGTACTATGGTTTGGGTCCGACATTGCTCTGTTATAAAACTTACTTCAATATGAAAGAGTGCTTACTATTTCTATAAGATTAAAATAGTTTACTATGCATTTACCATCATATCATTTTATAGTGAAGGGTTGTTGCATTCATTTCAATAAAATGAGGGGGGAAAAAAAGAACACCACCACTTTACCCAAACAATCTGCCATGTTGAATCTCCAGAGCAGTAGGATGCACAGGTTGGTTTGAGGCCTATGGAATGGCTCCTTGTCACATTGATGGCATCACCAGTGCCTTTAGGCCAGCTGCAGATTCTGAACTGGGAGCCAATCGTCTTTGAAGCTCACCCCTTAATCCCAGAATATCTCCGGGTGGTAGTGCAGTGGTCAGGGACTTCTCTCTGCTCTGCCTGCAGCTGCACAATCCCTTATCTTCCAGTTGGTCTTCTTTCATCTTTGTTTTTGTACGCTGTGTACACACATTTCATATCAACATGTTTCTTTCACAAACAAACCACAAACCACTAAACAACTAAATCCCATATTTTTAACAGCTTCAGGCTAACAAAAACATACTGACACGGAATTGAAAACCTAATAAGTTTTGAATCAAACTGAGTAAATTGTATTTAAAGTCTATCTTGAGTCTGTAAATCAAGTCAAATAATCCAGCCAAGTCAAAAAATGTTCTCAAAATATAGGAAAGAAATCTGTTTTGGAAAATCCATTTGTGGAAATCAGCACATCCTGATAACCCTGATACAGGTTAAATGACAGTCTTGAATTTCTTGACTTTATCATTTTTTATTCTGATTTGGACACAATCGTAACCACTTATTTGAATATGTGGTGTTACCATGTTTGCCCAGGGGTTTAAGATACATACAACTTCATGCCAACATCCTCAGTTTGAAAGCAGCCAACATAAAAGTACTGCTACTGTATTTATGATATGACCATCTTTCAAGACATATATCCTAGAGTATACGCAACATTTGAAAAGTTGTAAGGCTGTCTTCACAATACTTTTAGTCCTCCTTACTGTAGATTGCTTTCATAAAGACCTATGTGCAGTGGAATATTGGGCTATTCTTCGAGGACAGTGATTTAAGGGATGGAGTATGAGTCAAGATGCTTTATTAAAGTAAGTTACTTTTTTTCTACATTTTAAGGGTTCCAGTTTTGGAGTCCTCACTCAAGTCTATGCAGCCCTAGGAATTTAAATTAGACATAAATTGCCTCTGAAAGGCAGGTTTGATTATATAAAAAGAAAAATTACACTGTGAATTTCTTTTCTTTCTTTTTTATTTGGTGACATAAAATATTCTGTCACAATTTTTGAGACCCCAGGGTAGTGATGTTGACAGAAAATGAAGGGCTTTTTGCCTGCTTTACTATAAATCATATACTGTAACCATAATATCTTTGAATTTTTTTGTTCCAAATTTATTTCAGCACACTTTGGAAATTTTGCTTGCAAATCTAGGTTTCCTGGTTGCTTTGGGAAACACTTCTTCCTTCGACTGGTGAGTTCAAGAACTACAAGATCGAGTAAGGTTTGAATATTGGCAGATTTTTCTTATCAGGTCATCTATCTGTCTATATCTTTATTTTTTTTTACTGATAAAATAATCCCTGCACATTCACAAATATAGCTCTCAGAAAACACTGTCGAAATTAATCATTGCTTTATTACTCTTATTACCAATCCCGACAGCTGTAATAATCAACGTTTGCATAACATATAGCATCCTCAACACACAATATTCCAAAATATTAGCAGTTTATCGCACCATCAACTTTTAGGCTTTTATTCCTATGGCAGAGATGTTATCATCGCTGCTCACTCTGTGTTCTCTCCCTGTGTTAATCTTTACATTTTATGCCTGTAGGTCACAGCCTAAAGCCTAAATATCAACTTTGCACATATATATGATTCCATTCCATATACATACAGTTAGGTATTCTGTGCAAATACAAATTCATTCTAAGTCTATCAAAAAAGAACTTTATGTTTTGCCAAAGCTTAAAAAGTCATTCTTTATTAATATATGACTGCATTTTAAGCATTGTCAAAACGACTGACTGTGGAAATCAAGACAAAGCAATTAAGTGTGTCTGGTATCAGGGGACTGAAACACACTCCTCTAACCTTTTATTATATTGCCTCTGTCAAAGTACATACATTAACATGAATGCCTCTGATGTAATTAACTTTTCTATTAGCACACTGGCCTCAGAGGCAGCCAATGCCACATTCTAAAAAGGAGTTGTTCATTCACAGTGTGCAGTTTCAGATGACTCATTAATGATCCTGTCCTAATTGAAATGCTGAAAGACTTTATTGGCATGCTGATCTTTCTGAAATTCTAATGCCTTTACCCTTGTGCAGCAGTCTTCTCAAAAGTGAAAGATGTAATATGTCAAAATGCTGAACTAAGTCTTTGTCATCAACACTGCAGTGCTTCCATAATATTGTGCTTTTAACTTTGGACAGATCTTCTTACTGTTCAAAATTTCAGCTAATTAATTTGATAAATTAATGTCAATTATTAAGTTAAAGATGAACCGAAGTGAATACCGTGAAGCAGAACATTCTGAAATAATTATCAATGTTTTAGATGTGTACCATTAATTTTAATCAAGCATTAGTTTGCTATGTGTGTAAGTCAGTAAACCAGGATAAGATGCCCTTCGCAAGATCCAATATTTATTACATGGTCGGGAAAATTAATAAATTAGTTACTTAGTTAATTTTTGCACTACTTATTGAGCTTCAGTCTCTCCAAAATCTGGTTATGTAGCAATACATAACACAATGTCTGAATGCACCAAAATACAGCCATGCTGTTTCTGACTTTGAAAAGGCATTGCACTAAAAAAAATACTCTTAATGGATGTTTTGAGGTTCTAAATGCCTAAATGTTCAAACTATTCAATTAGTCAAGTATATGCAATTTCCACATGCACACGATGATCCTGTTGAATCTGTTTATATAATGGTAAAAAGAAAATAATAATGCTGCTGCTGGAGATTTGTTCCAATATAATATGTATTTTCAGTATTAAAGATACCCTTTGGAGTTCTGGACCAACAATTGCACTATGGGTGACATTTTAACAGGGGGTTCCCATTTTGTTTGTTCTCTTGCACATCTGTGGGTGTTGTGATACATATTCCTGATAAGGGCATGATGATCACCAGCTACTTTGGAGGACTCAAGTTATGGTTCAAGACTGCCCATTTCAAAACATAGTTGCAGGACTAGGGAAAAGATAACCATTACAGGCTTTACTATGTCCCCCATCTGGTTTATCATGGCGGCAGTTTGGAAGGAATCTAGAGGAATCTAGAGTGCTGATAATAGATTCCAGCATTTGCCAATTTTCAATAGGTCTTATGAATGACCTAAGCACTTAATTTCATCCCATTTACAAGCAAGATGGATCCTGATGCCACTTGATGACTTGGCAACATGGTCAAGAATGTTCAAAGTTGTGACTACTGACAAATTACAAAGTAAAATTGGTGAAAGGTTCGACAGGGGAAAGTTGGACATCACCTCCTGGCTTAAAGCTTCAGTCATAGTAACATGACTGGAGGTGTTAGCATCTAAGATATCTAGGTGCTTTTGTCCTGGAGTGTACAACAACCTTAAACTTTTGTTTAAACTGTAAACAACAAAGGTCCTCACACTAGAAGCAAGTAATTGATTTAGCTCTTTTTCCTAAACCTAAAGGAGGAGGTCAAACTAGGAAAACTAGGCGGTGACACATAGACAAACTAATAGCAGTGTAAGGGAGGAACAAATCATCTACAATAATTACCATGGCATTAGACAACTAAGCTGCTGTAGTTCTACACCTCCTTTCATGTTCCGGCACCTCATTAATGGAAGTACTATGAAGATGACTACAATAATTTCAGTAAACAACCAGAATCTCATTGATTTCACAGATTTAGCAACCAGCTTAATACACTAAAACAAGGTTTTAGCACGATAAAGACTAAGCTATGCAACTTTGCAAACTAAATCCCATTTGCTCAAAAAGTCAACATCACTGACTGAAAAGCAGGGAGCCATAGAGACAGTTAAATTGATGTCCATGCAAAGATGCTATTTATATATTTCAAGAAAAAATGCGTTGTCTTTTCAGATTTAACATCCTACGGATATAAAAGAACTGTCAACTTTAGGAACACACTGACCTTTATCAACACATATATCTGAAGACTACTCCAGATTTACTGGCAAAAAACATAAGAAAACTAAACTGTGGAGGATGTTGCATCAACTAACTAAGGTGAAGTTGAAGTCAAGCCAATACTGTGTTGTAGATTACAAACCAGCACCAACAGACTACTGGAGTACTGGAAGAATGGGGAAAAGAAGTGGCCAACATCTGGTGACACAACCTGGAGGCACATACTAGCAAGGTGCTTTATAATTTGGGCCAAATGGAGAGAGAAATCGAGCACAGGTGTCTCTCATAAGCTCCAAGTCCACACTCTATGCATCAGAAGATATAAGCAAATAAGACAGAGAATGAAGCAACTGAGGTTAGAATTACAGACACACACGTACAAAAGTGCAAGCACACTGCTCCTCCTGAAATTCACACATCTGAGCAATGGAACTGTTGACTGATTTGAGCCAGTGCAAACCTTTTAAAGGAGGTAGATCCATCCCCATATCATCTTTAAATGTCTGGCAGGCTGCCTATTTGTGGAGCTGGTCATCAGACACTACGTCAGCATTTTTTATTTCCACCTCACCGAATAAAACCTCTACAAAACCACTAGATATCACAGGCTGCATTCCTACAGTTTTAGTCCAGAGTCGGCTTTAATTGCATCACAGAATGTCAAATGAAACATCAATATTTTATTATTTCTATTACGAATCCTAAAGGGCATGGATTATTAAACAAATGTACAAGACAGCAGTATGGGAAGATATCTTGGAAATAAAATCAGAATTAGACTGAATCTAATGTGTAAACTGGCAACTGTGCACTCTGGTGTGATTTCACATTTTTGGTTTTACATATTTTTAAAAGCTAGATTTTAGAAAAATAAACTACTACTACCATTATGACTGTTACAGTATTAAAGTGCTGTTGAAAATCAAGCATTGAACATAAACAACACAAATATGAACCAATGTTTAGGAACCTGGAGCTTAGCAGGATTTTGCACTTTTGGATCTTTTCATATCCTTTTCGTAGAGCATTATAAAAAACCTATTATCAAGTTTGATATAACCAACTTCATACTAATATTTCTTTGCTACACACGTGAACTCAATCACAAGCATTCATATCACTGATGCCTCTTGCAATGATGCTTAATTCAATCATGACAAGAGGCTAAAATTATTTGTATTTCATTCATCTCCCTAAAAAAAAATCCATATCGCTTACTATTGATGCCATCATTTCTACTGCTGTCCAGGCTTGTCGCCATCTATCTTCCTTTGTCAGTTTCATCCTCATCACTCGTCTTCCTTCACTTCTTCCTTTCTTCTTTATGATGTTGGTAATCCTGCCATTGTTGTTGTGATCATATTTGTATTTCTGACATAATTGGATGAAGTGTTGCCGTCTAAATGGGACTGGCACATCAGTTGTTAGCCATCAGTCTCCTTTACTGTGCGAGATGACTTTCTGTCTATGTGAAGAAAGGGAAAGAGTAAAACATAGGTCTTTGGTGAAAATTATGAATTATCTAAATTTTAATTTTGTGTGTGTGTGTGTGTGTTTGTGTGTGTGTGTGTGTGTGTGTGTGTGTGTGTGTATTTGTATTTTTATTGCATATGTACATATGAGTGCACTTTCTCATACAGTATGCACTGTTACATTTGACAGATTGAATATACTCAAAAAGTACTCATAGCTATTTCAGCTATTTGTGTTTGTTAACTTCCGAAAACTGAAGGGATAATGGAACAAATCCAATGAGCCTTCTTCAGGAAGAAAGAACCTTGCTTGAAAGTCAAGTTTGTTTTTTTTTTAATTGGGGATGAAGATGGAAAGGCAGTTTATTAAACATAAGCAGAAGAACGCAGATAATGGAAACAATACCACAAGAACTAAAATCACAGTGATTCATTGAGAGAAATGTCAGGGTTTAAAAGTCAATGCAATGTTTTAAAAACTGAGCTGAACGTAAATTAGGAATTTACTGGATTGTAGTAAGATCTGGAGTTTTGGGGTTTTTTTCGCGGTATGAGATTTGTTTACTGGACAGAAAACTCAGTGATCACAGAGTTGAGGTGGATAACGAGGCTGCTTCATGCTGTAAGCCTGAGGCCACTCTAAGCCACTGGGTGGTGCAGTGCTAATAACAACCCATTAGCTACTTAAAGAATCGCCCAATGCAAAAGTGATCCGACAGCTCCAGCTAGGAATGATAAAAACAACATTTATACACATTGGTACAAACATCACTCATCAATCTTGCACGCAGCTTTCATCCCTTGTCTGTCATCTTCTGTCACCTTATTCAATTAAAAGTTCTTGGTAATGGCATTAAAAACATTAGATTCTTTTGCCAAAGATGCATCACTTGCTTATTGTATAACTGAGAGAGTTGAATCAAGGGTTCTATGTTCCAATAAAAAAGTGAGGAAATTATACCATAAACAGCCTAAAATACAATATCAAACACTATATTTGTAAAAGTAACTAAACAGAAACAGTAGATTATATTTTGTCAGTTTGAGTTTCAGGAACCATGAGTCCTTCAGTCTTTATACTTTATCGCCACCTTGACGCCAGGATGTTTTGCAATGCTATACATGTCACGCAAATTTTGCCGCTGAGAGACAGCAATCACAGTTCCCTTGGTCCTTGTCAAAAATAATGAAGTTAATTCGTTAACCGGGCCATGTCTTAAATCACCCGTCAAGCCTCCTTATAACCGGTTAACACATCCTCTTCTGTTTGTCTCACTTGTTTACACTTGCCCTTTTTTCCCTCTCCTTTCTTAATTTACTTTCCCACCTCATCCCTCCCTCTGTCTATCCCTGTTCACTTCCATTTACCTCACTTCCCTCCGTTCTTCTCCTCTTGTGTATACCTTTCCCATCCCTCATAATAGCCTCCCTTGCATCTGTCCTGGACCAGCCTAACCCGACGACTTCCTCCTTCTGCAGTACATTCATCCCCATCCTCGTTCTCATATCCATTCATCCTCAAGGTCTAATACTACACTCACCACATACTTTTGGGACTTGGTTATTTTAGGCATTTGAACGACCAACCAATGGTGTGTTGTTTTTTTTTTGTTTTGTTTTTTTGCTGAGGGCAGTCTTCTTAGAGGACATTTCTTAGCTTTTTCTATTACTAAGGACACCCTGCGAATAATCTCACATGTTCTGAAAGAGGAGCATACAACAGTTTCTTTTCTTGTTACACAAATTTCTAAAATCTATATTCCAATCTCCTGTGCATGTAATTTTATCACTTGTTTTTGCAGTGGCTCCCTTTTACTGTGGGGATCATTAAATTTTCAGCTGATCTATTTGAACCTGAACTAAAAAGGGATAGGTTAGACCTGAGGATTTATTGGATGGCATTTGAAATGTCACCTCATGGCACAAGAAAGGCTCTTCTTCTATAGTAATTAGATGAATATTTAACAAGCACATTAACTGTTCCTGAAAGCTGAAAACAGATTAAAAATGTGAACTCATTGTGTTTATAATGGACACAAAGAGCCATTACAGGTATTGTTTCTTGCTCAGGCTAAAGGGGACACTCCTTCTCTCACTGTCATTTACACACTATTGATAAGACAATATGTGTTCCATGTTAATGGAATACAAACAATAACAGCAGCCATACATTTTAAGTACCATCTGCCTCCATGATGCTGTCTTTCTCAGCTGCTTCCCCAACCTCTCTTTCTGTCTCTGCCACACATAATTATAATAATCCTCCTTCAGACCTCTTAGATTCTTTGAAGTGTTTTTATGTCTGACCCTTTAGTAAGATGGAAGCAAGGGTGTAATATCTCCTGTTATTTTTGATGACTTCTTATGTCTGTATTAATGTCATGTTATGCCTTAAATTTAACTTCTGTATGGTTACAGGTGTACTATGATTACATCTGTGTGTGAGAGAAAGAAATGAGTATTGCTTGCTCTTGCTCGGTACATAGGTTTGTCAATTTATGAGGTATACATAGCTAAGACTATTGTAGTTCAATAGAGTCACGACAGGCATCTAAGAAATCGAACCTTTCTAAAGCCGATGTCTGTGAGGGTGAGAGAGGCTCTGTGGTATGTTTGTGGTGCTGTTGAACGTGCTGCATTACAAACAATTATATTTCAATATTTTATTCACCCTATTTTTTATAAATTAGTGTAAATCAGTGATCCTTGTGGCAGTGAATATACACCACACAGGGCACAGAAATGGAAAACAGTACTGCACATAAATCGCAGGTGTAAACACTAAACACTGATTTCAGAGATATAAATAATGATTATATTAATATGCAAAACTATACACTTAGCAGTTGCTTTTTTCTCTGTTAACAAGTAAAAATTAATTAAATTGAGCAATATTTCCAATTTGCCACAATAATATTATCTGTGTGGACTAAAGATTAATTATCAATGTGAAATAATTAGATATTGATCCATAAACCCATTTTACAATATATCCAATAAAGAACAATAATAATTACAATTTTTGGACCAGTGTTTAGGCAATTTTCTACATATAGAAAAAAAACAATAACATCAAAAATATTTTATCTCCGTAGCTAATGATAAATGACTGTGCCTCAAAGATATATAAAGTATAGGGCAAAAAAAAAGGTTTTACCAATTTCTCAAGTCACTGCACTTTAGAGAACTTATGTGTCCTCTTTAATTAATAACCAGATAGAGAGCTACAGTATGAGTGGCTAAATTTGTAAAGTTTGAGCTCAGTATGGCAGGATGTTTCTTCCTCTTTGGAACATAACTGCACAGTAAATGTCATGTTATTTGTCCTAATACATTATGAAATATCTAAAGTGCAACTGAAACTTTTGGTACTATGTTACATAACAACCAGTTCACAAAGTTAACAAAGATCCTCTGAGAAGCAAGAAAGTCTTTAATTCCCTTTACTTCTTAATGTAACCTTTGTAACAGTGAACATTTTTGGCCTATTGGTTGCAATACAGGGAAGGTTGAGAGGTCATTACAGTCAAATTGCCCTCTTTTTGCCCTTTTTAAATAACTTTCCACAAGCAAGCTGATTAGCAGCTGATTATGATTATGATTATAATTATGATTATGATTATGCAGAGATGTCAAAACATTCGTCTTGCTCATATACCTGCTACACTGTTATCACCCTATAAGGGGATAAAAAATACAGTATGGGAATAACCAATCAGTTGATGGGTTCTGTTACCTTACAAGGAGTTGACTGTTTATCTTTCCCTGCTGTTAGTGTGGCCCATTCTCTCACAATGTTTTACCTACCCCATGACGAGCCACTGGCACCAGTTTGTGAGCACTCAGTCCAAGGGGGCAGCTGCATGTGACAGCTATCAGCTTTGCTTATTCACACATGTGCACATATGCAAAAACACACACTCTTACACAGCAAGATCACAAATGTATGTGAGGCATGGTTTTGATCCTTATCCCACTCATTTGAATGCTGCTCCATGTGATGCTGTTAGAATGGTTTGTTTTTGCCTTTCACAAAAAGAGCAATCACAATCAGGGACTGAGGTGATTTTTTTGTATACCTGATGAGGTGTACGAGAGCTATAGTTTAATTTAAGCATGCACATTTGTATGTGTATTTTAACTTGACCTTTCTCAAATACAAACAGGTTTTCTTTGTCCTCATAATTAGTCACCTCAGCCTTCACTTTACCAGTCTGTCTAAGTGGGTAACCAGAGAAGGAGGTGGAAACAAGATTCAAAGAGGAACAAAAGCAAAACTCTATCGCACCAGCACCTTTTTTCACTTTCATTTTGTTTGGGTTTACCTCTCCCCACTTTGTTTTCCTCTGTTTTGCAGATCACTACAACACATGGTTGCCCATGTCTCATAGGTTCAGTCTCAAAGTGTTTAATAAAGACTGTAAAAAATAAAAGCTCCCTGCTGTTAATTCCTAAGCCTGTGCATAACCTCAGTCCCTGTCTGAGTCCCAAACCATTGCCCCTGGAATTGGCATTAATTGCTTGAGAGAGGAAAGTAATTATCTCAGGTAATTATTACTCTGGGTAGAGTGAGAAACCAGACAAGCCTCCTCTGTCAGTTCCCTGTGGAGACAAGTAAAGAGAATTCTGCCTTTAACAGGTTTTAATTGGAGGGGCTGGGCCCTCAAAGCTATAAGCTCTCATGGCTCAAGGGTTTATTGCACACACATGCACCTATGAGGACACACACACCTTACACACACACACACCCACACACACACACACCTTTGTCTTCGCCTTCTCATTCATACATTTGGAAATTTACATTAGTCTGTTGGAAAACACATAGGATTTCATGCACAATTATTGTTTTTTTTCTTGTTTTTCTTGTTAGAAAGTCCAATTACTGTTCAGATTGTAAATACAAATATGTTTCTGCAAGTTTTTCTGAGAAACTTGAGCCCAAAGTTAGCTGCTTAATTCTCTGAGATGTCTTTAACTATCAAACAAATAAAGCTAATAAAGGTAGCAAGTTAACTTAGAAAGTATGGAAAAGGAGCAAGGTTGTGTAATGATGCCTCTTGAGACATGCCCATGCCACCTGCTGCGCAGTAAACATGCCAGTCAAGCACCAGGTGGTCAGTACCTGCCTAAGCCTTCACATTTCTACACACACACATGCATGAAAACACACACACATGCACGCACATGCACGCACACACACACACATTCACAACTAGATGTAGTTACAGACAAGTAAAGAGTTAAAGACGGAGATAGAGGTCCAGATGCCCTTGTCCCCCAGACAAGGAGTCCTTAGGTCCTCAGAGGCTACATACTAATGGGTTAACAAAGTGCTATGGAGGGCAGTGACCAAGCTGTCATTTTGTGTGTTCCTTGATGATTTCTTTGTAGTATAAAATAGTTATATAGTTTAAAAACAAATGAACTCTAAGAGGTTCATTGCAGGTTAACACACTATATCTGCAAATTGCAGAGCTGACTGACGCTGGTAGGAATTTGTACAGCTATTTTATAGATAACCCACCAATGATATCAAGCACACTGTCTCATCTAGGAAACACCTTTGTGATTATTGTCAGACTACAAATGAGTCATCAAACAAATGGATGGAGTAAAGGAAGCAACTAAAACAGATTTATGGACTTTGTCCATATAAAAAATTATGGCTGAAGTTTTTTGCACTCCCTGTTTATTAGCCACTGCTAATGGATGTGACAGTACAGACTGACTGACAGCTGGGTAACGGGCAACAAGCACAGACTCGTGTGTGTATGTTGTTGCTATGTACGGTTCATACTAATTTTAAAAAACTGAACACCTCTTTAAAGAACTTAAGGAGAGCATTGCCTGATTTGCTAATCCTCAAGACTTAGCTGCAGCTCTCTGGTTGAAGAAAAGATTGATCACTGAAGCAAATGTCAAATACACTTTAACTGAATGAAAAACCCACTGCATCTTTGGCCTCTGTATCAGTTCCCGTGCTAATGCATATCCTCTCACATTGAATGAAGACATCATTATACTAGTAGGGAAAATCAACCTATTAGTGCATCAGTTAACATAAATATAAGTCATTTGTGATTATAAAACTGAAATAAGCTTATTGAACACACTGAATGTCACAAATCATGTAAGGAATTCTCTTTCCATGGATTTTTAATGCTTTAAGAAGACAGCTGTGATTTAAATGGCCCATTCCCAGCCATGCTCCTGGCTGTACCAAATAGCTTTAATAAATAATTTCAGAAATGCCTTCAAGACTTTGGATTTTTGAGAAAAATAAAACCCACTCTCCAGTTTTTATTCATTAAAATTTTACAATCACATTCAATGTGTCACAAAATCACATGTGACTGTGTTAATCACAGTGTAAACCACAGAAGTTAATCATTCCAACTGTCAGAGATACTGAAATAATACAAATAAAACAAAAACAAAAAAAAAAAATGGAATGAAAATTTACTAGTTACCCACTGGGGATGTTCAGCATGTGACTGTTACCAAGAATAGAGTTAGCAGCATAGACAATTTACTGACTATTGCTTTTGACTTTATAGGGACACACTGAAAAATGTACTGGTATTCTTTCTATGTATTTTGTGATAGGATTAGCTATATAGACTAAATTTAACAACGAAGAAGCAGTGAATACAAGAACTCTTGCCCTTATACCTCCTCTGAATCCACTGTTTGGTCAAGCTCATTGTACTGAAGAGAGAAATAAGGGCACCAATGCAAAAGATCATATGTCTTGCAAAATTTATACAACCTGGAATTAAAGCAAGTCATCATGGGACACTGTGATTTCCCTGTGCTTGTTTATTTGAGGTCTTCAGATTTCAAAGATAAGGCCCTGTTCTTTTGGAAGAGAGGGGGGTGGGGGTGAGGTTGAGGTAGAAACACAAGGAGGAAAAAATATTCAGCTGGGTCTCAGATGAACACATACATTTCCATTTTTTCTTTGAATTCATTAATCAGAGAAATGGCTATAACCTACATTTTAAGTAGGACGATTCATTCAATCATTTTGAGAAACAGAAAGATCCATTTGTCCAATTCATGCCTGCAAATGAGTGAGATAAAAATAAACCAATCTACATTCCAGGGCTGATTAACTATTTCAACTACCCTACTTCAATATATGCAGCCTGCATATTGCAATATCCTGTTATACATACAGATTGTAATAAAGTCTCGGTGTGCCAAAAAGTCCTTGAGCAAAATCTTAGTATATGGTCACTCATTGTTAATTAGTTTGGTTACAAGCAAAACAGCAAAAACCTTGTATTGTTCAATATTTATGCATACGACCAACATTTTCTTATTGTTTTTAATTTTTTTCCCCGGCAGGCTTTGATGCTTCATGTGCCAAATTACACAGTCAGTTTATTTTTAGATGTACTGTCTACAGTATTTTTAAATTTTTTTTCACAGTGGAATTAA
This sequence comes from Istiophorus platypterus, assembly GCA_016859345.1. Taxonomy (NCBI): domain Eukaryota; kingdom Metazoa; phylum Chordata; class Actinopteri; order Istiophoriformes; family Istiophoridae; genus Istiophorus; species Istiophorus platypterus. The sequence goes on along the minus strand of CM029129.1, from coordinate 12,088,394 downwards.
AGACTATATTTTAATATGTTCTTCTCTCACTGGATTCCCCATAACTCCACCTTTGCTACTGTGCATCAAATTCCAATCAGGTAAGTATCTGCTTAGAATTCACTAAACAACCTTCATATTTACGCTGGAAAAAATTAAAGCTTTCTAGGATATTGCTCATTTTCTCCTTCTGCTGTTTGGGATAAGAGCTATGATTTATTCATTTCTAACCATTTGGGCTCTAGATGGTATTCAGGGCCAGTTTTCCGTTTTAATCAATGTTGAGATAAGCAGGAGTTGCATTTTGTAATTTATAGCACCCTCCCTGCCTGACTCTATCTAATATCCTGAGTTTGTGTGTCTCTGTCTGTATGCGAGCGTGAGTATAAGCATGCATATGTCCACACTTGAATTCATTTGTGTTTTTGATTTGAAGACAAAGACATATAATAATTGTGTCTAGGTATCTAGGGTTTTTTTGTTTGGTTAAATACAATATTTCTATGAGTCTGTATGAGTGCCTGTTTATACAAGCATTGGCATGTATTAGAGTGCTCATATGCAAGCCTAATATTATGTAAAACTTGATGTTATATCAGATATTGGTTGAAGCGCTGAAGTTAATTTACAGCTAGAACAGTATGTAGAGAAGATACTGTGATGCATGCCTGAGGTTGTGAAGTACTGTGTGATTAAACTAATGTAAAAGCAGCATTTCAGCTGTAAGTGGCGACCTGCACACGAACACACACATATCAGCAGATTATACAGTAAAATAAACCAATAACAACAACAACAACAACAACAATACCAGTAATCATAATACTAATCATCATCATCATCATCATCATCATCTATTTGGCATGATTATACTTGACTGCATGATTTTTATTTCATGATTCAAAAATTATGGTTTGTTATTAGAGATACTATTTTCTGCCTCAGCCAGGAGTTTAATTTTTGCTTTTAAATCCTTCAAGTGTGTATGACTCACTGACAGATGCTCCTAATTTCCCTCCAGCCTGACTACAGTTGGCCCTAAAAGTATTATTACACTTGAGATAAAACTAATAAAGAGGAAGAATTCAAATGTATCTGGAATTATCCCAGCCTTTTCATTCATTTCTACATTTGCAAAGCATGACTTGCTTTGAGATTCACATTACGTTAAAAAAAAATGGAGGGAATTTCAATAACATGGGAATTTTTCAGTGATTAAGAATCGAAAGTAACCTGAGTGCATATTATTGCAGATGCTGGGTATGGTGTGTGTCCGTGTGTGTGTTATTGGAGGGGGATTATTGTATTGCTAACTGAGTTTTTCTTTGTATGAGCTCCATGTTAGTTTAGCTGGATTTGGTCAATTTTGTGACAATCTGAACATCTCTACCGTCTGAGTTTTACAGAGACATTTTTCTTATTAGGCTACAGCATGTATTACTTTTCTGCACCTAAGGACAGCTGTACGATCAGTAACCCATGGAGAGTTCCCTACTGTATTCTCAATAAATACCAAAGGAAGAATGTTCTCCAAACCTTGTAAAGGAGGCTTGATCCACTAACCCAAATCTGTGTTATATTAACCACAAAAGAAAAGGCTGTATCTCAAGTTTTTTTCCCCTTTATATTTAAATTAAAGAAACAACAGAAATGGCTTCTCCATTCAAGGCACTATGGCATGGAGGACAATTAAACAAATATTCTTTGATCAAAAAAGCTGGATGCAACACATACTCACTAAGATATATATTTAAATAAGAATGCAAAGCTACAGGGTTTGATAACTATGCTAAATGGAATTTGATAAAACCACAAGACCAGTGCTGCTGATCACTGTCTAAAGTTTTCATATGTAGGTGTTCTTAACATTTAATGATGAAAGAAAAACAAGCAAAATAGAAGTCTTGAGATCATTATAAGATCTGTTATTTTTTTCTTCATTTGGCATTTAGTTTGCAAAAACTGGGAATTTTTTTTTGTTTTTTTGGCACTGACTTTAAGATTGGGTTGCATACTATGTGTCTTACTATTCCTCAGTTTCACCGGTAATTGTGGACAAGCAGCATGCCTGGGTGGTTTACTTTTCAAATGATTTGAAATATTGCGTGTTAACTGCATGTGACTTTTCAGTTGGTTGTTCCACCTACAAATTTCTCATTTGGGCATTGGTTCTTCTGGATGTGATAATCAGTCATGCTGGGGATTAAATTTTTTTACTTTTACAGGGAAAGGGCAGACTAAACCCACATGGGTACAGCTGGAGGTATTCAGGACTGTCTAGTGGCTAAGAATCTGTAATTGAGTAGGGACAGTCCTGCCTGAGTTGAATTCAGTTGAAACACAATACCCTCTACCCACATACAGGCTATGCTTTGGTTGATGCAGAATAACAGGGCTCCAACAGAAGAGCACTAACGATAAATTTTAATGTATGTATCCTTCATGAAAAAATGTGTCCATTTTTAGTCCTTCATTGTGTAATTTGAAGGAACCAAGGGAGGCAGATGAATGCATTGCTTGTGTTCCCTTATAACTATCAGTTTTTATTAATTGTCAGTTTTGTATAATTATTGTAACCACAGACATAGCATTCAGAGTTTCTGTAATTAAAACATGGTTACTGTTATTAATAGAATTTGCTGGCAGATTGTGTCTAGTTCTCTCTCGATTGATCGAGACTGGATGATGAGCCATTAGTGGTCCAGTCAGCTAAAATACATCCTGAGGCTCTCTCTAAGTTGATCTGCTGGTGTAACTATATCAATCTCTACGGACGTGTGTCCATGGATTTGTGTCTGTGTGAGAGAGCATATGTATGTGTGTGAGACAGTGAAAGTTGTACAGAGGCTAGAGACTGATGTCTAAGCAGCACTGAGTATAGACAAATGGTATTGTCTGTAACTGTAATTTTGTTTTTCTTATTATGTGGGATTACACTGGTGTGTATTCTCAATTATGTCACCATAAAGATTAGAATTATAATGAAAAAAATTGAAACAAAATGCTTGAAATAAAATCAATTTGATTGGATTTAAATTTAAAAATTCATTTGCTTTTCTGAACATTGCTCTAATAATTAGTTATATTTTAAGGTCATCCAAATTGACATTTAGGAAGATTAAATTATGATGCTTCATTATAGCAAAGTCAGAAAAGTCAATAAGCACCCAGGATAAATCTGCAGAATTAACACACTCTTTAATTATGAACCATCACTCATTTCAGGCATATCAACTATTACAGAGGGTAAAAGCTCCTTAGATACCAAAGCATGCCCCAAATTATGCAACATCTCCGGTCTCCTTTCAGTCCTTTGACATTTAAAGATTTTGCATGTCAACAAGCTTTCACTGGCATAACCAAAAAAGCAATTTGGGGAAAGAGTATTCAGCCAAGAGGTGGTACGGTTGCAAAGTTCTGAGAACTGATTTAAAACCTCAGACTCTGAGCCAAATAGGTTTGATATCCTGTGCTCAGGAACATTGGGTCGCGTATTTACCAATCACCGCGCTGCTTGTTTTGTTGAATGTGCTGTCAGAATCCACAAGCTACGATTGAGCAGAGCCTAATGATCTTCAGCAGTCCAAGTTCATTTTGGTTTGAAGTGATACATGAAAATTATTGCAGTGTTTACTTGTACAAATTTAGTAAACCTCTCTTCCGCTCACCTATCAATTTATACCAAGCCAGCTTAGCTGAGGCTACCTCAAGCATAGCCGGGAAGTACCACACAATGGAATGAACGTAGCTCAAAAAGACAGCTGGGACCTGCTGCAGCCGTACACACACATACACACACCGACACACTGACACACACACGCGCGCACGCACGCGCACACACACACACACTACAATATAGAAAAGCTGGACTGGGGCTGTAAATTAGGAAATGCAATTCATTCTATATGCATATGCACGCATGCACATACATTTACAGAATAGAAATACTTTTTAAACCAGTCAAGGTAGAGTATTGGCATACATTTATTTTATAGGCACACTAGAAATTATTGTGCCTCACAATTATATCCTGAGCCTTAATCCCTAACTTAGATTAAAGGTAAATCTAATTAGACTTCTTACCATTACCTTTAAGATGACTAAAAAACAGTCTGCACAGATGATGAATTTCCTGAGTTCCTTTTTTTTTCTGTTTCAGCTAATCCGGTCCACTTATGCCAGCCAAGTCTTCATATGAAATTTGTATGTTCAAAAACTGTTCACATACTAAGTGAAAAGAATCTGAGCTGCTGAGTAAAAGGAATCTGAGCAGCATGATGTTGACTTAAAATACATTTTCATGTTTAGTGCTGCTGGTTACACTAAAAGAGCTCTGTTACTAGAATATAAGATGGCCTTCAGCTTAATCATTTTATTTCAAAAGAAGTTGTTCATCTTATTTATCCAGATGACCTATCATCAGATGGAGTAACGCTGCCTAAAGGTTCATTTTATGCTGTAAAATCATATGGGTGGATAAAATGTGAGTGTCTGCTTAACAGCATGTCATGCCTTTGTCAATTTTAATGCACTTCTGGTTTGATCATAGCCTGACCCAGCATTTGCTTTTATTCATACCACAGTCTGATGAAGTAGCCCACTTCAAGTTAGAAAAGAAATCATTTTTTTGTTTTAAATTATAGAGGGGCGAAATGCCAACAGACAGGTATACTCTAATAAAATGAACCTGTCTATTCATTTTGAGTTACCGAAATCAGTGGATCCCATTTTCTGCAGGGTCCAAACATGTGCAGATTAAAAAGGGCTAGTTATGAGGGTGGCAACAAAAAGAGGGTTCTGCTCAGCTTCTGTCACAAACTGTGCAGCAGTGGGGTAGGGGTCTATCTCAGCTTGAATTTCCAGAAAACAGGGTGTAGAAGTCACTAGGGGACTGATTGTGTGTCCATGCTGTGTGCTACTAGTAATTTGATTGTTGTGGGTCTTTGGTAGTGCCTCTAATAGGCTGGGATGGAAGTCAGGTGTATGAAATGAGGAGCTGCCAGTCATGGCTCAGGTGATTTTTTCTATTTGTGTGCCATGCTCTTCTTTGTTTGCCTTCACAATCTATCCATGGATCTGCAATAGTGGAGCAAGAGATTTTTGTAGTTTTGGTTTGGTTATATCCTGGTTTTACCTCTGTTCTTAACTAGGTGAGCATAGTTGTTAGTCTGAAAAAAAGAGTTAATTTATAACTTACTCTAATATTCAAATTGGTAATTTGCCATCTTGTACCCTTTACCTTTTGTTTTGGTACATATGTCAACCAACCTTAGCAGCACTTGGCATCATTTTCACCCCTAGTGTCATCATTTCTTTCTCTATCTATATTTAGAGTAAACTACTGCTTAGTCAAACCACACATGGGATGTCTGTATTTTACAGATTTTTTTGCTGACAGACTGATCTGTGGGTGGCTCACCACAAGTGGGCTGGAAGATGTGTCTATTGCCTTATTCATGGCATCAGGGAGCTTTGATTAATGAGTGTCAGCATCACCTGTAAACTACTTACATTCCCTGAAACTGGACTAAGGCTAGTATCAAGGTATATGTAAATTTAGCTACTGATGTAAGAGATCAGTACTGATTCATCTCATTTTGCATCAGGGATATTTTCATGTAACCTAGAATGCATCTTACAGTGGCTCTCTAACATGCCAGAAACATTATTACTAATCTGATGTTGAATAGGAATTAGCTGAAAAATAGGGGAATTCAAAATGTTTGCTGTGGGTTCTGTGTAAAAAGAGGAAACACGTACATTACAGGAATGGGGTCAAATGGATTAAATGTGTGTTGGATGTATTCAGTATACACCTTGATCAAAAATTGTATGTGTGAGCAGAGAAAGACCTGCCATCCCTTAGTACTATTTTACAACATGGCACTACAACTGTGTAATTTTGGGGATATATGCTGCAGGTCGTCCAAATCTATTAACTATTAAACCAATTTGTAAGTAGAATATTATGACAATAATCTTGTTTACTCTAAACAGGCCTAAATAACAGCAGTCACACAGATGTCATAAGTCAGATATTTCATGTAATATACAAGGTAGTATGACCTTTCCCCAGACCTAACCAAAGTTGAATTTGTGCTTAAACCTAACCAACAGTTTACAATAGCTCCTAATAGTTCATCTTGGAAATTTCTCTGCTGTGCTAAGGTGCAATGATCCTGTGGGTTGTATTCGAGGGTAGGAACCAACACCATACATGGTTGTTTAGGTTGGAGAGACCTTCACTTCATTGGTATGCATATGATATGCATTAGAGTTATGTGCCTGGAGTTTTTTTCTCTTGTTTAAAATTTGTTTAATTTACATCATGTTTCCATTCACCTAATGCCCATTGTCAAAATACAGAAGCCCTTGTCAAATATACAGTGCAGAAAAAGAAAATGCATGTTAAAAACTGAACAAGGCCGATCCTAATTAAGCCATTGCCTGCACTCCACCTGTCTGTGCAATTTCTATCATAATAAATGTGAAGGTTTATGAGGCAGTGTGTGTGTGTGTGTGTGTGTGTGTATGTGTTTGCGCCTGTGTGTGCCTGTATTTGCTCCCAGATGACCACTAAACAAAAAAGAGAGCTGCAAAAATCTGAAAGATTTACAGCTAAGGCATGGGCTTTCAGGAGTCATGAGTCACACAGGAACATTAAATATTGCAGGATCTCTTCGATGCACAAGTCTCTGTCTTGGTTTTTATCTGACTTTGTGCATGTTTGTGCAGGTTTGTTCATGCATGCTTGCTTCTGTCCCAAAAAGTGTAACAGTGAGTGTTTGCGTGCATGAACAAGTGTGCTTCTTTATCTGTGTAAATGTGCATGTATGTCTCTTAATAGGGATACCATCCCGTCTTTCTTCCTTTACTTTAATGGGGTTCTTGGCTGGCTTACTGCCTCTTGCCATTAGCCTGCGACTACGGCAGCGACAGTGTTGCTCTGATCTGTTCTGGTCAGCCCGACACAGAGGGGCTTAGCAGCATAGTGGAGAATGAATAAGAAAGACAAAAAGGACTGAAGATAGTAGTGAGGGGTGATAGATGAGGGAGACTTGATTTAGGAGGGGTGGGGACGGGTGTTCGCTGAGGGCCAACGAGGGAAATGGGGCGAAGAGGGTAAGAATAGGTGTGAGGAGATGAATGGATGTCACATGGGTGGAATAGGTGGATATTGATAATAAACCCGCATAAGATGAAAGTGTGCTGGAGAAGAAAATATGGGTAACAAAGTGGGTTGAAGGCAAGTGAAGAAAGATCAAACCTCCCTCCAAAGGACAACACTGATATATGAATACACCATTATATTATTAGAACCGCCTCATCGCTCTCTTCTGTCTCTGTCTCTTCTCCTTTGTCTCAATGCTCATTTTAGACTATTATAGATAACTATATCTTCCATTTATTTCTCCTATTCTCTCCCTTACTCTGGACTTTTCTATCAGTCTGTTTCTATCAGACTAACAGTATATTGCAGGGCAGTGTGTTATGGCTGCCATTATCTGTGTTACAGTAACCGCTGGTCCACTGATAACAGTAATCAATTACATCTCTGTTCACTTTGCCATTAAGTACTGAAGCAGACTTCTTCCAGTCTCTGCACTTTTTTGGTCTCCAGTTCAAACCTCCCTACCACCTCATTATTCTCTTTGAATCGTGTTTCTTTGTTTCTTTCAGCCATCCTGGGGTATGATGATCTGATCTATTTTAAGATGCTAGTCCCCAAAGCTCGACCATGTAACAAACAGCATTCTGGATGATTTAGACTTCTTGATTTTTTTTCCCTCTTATTTTACAGCATATAACCTTGTATTGTAGTGTATAGTAAATACGTTAAGATCAAATATCCTCTTGATCTTGTTATCTAGCCAAAGCCATTAGCTCTCTAATAACCTGTAATAAGTAAAAATCAAGATATGCACACAAATACATATTTTTACCTGAATCTGAAATTGAATCTATCAGTTGCCATAGATGCAACAGTAGCAGCCTTAAGTAAAATGGTAGAAGCAGGCGGAGTATAAAGCTCACAAAACTGTTCTTATAAGTGTTTAAACCTTTGTTTCTTTGGTTTGCTGCTATTAAGAATGCCTATAAAGGTAGAAGCGAAACTGTGCCCAAAGCTTTTAGTGAGAAGTCACAGCTGTAGAAAAGTAACGAGTCCCTCTTCTAGCAGCATGAAAACATATTTACCAACGGCCTGTCCATGACTATCTACTGTCCACAGGTACCTAAGCTCAAACAAACACTGCAACAGGTAGCTGAGATGGCTGACAGGCTTAGCAACATGTTCTCTTACATTACTGTTATAGGGATCGCAGTGACTTAAAAGTTGTGAATCCCTGCAATGAAAAAGACAGGAATACTGATGTGTTCTGCTAGATCCCTGGGCAGTCAGTGGGTTCCCTGTAGCAGGTAAATCGGTGGCCCACACTGCATCTTCTCAAACTTGAGCCTTTTTCTTTTTGCCTTGTGTCCTATAACAAAATAATATGGGAGCCTCACTGCAGCCTTGCTCTGTTAGAATGTGACAAGCTTGTTACAACACACTGTAATTATTCCCTCAGTAGTTTATTGTTTTATATGGACCAAAACTTATTATTATCAAAATGAATCACAACCTCTCTGACAAGCAAAATGCAGTTTCATTGTTATGTGATCAAGACACAATAACAGACGTGTGTGAATAAAGGATATTTCTTTGCAATTACTGTTAGACACTTGGATGTAAATGAGCATAAGAAGACATCAATTTTGTAAAATGAGAAGCTAGATTTAGAATCAGAGGCACTGCAGCTCAGATGCACTTCCCTGAAGAGGACTAAAGGTACAGCAACCTCTAATTTCATGCTGATTTGTAATGACCCATGGCTTGATTTGCCTTTGCCTGCTGGGACAAACACAACAAACCTTGCTAATAATGACAATCCAGAGCAAGGCAAATGACTGAGCAATCATAAAAAAGGCAGCAGGTCTTGGTTTGTTAATAAAGCCCCAAGCTGTTATCACAGAAAAGCCTAGAGGCTAGAAAATTCATGACATTGTCAACTCTTCATGATAGCACCCAAAAAGAGCCAGTGTCAGACCATGATGCATGCCAGTTAATATTACCTTTTTTCCCTTTTTTATTTATCTCAAATTGAATCCATCAAGAATTTTTCAGGATCTCAAAGAAATATGATTCTTTCTTTTCACCTAAACTCTAAATTGTATTTTGTGGTAGAGTTTGAGGGCACCTCATCTGTTTCAAAGCTTTTTGTGTGCACTGCAGCAAAGCTTTTTCATTATTGGGCAGTATTAAAGCAGCAGCTGGTGTTCACTAAACAAATTTAGGTGTTTTTCTCCCTCTGCGCCTGTGTGCATAAATGTGTGTGTCTCTTAATAGTACAGGATAGGCCTGTAAACTCACTGAGCCTGATGACAAGAAAGTTTGTCAGCACCCAGGAACCCTTCAAGCCCATCATCATCTGGACCTCTGTCATAAACCCAAGGTTTATTGTATATTTGGGTCTAGACATGCCTACGAACACCCTAGTCTTAAAAAATAATAGAAGAGATTTGATGGGACAGTAAAGTTGAAGGATCCAGTGAGGAGATTACTTGTACGTCAAAGGTTGCAGCCTTAAAACTGTGTGTTGGTGTACTAATGTGTTATGAGAGTTATACCTTTTCTGAATTTCTTATCTGATGATCAGCTCTCAGAATGTGCAGGATCACACAAGTTTAAAAAAAATTAATCGAGGATCTGGCAAGAGAAAACTATGTTTTGCAACAGCCGACCATCTCCTAACCTTTCTAAAATGGCCCATTGTCCCGTGAAAACCTCAAAGTATCTAAAAGTTTCAAAAAACAAAGAAAAAGGAAGAAAACAGAGTGGATTTCAGCTTAAACCACAAGCATCATATTCTGTATCCAGCGCACTTTGAACTGACTTCTTAGGGCCAAGAGTTGATTTTGGATCTGTATCAGACAGCTATACCCCACAGTCATGATCATGGTTAAACCTGAAAAAAAGCAAGCCGTTGTGTGTGGCTGACAGCTGGTTTTGGTGTTGTTTTGCAATAGAATCTGACATGAACACTGATATATTATGCAACTTAGAGAAACAATGATTTTAACCTCCTGTAAGGACTTATCAAAAGGAAGGAGGCAGAAAAAGCAATGGAGAGTGAGCTGCTGAATATAAGCACCATATTTGTTTCTGCTCATTCATTTGAATAAAAATGCAAAGGGTGCCCCCAATCACAAATGAAGGTGTATCTTATTTGGACATACATATCAACCAGATACTTGTTTGCTCAGGTCTAAGCATAACACACATGACTCCCAGCCTCCTGCAATGTTGATGAATTTCTGGTTGAAAGCAGTCTCCTTTGTATGTTTCTGCCCATAAGCTAAGTATCTTTATTTTATTTGTCTCTTGGAACCAACCTATTTGGGTTGCTTGGAACATACAGTACACCATGTTTCTTTAATATTTTCGGCTCTCACAGTCTTTGTTTATATCTATAACAGACTTTTGAATTTCATCTGACGTATTTCATAGAGGCTACAGGAAGATAACAAGGTAATTAGAAAAAATAACAGTCAAGCTAGTTTAACTATTGTTTAGACTGTTTGGCAGATGGGATTTTGACCTCCTATCACAAAATATTTAAAAGGACAACCCTGTCTCCAAGTAATTATGTTTATATAAAACTAATTTAGAAAAGCAAATAAATTCTGGAGAAAACGTAACGTTGCTCCAAATGCATTTTCTATTAACATAATGAATAAATGTGGTTAATTAATTGAAGTAACTCAAGTCCTGAAAAATGTTGACACAAAAATATAAGTAAAATGTTGGGAGAAAAAAAGTATTTCGCCAAAATGTTGGGTCCTGGAACATAATATCCACTTGTAGTGAGCACAGCATTATTGCAATCATGGAAAGATCTTGGTTTTCAGTTCAGTAACAGTAGTCATTTACTGCAGCATGGAAGGATCATGTTATATTTATAGAAATATAACCAAAACCACAATCTTTCAATTACCTTAACAAACATTATTTGGTTGCCTAAACCTAACCAAAGGCATTACTTTAGTGTCAAAGACATTTCTTACTTTGGAATCAAAATTAACAATGGCCTTGAAACAATGCCCATATATATAAAGTATAACAAGAGTACAAGAGCACAAGAGCAGTGACTGGTAGATAATTGGAGGGATAAGCAAACACCCAGTGCTTCTGGCTATATGATGAAAGTTATAATGATGTCAGCACTCACACATCACAAACTATGTAGTGGACAAAACATCTGCAGCAGCACACAAAGAATAGGGCTGTAAAGACTGTACTGTATTAGCTTGTTTGATTATTAAAGAATAAAGAAACAACCATAGACAAAATTAGGCATGGACATCTCAGAATAACTAAATATAGTCACATACAATGAGCCGAAAGTTGCTGAAAATTAAGTCATGTATTTTATTATCATCTAATTTACAAATGATCCAAGGGCAGCCCCAGGGCAAGTGCTTTCCATGTTTAAACTTTGGCAAAAACTGTCATAACACCCCTGCAGCATCCCCAAAAGTTCAAAGCTATTGCTTCTATATTTTGTCATAAATGCAGCTCAGGAATTTGTCTTTTTTGTGCACAGTTCTTTGTGGTTAAGTTCTTTAAAAATAATGCCACTGGGGAACTAGTAGAGCAAGACTATTGTACCAGTTATTATTTTAAATCCAAACATTGTAACAGTGTGATGTGGCACAACTCAGTGATTGTACCGCATGGCCCGTGAAGGTTAACGCCTATTACTGACAGGTAATGATACTTAGAAGTTCATGATCAGAAAGTGGAAAATGTGCTGCCCACAAACAGCTATCCCTAGGTGTTTGGTTAGGCTTCGGATTTGAGGCAACCATAAAGATAGGATGATAATAGAGTGACAAAACTTTTAGAAATTAGCACATAAACAAAGCCAATAGTCAGACAAAATGTGTTAGAGGCCTGTTAATAAATGATATATTTTCTGTATACTTTTCTTTTATCAAATTATCCACTCGATATTGGTACTTTTTCTATCTTGAGATGGTTGTAAGAGAGTCTGATTGTAGTTAACAACACCATAGCTGGACTGTCTTCTATGTAGAGCTACTCAAGTGTCCTTATACAAGACAAGGGATGAGCACTGTAGCACACCAGGGCTCTCAGATTTTCCTTGCGGATGGATCTAAGGGATTAGGACAACTATAATATACTTGCATTTTCAAGTGGGCACCTGTATTCACATGTGTCAGTTCCTTGATGAAATGACAGCTACAGGAAGGCTCAAAGGCATGTCTTCATTTCTTGCAACTAACCCCTTCTAAACCTGCTTAATGGCACTGATCAAACACACTAATCCATACAAGACTGTCATCAGCACGAGAGATGCAGTCCCGAGTACACTTCCTTTTTAAATGTATTTGATGATTACGTTGAAATCTTTCATGGATTCCAACGTCAAATGTTATTTTAAGATTGGTGTGCTGTCACTGTGCATGTCGGAGGAAGTTAGGGTAAAGGTTGAGGAATGAACGGAGTCAGAGTAGGATTTTACAGTACGGTGATAAAGGGTAATTCTGTTTGTTTTGTTTTTGCCCTTGTTGCCCTTTTTGTGAGGACTATACTACCTGCTGGCACTGTTTACCATTAGCTCTCTCTTCTAAAGCAACTTTAGAAACTTTTGTGATAGTGTTATAGACAGAGCCAGCATTACAATTTCTGTCCAGTGTTTGGATAAAATACAATGACTATTAAAAGGTTTTGCTTTTCTGTGCAGCAAAGCAAAAGTGCTGAATACAAAACACTGGGCAGGACTTTAGTTGTTTGGATATAACTGGTAGATGAAGATGAAAAATATATATTTGTTCACATTCTCCTATAAATCAAAGTGTTGGAGGATCACTGTTGTAGGATTTCTTGTTGGTGTTTTTGGCTCTTCACCATTGTGCCTGATCATGCTGACATTAAAAAAAAATTGTTCCCTGATGAGAACAGTCTTTTTCAGGATTTTTATGGTGTATGACACCTGCAGACATCCAAAAATCTCAGGTATCATTCGTATCAAGTGTGATGAGCTAGCTCTCAGTTTTCCCCAAGGGAGCTTGTGTTAGAACAATACCTGTGATTTAGGTTAGCCATCACTGTCTCTCTTTCTACTACATAGCCTTTCTCTCTCTCTCTCTCTCTTTCTTTCAGACACACACTCATGCGAGGGCTGTGGCCCATGGGGATATTTTTCTTTTGGCTGAGGGATCAGAAGGATGCAGAGCTGTGAATGCTTCAGTCTCACTCTCCTCTGGTTTGTGCTCTCACTCACACTGTGTTGGGAATTAATGACTTCTCTGTGGCCCATCAACAGCACAAAACACGTGGGGAGAAAACATAAGAGATGGAGTGAGGGGGGAGCGAATAGGGGAGTAGAAAATAACAGATAAACCTGGGACCTTATGTTGAATTCCTTGCCCATGCACAGTACTGCAGCAGAATAGGACTTTAAGGATAATGCTAAGAGGTGACTAGAGAGCATTTGGGATAAAGAAAAAAGAACAATAAGTTGGTGCTGAGTCAGATGGGTGATATTGCAGGAAGTGGTAATTTCATTTTGGCTTCCCACCAGACAGAAGGAAGTGAAAGTGAAGTGAAACACTTCATGCCCTTTCCTTTCCCCTTCTCACATTCAAGTTTAGACACATACTAATTTATTTCATATTTTTTTCTCAGTAACACACATACAGTACATGTTGATGTATAGACTCAGATCGTAAAGAGAAAACAGTAAATGAAGAAATAGAGGGAAAGAAAGAGCGATGTAAAAACGTTAGAGGGAAAGGATGGGATGGGATGGAGAGACTCTTCCCCTAGGTAGGGGCAGAATTACATTTGTGTTTCTACCCTCTTTCCCCCCTCACGCTTTGGCTCATATTCCCAATTCAGTATTGGTGAGCTGACAGCATGGTGACTGAAAAAGGCGCTGACATATCGCTGGGACTCAGCAGGCAAGTTTAGGCAAGGTAGCTCCCCTGAGTTACCCTGCCTGGGCATTTTTTCAGAACTCTGTAGGCCCATACAAGCAAGATGACCTGTCCCCGTACTCAAACAATTATAACTATCCAATCAATTCAAGCTCTTATGCCTTAGCTTTGGCTGCTTCTTTCCAACTTTTTTTTTTCAAAGACATCTCTTTTGAGCCTATTTTCATTTGATCCTGTGCTGTCTCATATGACTAATTTCAATTATTTTGTGACAAACTGTAAGGTACCGTAGTCTGCAGATCTTAGTGACCATTTTTAACCAAGTTTTCTACAAAAAGCATTGCAATATATATAGAAAATGGGAAATGTGTGAATTAAGAAATCATGGAAACACAGGGGTTTCACAGAATTTATAAAAATCTTAATCAGAGGTTTAGCATGTCCAAAATTTACATTGCATAGAGAGCATATACTAAAAAAAAGTATTAAAGGGTTAGTTGTCAAATGAGAAATAAGAAAAATAATAATGTCTCAAGGGTTGCAACATTGTAAATGTACATTATAAGCAAACAAATCAGTTTTGTTTTGTTTTTTATTCACAGAGAGCAGATGATAAACGTGCTCCAATGCTGCTTTGGTGAGAAAAGGTTTTGTCATCAAAAAGCTATTGCTAACAGAGCTCTTGCTAATTACTGAACCCACTGCAGGAATAGAGGCTGCCGTGGGTTTACATGAGTCAGATGACTATGGAATGACAAAGTTTGTGTGAGTGCTACCAGCTGTTCTAAAATGCTAATTGTATACTTTCTGTGCCTGCCTCCTAATGTGTGAATGAATGAATAAATGCATGAATGCATTTATCCAGCTCACAAACTTCATGGACTCAAATGAAATGATTTCCCTTCCATCCTCTAATCATCAGTCTTGACATCGTAGTTGGTTCTTTTAAAAATATTACAGCCTTCCCTGCGCGATACAGTCATTTTCTAAATACAGCAAAAAGGGTGAAATTATATGGCTTTAATGCACAGAGGCAGACAGAATTTGGACACTTTGATCAAGTGTTGATGGTGTCAACGCCATGTTGCTCCTGAATGGTGAAAGTGAAGGAAATGGGGTACTTGTTCATGCAAGAGCCCCTAAGCAGTGTATATGTTTTGTTAAAGATTTAATTGTGTTCAAACTGCTGTTTGATAGCAAAGAACCTGAAATTCCAACAAAAACACAATGAACTATTTTAGTGTTAAATGTGAAGGTGATTGTAGACCGCAAAAACAAAAAGTCACTTTAAGGAAACAAAAGTTTATTATTCATTCAAGGCTGTTAAACACTATCAGGAGACAAGGACACCTGCACATCTGAATCTATAATGAGAGAATGACAAACAAAAAATAGCAAATATAAAGTCTCATCAAAGGCAATGGTTGAATTCAATATCAGGAAGACTACTTAAAGGCAAGAAAAGAGAAAATGAATGAAAATATAAAGAATGTGTTTGTATGTGGGGTTGATGATGTTTTGGTTGAAATACTGTATGCTGAAAGCATACAAATAAATGATGTCCAAGGAACTCTCAACCTGTGCCACAGATATAGAAGGAGGTTTCCAGTGAGTGGCAAGAATTTTCGTAGCTGCCAGTGTTTTAAGATGATGAGACTTGAACAATTATTTGAGATTACAGCTGGTATGGTTGTGGGGTATGTCACAAATCAAGACCTCACACAATGGTGATGCAATTTTGTTCGTTGCAGTACTGGGAAAAAATATGAAGCATTCTGACATCATGTAGAGAAAGATGCCAAAAGCCTTGAAAAGAAGAACTAGAGGTCATTCTACACACACAAAGACACAGACACAAACATACACACAGACACACACAGACACACACAGACACACACACACACACACACGCACACACACACACACACACACACACATACACACACATACACACACATATTGTTAGCCTCATAGCATATTTGAGTGTTTCGGAAAACAAGAAAAAACACAATCTTTAGCAAGCACATTGGTATTTTTTTATTGAAATTGTAACAGAAAGTTCAACCGGCTGTGTGAACAAGTTTGCACAAAAAATAAGACACAACATCGATTGCATAACAAATAAAACTGACTTAGGCAGAATATGCCAAGACTTAGGCAATTTTTCTCATGCAGTCCGCAATCTTTGTATGTAGCGGCAGAAATGCCTGAGTCAAAGAGATGACTAAGGCAGATAGTGATTTTGGACTCTAACAAGTGTTCTGATAGGCTGAGGACATAGGCAATAAGGCAGGATGACACAGCAGTGGTAGGAGAGTAAAGTTAGGCAGATATCACAATTTGCCCAAAAAATGACTTAGGCCATATATATATATGAATAAGTATATATATATATATACATATATATATATATATATCATCTTGCATCATCTCAGTGCAGCAAGCTTAATGTGTTAGTTAGTTGTCTGAGAAAAAATCAGCAGTTTCAAACTGGTATAAAGGCAACTTTAACAAGTGACAAACCTAAATTGACACAGTGCCCACAAACAAAAGTCAGAAACTGTATGTACAGAAATTCCGACTGAAGTTAATAATAAATTGCTCCCCTGTCTATGCAGATACACAATTCATAGATCATTTCCCAAGATAAGTTCACTGAAATACTTATTTATAGAGCTACATATTTGAAATGAGAAAACAAAAGTAGAGAGAAGAAAGAATAAAACAAAAATGAGACAGAATCCTCAATTTAGAATTTTCAAGTTATGCTCTTCAGTGAATGGATGTGAAGCAGCTGGAAAATAATCTCATATAGAGCTATTCTAGTTTAACCTAAAAAGAAATTATATATTACTATAGAAATAAGCCTACTGAGCAACAAAATTTGACCTTAGCTTGAAAAAACAAACCCTGATTTTAAAATTCCATGGTGTCAAAATGCATTGATCTGTTTGTATCAAAATCTTCTCAATATGTCCAAACTGAAAAACTTAGTAGCAACAGACTTCAGCGAGACTGACTTCCACACTGAGTTGAGTCCGAAGACATATCCAAAATAACAAAAATAAAACACACGTTGCACATCCTGTGGAGCATAGGAACTGCCGATCAGAATCTCCAGTACACCATCACTGAAGAAATCCTTACCTTCTTTAGTTGAAGTGAAAAACTGAGTCAACATTTTCTGTTCCTCTTCTCTTGGTACAACATCTTGAGTTGGATTGATTGTAGAATTGATGTGTGGTCGCCTTAAGTGCTGGATTTACACTAGACTGCTGACTTTCGCTTGCTCACCGTAGAATTTATAGCACCAACACTCAATGGCCACGGAGGCCAACCCATTCAGCGTGGAAAGCCTTTACCTCTACATCAGTCCCTTTGGCCATCTGCTAGAACTGACAAAGCTGTTGTTGGAAGTAGTGACATTTTTTTCCCAATATAGCCGGCAATATCTTCAAAGTGAGAACAAGTCTCCCTTGAAGTAAAGGAGGGAGATGAACGAGATCCTTTACTCGACGTTAGTTTTTCTGATAGGAATCACAGACTAAATGGCGTTGGGGAAAAAAAGAGAAGAGGCTGATAATTCATCTTGTACAGCTGATCACAATTCACCTTGAGGATATTTTGAAAATGAGTTACATGTGATTAACGTCAATGGTTATTTAAGGGGTAGTTTTCCTTACTCAGGAAAAGACCAAAGGAAAATAGAGGTTGTATTTACATGGGATTATGCAATGATTGTAATTAATCAAGCCAATAATCATTCAATTAATTGACTGATATACAGTCATCATTACATTTTACAATAGCAGTAAGAATGGGAGATTTTGATCACTAAACAAGCAGTGACAAAACATTTAAAACATCCATTAATGATTGGGCTCCACAGACTGCACTGGTAACAGTGCAAATGCAGCCTTGTAGGAAAGTAATATTTGGTACTGAAGTGCTGAAAGGCTTTATCAAGCAATCACTTCACTGTCATCAAACAGTAATATTAATGCTGCTTTTGTTGAAGAGATGAATTCGGGAGCCCAGTAAGGCATAGATCAGTGGTGCATTATCTCTAATGGGGTGATAAAGCCCACACAGAAAAGCATTAGCATCTTTAAGTGACATCTCAGGCTGTCTGTTTTTACGCTTACTGGTCTGAAGAAAGGTCACTGGATCAGTTAGGAAAGACCAGGCTCCTTCAGCAGTCCGTGGAGGAAACCAGGATAGCGTGGACCAGCTGGCTGTAGTTCACGCATATGAACTGAGATTGGTTCTGTTTAAAATTCCAATCAATAACAACAGAAGAGTTTTAATGAATTAGCAAGAGGAAGGAAGGGCAAAATAAAAATAGTCTGTTGCAAAGGTACCTTGGCATTAACAGCTGTTCTGGTTAGAACAACACAGAGGTAAGAGGGCTCTGAGGAAATCTGGCAGTTTTTAGAAGCCCGTATCCTGATTGATCCAAAGATGAATGAACTACAATTCTGTTGCAACAAATGATCATTTTCCAACTGATGACAACACACTTCTTGAAGCCAAAATAAAATGAAATGAAAAACCAGATAAAAGAGATCATCACATATTCTTTACTCCTCTGACTATAATATTTTAACTTAAGATACTTTGTCAGCTACAACACAGAAATCGTGGCTTGTCCATACCAGCATTTGTGCTCTATCTCACAGCCCCAGCTTTCAACTCTACAGTCCGCCCCAGGTTATTCACAGTTGGATGCCACCAAACTGTCAACTTCCCAGGACCATGCCGTTACCCTAGCTGCACTCCAATGTCTTTCTTGACAAATGCTTACTTACTTAACAATTTATGACAGGGTGTTTTTCCCCCTAATTTGCTTTCATTTACTGATCTTGTTGATATACAGTACATCTAGTCTATCAAGGAAATCATATTTTAATAAATTCCCTTCTTTTATAGCTTTCCTCTGATTTCTTCCATTTTCCTTAAGAAAATTTGACAGACTAAATGAAAGCAATAACTTGAAAACCAGCTCACATCACGTGAAGCTGTCACACAGTCTTATCTTAAAACTGAGAGGTGAGACTACTTGTCATCAGCATGAGATATGATGACTTGAAATTTCAATTCACTTCTTTTTATCATTGTGATATTGATACACAAGTTTGCTGATTGATGAATGACATATACAGTATAGCTAATTATTTCTAAAGTGAAAAAAAAGCTAGATCCTAAATGGATGTCAGTGCTGATACTGAACCATAAAGCTTCCTTCTGCAATAAATGATTTAATTTAAAATGACACAATTACAGTATCTTCTGCTAATTTAAGAAGTCCAGTCAATATCAATTCGACTACTGCTGTATTCACTTCCTCTTTGACTTACCCACATCAGTCCCTATAATACCAGGCCCCTGAATTATCTCCAACATTGTACATTGACAATTTTACTCTTTATTTTTTCTAGTTTTAAGCAGAGGAAAAAAAAATCTTATCTGTAAAGGGTAATTTCTACTATATCCTGCAATGTTAAAGTCATGTTTGTTGCTTGTCAGAGAGAGATAGTAACTGTATGTTCACAGTGACCGAAGAAGAAGAAAAAGGCTCAATCCATAATCCTTACATTCCTCTTAGAGGTGTTGAATATATGCTCATATAGCAAAAATACTTAGCAAGTAAGGGAGAGTTGGGCTATGTCCATATTATTAGGGAGGGAGTTAAAATCTATTATACTAGTTGAATGATTTCCATCGTGCCACCCAGGTCAATTGATCATCGAATGATGTCCCTGTGAAGTGTCAGTCCACACCTGCATGCACATACTCATAACAGCTGCTCTGTTCTGTTGAAACTGCTGCTGTTATCTGATATTGTTCCTTCTGACACCCAGTCCAAGCCAGTTGTGTCGTGCATTGCCTGCTAAAAACATACAGTCTTATCATCTTATTTACTGGTCTAAGGCAGAAACAACTGTTGGTAATGGTAGAGAAAGCAAGTCCCCGAGGAAGGACTTTTTGAAAGACATTATCAGACAGTTAAAATAATGACAATAATACCTTAGTGGGACTCTCATCAAGAGACATACTGTACTAGCAACTGTTGGAATGATGGCCCATCCATTTCTAAGAACTAAACCAAGATAATCTCTTTAATAGAAATAAACAACCAATTATTAATGGCCAGAACTGTTAGCCTAGTAATGACATTTGAAGATATTAATACACAGCTCAAGGGTAATCTCTGTCAAGGGATCCTTGAGAACAGGTACAAGCTGGAAAAATACATCTGGATCAGTAATAGCCAAGTCTTCTAGTGGCCTATAGCAGTAATAAAACCATGCACATGTATGCACGCATCTGTGTATCTGTAAAAGCTAAAAATTGAGCTGCTTTTCACATAGAATTTCTTTTTGGCAGAGTTTGTGAAGTTGACAATAGGGAGTAGTATGTAATTTAGACAAAACTGTACATTTTGCCAATTATATAACAGATTGTACACCTCGCTATGCCCCTACAAGCTGAAAAATCACACTGTGGCTGTAATTTCACTATGAGATGAAGTAGGAATAGATGTGTTGCCAAATTACCCATTTTCCTACTCTTACCTCTGTAACCATAAGATCAAATGAATTAAAACAAGAAAATGGTATGTGCTGAGAGTTAGGGTTTAGAAAATGGTATCTGCTAATTAGCCACATAAACCCCTAGGCTTTGAAACTGTGTGAACATTTGTATGCAACTGTGCATCAATATGTGGCCAGGTTTGGGTTCCAGGTTTCACTTTTCACTTTTTCTCTCTGTTTTGCTTTTGTTTAAAAGTAAAGTACTTTGTAACTTTGTTAAGATAAGTGCTGTTCAGATAAAGCAAACTGTTATCTAGAGAAGACTTGGAGCAGGTGTACTTGTCAAATAAAATTAATTCCAATTCATTTTCTTTAAAGAGGAAAGATCTGCTATGTTTTCTTTTTGTCCATGTTACAGCTTCTTTTATGTGAGGAGCTGATAAATTCTCACTTTTAGCCTTTTATTTTCCCCTTCCTCCTTTCTAAATGTCAGTGCCGCCAGATCAGTGTGCCGTGGTTCCACCCCTGAACACTCAAACGGAATTGAGGGGAGCCAAGAGGAACCGGAACAATTTGGCCTGATAGCAAACCCTCTGCTCAACATTGCTAAGCGACCACCGTGAACTCAATTTCGTGAGCCTTCCCTTACCTAGAGGCTAGAGCTAGCAAGTGAGAGAGTGTGTGTGTGTGTGTGTGTGTGTGTGTGCGCACATGCGTGCTGATGGTCCACCTCTCCAGTGAATCATCCCAAAATCTGTGCAAGTTCTGGTCTGTTGGGTTTCAGTCTGCACTTGGGCTCAGTGTATGTTCATGTGTATACAGTACTTGTGTACATGTTTGTGTGTACATAGCATTAGTGCGATGCTACATGAGTGAGAGGTCTCTGGCCCAACTAGATACCTCAGCTGTGGACCGTCACACTCATATTACAAATAAATGACAAATGATGGCACACATTACTGTAGGTGTGTGTGTTTGTTTGTATGTGTCTGCGTGTGTGAATGCAGTTTCTAGGCTCTAATGTAAACACACAGGGCTTTAAGAGTTATATATATTTCAATATTAATAGCCATGTTTATCCTAAAAATAGTTTTGTAGTAATTTTTGAATGAGACTCCATAATTGCTTGTGAATCATGCACGTCTACTTAGAAAATTGTCTTCTCTTTTTTTCCTCCATAAATAAAACACCTAATAGCTATTTCTACTCATTTATTTCGCATACGTTCAGTAACTATTGATCACATTACACTCAGAGATTCCTCTTTCAGCCACCTTAATCATTTCTTTCTGCCATCATCACAGAGTGTGGTTGGAAAATTGAAGCATCAGGAGCCTCTTTTTAACACTTGATCTTAGCTTTGCTCCCACTTATTTGGTGTCCCCAGCACTGCTTAGCTGAATATTGTATTCAAACATGGAAATGTAACTCAAATGGAATGGCTAACAATTCATCCCTGACTGCCAGGAAACATTCGGTGTATTGAGCTCTGGCTACTTCCCTCCAGATCAGTACTGGATCCGACTGAAGTAGATGATGTATTGTTTCCAAGCACACTGACTGACATACAGGCAGACTGAAAAATAACATATAAAAGGACAGACAGAGACAGAAACAAAATCAGGAATAAAGGCTAGACTACACTCCAGTGTTCTCTAATAGACACGTCAGGCTTTGCCCTTCAGTGCTCATTCTGTGTAAAAAAAGAAAGAAACTCAGTCCCACTCTTCCTTTTCCCACAGAAAAGGAACAACGATGTTACGAAAGGTCTCACCCATTTTAAATGTTGAGCGATAATACGATGAAAGAGCACGGGGAAACGGCTGATCTTTAGTTATAACTGAAGACTAGCCAGCTGTCTAAAGAACATAGTTGAAAATACTATACGTAAATGAATAGATACGTTATTTTTGAATTTTCCCATCACTTGGAACAAGTTCTAACTACCTCTTTCATTCTTGTCCTCACTCTAGTTTGAATATGTAAGTTTTTGTGTGAAAAGAGAAAGACAGGTGCTGGTGCAGATGTTCTTGTCCCTGAAACTACTATGGCACGCAAGCTATGCTGAACAACAAACAAGACATAATGTGACATTTCACAGGAACCATAACATACAGGTAGAGGATTCTGACCTTTCGAAGCACAAATTTATGATTCATGTCGAAACCAACACAAACACATGCACGCATGCGTGCACAAGCACATAGACACACAAACCACCCACACATACACAACTATCTTTCTGCCTCTCACTTAGGTTACACTTAAGCATGATCTGCAGGAAACACTGTTCTCTTCTGAAATTTGAACTGTCAAATTATTTTTAAATTATTGGATTTCCTTAGTATTTAAAATGATTTTCATCAGTCTTGGTTGGGTATTCCTTGAAATGCAGACAAAATTATTTTCTACTGGTATATAGAGGAATGCCTAGAGGTATTTGTGAGACAGAACAGTGGTGAGTATGAAAAATAATGATATTGGTTATTGGTTATAACAGAGAATAAATGTATGTGCGTGGGTGAGATTGAAAATGTACAGGATGGAAATGATGAGCATATATGAAGGAGAATAGTTGTGGGTGTGAGAAAAGATAATGGCATATGTGACAGATCATAATAATGAATGCGGGAGAGAATAATCGTATGAGAGAGGAATAATGTTTAATTAAAGGTAGGTTGTTTCATTCAACAGAAAAGCAGTTTCACTCTCAGATGTTGATTCCTTTACAGCCATCTTTAAAATGAATCCTGTACCTGTTTGACAACACTGAACAAAACGTAAAGTATTCATAATCCTCACTAATGGGCTAAAAATACAAAAAAACACTAGCATGGTCTTTGAAAGCCCGCAGCCAAATAGCACACAGCCTTGGAGCCACCAACAGTAAATGTTCTGTTCCTGAATATGCCCGGATATGAACTTGACCTTAGTTACCAAGCAACACGACCAACACATTCTTTATTACCTTTCCCAGTGCCTGGTATCTAGTACAAATCAAATGGTGATACTCAGAAAAAGATATACACTACAAGTACAAACACATAGTACTTTTTTTAGTGTCCAAATGTGAGAAAGAATGTTACCTAGACCGCGTGTCTGCACAGTTTTTTAAACCTCTGAATGGATATGGACTGCTGCTGTACTCATTAACAAAAGGGTGGCCCCTATCGTCCTTGTATTCAGAGTTTGGTCTAGGAACACTTTCCGAGTGAGTGGTACTGAAACAATTGGTGTGCCACTCTGATCTCGACACTGCTGCTGATCTTTGGATCTAGTCGTATTTGGCGTGCACACTCCCCTTGTTGGGCCGCCTTCGATGGCTCTGGTTTCTGTGGCACTTCATGGTTGCCAAAATCTGAGTGAAAGGTCATTTATACTACACAGTGGGGGAAAAAACGCTCAGGTGTTTGCAAGAGAAGCCACCTGTGTCATACTGAAGTTATACATCCATTCTAGATAGTGGCTACTGGGCTGTGAAGCCTTTCTCAGTTATTGGTGTGTTGTATTAGCTACTCAATACCATTTCCTTCCTCAGAGTTTGCCATCTGTATAGAAGCAGAACTTATCAATGTGCTTTTTTTCGATCTCTGATATCTGTCATTTTCTGAAAATGAATCTAGTTTTCCACTTTTTCCATGTATGGTGCCAACACGGTATGTGGGTTGACAGAGATTCTATGCTGAACTGCACATATTTAGATAAACTTAGCTAAAAGCAATGCTATCACACATAATGTGATGAGCTCCCCAGTCCTTAAATAGCTGCGATTTGAAATCAGTTAGTCATTTCATGCTTATACGCTGTTCCAGATCACTGTTAAGTCATCTACCAGGTGATGCTTTTTGCTTGAAGCAGATAGTCAAAAGCAGGCAGTGGGAAAATTAAAAAAAAAAAAAAATGTATGGCAGAAGAGTGCTGCAGAAAAGAGAAATCCAAAACCCAAAATCCTGGCAACAACATCCACAAGCTTCCAGATGTCACACAACAAACTTCTAAACTGTATGTTATGAACGGATATCATCAGACCAAGAAAAGTGTGAAGGAGACATAATGTATAATTATAAAAACTGTTTTTTTCTTACCAGTCTATCATTATCAGTTGTAGATCTATATTGTAACACATTCTTAAGTTTACCGTGGTGGGTAATTGGTTTTGTGATTTTAAAAAACAGATACACTAGACAGATACTCTCTTTGTCTTTCAAAATTAATTCCTAAATACAAATAAGTAACATAATTCTCCTTTTCTAATGCAGATATGAAATAATTCAATTTATGGTTTGGTAATATTGGACCCAGAAGTGGAGGACTGGAACAGGCATGTGGCTTAAGATGATTTATTGTGCAACAGGAGAGGGGCAGGTGGCGGCGAGTGTGGAGCCGGTCGTAGAGATGAAGGTGGGAACCGGAGGCTGTGACTGAAGCACTGGAGACAGCAGTCGCCTCGGAGTAGCACACATAGAGTCTGAACATAGAAGTCAAGAATTAGAGACACAAAAACTCACTTTGGAAACACTAGGAAAACAGTAAGGGGCCAAGAGAGTTGATACCACTTAGGCCGAACAATCCAGAACTGGGGAGTTGGTCCAACCAGGTTTTATTGGGGTGTTGTGATAAGTGGATTAGCAGGTGTGCCCCTTTGCAGCTGCTGACTCAGGTGAGCCACGCCCTCCACAGACCCACTGAGGAGAGAACAAAAACAAGGAAGGGGAAGAGGGATAGAGAGAGAGAGAGAGAGAGAGAGACAAAGAGAGAGAGAGGGAGAGACAAAGAGAGAGGGAGGGAGAGACAAAGAGAGAGAGAGAGAACAAACCCTGGAGGATTGTGGCTGGAACCCTGATTATAAATTTTTAAAAGGCCTGTGTGATCCCTTCTTTGATTCTGTTTTTTCTTTTCAAATTTAATAATCTATTTATTTATTTATTTCTCATTTGTTATAACTTCAACCAAGGAGATTATGTAATTACCTGTGTCTGTTGTTTGTTTGTTTATTTGTAAGGAAATTGATGCAAAAAGCACTGAATCGACTTGGTTCAAACTTGGTGGAAGGGACATGGGCCAGACGAGAACCCATTACATTTTGGGGCAGATATGGATCATTTGATATGAATTAAAAAGCTCATTCAATTTAACACATGCAAAGAAAAATAGATTAAAGAAAATTTCAAAAAATAAAAAGGTGAGTTGATTTTTATCATGCCCTTCCTTGTTCCATCCAAGCCAAAGTGCTCAGCCCTCAGCTTGGCAACATGTGTCAGACCACATTAGGTGGACAAGTGAACAATGGTCTCAGCCTGGAGCAGGTGGTGGTTACTTGAAACTCTGAGAAGAGGGTGTGCATTAGTGGCAGTATGTATATGTGTGTGAGGTAGATGGGGGCGGGGGGGGGGGGGGCTGGTCTATCTGCCATCTGGAGCACCAGGACAATCCCAGGTGAAGCAGAAACTCTCTCAGTCCACTGAAAGGCCTCTCTCCTGGATCCAAATGCTTTTCAGAGAAGACCCCGTGGTTCCATGTAATGCCTCTAGTGATGGCAAACACACCAGTTCTGAGTGTGAAATGAGCCATTACAAGGTGTGCAGCACCCCCACGCCCTCCATTAAGTGGACTAACCCAAGATGAGATCCACAGGCCAAGTCACGTTTATTTATAGAATGTCTTCCAGAAACTGATTAAAATCTTATGGAAAACAAAGGACACCATAATGTGTGTGTGTTTGTGTTTGTGCATGTAGATGTATAGGACAGTATGTTTATATGAGAAGGAAATACAAGATCTATGTTTCTGAAAAGTACTAACAGAACAGGGAAATACAAGTCTGCAACTGAGAGTTAATACAGGTTATTAGTATTTCTGAATAAAATAAGAGGAAGATTATAAATCTGAACTTTTTAAATCACCACAAATATGAGTCATGCCTGTGCACTCGGATAGTCCTAAAATTACCTGAAAAAGCAAAGAGAAAAATGATAGTAGGAAATTCCCTGTTTGAGTCTGTCAAAAGGTTATAAGGTGAAGTTGTAATATGGAAGAAAAGTATTGTCATTTAATTTGTCAGCTTTTACTTGCTTTTTATATCTTCTTTTTCTTATGACCCTGTAGCATCACTGCCAGTCCACCCTATACACTGAATACACAGTCTCGTCGGGCAACGCAAATATAGAAAGTCGCTGGGACACACAAAGCCAATGAATGGCTCTATCCGAGTACAGGGGGCCCCCTCCTCAATGGACAGATCATGTCAAGTCAATCGACTTGTCTCTGTCCCGGGGAGCCCCGATGTCAATCATCTCAGTGGATGGATTTGATTGGCAAAGGTGCTGCAGCAATGGTCCAATTAATCATTACGCTGCTAAATGTACGACATGATGGTGCCTTCAGAACAGAAATGTGCTTCCAGTGCTGTCAAAAGAAAAATTAAGAAAACTGAGAGCAGAAGTTTGGATTCGGGTATATTTCATGGAGTCATTCACTGCAAACAAAGGAACTGATAAAGATATTCTTAAGGCATTCGCAGGTGAATAAAAACCGATTCTGTTCAAGAGAAATTAAGCTGCTTCTAACAGATGGTGATCCTGAGGCTAACTTAACTTGGGTGTGTTTGTTTGCCTGTGCGTGCATAAGTTGATGCGAGAGAGACGTTTGCTTTATGAAATTCACTGCAGGTGATTTAAAACAGGATGTAATTCTTGTTCATACTGTATTTGGATGCGATTTGCTTTGGTTGTGGTGCTATTGTTGTTATCATTAGAAGGAAATGACGAGTGCTCATACAGTCATGAGTGCAGACTAGGGCTTTATTTTTGCCCAATTTTATATTTGGCCATATAAATTATAAATGATGTTTTGGATTTAATTTTGTCACTATAGTAATCTGACTTCTATCATCAGACAGTTGCAATGATGCAACTTTTTGTGTACCTCCACTTCAGCCAATTGCTATGCAAAAAATAAATAAATAAAAATTTGTAGCTAATCTTTTCTCAAACTGCATTCAGTTTCTGTCATTTGTCACATTTGACCGCATGTTTCTCAGATATTGTATTTGGGTATTTACAGGATATTGTTATTGGTAGTTCAGGGCCCATTGAGTGCAATTAAATCCCTTCAGTCATTCTGGGAGTTTCACTTAAAGGACAGTGGAAAGCTATTTTCTCTTGAAATAGTTACGTTTATATAATTTATAATTTTATAGTTTCATTTCATAGGTCTCAGCTCCGGGCAAAGTGATGAGGGCCCCCCAAGAAAATCTTGCCTAGGGCTCCCTGTTGTCTATAGCCGGCCCTGCGTAGCATATCAAAGCAGTTTGTTACTCCTTCCCTCTGATCTAACAACCAGACTTCCTCATTATTACTTAAAAGCAACAAATTATTTCACTGTATGTAATGATTTTTTTTTTTTTTTTTTGTGATAAACAAACCCAGTTCACTTTTGTATTTGCTGCTACAGACACCAACCGTTGGCAAGTGGTCGCAAATCACTTGAGCTCAGCCTGGGTCTAAGTTAATGAGCCTGCGGAGTAGCTGCAGACGGAACGGACGTCTGGATAACTGAGGCGAACATCACACGGCTCAGACGTGGACTGTTCACCTCTCTGCAGACGCTGCTGTCTCGCCAGCCCCTCGTATTTTATTACCCAGGGCCGTAGACCACTTTCCACCCTCGGTCCCTCACACCTACGCGCCGCCTGCCCCCATCACCACCCCCCTCCAACACACGCACGCACGCACGATCATCCCCCTGCAAGACAATCTTCAAACCTTTAGTCTGTTGTCAACCTAAATATTTCACGGCCCCTCCAACACCGGGGTCATCGCCACGAAGGGAGCGGCGAGCAACGGAACACAGCCGATAACTTACCCGGTTCATGTGGAGGGACAGCTCACACCCAGACGCATGTCCGCATGCCGTCCCTCTGTTTTGAATTCTAAACCCATTCTACGTGCACACTGCAAAAAGTGTCCAGCTCGTCCCTCAGCTCTTGCCCCGAATCCGACCGACGATGCTCAGATTCGTTTAAGTCAAAGCAGCGTCTTTAAAAAACGATGCATTTCACGCCGCATTTCTCGCGCCGGGCTCGAGAATCAAGCTCGCGGGGACCGGAGCGTTCGCCAAGTTTTTTTGCGGCGGCCGAGTCGACGGAGCGACGGCTGGCGTCCGCGCGTCCGTCCACAGCGCGCCCGTCTCTGCTGCTGCGGCGGTTTCCGCTTGAATATACGACCGATCTAATTGCTCTTCTTAGTTTTTCTTTCCACGAGTTACTTGCACGGTCCTTCTGTCTCCCCGCCTCTCCACCGGTTTCATTTGCTCGAATTTATGTAGGTGTTTATGTATCGAGATTTGCATTTTTTTAATTATTTATTGCGCAAACAAATAACAATGAAATTAGAAAAAAACAAAAACAAAAACAAGTTCTGCCCGGAAGTAATCCACTTTTAAAAGAGGTCACTTTCGGGATTTTCCAGGTCTTCACTAGTATTTTAACACTCAGAAAGTCTAAAAACTGCTTGAGGTGAACATTTTTTGCAGTGTGCATTATACGACGATCCGCCCCCCCCACACCTCCCCAACCCTCTCCCCGGCTTCGCCTGGCCCCGGGTCTTCGTGATTGGTTCACCTGCCATGTCCATCAGAACCGTTTGGGCGGGACTCAAACAATCCACTCGTGTTCCCCGCACTGTGAACTGTGCGCCACTGCAGACCAAGAGCGGGGCAGACAGTAGTACATCAGCGACAGTGTCTACTCTATTACAGGAGGACTACTGTTGTCAGTATCTCAGGCTGACTGCTGTTGTTCACAGTCCCGTAAACCGACCCCGCCGGTGCATATCTGCAAATATCCAGAATATTGGGGTTTTTTTGTTTTTTGTTTTTTTTTGTTTGTTTGTTTTTTTTATTTTTTTCGAGGAGCGAGACCATTTCCGTTCTCAAAAGCATTTCAGTGCGCGGGTCGTGAAGTCGGTTGTGTTAACCTCCCCCCCCACCCCTCCCAACCCCCCCATCCACATTTTCCCAGGGACGCACGAAAGACGCACTCCCGGGTGCACCTGGATAGCTGACAGAGCCGTCCGGTCCGGTTAGAGGTCCAGTGGTTGAGAGGCGGCGAGGAGAAATTAGAGCGGAAGGCAAGTGCGGGGAAAACGGAGAAGACAGGATGAATCTCAAGAGTCATTTGATTTTCACCCTCTACACTATTTATGGGATTCTTCTGAAAGGTGAGCATTGGGCGGAGTGGTGCGCACGTACGCGTGTGTGTGTGTGTTTGTGTGCGTGCGTGTGTGTGTTTGTGTGTGTGTGTGTGTGTGTGTGTGCGTGTGTCTGTGGGTCTGTGTGTGTGTGTGTGTGTGTGTGTGTGCGCGCGCTTGGTACAGGCCAGCAGCAGGGCAGGGTGATCAAGGGCCAGAACGCGCGGTCGCACGCGGCTCCTGGCAGAGAGATACGGAGCTCTCTCTCTCTTTTCTTCCCTGTCCCTCTAGCTGTCTGTCTGTCTGTCTGCCCGTCTCTCTCTCTCTCTCTCTCTCTCTCTCTCTCTCTCTCACGAGGTTTCTCATTCCCGTGTACATGCGTGTCCGCGCCTCCGCGAGTGTGTACGTGCGCTGAATGTGCGTGCGTCTGACTGCAAACGTGCGTGATCGTGAGGCGGCTGGAGGAGAGAGAGAGAGAGAGAGAGAGAGAGAGAGAGAGCCCGTCCCGTAACGCCGGGGAGTCACTTTGGATGTAATGTGCAGGAATGAGGGGAATCCTATTTTCATTACTGAACGCTCGGGACGCGACCCGAACAGCGGTGCGTCTCCCGCGTCCGCGGCGTTATGTCCTGTGCGTGAGCGGCGGTGAAAAGAATGAGCCCGCTAGGAAGACAACTCGCCGTGAAATAAAGCAGCCCAGCGGTTGTTTTTGACTTGCAGCAATTGGATGAGTCACAGAGACGTGGACTCGTTTTACGCACCGAGCCGTTTTCATACTTTTGATCGCGGTAACTTTTGAAGCTCGCAGACACGCAGGCCATTTCGATTCAAGTATAATTTATCATTTTTCTTCTACCTGACTTTGACTGTTTGTTTTCCTCTAAAGGTGTCTTATAGTTAGAGCGCACAGTCAGCTCCGGTGTGTTGTGTGCCTGCATCAGGTTTTAATGAAGGCTATTGTCAATAACCCCAGAAGAGTTGTAGTGATCTGTGCTGACCGTCCAGTTTGCAAGATGGAAATCAATTTGACCATGGCTGAGCTCCACTACATGTGAATATTACTCTAATCTCCAGACTCTTTGTGATAATTACAGGATACACAGCTCCCAGTGGTGTTTAGGCAATGGAGGATCCCACTGTAAACAGGAGAGTAAGGTGACTTTGCGGGTCAAGGTCACAGTGAATTGTGTCTGGCTGTTTGATATAAGGTTCTGTGTGTTTCACAAGCATACATCCAATTAGAACTAGAATAGGTAAGATATACCGGTGGAATAACAAAATTAAACGAAAGCCTTTTGCTGAGACAGAGCCAACATAAACAGCTTTTTATGTTGATTTTATGTTTACATTTCTAATTCTAAAATTTAAGTGCCTTAAATTGAAAGATGTCTTAAGTAACAACTGAGTAGAGGCAATGGGCCAATGTGGACAAGACCTGTGAATTCTAGGGCTACAATCATTTGATGGTTTTGAATAGAGAATACAAGTCAGTTCTTTTATACCTCAAGTTGGAATTAACATGGTCATTAAAAAAACTCTTGGCATCATACCAGGCTCCTGTTCCAAAGGATGCATACCACACTTCATACAGAAGCTTCTCCAGCCCTCTTTTTGCCTTTGCGAGTAATTATTCTTTCTGACTAGTTCCACTAAAAACAAAACTGATACAAAGTCGCAAGACTACAACCCAATAGCATTTTTATATGGCAATTTTAAAATAGGCTTGAACCCAGTGTGGACATCTTGACAAATCCAAGGGAATATAACAACCTTTTATTATTTTTTTCAGTTTATGTGAGGAGTTAAAGAGGGAATACATCCTCTTGACTTTCTGGACTGGCACATTCATGCTGTTTGTGAACAGTGGCAGGAGCGAGATGGATTTACTCCGAAACAACTGCCACTCTAACAACAGGGCCACATATGCCTCTCTGAGCTTCAGTTTTGCGGTATAAAGTCCATTTATCCCACTCAAATCATATCAAGATGTAGCTATTTAAAGCATTGGAAAAGACATTTAGTAACATAAAAGACAAAATCAGCATCATCTTGACTTCAGCTGCTGCTTTCCACATGAGTAAATGAAAAATCCAAAATGAAGGATCATTTGTGCTTGATTTCCTTGATCATTTATTGTCTCTTTGAAGTGTATGTGTGTGTGTGTGTATGTGTGTGTGTGTGTGTGTACATGTGTGAGAGAGAGAGAGCGAGAGAGAGAGAGATATTGAGAGCAGTCCTTCCTTAATAACCAGACATGATTAAGGCCATTCTTGACTTAATGAATTGGTATGTAATGAGGTATCTTAGGGTATCTGGTATATCTGACAGCTTGCACTGCAGCATTTATTGACGTTCCAGAGCCTTTCTTTTCCTCTTTATTCTTCCTAAGGGTGGCACACTCATTATGAGTTTGTGTGTGTGTGTGTGTTTGTGTGTGTGTGTGTTTGCATATGTTCCCTGCAAATGTGCGTTCTGTTTGTGTAGCTAATGTAGCTTACGAAGAGAACCAAGCAAAGATGTAAGCATGCCAGCAACAGCAGAGTGCACATCCACATGTCGTGTGGTTCCTCACCCCACACACACACTCACATCAATCTCTTTCTCTCTCTTCCACTCTCTCCCTAACCCTGAAGAGGATAATACTAGGCTGCTTGATTTGAACAGTCATCTCCCAGTACAAGGCCTATTATTGTATAGGTTCCACACAGCAGGCAGGTCAGCCTCCACCTGAATGAAGTCTATCTAGCTGAAGCCACATCCGTGCGCTCTGTAAATGACAGCTGATTCAGCCCCTCTGGCCCAGTGCCAGCTGGATTCAGGGATCCAGATCCACATCTCTTTCCCTGACTAGACCTGCTCAATAGTGTATCTGTGAAGTGTTGTGATGGAGGTTGCTGTTTACCAACAGGCCGAGTTGTTAACATATTATCCACTGTGTCTCATGTGGCCATGCTGGAGCCAGTGAAAACAGCCTGTTATGCAAATGGGCCTCTTACATAAGAGCTCGTAGCTAAGCGGCAGGCGAGGGGAGATAGACGCAGAGAACGACAGAGAAAGAGGGAGATGTTCTGGAATAGAGGAGTTGATGTAAGAGTAATGTGGGAGGAGAGGTGTGGAGGAGGAATGTGCAGTCTTCTCAACTAAAGTGTGCAATATGTACACTGGTTGTTGTTTGCTATTTGGATGCGTGTTTATCTCTGCCGCTCTGTTTCCTGTCGCTCTGCCTGCCTGGTATTCTGTCTGTGTTGAACTCTGATCTTGCTAGCCTAAATACAAACCCCTGCTGAGGGATGTGTTTATCCCTGCAGTGAGTCTAAGCTGCTGAAGGCTGACCCTCCATCCCTCTGTACTTCCATCCATTCCTCCCTTGCTTTATCCTCCCATCCTGGTGTGGAGCTTTGTACCACAGTAGCGTGGGAAAGCTTCTGATAACAAGCGTCCTTGTGTGTGTGTTTGCAGAGCAACTGATTACATGGGAGAAACAAGATGTTCTCTCTTTCTTGCTTACTTGCACTCTCCCTCCCACTTGTGTGTGTTTGCGATGTATTCATTTTCATGGCTGTGCTTTGATGGGTAGAACATGTGAGGTGCTCTGTGCCTTATACCAATGCCATGAAGCTTCAATGCTGAGAATCCTCAGTAGAGCAGCACCGACTCAATGTGTATGACAGTAAGTCACACACAAACACACAAACACACAAACACACAAACACACAAACACACACACACACACACACACACACACACACACACACACACACACACACACACACACACACACACACACACACACACACACACACACACACAGAGTTCCACTGTGGATTCAGTGCTGCTCTGCCAAGGGATTTCCCATGATCAAAGCTGGTCTTTTGTTAGTCCAGGTGTTAAAAAAGTTAAAACAGAAAGGAGGAGGAGGCTGGAGGGGAGATGTGGTGGGATTTGGAGCTTACATGCTCTCATGACAGAGCAGAATGTGCCTCTCCAAAACTGCTCCAGAAACACTAAGCGTGATCCTTCCACCTGTTCCAACTCTTTCTCATATCGGTAGTGTAGAAATCCACAGCTATTCAGATGCACTTATAGAATGTTTAGACCTAGGGATAAACTAAAGCAGGAAGAGGGAGGAGGCAAGTTATGTTTAAGCTTAAAAACACACAGTCGCATATGGCAGGTATTCATAACTGGCAAAAAAGGCATCAAACAAGATATCATGAAGGAGTTTAAAAAGTTTTAAGCTGTCTGTAAATGTCCTCTGAAATACAGAGTGCCAACCAATAGTCTGCTCCCAAACCAGCTTGTGGAAATCTCCTAGGTTTTTATGAGCTTCCAGAATAGCATTTGCCCACAGAGGATGATGCAGCACAGACTGCCTTGCCAGCCAGATTAGGCATGATTATTTTATTTTATTTTTATGATATCCATTGATATTAGAAAGGTGAAGAATTTACCAAGAGCATATTCCTTTTAAAACTTAAAAAACACCAGTAAAGTTGCTGATTTGATAAGCACAAGTATAATGATATTACATATAGACCTTCTCTTTCTTTGGCATAAGGGGAACTTCAGAAACACTGAGGATACAAAAACACCCCAGAAGAAATCTGCCAAAAAGTCCAAATGTTTAATTACTTTAAATGTTTGTTAAGAAATATTCCTAAACTACAGTTTTAGTTAGAGGGAAAATCCAATCTGCCTGTGTGTCTTAACACAATGTAATGAAGACTGTCTCTTCCAATATTATGGCCTAACAATAAAATGATATGTATAACCTCTAGATTTCCAGCTCACCTCATTTTGTGGGCACTCACATTCATCAATTGAGCTTTAAAGCTGTCATAAAGTATGCTGAATTCTGTAATACGGGGCTTCACAGTCTCTGGCAACTGTTTCCTGAAAATAGAATAAATACTCCAGCGTAATTGGCTGTGTGAAGGCAATGCAACACCGTGACGGGGAATTGTGTTAATCACTGCACGTTTCAGTAATACAAATCAAAAAAAATTTCCGAGTAATGTTGTCAGGCATAATTTCAAAAACACGTCATATTCCTAGATTGTAATTTAATTCTAATTAATAATACATTTTTTTGGCCAAAGTGACGGGCATTATCTAATCCTCAATTCTTGTCAAGAATAAATGTAGAATAAATGTAGATTTTTATTTTGGCATCAAGGCTGTGCTTCATAAGTCTTAGCAAAGTGCAATTTAAAGCCAGCCAAAAGTGAGAGAAGGGAGAGATCAAATGCGGTCTCCCATGGAGAACGGTGAGAATACAAGCCCACTAGTGGATTCAGCTGCAGCGGCAGCAGACAGCGGGTTTGCACCCTAAATAGGCCTCCCAGTAGGTGAAAGAAGTGTGCAAGCTCAGCTAACATATAAGCTGATGGGGCTTTTCTTCAAAGTTAATATGTAGCTATATATGGTACCGAGTCAGAATATGATGTGCATTTAGCGATGTGAGACTAATGTGATAAGAGACTGTAAGTTGCCGGTGAAAAATACCTTGTTAATGTTAAATGCAGAAACAAATAAAGCACAGTTAGAAATGTATACAGGAGGTTGTATGAGGTGTTCTGGCTGTGTTTTTATGATGAGCTTGAACGACGAGTTTTCTCTGCACTATGAACTATAGCTCAGATTCAGTACCATGCATCATTCTCCTAAGGAAGTTTGGGGCTTTTAGGATCAGTCAATTTATCTGGTACGTCTCGCTTGACATGAAAATTGCTAGGATGTTTGGCTTCTTTTGTTTGCAATAGACTTTAGCAATTAGATATAATCTACCCCTACATATTAAACAAAAGCACATATATTGGGAAAGACGAGGACTGATTGCATTAATGGGTGTGGGTGCGTCAGTGTGTGTCTACGCGAGCATGCATATGTGATGTCTGTATTAGCATTGAATTCCAAAGGATTAGAGCGTGGCTAATCTGAAACTCCAGTCTTTGACAAGCCATGTGTCACTAATCTCAAACACTCCAGAATAAAGAGACACAAACACAATCACCTTTTGGATTAAAACTCTCCATACGAAGGGTGTTGTAATCTTTCACTCAAACCAGGAAAATGTAAAAGTAGGTCTAGAAAGAGAGAAATTAAAGAAAACCCAAGACAATGACATTATTTCCTGTCTCTCACTCTCTCTCTCTGTCTCTCTCTCTTTCAAACACACACACACACACACACGGATACATTCAAAAAAATAAACAAATGAGGTGAAGTGGGCTGATTTAACATGTACTTTCAGTTAAACCTACTGTGCTCTACAGGTTAACGTATCATCCAGCTCTCTTAACAACTCTTAGCCTAGATAATGTTCTTTTTATGTTATGTGCCCTTTCATCTGACAGCTTCTTTTCATACAATTCCCTGAGGGCCAGAGTCTGGAGACTTGGTAGTACATGTTACAGTAATCATTTTCTTCAACAGAGATAAAGATATGGACAGCCGTGACTCTGCCTTCTCCCTCAGCTCTTCTGCCCCAACTCTGATATTGTTTTGGGACTCTGTGTCCCTTCTTGACAGAAATGAATTAATCCAGAGCAAAGTAGGCCCATATTTTCTAAGGAGACATTTTTACACGCGGTTCCACATTGTATTTGTACACCAAAAACATACACGCTCATGTGATTACACATGCACACTTGTGCACAGAAAAACCCCAGCAGTGTAAAAACAGTGCAGTGAAAAAACAGCTGACAAATCTTTTGTTTTCATGGACTGTAGTTGCTATGATAATATGAACTAAACATGAGATGAATCTTTGAAATTGTGGTATTTGTTTTTTTTTTTTTTTTTTTCAACTTTTCTGCTGCTGTTTTTTATGGCCCATATTCAGAGATAACTTCCTCTGTCCATATACACAGACATATTTTTCATTTAAATTAGGGTTGACAGCAGGAGTAAATTCACAGGGAAGGTAGAGATTGGAGGTAGATAAAAAAAAGAATTGGGAAGGGAGAGATAGATGCAGCTGTTATTTCCAGGCTCTGAGATTTGCAGTTGACGCTCAAGGAAATCTCTCTTCTCTTCTCTTCTCTTCTCTTCTCCTCTCTTCTCTTCTCTTCTCTTCTCTTCTCTTCTCTTCTCTTCTCTTCTCTTCTCTTCTCTTCTTCTATTCTCTTCTCTTCTCTTCTCTTCTCATACTAGATAAATCATTATTGTCTAAATAGCTAAAGGTCCATTAAAGGAAATGAACCCATATCTACAGAAAATCCTGCAGGTGCTCCCCCTAGACACTGTTCATATTTTCTCCAAATCACTGCTGGTTTGCCTTGAAGTAATCTCTAAAATGAGTAGCATCCCTTTGTGTTCATTTCCTCTTGATCGCTATTACACATTTCGAACAGATATACAAAATACAGCTGGGTTAGCTATATCTGCATAACTTATCCCATGCATATGCCTAATTTTACTGTTATGGTTCTTTAGAATCATGCAAAACAATGATTTATAGCTTAATTGCTTAACTTTTTCTTACACAGCAGCAATATGGAATTATGGCATGATACTAATTGAAAAGCAGGATTTGCTGCATCCACAAATACACATCTATGCACTTGTTTTAGCATTACGGTCTCAAAGGAAGCCTAGAAGTAGCTAAAGCTAATTGAAATATAATTCCCTGAAGACACGTTCATGTAAATTGACTTTCTGTGTGTGCGTGCGTGTGTGTGTGTGTGTGTATATTCATATTATCGCCAGAAGTCACTTCATAGTCCCTTGTCTAATCATCAGCTTCAGCGTCCCCCCCACATCTTAATTCGGTCTTTGAAAGCTATTAGACACTCTTTTGCATGAGTACCATTTCTAAACACATCTAATGTAGTGAAATTATACAGGTAGAATACACTGGTGCTGTCTAAAGCTCTAGCTGAACCAGTCCTTCCACTGCAGTTGGTGCAGGCTGTAAATCAAAGTAGTTTTTACTGTTGTGTTTAAGTCCTTATTTCTCAGGGAAGTGGAAGGGTACAGAAAGGCTTCAGATGGAAGAAAAAGGAGGATTGTCCAACATCTTTAGATGACTGTTTGTGTCTGTTCACGGGTTTCTGTATGTATGTGTGTGTGAGTGTGTGTTTGTGTGTGTGAGTGAGAAACTAAAGAGAACATGCATTATATTTAAAGGCTGTTATTAAATGATTACTTTTGAGAAACACAGGTATCAAATTTCATCTGACTGAAAAGGTTTTGTAACATAAACCCCTAAGTCCTGTCTTTCAAACAGCCCTTTGAAATGGTTAGGACCAGACAAAATGTCTTAAAAACGATGATTTCAAACATGTACGCTAGCACACACACGCTGGCACACACGCTGGCACACACGCTGGCACACACGCTGGCACACACGCTTGCAAACACACTGGCACACACGCTGGCACACACACACACACACATACACAGAATACACAGAATGTACATAATACATTATAACCCTTGACCTGAGCATCAGATTTTCATTCAGAAGAGGTGTTTTTATTGCACTTGGTATACTTAATTGTTTGTATAAATACAGGCATTCAAGTATATTTGACTTATAGGGTATTTTCATACACACACACTCATTATATTGGCCTTGCCATCTTCTTCCTTCAGTTGTCTCTGTTCAGCTCTTTGTGACTCTGCT
Source organism: Istiophorus platypterus (assembly GCA_016859345.1). Taxonomy (NCBI): domain Eukaryota; kingdom Metazoa; phylum Chordata; class Actinopteri; order Istiophoriformes; family Istiophoridae; genus Istiophorus; species Istiophorus platypterus. The sequence continues at coordinate 12,050,061 of CM029129.1, read as the reverse complement.
GCTATAGTTCATGATGTCTTCCCGTCAGTTGGGCTTCGTGTCATCTGCATTTTTTATATCCAGTATGGATCCTTTTTCTGAGTATTCTGAAATCCTATGCTGGTTCAGAGTTTGGAGCCTGGCCACTCCCTGTGTAGAGATGGCTTCAGGCCTGTTGTAGAGGGGAGGGAAGATGGAGTCAAGTGAGACAATTTATAACAGTTAAAAACCAAATGAACTGAGACCCTTGGCTTGGGTGAGCGAGCGGCTGCATACATAATGTGCCTTAGGGATTTCTTCGCAACACACACACACACACACTTGGTGCTGTGCACTTTGTGTGTATGTGTGTGTGTGTGTCCAACCTCGTAAACACATAACACAGAAACACACAGCCCCCTCCACCATCTGTCTCTGTTTGCCACATTGCAAATCCATTATATGCTACACAACATTATTCCCCCCATCCTAAGTGATACACAACCCTTAGCTTACTTCCACTATCCTTCTCAGTGGAACGGTGACAATTTGCTACTGTGTACATATCTTTGTTAAAGATGCTCTAGCATGTTTCCAGCTGTATTTTAATACATATTTTTATGCTCCATTTGATTTCTTTTTTTGTAAGTTTGTGTTTAGCACTGATACTTAGAGATTTAACAAGCCTGTTTGCTTGTTCCTACTGTTTAATGTGGGAATTTGCGTGATCAGACATTTTCAACTGGTCCCTTTTGAACTGTCACTGGATTTAGATAATCCAGCATCTTCCGGGATTGTTAATTTTTTGCATTTTGGCAGAAAGATTTAACACTCACACATTCACACTTTATGAATCTGGCTCAGGTTTGGCTCAGTAGTTTTATAGCTAACTCATCTGCAGTTCTAATCAAAAAGCTTCCCCAGTCCTACACCTCCTGCTGAGGAAACAAAGAAGTTATTATGTTTTTAAATGGTCTGCAATTATGGGTAATTTCACCGTCTATCTTAAAGCTATTTGCTTTTCTCTCACTTCGCTCTGGTTGGGTAGAGCAACCACTGTGGTTTGCAAAAACAACTAGTAGACAAGTTAGACATATAGCAGATGCATTCTTTTGGAAAGCAGAATGACCTGCCTTTCTTTGCACTCCCTCTCTGTCTCTCCTCATCTCTTATCATTAGAAATGGGAAACACAGTTAACTCAATTCCTCCTTTATCTTCTTCATTAGTGTTTGTCTCACAGTGCACTCAATTACTCAGTCCATCACTCTCCCATACACACACGTCAAAAGCTTCCACTGGCTGCAGTGAGTCAAAAATCTCATGAAGTTAGAATCCAGTAAGTCTCATTAGTGAGTAGTGAGTGAGGCCGAAATTTTGTACTTGTGTGCTTAACATAAACATTTTAAAATCATGATGTGGGGTTTTGCAGCTCTGCTTGTGTGCTTTGAAACAGTTTTTAATGAGTATAGCCTTGTCATTCGGCAGCACAATACTACAGTCTGATGCTTACATTACTATTACTACACTAGTTAGAGCCTTACTACTATGGGATTTTATCATTTTAAATGTTAATATGTGGGTAAGTTTTGATGGATTGGATTTCGGTTGTAACCTTGGCTTTATGTTCTGGCCTTTGGCAGGAATAATTTATTTTTTGATTGTAGGACATTTATGTTAATGAGGTTTTTTTTGTTTTTTTGTTTTTTTACAGTAGAGAATTTGTCAGCATAATTGTTTCGAAAAATTGTTTTTCCTACTGGTAGTATTCTTGCAAATGCACTCATAATCTGGCCACCTCATACCCAAATAAGCAGAATAAAAGACACTCACCCACACGACTTGTAGAATACAAAATGTAAAAATATAATTCCTAAGCAAATGGCCTTTGAATTTTCTGAAACAACCTTTTCTATTGGTTTTAAACATATTCAAGTGAATTAAGCAACTGCCTATCTGAGAATAGGCAGTAAGCTAGATTTTCTTGATTTGTGGGACACTGAGGGTGTGTTTTGATTTTCTCTTTTTGAAACTATACAACTGAATATTTTACTCTTGTGTTGTTTCCTTATCTTCCTTTACAAATTCTTACTATGGCTACAACTCCAGACTAGAATGCCAGCATGCTAATGCTGCTGTATGTGTATCCAGTTCAAATGGACCAGCTAATGCCAATCTGTGCTAATCCTCTGAGAAGCACCCTCTGAGAGCAACATTATCATGCTACTCTGTAGTTGAGATGGAGCGTGGGGCAGAGTGGACAAGAAAATGGTGAATGGAGACATTGGCATGGCAAATTTTAAATCATAACAGCTGACACGCACAAATTCTCACCCCAGTGGTCACAGTTCCTGTTTCTTCACCCACACATAAGCACAGGCAGACACGTGCACACACAGAGCTTCAGACATAAGCTATTATCGATGGTATAGACCCAAAATCTCCTGGCATGTCCATAGTAATGAGACACTGTTAACCACAGTTGCATTGAGCTGGTAAATGGTAGCCTACTCCCCAGGACTAAGCACTGACCCTAAGTCCTTCATAATGCGCTGGTCACTCTAATCCTGACCTTATTAAAAGTGAGCCTCTAACCAAAAAGGAGCCATATCATTAGACTGTAGTAGCTCCTTGATACAGCTGGTCCTAGCCCAGCCTCTTTGAGGGGAAGTGACCTTCACACTAAGTAATCCGGGAGCCACCTTTTACCCCCATAGGCATTATGATGGCAGAGCTGGGTTACTTCAGTGTTACATTTGAATCACATTTGTAATTATAAGAAAACTACAATATATAAGCAGGGAAGAATCCAGAAATAATCATATTGACAATGTCTGAGATTTACTATGGCTTTAAATATGGACCATTTCTGTATTTATTTATGGCAGTGCAAGGTGTAGCTCTGCAATGCAGAGAGTATTGCTCTGTATCATATTGCATATGTTCTATATGTTACAATAATGTGAAATAATGCAAACTTTTCTGTTAGCAGTAAATTTACACTATTTAAACCACATGCTCATATCCACATGAGAAATATTTAGTAAAGACAAGGTTTTTCTTATATGAGATTTATAATAAAAACTGTAGTTTTGATATATTTTCCTGATACCTTAGCCTTGATATCCCACACAATGCAGCTCTAATTTTATGTAGAAATTAAATTGATAAGTACAAGATAATCATTAAATAGATTAACAGCCGTCTTACTCTCTCATCTCATGAACGCATGGCTCTGTCACGCTTTCAGACTTGGTGAAGTGATGCTGATGCCAGTGTTTATTTCTCTCACGTTTGGGTTCAGTATGTCTCCATAGAGATATTGCTGCATATATAGGTCTTTCCCTCCCATAGATTGAAAATTTGACATTTGCAGTTACTCAGAGACACTTCTCCACTTTAAATTAAGCAAAATGCTGAAATCGCTGACATTATGGCGCATCACTTCTGTGCACAGTGATGCACAGTAAGCTGCTGTTTTAAGCACAAGTATAATTCTGTCATCCTTCAAGGAAGAATAAAATGAAATACTAGAGACCAATCCCGAATGTACCCGTGAAGCAGCTAAGCAGGCATGTATTTACTAATTTGTATCAAATTAGGTATTTTAAAGTATGATGCTATACCAAACAGAAATATTATCTTGAACTGCTTGCAGTGCTTTCATCCCTCTCCAGCTTGAGCAGCAAAATTAATAGCATATTCCATAAAGTCTCAGAAGTTCTCCTGATAACCAGTGGATACTTGTCATTCAAAGGAGACCACCTTTGATAGAAGAGATAACTAAAAGCGGACAAAGGCAGCAGAAAATGCACCAGGGAAAGGAGATGGGTTTTTTTGGTATGTTATGTGAATATATGTTGTTCTTTGTCTTGGCTTGGATCCCGAGTGCCATGTTACTGGCCACCGTGGGCAACGTTTTCTTAAAGCCTTGCTGTGATAAGATGTGATGAGACAGGGTTGAGGGTAACAGCAAAACATTGTTTTGCGTGTGTGCGCGTGTGCGCGCGCATGTGTGTGTGTGTGCGTGTGTGTGTGTGTTTGTGTGTTAGTGTGTGTGTGTGTGTGTGTGTGTGTGTGTGTGTGTGTGTGTGTGTGTGTGTGTCATAAATGAGTTGAAGGTGAGGGAAAGAAGAATTAGAGGGATGGGGGCTAACAGTAGAGAACAAAGAAACTCCTATATCACATCTGCTCCTCCAACATATTTAGACAGGAAAATGGAACAGAGACAGATTAACCCAAAGAATTCAAAATTAAAAGACAGTGCATAAGGAAAAAAACTGAGTCAAAAAGAGAACAGCAACCATGCATAAGATATTCAGAAGTTGAACCTTGGTACAGCTCCTACCTTATGCTCAAAAACATAAACTTACATACACCATCTCACAAATGCAAAGAGTATACAAAAACTTAGTTTGAACCAATTGTTATGTACAGTATTTTTCACCAAATTTAATACAAGAAAATCTAATTATGAAAATATGATGCAGTGTCTGGTTCAGTTAATTTCTCTGCTGCATTTCTAAGTGAAATTTCTCCATGGACATCAGTAAAGCAAAACAAACTAGCGAAGCAACTACTTACTACCTTGGGGCTGCTGTAGTGAACTTTAATGTCTTACAAGGACATCAACATAACTGTCTCCAAACTTCACAGCCTCTTTAATTTAGTTGCAGGATCTACATCGCTATTTGTATGCAGTTTCTCCTCCACCACAAAACTCAGTGGTGCTTGTTAAAACACTTTTCATATCTATGCAAGTGCAATGAATGGTGTCTGACAAGGGCGCTTGTCTACCAATTGGAGTATTCTCATAAAGGAAGCACCCTGCCAAGATGAAAGCCCCGGGTGATGCTGGAGAGTGAGATGTCGGGGGTAAGAGAGAAATGAAATATCCAGATAGAAAAGAGAGAGAGAGTAAAGGTGTGGGAGGACAGACATAGAGAGAAAGATACGAAAACATGTTGCCAAAAAAGTGAGAAACAAGTAGGAATGAAAACCCAACTTTCTCCTCAGACAGAGGAAATGTAGATAAAGACAATACTTTTGATGGGTCATTTGCATTTCAATCTGGAGGACAATCCAATACCCTTAATGTATGGCGGGCAGCAATTTTTTCAAAAAGAAATGGAAAAAATGGCTAAATGTTGGCATTCAAAGGTTTTTTTATGCAACAGTATCTACTTAATCTTGGCAGTTTCGAAAATAACTTACATTTTGTAATCAGATATTAAGACACATTCTGTAAAGATTTTGTATGGGTTCAGTTATTGATTAACCTTATCCAGTGAAACCCACACATGTTGTGGTCTGGAAACTTTTTTTTTAAACCAGAGCAAGGGAGCAAGGAACAGTAGCTATTTATCCATCAGAGGAATGGCTGTTAGATGCAATGCTGATGTTGATGATGTACCCATGTGAATTAATTAATAATTAGCGTATCAGACAAGTCTCCCATAAGGTCTCTTCAAAAGCTTTATGCTTCTACCGAATCATCTTCTGAACCACTACAGAGGATAATACCTGTGGTTGTCGGGCTTGGAATAAGGAGGTGCTGAAAGAGGTGTTTGGTATGAGAGGAAGAAAAAGAAGGAAGAAAAATGCACAAACTGCATCGTAAATTTACCTGTTTAGTAATATTTTGATCCAAAATATGTAAAACATAATGTAAAACTGATGTAACAGAACCTTTTAGTGACATGGTGGTAAAAATTTTCCTTCCAGCTTCCCCAATCAAATCGATAGATCCCTTCTCCCACTCGGTCCCTTTTCTTTTGTTGTCATAATAATATCGCTTTCTTTCCTGGGCCGTAAAAAAGTATTTTTCATGTAATAACAAACCTGCAACCCAAGAAACCTATGAAGCTCTAGATAGCACTTTTAAATTTGATAATCTTTTCTCTATATTTATTGATATTGTTTTAACTAGTAACAAAGACCCATGAACAGTGCTTTCTAACTGCTATTTTTAATATATGTTGAACAAATAGTCCTTCATCATTCATGTAATGGCAATCCCACTGACCCTTGATACCAACATATAGTCATAACTGGCTCTTATTGCTCCTCATTCCAACTTTGGAGCAGTCATTCTAACAACAGGTCTTCAAAATATCAAATAAGCATTAGAGCCATCAAACTGGCATTTGACAGGTGCAAAGGTCTGCCACATTACTATGTTGCTCCTGTTCCATTTGGGCTCTCTGCCTGGGTTAAAATATGTGGTTGGAATTTGGGAACCTAAGCTTAAAGTGGCTTGATCTACTGCAGTCAGCTAGAGCAGAGAAACTAAATGAGGTGATGTCTTCATAACTGAGTGTCGTACATCCACTGTACAATGATATAAGCCACAAGGATGCCGTCTCTGAAAATGTATACAGTGCCTGCTTTATAGACCATGACATATAATTTCTTCTCCTCAGAATGATGCGTACAGTGCTCTGTTTCCTCCAGAATGCACCCAGGCTGGGCTGATGAAACCGTTACACTAGCAAGCTACTTTCTTTTTGTTTCATTCGGCGTCCTAAACACTCACTGTCTCCCTCTCTGTCTATCTCTGCATGAACTGAGACAGTTCTCTATCAGTGCTAGTTCTATTCAGCTGCATAAAGGTTACCTGCATCAGTTAATCACATTTAATCTGCGATGTCTATCAGATGGCTCAGATCATTTCTGACCAAAGCATTTCTGTCTCTTGGCCTGTATAATATGTATTGAAAGGCGTAACCATATATTAGACTCCAAGACCTGTATTGGATTTCTGTCTCTAGCAGAAACAAAGCTTTCATGTTTTCTGTTCAAGCCACTTAGACTAGTTAGCAAAGGGATCTTAAATTAAAGAACTTGGTATCCCAGACTGAATTAAGGTCATTGTGAACTCTATGGTACTTTCAGCTAATTTTAGTTCTCTTAATAATGACAATTATTTCTTTCTTTATTCTTAGCTTAATTGATCCTTTATAGATTTTCATCTGTTGTTTCATTTTTTTTTGTTACTTTTTGTTACTAAACTTAATGTGATTTACCTGATTAAATAAAAAAAGACATCAATGTTGGTAAAAGAATGTGGATGTGAACTTTGGATGCAGCCGAAATTTGATGTTAATATAAGTAATTAATGGATTTTACTTGGAATAGTAAATCCTGAGGAGCTTGTTAAACACAACCTGGAGTTGTATCCCAACCAGAGAGTTGCCTATTGATGACTGCTGGAGGATACAGTAGATTTAACACACACACACACACACACACACACACATACACACACACACTGAATACAGCAGCAAGGTGATTGGTGGAGAAGAAGCGTGGAGGAATCTAAGTGGTTTAGTTGGATCACCAAAAGGCATCTGACAGTGTGGAAAATCTATGAGCACAGTCTTTGGGATTGACCTTTTCTAACCTCCATTTGCCCCATAATGGAACGCTCGCCATAGATAATCACCTAAGCATGTATCAAAATTAAATAAAATGTCTCATTTAATGTAAAAAACAAAGAGGCTGTTTATCTGCCCTTAAAAAGTTCAAACTTGAAGAGGCACACTTTAATTTTAAAAAGGAATGCTGCTAAATGACAGGGAACATAAAACATACAAACTGGGAAAATTGGGGCTTGGTGTTGAATCTCAGTACATTCTAACAACAGACCGAAATGTGTCTGTACAACCTAGTATCATAAGTTATCATTAAATCATATAATTTTATGTCTTTTGTATAGATAGAGTAATCGGATTGCTTTTTACGCTTTTCAAATTTTAATTTCATTTAATTTGTTTTATTTTGCGACAAAATTTAAAAAAAAAGGTTGTTAATTTTTAAACATTTAGATTTCATAAAATAAATGTTGAGAAAAGTATCGTTTTAGTATCAAAACAAGACAAAAATTTTTTAGGTATAAACTCCGGTATTGTTTTGACTTTTGAATGTTATAGAAAGCCTTAAAATAATATCCAGCCCTATCACCTACCTGCAAAGGCCACTTAACGGTAAAATGCATATTAAATGGGAAAGTGCACTGCACAGAAGACAAAATGAAGCAACTCTTAACAGCCATGTTAATTTGAATTTTAACAAGGCTTGGTCACAGGTTCTGGTGAGTTTTTTTCCTGCTGCTGTTAATTAAAAGTGCAGGATGTGGTAGCCAGAACAAAAGTTTGAGGTGAACGAAAAAAAAAGTATTTTCCACTGTTAGTTGTATTAGGATGAAATTGATGCAATTAATTTAACGCCGTTGCACTTAGTGGGCTATTGTGTGCCTCATTGGACTTCATGCCAAAGGTGCCACAGACACATTTAATGTAATGAGACTGTGTAAAACTTTCACACCTGACAATGATGTATATATTGTAAGCTACTGAATAGCTGCAAGGAATCACACATCCCTCTGACTTTGCCTCTCTCTCTCTCTCTATCTATCTATCTATCTATTTATCTATCTATATATATAGATATATATATATATATATATCTATATATATATATCCATATATATATATAGAGAGAGATATATATATTTTAAAGTATATTGTATTTTGATTGTGACCACATATTCTGTTTGTATTGGATGCCATGATTTTTTGTGTCTTCCTTGTTCAATCGCCATTCAGGGGTCACTGAGCCTACGCTTGGTTGGGATCTGCCTCTGCTTTCTGTATCTGACAGTTAAAATATTACGCCAATTCATAATCTCTGTTTAGGGAAAGATAACATTCTAATCTACTTTGGCTTTTAGTTTATTTTTTCTCGTTTTTCTCTCTCTGTCTCTCTGTCTCTCTGTTTCTCTGTCTGTCTGTCTGTCTCTCTCTCTCTCTTTCTCTCTCCCTCTGTCTGTCTCAGTCTCCGTCTCTGTGTTTTTTTGTTTTTTTTTTACCTTTTTGCTTTGTCTTCCTGGAGAGGAAACATGACTTGTTTACAGTGTCTGTAGTGACAACTAAATGAAATCACATTTCCCATCAGTCAGTGGGCTAATTGAGGCTAGCTCCTCCATTAGTTGTCTGCTCACATCTTCGTTGTAGGCAGCCAGACCGATCAATGCTCAGCCAGAGTTGGATACTTGGGTGCATACACATGCACGCCCTTACTCATACACTCGCACACAAATTTCGGGGCACATGAAATAATTTGGTGTCAGTGTCTTTCTTCCATATTGACAATCCAGCTTTATCTTACCCTAGTGTTTTCATTTTAACAAACCTTTCTTTCATTTGCAAATGTTTGCATGCAATCCGAGTAGAAAAATACTTTCACTGCTGCATCAGGATCAGAGGAAGGATGTGATACAATCAAGGATAATACTTTAACTGCTCTGAATGTATGTAAGAGCGAGAGAGCTGAGCTGCTCTTCCTCATCTTTTGTGTTATAAAGAGGAATCTGGCTGTTCCCACAGTCTTGGCAAATCCTGCTTTCCCAAATCCTTTTCTCAGTAATTCTGTTGTCCTGCCAACGGTGAGGGAAAGCGCAGAAGTGCATTATGGACTGGTCATGCATGAGTAACAAGGGGCCCCTCTGAATCTCTATGTGTGTGTATGTGTGTGTGTGTTTTCTCTACTTTTCTTCCCCATAGAAAACTATCTATTATGCAGTGGCTCTAAGTGGCCCTCTGCCCTTCACTTATCGCACATGCATACTCACACCTACACACCAGCGTATGGAAAAAAAACAAACAAACAAAAAAACCCCTACCTCAGTATTCATTAGAATCTTGCTTCTGCAGTTCACTGCAATGAATACACTCACACCAGCACCTTTCTCCTCACCTATCCCCTTCCTGAATTTACAACCATAAATTCATCTGTGATTTCATATGGAAACAGGTTGCCTTGAGCTTCTTTCACCGTGGACAAAACGAGCCAAGCCAAGATAAACCTGCCTCTGTTAGAAAATCAAACTGTAACAATTTTCCACATGCCAGAAAGAGATCATTTTGCTGTTGGACGAGGCAGGCGTTCGGATTCAGTGTTGTGAGGATTATGGTGATACATTAGTCCAATCTGTGTTGATCTAGCAAAGCAGGAGATGAACAGCCCTTATGTCAGATTGTCATTTCTATTGGTTTAGGTTTTTATCACATCTGCTTTGGTCCAGTGTATCTTGGCAAAGCTTTCAAAAGCTGCACCATGTTTGTTTTTCAGGACATTGCTTGTGCCATTGCATTCAACTGGCATTAGCCAGATTCGACCATATACATTTAATTTTATAACTGTGAATTAATAAGTCCATGTACAGTATAATTAATGGCATATTCATGCCATGGGTGTCCCACATGCACTGTCAGCTACTGCTATCTTTCTGATCTCAGTCTGTCAGTGTCTCAGTTACATGCAGGTTACATGCAGGCACAAGGTGCAAAACTTTAACCAAGTCATGTGTAACTGGTTTGGCATGCACACATGTATTTGCTGATGCTGCACTGCACTCTTTCTACCCCTCTTCACCTTGCTCTCAGGGTTTGTTTCGTGGGTGTGGGGGTATTGCATGTATGCAAGTGTTTGCATGTGTGTCAGTGCTCAGACATGCTGTCATTTACCTTGCTACAGGCACAGTTGTGGTTTGGAGGTTGACATTGTTTGGCTTTCTTTTAGTCACATTCTATTTTTGTTGTGCCTCAAATGCAGCATGACGCCTAGCCTACGGCACAGTATAGTGCAAAGTAACAGAATGCCAGCACGCAGGATTTGTGTTATGTCTTTGTTTATGTTTGTTTATATGCCTGCGTCTCAAATCAATGAAAACCCACTGCACACAATGTGTAAATAAATGATTCCTTACTAACAGAAATCTAATGGATCCATCTTTGTTTCTCTCTCTGTCTCTCTCTGAGTGTGTTTGTGTGGCTGTTTGCATGAGTGTTTGCTTATATATCCTGATGATGTGAAAACTGCTAGTGAAAAGTTAAATAATGACTAGAAGTGACAGAGACAGAAGCTTTGAGGCTTTGGATTTAATTTTTTTCCTCGCTTTTTTCTCAGCCTCTCAGCACGCAGCCAGCCAGAGCTGAAATGGCTCTGCAGGGTCAGCTTTGGCCCCCTGACAGGCTGACGAAGCGAGCGCTGTCTGTCAGGGGCCATGCCTATTAAATGATCAGAGACCGCGTTCCCCTGATGCCGCTCTAGCTGAGAGGCCTCAACCTCCTCCCGGAGGCCGGCTCAGAGGTGTGTGTGTGTGTGTGTGTGTGTGTGTGTGTGTGTGTGTGTGTGTGTGTGTGTGTGTGTGCTTGTGTGTGTGTGTGTATGTGCTTGTGTGTATGTGTCTGTGTCTGTGTCTGTGTGGGTGTCTGTGTGGGTGTTAGTGTGCATACATGCATGAAAAATGTATGTTTGATCATGTTTTACTTCATTCACAAGTGCTTTATGAAGCACTTGAATTTATAAAGACCTCTATATCTCCTGATAATAAATTAAATGACATCAAGCATCAAATATACTATTCAGGTCATTATTTGACTCTTGTCAACTGTTTCCTATCAGGGTCTATGAGGACAGGTTGCTGCTGCTGGCAAGTACAAGGGCTTGCCAGCAACAGCAAAAAGGATGTGGCAGAGGGCAAAGCGTCATTCTATGTTAGCTTTTGCTTTCATAGAATTCCTTCTTTATAAATCTCTACATCCATTGCTGTTAACAGAACTTATGCAAGCTCTACTGTGCCGAGTTCACAAGATCTAAATGTGTTACCATGGGTAATAGCATAGTACTGAATACAGTTCAGCCTTGCCCAGGAAGAGATCTTGACCCAGATAGGTGATTTCTATGATTTTTTTAAAAGAAAAACATAGCTATTTCATCACCATGTCTATTTATCAAGGTTTCTAAAGCTAAAGTTAGGTTTTTACTCAGTTATGGCTAAAACTGTAATTATATGATGCCATCCTGGGGTGGAAAACCAAAAGATGCCAGAAGTCAGCCATTTTCCCTTTTTTATGGATAAAAACCTCTCCAAACTCCCTGTTCTCTACTGTCTTTCAGTTTTTTTTTTGTTTTCACCCACTGTTTGGCTTTGTGGTTGGAACCCACAAGCTGCATATGGCAGACAGCTAGCTCCAGAATTCATTAGAAAACCATCCACTGCATAGAGTCAGCTCCAGTCCCATTGTGTTGGTTTGGATCTCTCTGAGTGTGTTTGTGTACATGTGTTCTCTATCTCTGTCACTCTGTTTCTGTGCATTTATTAAGTATTCTAAATAATGCATTTACTCGCTCTCTAAATTAAGACTGGGTTTTAAAATATTAAGAGGTCTCGCATCATTTTCACTCCGCGAGGTTATGTTTTCACGCGTGTCTGTATGTTAGTTTGTTTTCTGGTTTATTTGTCTGCAGGATTACAAAAAAAAGAGTTTGAAATTTGGGAAAGATCTGGATCATTTACTATGAATCCGGCTTTTGTATCTGAAGTCTGGTGTATGGTGTTTTTCATTGGTCTAGGTCGGGGTGCAGTATGTGCTCTGCTGAGTGCCATTCTAGTTGATAGCATATTTTCTTCTATCACCTGTGGTTTAGGAGATAGAGCAGGTTGTCCATGTAGCTTATGGTTTGATCCCATTTTCTGTCAGTACATGTCTCCAACTGTCCTTGGGCATAACACTGAACCCTAGATTGCTTATGATGGCAAGGCAAGCGACTTGCAGGGTAATTGCTGCCGGCGAGTGTGTGATCAGTAAGTATGTATGAATGAGAGGCAAAATGTAACATGCTTTGGATAAAAGGGCTTTATAGATACAGCCACTTCCCATTAATTTAATGAAAAAATTGTGAGAAATAAAACATAACCATGACATATTGGACCAGTGAAAATTGTATTGTATTGCATGGATTTACTGAAATTACTTAAAGGAATTTTAAAATCGAAGCTTGTTTTGTTAAACTAAAGTCACTCTAGTACTTTGTGTGTGTGTGTGTGTGTGTGTGTCTATGTATGTGTATGCATTAATCGTGCATGCCCATGGTTTAGAGTGTCATTAATCAAGCGGAGTATTATTGTTTTCTGCATCTTGCCCAAGTCTATACATTAACATTTTAATGACATTACTCTCCTATTAATCTGCTTACCACACAGCCACTGGTGCAACTTATAAAACTATCAAAGAAGTACTCTGAGAGAAAAAGAAAAGAAGGCCATAAATAGAAAGGGAACAGTAATTAAAAAGCCACTTTAATGAAAGAAAACTCATAAACAAGAAATAGGGGCAAAAGAAAGGAAAAAGTGCATATGCTGCAGTCTTGAATTAGACATGCGACAAATAAATGGATGCTCTATTCAGAACAGAAACACTAAGTGTGTGGCAATACAAAGCCATACTCAGTGCCTCCAGCTATACCTACTATAACTGTATAATTGTAACTTTGTGCATTCCCCAGAGCCTAATCAGATAACTAAATTAAAGCTGCAGTCAACATCTCACAGTCTTGATTTAGTAGCTTAGCAAACTGTTTCCAAATGGATTTTAATGTCTGTTTAAAAATGCAAAAGTATGCAGTATTTTCTTTGCTTTCTCAAGCATCTAAGGATGAAGTGAAGCTAAAGTTTCACTCTAAATGCTCTCTAAGATTTTTCTTTGCCAAATAATGAGCTGATTAACCTTGTTCTCCAGTACTAATGAATCTGTGAAATTCATTTACATGGAGTATTGGAGAAGTTTCGGGCATCTTCAGTTATGAAGGACAAGTGAAGCCAATGGGTTGCACTTGGCCACTGCGCCTATTAAATCCGGGCCTCTCAAATCAGTTTCTAAGATACATACATTTTTTGCTTGTTGAAAATGAAAAGAATCAGCCATTAATTTTACTAAATAAATATATATATATTTTTTTTCATTTCTGCATACTTTAGTTTATACAATTAAATGTATAACCACAGGGCTTGAATTTAGTGAACTAGAAAATGCAGAAACAGGTGCTTCAAGAGGAGACTGCAAAAAGGCTGCCTCAGGGTGAAAAGGCAGTCACCAACTCTCAAACTAAAGGTTTGTGTGTGTGAGTGTGTTTCTGTGTATATGTCTATGGATATATGTGTGTAAAGTGTGTTTCTCTGGTTGTAACACATAGCTTAAAGGAGACAGAGCCACTCCAAGCTTTTGTTGTTCCCTCATGACAAGCATGACTTGGAGTTTGGAAAATGAAGAAGCAGGCTCAGCTTAAGCTATCACAGGTTTTTCAAAAGGCTTAAAACGACACTGAAGAGACTGAATATCAATCCTGTTTAAAAACTCATACAATATAGCCAGATATACAGGTGTGAATCTTTTATAAGACAGACGTTTCAGTTGCTAGTCTCTTTAGTTGTTTTCAATACTGTTTATGTTGTATGTGAATAGCACACGCTCACTATCATACACCTTTACATTATCAAACTTGTCTTTACATTCACTAGTGTGTTCAATTGTTGGGTATTAATCTTTAGCCAAAAAGTGCCAGGTTACCTATTGTATTGGCTAACACAAATAGAAAAAACTGAGAAGAAGTGGCAGGACCTGCTTTTGCGGTTTCTGAATCTGAGTGGTCAGGCATGTGCAACTCCCCTGGCTGTAAAGCACATCCACCCATTTGACTCCTCCCTTCCTTTCTCCCATTCTGTCTCACCACTCTTTCACTCAATGTCTTTATTTTCACTGCAATTTGTGAAAGTGTCAGTTTTGATATATGCATAGATGCTCTGGCTCGAAGGCGATTCTTGAAAGTTGCATCCTGGCAGCCCAAATGTGCAGTCCAAGAAAAGCTCTTATGGGCTTATCGTGTGCTGAGAACACCCATTCACATAATCCTTAAGCAGCTAGAATCCAGAACATCCATCCCTGTCAGCTATTGTCCTGTTCAGGAAAAAAAACGATAGTGTGTGTGTGTTTGTGTTTGCCTGAACGCATGGCACATACTGTACATATAAACGATGCTGCCTCCCCGTCCATGCTTTCCTGTATCATCATTTTTCACAAAACTCCTCCATGTTTGTGTGTGTGTGTGTGTGTGTCTATGGAAAAGAATAGTGGTGCTCCTTAACATGGAAATGTGTCTTTATGTAGTTGATAGCAAGGGGAAGAGAAGGTTAACATAGTTGTCCATCATTCTATTGTAAAAAATTAACCAAAAGAGGATTGAACCCTTTGTTGTCAGTAATCCAACTATTTACATTTCAAAAGAAGAGTTAAGTGGTTGTGATGGACACAAAAGCAGCCTGGTACTACTGTCATGTTGTGCCATGGTCACGGTAGGATGTTAGTGTAGTTAAGGGGTAAACTTAGTACAGAGTACACAAGGTAAAGTTGTGAACCCTTAATTAAGAATTAGTTCAGGCCATCAGAGTGGACTTACATTGTTATAGTTGGGGTGAAAGCTTGTTCAGTTGCGTTTCTCAGATTGTGTGTCTTTGTGTGTGGGAGTGCAGTGTTGCTGGAGGGGTGTTCCCCTGGCAACCTGACCAGGGTCAGCATGTCACACTGTTTCACTGACTGAGTGTGCTGCCATATACAAATGAGGCCTGTGCCGGCCTTCAGATATTAGCATTAATGAGCATTTGCATATCAACTTTTGCTGGTGGAAAAATAGGGCATAGGAAAGAGAGAACAGGCACAAAGACAGAATTTGGCTTTAAAAAGAAAGAACTAAATTCTTTCATGGAAAAATAATAGGATTATCAGAAGGAAGAGGTAGCCTTGCTTTCTTTCCTGCCAACTCATTAGCAGATAAACAGTCGCTTATACAAAAGAAATTTGTTTATGTGGTCTAGCAGGACTGAGGGTACTCTCTATGTTAATAATAAGGATGCAAGCTAACGGCCATGGTTGACGTGATGTACAAAAAAGAGCAAAACCCCTTACGTTTTCAATGTCAAGTGCATACACCAATTCCTGTTAAAGAAATAAAATCATACAGTAAGTCTTTCAGAAATAGTGTGTATTCTTGTGTGTTTTTTGGTGTGTATAACATGGAATTCTCCAATCAGCCTTTCAAAAACCAAGCCATTCTTCATAGATCAAAGAGGCCACCTCTAACTAGCTCGCTTGTGGATCAGGTGTTGAGATTCCAGCATGCAACCCTCTTTTTATCTGTGGATTGCACTCTCTTTCTTTGTTGCTCTATTAGTCTCTCACTTCATACAGCCCGTTCGAGGTGGAAGCGTTGCGGCTTTAATTCCGCCCTGCTGTTGTGTATGAAAGGTACGAACATGGAATTTTTTGGGGGGAGGGGGGGGGCATTGTTATTCCGGCAATAAGCTGGCAGCAGAGATAGTCACAGACCTGGGTAGATTTCTGTGTAAAAGAGAGAACCGGCAGACGCTGATGCTGTTTTGTTACATATCACTCCTCTGATTCTTGAATGCTATTTAAAATCCCACACTTGGCCAGCATTACGCCGGTTTTGCTGGGTTCAGCATAAACAAGCAAAGCCAGAATAATGAGGGATCTTCTTAATGGCAATATAGCAGGATCCTTGTTTAAAGGACACTTCTGTTAATGTTGCATTATTGCAGCCTGTTTTTGTCTTTACTACTTTGTGTGCCAAAATGGACAGTCGTATGAAATAATGTTAGATAGACAAACTGCAATTTCTGCTGTTGCTTGTTATTATTTGTTATTCCCCTTCATCTGTGCATGTATGAGTTGCTGACTGAATTGTAGTAAACAGAAAAATAAAGGCTTACTTGATTTACTATGACTTCTGGTAGAAGTGAAATGTATTGCAGTATAGTGCCAGCTACATTGCAAAACCAGATGGGATGATCAAAGGACAGCAACTGTGAATCTCATTTTACAGAGCCATATACAGGATAATACAGCACAGGATAATACAGCACACAAACTAATAGTAGAAGCATGAATGAAAGAGGAAGGGGGAGACATTGATGGAGGCCATAAACGATAATATAATTTTAGCTTACAAAATCTCTCCAAGCCTATTTTTTATACTTTAACACATATTTTTTCCTAAATGTTAATTTCAAATTTGCAAATCTGTTAATTTTATGGATTACAAATACTATATGAGTTAACGTGTGTGTGTGTGTGTGTGTGTGTGTGTGTGTGTGTATGTGTGTGTGTGTGTGTGTGTGTGTGTGTGTGTGTGTGTCCATACAAGCCAACTCTGAGGAAGCCTGTGAGGCACATATAAATGTCTGATGCTCTCTGGGGTTTGCTTTTAGTTGCAGTGTAGTTTTTCACCGTGATGGGATATTGACAGAGGCATCATACTCTGGGCTATAAGTAGATTGCACACATTTTCACATTCACATTCTCAGGCATGGACACATGGACACATGCACATAAACACACAAACACATGCACAGAAAATAGTTGATGTATGGGTGTAAGCATATTTAGAGATTATCAGGTGTACTAAGCTGTCTCAGTCAGGATAAATAAGGTTAGATTTGGCAAAATACATTTTTGCAAATGTGCTAAAAATCCTTAAAGGAATTCAAATGATTACCTTCATCTATTCATACTTTGCTGCCTTACATTCCTGGTTTCCTCAGTCACTCAGTCACTCAGTCACTCAGTCACTCACTCACTCTCACTATTTTGCAAACTGAGGGGGTGGATGCTTTTACATATGCAGCAGTTTTGATTTTAAAGCCCTTTTGTTGCCCACTGCTAAAAGCTTTTCCCCTTTAAGTGCCACAGGAAGGAACCTGCAACAAGCAACAACCATCTTTTCCTTACACTTACCAACTTCCCAGCTCCCATTTTACTGTCTTTCTGCTGCCTCTTCTGCTTCTCCTCCTTCTTGCACTTTTCCGTTCTCTTCCCTATCTCCCTACTTCATTTTATGTCAAGCAACTGCCTGCTGTGAAAGCTTATGCAACAGCCCCTGCTTTGCGCGAGCACACACACACACACACACACACACACACACACACACACACACACACACACACACACACACACACACACACACACACACACTGTTAAAAACACACAGTCACATACACAAACTTACTGATGAAAAACGGGGTGAAAAAGAGTACACAGACAAGACGAAGAAGAAGAAGAAGAAGAAGGGATGAGATTTTTTTGACTGGAAGGCAACAGCGAGGTCAGTCCTATAAAAGCGAATGTCTGTTGCTGACCGACTGAGTGGTAAAGTTACACAATTGGTCGACTGGCTGACTGGTTGAGTTTCCCCATTGGCTCCTCCTCTTTCAAAATGAATTGGCACACAGTTTCACATACGTCATAGGGGAGTTGTTTACAGGTAGTGTTGCTAACAAAGTGCTTTTGTTGCTACATTTACTGACTTTTCAAACCCCTTTAGCGACTTTTCTTTACAAAAGCACCTAGCGACAAATCTAGCAAAATTTTTTTGGACAAACCTTAGCTACTTTCTGTAGAAGAGAGTCACCAGCTTTCCCTCAGGAGGCAGACCTCTCTGCGCGTCTCATTCAACTGACCAGACGGCAGCTGACAGAGATATTCTCTCAATGATCATTTTATAGGTAAATATAGGATGTAAAAATAACTGAAATCACAGCATGGCAGCATACGGTTGTCTTATACTCATGTATGGTAATATTGTCAGACAGTGTCACAGTTATAAAATCATGATCTAAGCTGTGAAGAGCAGCAGCTTTGAAATGGCTTGAAAGTGACTGCTGGTTGATATGTAGTGTTAACAGCTGTTTTTCAGTCAGTATTTCATACATGTTCCTTTGCCTGACAAGAGAAACAGAAAAATCATGTATATGAAAAAAGCTTTATTGGGAATTCAGATAAATTAATTTACCGTATATGTGATTGCAGGGAGTCGGAGAAAAGCAAAAACAAATGATGGACTTAAACAGGCCATATAAAAGATAGTTTTCTCTCTTTGACTCCCAAAAACCATGATTGTGTTTTGAACTAATATTATAGCAATAAAGCAACGTTTATTGAGTGGCTTCTCTCTATGATATATCTGGTGGTCTAACATTATATATTTTTCATTGTTCTGTGGCCAGAAATTTGATTAGCTGTAAACAAATAATCAGGTTGTTGAAGAAGTCTGGTAATACCTCCTGAGAAACTTTTAATATACTCTGCTATTATTTTGTCAATATTTACAAACTACCTTGACTACCCGAATTCTTTAGTAAGAACTCTTTACGAACATGTATGTGAATACTGTATAAGGCATTCCATGTATGTTTGGCAGCTTGCTGGCTTGTTTTGTTTTAGGTGCAAATTAAAGTTTGTTTTTTTTCATCGAGAAACAGTGCAGGTTGTATTTTAATCAGTGAAGTCAATTAATAAATCTAAGTCGGCCAATAAGACAAGATGGGCTATGTAAAAAAAAAAAGTAAGATTAATAAGACAAAGAGGGTAAAGGCATTTCTTTATTAATGGTATGATAGATTTGACTTTTCCTATCTATTGTCCATCATAAATCAACCAGACTATAAAGTTGTCTCACCTTTTAATATTTTCCTAGTGTTGCCGTAGTGATTTTTGTTTGTTTTGGCCTGCTTTTGATTTCCCTGATGGAAACTTAAAGTATCCCCATCGATTCCCCTTAAAGCCTCCTTCTGCAATCACTAACACACAACTGGATGCTAGTTGTTTAAACTTTATGGTTTCTCCTGTCTTCTCTTCTTTCCTTTGCTGTTTGGATTTCCTTTTTTCCCTAAGTAAATCCATATTCAAAGTATCCCGTGGTGGTAAGTGGTTTAGGAGAATTTTCCCCTTAAATTGATGCGCTCTATATTAAGATGATATAATGAAATCAATAACTGTGCCTAGTTATTTGTTTACCTTTAGGCAGTCAAAGTTAACAGACTTCAGTACATTAGATAGACTGATTTAAGACTAATTTAAAGCCCCTTTTGTTTTATGCTGCAGTATTGTAGTATTCACTTTAAATATTGTCTCTTAAATCCTTGGGCTTAATCTTCTCAAGGCTCTATAAACTGTTATTTTGCAATTTATAAACTCATCCTGTCTTGATAACAAGTATAAATGGTCATCTTGCTGTCTCTTATTGTTAGCAAAGCACAGACAAGCAGCTGCAGTGCATCTACTTCCGAATGAGTATGCTGCCAGATCTAAAGCTAAATTTTAAGATCACACATGCCTTCAGGTTGCACAAAGATGACTTGCTGTCACAGTCTCAGTTAAGGCTGAGGTATTCTTCATGCAAATGTAGTTCAAAGAACATCTTTGTACTGTATGTGCATGTGTGTGTCAGTGTGTACTGTACGTGGGCGTATGTGTTATAGAGAATCCTTTAATCCCATATGGCATGCCACATATTGTGACAGGGGGTGTTCCCGCCTACTGCTTTGGTTTTGTGAGAGAAAAGATAATTATTTCACCTTTCACTTGAAATTCATTATCAGAGGGAGAGAGAGACAGGTAAATGACAGGTAATTGCTTTTCAGAGTCAGCACCATTCTTCCTTCAATATACCAGAGCAAGTGGGGAGATGTGAGGAATAAAAAAAAAGGTGAGAGAAGCGAGACAGAGACAGAGTGGGAGGAATGGATAGGACGAGCTAATTTCCATAATGAAAAGGTAATAATTTGTGGTGTTAGTATTAGTTTCAGTCTAGTGTCTACGGCATGTCAGCTCCTTGCTTGAGGTCATTGTGTGGTACCAGCCATGCATGCTAATTCATTAACAAAACCTCACCCGCACGGCCTGCCCCTTCTTAAGAATGTCAGTTTCACCTTCCCTCTTTCCTCTCATCAAAACCCACTCCCTTCCTGCCCTACCCTCCACATGCGGCTTCCTCTCCTCCTTTTTTTGTCCCACATTTCATGTTTCTTAGTCCATCCAAGGGACACATATGGTAATAAGGAATATACAAATGAATTATATCCACTCAGGGGATCTCACAAAGGCTGTGGAATACGATTTCATCCAGTACACCCTCTCACTTGTTCTATTCTTATATTGTAACATCAATAGAAGCCTTTCCTTTCTCCTCCCACGCACACAAACACACACACACACACAAACACACACACACACACACACACACACACACACACACACACACACGCACACACACGCACACACACACACACACACACACACACACACACTCAGTCCCCTCCACCCAGCCACATGAATGATTTAGGAGCATGCACATTGACTATCTGCCACCTGCCTTGGGCTCTGCTTGGGCCCACCTAGCGGCTACTGGCCCTGCATGTTAATGCCTACTGGATAGGGACTTGCATGTTAACATGGAGTGGGACACTAGGCTAGCTGACAGAGTGGCAAGGAGCTAACACTGTGCACCTCCACTAGTAGTTAAAGGGCTGAGATAGGGTATCAAGGAAGCTCTGCTTTTAAGTCCTTTTCACTTGTGGCATTGCACGTCTTCAGCTGAATTAACTGATGTAATGATTGAGCTCTTGGATACAATCTGGACCCTGATAAGAGCGTCTGCTGAATCCTTAAATGTAAAGGATTTTAAGTCCAGAACTGCGACAGAATGGTACAGATATATCAAGTGAAAGCAAAACATGTAGGCCATTCAAGTCAGAGGCAGAGAGGTTTTGACCTTTTTTCACTGCAGCAACTTCCTTTTTTTAATGCTTTCGGGAAATACTGGCAATGGTGGCTGCTGTTGCTATGTGACTAATGGAAAAATGTTTGAAGTGCACTTCCCTTTTGCTAACTAAAAGTTTGACTGTTATTCTACTCCCAGCACTGGGAAGTTAGCATGTAATTAGGGCTCACAGTTGGGAATGTGCAGCAGCAGTGTGTTGCTTCTGTTGTGAACAATGAGGAGAAGTTTTTTGTGTTGGGTCACACACAGCAACGGTGAATCACAGAACAAGAAAAAAATTGTAAATGGGATAAGAAGGCTGTAAGTCTGTTACTGCTGTGCATTTTACACTGTTAAAAGGAATTGGAAGGAATCATGTTTGTTAGGCTGCTGCTATGGCATTCATCATGAAGCTGGCCTTGGTGACTGACGAACAGTGATGATTTGAGACACATAAGAAAAGCCTCACATAAAACCAATGTCCTGTGTGCAGGTTTGTACATATTGTAGCTTAAAAAAGAATAGAGTAAAGAGTGCTTTAAACTTAATTTTAAATAAGCTTATAATGCCTCTTACTATAGTTAATCATGAATTGTTAGTTTAAAATCTAATGGGGTTATGAGAGTTATGGCTTTATAGTGAGAATATTTATATCTCATTGAATCTTTTATCAGACTCTTTCTAACATATATTTTTAGCCTCCTATGTAAATATCATTTTGCCACAGAATTGTTCTTTTTCTCGGGCCTCCACACCCAGTCACTGTGTGCAGAACTAGTGTCTGAGCTTAGACAGCAAAGGAAGGTAATTGAAATTCATTGTATGTGTATGGTCACTTTCTCCCCATTAATTTTTGTTTCCAACTCACTTGCTTTTCTAAATAGACTTCATTCTTTTTCAATATAAAAACATGTGCTTGAAGAATATTAATGTCTAACTTGCGGGCCATTTTAAGAGGTTGAATACATTACTGGTTTAGAGAAAACTGTTTCTGAATTTTAATTGACATTTTTATTAATCAACCAGACATAATTTTAAAGAGATTGATGCATTTGCATCAGAATAATTCATTCTCAGTGATAAATGTGTATTGAGTAATGTAGGTTCACACACAATGCCCTCTGCTTATGTTTTTGCTAACTACATAATGTGACAACTAATCTTACAGTGAAAGAGTACATTTACCCTCCTAGAAATATTATCTTTGGAAAAACCAAACATTGTTCCAAACTTTTTACTCTTTTAAGGTTTACATAGTGAACAGGTAAAATAACTTGGTTTGGGTTTAATGCATGACACCAGCTCCAGTATTTAAGGTGTTGCTGTTTGATTTATGCATGTATGTGTTCTCTAGGTGAGATTGTGGTCTGTGCGTAACTGTGTAACAGGATTAACCCAGCTGGGTTGCATATCTCTTTCCACTATCTCCCACTGGCAATGCAGAGTGTGTCAAGCTGAGGAGGCTGTCAGTGGGTGGGCGACATATTCTCAACAACTAGAGGGGGATTTTATAGAGTCTGGCAACCGCTACAAATGGGACACAGGCAGGCAGCTCCCCTTCCCCTATCCACCTCCCTCTGCCGTCTGGGCTTGTCACTACTAAAAGGGGAACAAAAGCAAGAGCAGCTAAGGGCTTTGATTGTTCTTGTTTGGAGGAGAAATGTGTTGTAAGTATGATGCTAGCATTTTAACAGGTTGCTCTGTAACATCCTGAACAAGGGTTTATGCTAAAGGTGTGCAGAAAGATGGCTCATCAAAACGTTTGCTTGTTTCACATTTCCTCCCCTCAAGATGCAACTGAATATTCTCAGTTGTTAAAGTGAGAGAGAAATATACTATCTCGGTAATGCTTTTCCCATGTCCTTTAAAGCAGAAGGGCATGACCATAAATTTAAGCGCAGAAGCAACTGAATCAACATGTTGTCTGTCTCAAATGAATCTGATGTCTATAATGGTGTTTGACAAAACAGTGAGAGCACAGCTGACAGGTTCATAAGAGTATCATCTAATATACACATTAAAAATACCAAATGGAAAATGACTCCTCAAAAGAGCCCATTTTCAAATGCTGCAGGATTCAGATAGTAGTTTGGTTCAATGTGGTTTTAATACCTACCGTATAAACATACTGTAAATTCTAGGAATGAAACAATTAGTTGATTGCTTGTCTAATTGATGGGCAGAAAATGATTAAAAATTTGGAAAATCTGTTAATCATTGAACTAATTTATTAACAGAAAATAGCTGGTTTCAGCTTCTTAAATCTGATGATATCTTTGTAAAATTTATATTTTTGCACAATTAAAAAAACCCCAAAACAAAACAAAACAAAAAATCCACATTATTATATTTATTTTATTCTGCTTCTTTGAATTTTTGAATTTTCAGGGTTTTTTTCGGGATTTTAACGACCAAGTAAATTGACTCAATGGGAATGATGAACAGATAAACCAATGAAAAGAACAGTAAGGGGTATACACTACTACATATACTATCATCTTGCAATTTTCTCCAAACTGAAATAGAACAGAATTCAAAACACACACTCACAGAAGTAGCCACATGCGCAAACACATGCAGGTGGTTCAAGTGTTGTTGATTGTGCTCATTAGCACTCATAATCCTGGTTCCTGTCAACAAGTGAAGCAGTAATTGTTTTTTTTGTTGTTCTTTTTGTTGTTTTTTTTTAGACTGTTGATAAGGAAGATTTCATGAGACAGGAAACTTAATTGTGTCTTTCAAAAGCGCTTATCTCTCAATTAACTCAGGGATGCACTCACCCTCTAAGGGGAATATGTGAAATGCTTTGGTATACAGGGGCAGTATCTTGTTTACTTTGTTTTTCTTAAGTGGACAGCCCTTTATTTATTTTTTTCTTTACATAACTTGCTTGCAAGCCCGCACACGTCAAAGAGAAAGAGCAAGAAAGAGACGGAGAGAGAATTACTTCTAGTGTTTTCTTGTTGGGCACTGAAGCATTGATAAATATTCTACTTGTAACAATAAGTAGAAGAGACAGAGGTTGTCTGGGCATACCTCCTCTCCTCTCTCCTCTCCTCTCTCCTCTCCTCTCCTCTCCCCTCTCCTCACAGTCTAGATCAAGATCCACCATAGTTTGCAGAGGTGATGTCCAGAGCCTCCAGGGAAAGAGCTATTTCCTTTTATTTAGGCTAAACAAAATAACTGTCAGTTAACAAACAAGAAACAAGGAGCACATATGAGGATGCATAATGGACTGGATATCCCTATATTTTTGCCTCATTTGTTGTTTCAAGTGAACATTTAATGCAGTTTGAATTTGTTTACCTTTACAACAATGTGATCTTTATAATGTCTCTTATTTCTGATGTCAGCTGATATGGTCGTTATTAAAGTGTCCATGTATGAGCCTATTACCCCTTAACTCTGTTACTGACCTTGTCCCATCCCCCCTACACGCTCAGACTCTAGAATATTCAGTTGCAGCAGGAGCTGCTCTGCTGGTCCTCCACTTCCTCCAGCCAGCATAGTTCAGCACTAGTTCCATGTAGGGGAGAAAACACATGCATTGATAATTCCTCTGACAATTTACAACTCAGCACATGTACCCATGCTGAAGTCACTGTAATGTGTGAGGCTACAGTAACAAATTAATGGCTGTAAACAGTGTGGAAGCAGAGTGGGTGACTCTATTTGGACATGGGTATTTGAAAAGCCGGCATGCTGTCTCCGGTGGTGGATGCATTCAGAGCTTGGTGGCTACAGGCCGTATCTCTCCACTGGGAACTTTAAAGGGGAAATAAACACAGAAATCAACACTAAATATCCTTGAACACAAATATAATATGCAGTATAATACACACACAATTCATTTTGTTATATTAATGCATAAATAATTTAAAGGTTAAATGCTGAGGAAAATATCTAGACCTCCAATGTGGTAATGTAAATGTACCACACTATTGATCTACTGTTTAACTTTGAATTATTGTATAGTATAGTAGTGGGGGGACTGTCTGCATGTGACTGTGAGCGCGCATATCCATTATAGTGCTCGGCAATCGCTCTGCCAGTTGGTGGACAGACAGACTGCCGTGTGGGGCAGCAGATTGGCCTTGCAGGGTACTCTGGGGACAGCAGACACTTTGCCACCCCTGGGTCAGTGATGAGGGACAGAGGACACTGTAGGGGGCCAGCTGACACCTGGGTCACTTCTGAGAGAGTCTGCACCTCATCTGGCCTCTTTGTTGTACTTTCCAATTACTAATGTTCTCCCTAGACATTTGTAAAAGCCATTTCTTCATTAGTATATAGCATCATGTTTTTTTTTTTAAATTCCCATTTACAGCTTTAATGTTTGTGTATTTATATGAACAATTGGAAAAATGCTTAGATCCAGGCTTTGTATTACATGCAAATAATTGCAAATGCCAAAGAAATTGGGTAGGACCCCCCTCCAAAAAAAAAAAAAAGATCGTTTCAGCAAGCCCAGGGAAGTTAGTGCCAGTCTGCAATATGAACCTTGCACGTGCAGTTATCCAAGCATTCAAGGATATGCAGCATTCAACTCGCACTCAAAAATATTCTAGGGATCTTAGGGAATCCTAGGGAAGCTTGTGCTAATGCTTTAGATAGTACTTCAAGCAACAGGACCATGAAGTGAGGGTCTAATCATCTATTGTACTTGAGGGGACTTTTAGGGGACTTTTGTTTATCAGTAAGATACTTCCATAGGTTGATACGATCCTTGATGCTTTGTGATGATTGTATTTCTACTTTAAAGAACTGTGTTAGAGAAAAGCTGCTGTAACTATGTACAGTATGTTTCACTTCATGAAATAGGCCCTGAGTACAAGACAACTCTGTCTGTAATAATATCTTAGAGTTAAACCTGTGAGACGCTGGCGGCACATCATCACAAATAACATCTCCCTTCGTTTCAGGTGTGGTTCCAACACACTGCTACCTCAAGCCTCTGTTCTCGTGTTAAGCGGGGATGAAACATTGATGCTAAAAGGAGGTGCAGCCTTGATTGGAGCAGATGTGACATGTTTGTCAAATGACCTACTTCTGTCCCTATTATGAATTAAAATTGTATGATGGAGACTGGGGCGACTAATGAATGATACATGGTGGGGGTGGGGCAGAGTGGTTTGAGAGGGAAAACAAGGACTGCATGGAAATAAATGTGCATGGTGAGTATGCTGTGTGTCTGTGTGTGTGTGTGTGTATCTGTGTGTGTGTGTGTGTGTGTGCGTGCGCGTGCGTGCGTGTGTGTGTGTGTATAAATGTGTAAATAACATATTCTCGTTCACACACCATAAAAAGATTGCATTAATCTAGAGAATAAGCATAAACACAAACAGGCACACTGACCCACACACCACCTACCAAGCCTGAGCGCTAATGGCTCTTTAATTGGTTGAGTGTTTGCATGGAGGTAGCTTTAGACAGATGTTATCTGGCCCTGCTCTCCGTAGGAGGTGAGAGTGGGGCTTTAATGGTCTGTGCATATGGAACTCGGACTTGGGCCTGTGGTCGAGACACAGCCTGCTGATGTGGCCCCTTTAGCTACTTAGCTGCTGAATTAGTTGGCGTGGGAAGAAAGTTGACTGAGGGAAGATTAATGTACACATTTTTGTAGCACACCCTATTGTGCCAACATCAGCAGACAACATGTCCACAGCTTGTGGTAACAGTACTCTTGCTGTTATGGACAAACATATGCCTTTAGTGGGATGCTGACTTCTCTGAAGAAACATTGTATGCCCACCCCCACCCCCCCACACACACACCCTCATTTCTCTTTCCTAGTGGCTCCTGCTTTGCCTCCTCCCTCTCTTTGTCTCCCTCCTCTCTCTCCATCTCGTTTGCTTCCTCTGGCTCAGTGAGGCACAACTGTGTGTCATGAGAGATCATATCCTGTTGACCTTGCTCCAGGAGTTCTGATATATTTCATCTCTCATCGATTTTCTATCCTCTGCCATTTTTTTTTATCGCCCATTCCCTCCCTTCCATTGCCATCTTTCTTCCTCTCCACAAAATCATTTTCATCTCTCATCCCATACAAACATACTAACAGAATTTCTATTAGTGAAAAAAAGAAGGGGAAAAGCAAGAAAGTAAAGGGATGGGACAAGATTGCATTTTCCATCACAGTGAATTCTGAGAAAATGTCCACAAACAAATAGAAAAATACAGGTATAGTAGTGAAGTAAAGATGAGAAAAGAGGTGGGAAAAAAAATCAATACACTCATGTGCGCACATACACACAACCAATGAGATGTGTGTTTTATGGATGGGCCCTACTTAGAAAGAAGCCATTTACTTCTCTACAATAACCGCAACAACAGCAACACTTCACTCTGAGGTCTCTCTAAACATTTCGGTGTCACTACTTGTGAAAGGAAAGAGGAGACACAAAACAACTTCTTTCACCAAGTGACTTTTTGACCTTGATGCCCCTGCTAATGTATTTTGTCTCACACATTCTGTCCCATTAGCGGCCATGCTGTTGGGTGCCACAAGGTCACCCACCGTATGGTGTCACGGTCAGAGTTCAGGGTTATTGTTACCCAGGCAGCATAGGCATCGTGTTTGCTGTCCATGGAGGTGACTTGGCTCGTGACCTGCTGCCCTGCTGCATCTGGGTCCTCCCCCTGGAACGGCTCTGTCGTTTTGTGCCTCCGACCTCAGCTGTCACTCAAATCTTTTCATCACCCCCTCATTGGTGCGCTTCATGCCTTGTTAGGGATGAGTAGTGAGAATAAACATAGGATGAAAGACGGCAAAACACGAGGCATCTCGAAGAGGGATAGAATGACCAGACAATTCCCTGTCATTTCATTTCATCATTTCCCCCTATATCTGCATTAACAGACACAAACACACACACACATCCCATCAGTGAGCAGCCGCCAGAGAGTCATCTTTTCCTGATAGACAGCACGAGTGAGTCAACATTTCGGAGGGAGGAACAGCAAAAACAGACTCGCTATTGATTTGTCAGCTTTATTCCAAACACGGTTATGCAATACCTTGCTCCATATTCCTTGCCATTACAACTAATTATTCTCTTAATTTAGCTATCAATAAAATTTGGCACGTGTGCATACACATACAAGTGTTTATGTAATCAGATGAATTCATGCACTGCCAGATATATTTAACATTAGAGAGACAAAAATTTGGACTGTTATCTATTTCTATGCTTCCACTGAGCAAAAATTAAAATGAGGTGATTACATAATTCTCCATTTGTTTTCTAAGCATAACACTTTTTGAATTATCCTAATTTTTTTCTTTTTTGTCTGCTGCTTTTGTGGTTTTTTTCTATAATTAGAGGAGACAGTGGGGTGAGCTCAGTGTCAGTCAATGATACATTTTTAAGCAGTCACAATTTAAGTATGCCCAAGCATAGGCCAGGTCAGTCTCCTCTTCTTTGCTTCCCCATCTTTTCTGCTATCTGTCTTCCTCTCTCAGTTTCTGTGTAATGTGTACATGCTCTATCTTTGAGTCCTTTTGCAGGACTGCCTGCTGAAAAGAGAAAGGTACTGGCACTTTCTAGCCTTCTCCCCCAAATGGCATTTGTAGTGAGATACAGATAAAATACAAATACAGATAAAAAAAAAAGATAAATACAAATAGAGATAAGCAAACAAAATAGAAGTTTAATGGACAAAAGATTTACCCAGACCCTCTGGTTTTCCATCAGTTACATATATGACTAACAGAAACTATATTCAGTGATTTGCAAAGCAAATTTAAGTGGTGGTAGAATCAAGAATTTGACCACTAACGTGAGAACTGTGACATTTATTTACATGAGCTACAGGTGAAAAGAAAAATCCTGCTTTTGTGTCATTTTCTTTGTATGTCTCGCATTTTCTTATGCCTTTTAATAATTTTATATAATGTATTGCAATTCAGACTTGGTTAAAGACCGGTTTCATTTCCACTGTATTGTCAGAAAGACAATGTGATACAAATGGACTTAAATTCTGTCTTAGCTTTGGAGTGAAAGAAGCTGTTTCAGTGATGCATCTTGAATTCAGTCTGCCCTAAATCAATGAATTGTGAATTCCCATTTAAATAATGAGAGACAACAGAATAGAGAATAGTTTTTGTGTTACTTTTAAATATGAGAGATGGAATGTTCTGACTGTAGGGCAGATCCCAGTTACAGAGAAAAGAGGTAAGAGACAGCATACTGAGGTATCAGATTTAGGCACAGAAACAGTCTCACACTATCTCAGTGTTAATGAGATGAGAAGTAAGAAATGTTAACGGAGTTAAGATTATCAGTATTTCTGCTTTATGGCACGTTTCTTACACTCGCCAACCCTACAGTCCACTAAAGACAGTCTTCAGTCAATGTCTACATTAATTTTGCTGTAGTTGCAGGAAAGGCTTACATAATTTCTGTTCAGGAAGACAGCAATATGTGGTAATTAGTTCAGTTAGAGAAAGCTGAGGAACTCTATGGATGTACTGTAAATGTCAGAGGCACTGGCTAACAGGCTGACAATTTGTCCTGTAGGCATAGCTTCCTAAATTTGATCTTGTTCTTGTAGCAATTCAGCAAGATCCAAGCTGCTCTTAATGCTGCCTGTGTTTGAATTAAAAATGTTACGCTGCAAAATGATTTAATCATGTTTATATATATATTTCAACACCATGTTTCAGTTTCGTGATTCTAAGATGTTTAACACCTGTCAGCTGAAGTTAAATTTAAAATATTTAAATGGTGATTTTGTCTTCAAAACAGGTATGTGAGCAAACATAGCTGCAATAATACCTTACTACTTAATATTCAGAGAGTTGTACAATTATGAGGGCTGTGTTGTAACTGCTTTTCTAAGAAATATCAGCTTTTTAAAACTGGGAAAAAAAGTTTTATTATTAGCAGGCTTTCCTGTTGATTATTGCAGAGACTCCCTCATCACGGGATATGGAATGTTGCGCTGGCCAGAAGGATTTATTCAGTTCCTCTGTTTATTTTAATGGGGCTTTCACTGAGTTCATAAGCCGTTCACACTTATCCTTTTTAACTAGAAATTAGACAACAGACAGTTTATGTTTTAATACAATAAGCTTGTTTGGTTTCTTGGTTGAATTGGTAGTTTGAACATGTTTTATTGTTATGACCTATTCTCCTGAGTTATTACTGTACAAAAGACTGTGTGTGTAACAAGTCCACAACTTTGGTTAGGCTGGTGATGATGATCATTTTCTCCAGATTTTGAGAGAGATGTTAGCACAATTTCTAATTTAGACTAGAACAAAATGTTTTGTGGAGTTTTTGTAACTCATTTTATGTCAGTGTTAACAGTTATTCAAAAGCAGGAATTTTGAGTGAAATTTGACTTAACTGCTTCTGTATGGTAGAATACAGTTGTTTTCATTACTGATCACCTCTTGGTCTGAAAATATATTGTACAGCCGCAATTATAATGCCTAAAATATTTTTAGTCTTTGCCACCATAACACCGAAAAACCGGTCCTTTTAAAAAATGTAACACCTAGTTAGACCCCACTGTCACGTTTTCACCACTTTTTACTGAAAGTTGCTATGAAAATTCCTTTTCATGGATCACTTTCTCTGTATCTGGTCTGTGGCCTTACCTAACCCTGTCCATGTCATCAAAGAGAGTGGAGGACATGGTGGGAAGCTTAACCTCTGTGTATTTTCATGGTTGACTGGAAAAAACCTAAGTCTACCTGTCCCTGTGGAGAAGGAGAGGATTGTAGAGTTCAGGCCATGACAATCTATTCCCTGTGTGCTCATGGTTGGCCTCTCGTGGACAGCCAGCTCCACAGCTGACATTTACACACATCTCACTCAGCTCTCAGAAGGAGGAATGACTGAAAATGGTGAGAGGTTAAATGGGAAAAAAAAAACCTCAGACTTGCATCAACTTAAGTTCAAGTAAAAATCAGACAGTCCTTTTGCCTGTGTGAACGCGTCACGTGCACGGTTTTCCACCGTAAAATCCTCTGGTGATTGTGTGATGTCCTGCTGTTGTCACATGATTACAAGTGAAGAATTTTTGTTTATAGCCTCAGCCCCGTATGAAGAATATTGTTAAGTAAATTTCCAGACTTTGTTGTTACAGAAAACATAATGATTAAACATGTTATTTCAGCCGAAATATCACATCCAACCTTCATTGCAGTCTGTTCTTGTTCAGCTTGATTTACTGAAGCTTCAAGCAGTAGAGAATTAACTTGTGTAGTTTCTATTCATGAATAATATCTTGATTTGTATGTGCATGTTTTAAGTACTTTATAACAAATTTGAAATTGAAAAGTGTTAATATGTGTGTACATCATTTAATCTTGAGCACTTGATGCCTTCGCTTGTAACTTGTATCCCTACTTATCTATCTGTCTATCTATCTATCTGTCTCTGTCTCTCTGTCGGTCTGTCGGTCTGTCGGTCCACAACATTTCACACTGTTAAGTGCTTTGAATACCTGATTTCATACACACACTACATTTCTTGCAGTGTAATTCTTTGACTCTGATGTCTCTCTCTCCCCTTTTCTCTTTCTCCCATAGGTGAGTCCCAGGATCCTGGGTGCATGTTCCATGGTTGTGAGAAGTACTGGGTTGGTCATGACAGTATGGACTTTATCTCATTTTATATTCTGTCTTAGCACCCCTGCTTTGATTCACTGTAAATTTACTGTGATTACTGAGGATATCTACACCTAACTTCCATGAGTAATGACTGATTATAGTTGTGGGCGCTACAATAGATAATCATTAACCATATGCACTGTGTACTGGAATTGCTCAAGATTTAGAGTGCTGTCCATGGTGCTGAAAACAAATCCATCGCTGCCAATACATTTGCGCTCGTTTGTGTAATAGGTCTATTGTGTGAGCAGGAATCTGTGGGAGCATGTGCCAGTGTGTACCCGTTCATCTTTGCGGCATGTGTGTGTATGTATTGGCGCGTTTGTGTGTAGCTCCATTATCTTTGCGTCTGAACAGTTTTCCCGTTCCATGCATCATCCACCCCCGTCTGTCTTCATGTCAGGCCTGATAACAGCTCCTATTGCCCACAGAGATGACTAATCAATAACACACAACCATGGGAACAACAGCTTGCTGTCCACACACACACATGCACGCACGCACGCACACACACACACACACACACACACACACACACACACACACACACACACACACACACACACACACACACACACACACACACACACACACACACACACACACGTGCACACACACACGTGCACACACGCACAAACACAATTGCACAGACACACACATGGAAATATTGGCTCACTGTCCAAACATTGCACTGACTGCTGTAGGCTGAGAAAGAATCTGTTGTTTGTTGATTCAAGGATATCTGGAAAACTCATACTTCCTCCCCCCCACCAGCACCACCGCCACCACTGCCACCACTGCCACCACTCCCACTAATGCACCACACCTTCCCATAAAAACTGTAAAAATGCATGTTTTCATCTCTATCTCTCTTACACACAGGCAGACACACACACCTGCCCGCACACACACACACACACACGCACACACCACACACGTTCACACACACACACACACACAAAACTGCCAATAGACCAACTATCAGTCATGCTTTATCAGCCTGACGGTATCAGCATGTTGTGCTAAGGGTGCTTCTTTTTACAGAGCATTTTCAGTTTCTTTCTCCTTGCATCACGCTCACCATTTGTTCTGTTGCCTTCTTATCTATTCATGTTCTCCACTTTAATACTCTCCTAGTACGAGGCCTGTCGACTTCTCTGGAGGCTAAATCAGCGCCTCAGCTGAGTGTGAGTGCTCACTGATTTAAGTTGATTCAATGCCCCTCACCTTCAATCAGCATCTCAGTTGACCTCTTTGGAATAAAGAAGGATAGGTGACAATAAATGTATAAGAAGCCTTAGAAGGTACTGACAATGCACTTTACCTTTATTTCCCGTTTCTTTTTTTAGTCTCCTGTCTTCCACGTCTCAGTGAGGTGTAATTCCCATAGACAGACTGGCCTGTATAAAGGCTTGTCTGCTGTCCTGATTTCCCCCCTCAGGTGCCATTCTGACCCAATAACTCCTTCAGTCCTCTCTCATGCTTCATTCACTCTTCTTTCTACTTCCTTCCCTCCATGTTATCCTTCCCTCACTCTCTCTCTCTGTCGCTTGCTCTCTCACCCTCCGGTGGCCAGAGTGCTGTAATTGAGTTTTTTTATTCAAGTCAATTAAAAGTGCAGGCCCAGGCGGAGACAAAACAAGTCTGCGTAGTTGCATTTATCCTCAGGCTTCCTCATTATTTATTCAATCCACTCTTTATATCACTCAGTAGCTAAAAAACACGGAGTGTGTACTTTCATTTCATATGTGTCATTAAACTGTTTTGACATTGTTTACAATGTAATTTATCTTTCTCCATGATGCGTCCCCTTCCCCCAAAAGAAATCCTATTTAAATGGTAATTCAAACTTCCATTAAGTTAGGGCCTTTGTGAATGCCATGCAGAAGTTGTTCTATCCCTCCCTTCTGCCGCAGCAGAGGTGTGATTGTTTACTCCCAAAAAGCCAAATATTCATCAAACTGAAACACTGAATATGTTGTCTTCAGTTGATAATGCTTTCCTGTTCTCATTTAGCATCATATTTTGTTAGCCACTGAAGTGATGAATGATAGTGCTAAGGTCATATGGATCATCCGCGATGATTGAGTGTCATCTCTATTTGTCGTGTGCCGATGCATAATAACCTTGTAATCAAAGGGGAAGTTTCACAGAGGTTTGAATGAGCTGGTCCACTTCACACTCCGAAATCGAATTTGATATGCAGATGTTGACACAAACTGTGCTACATATCACTACTTAAATGTTTTTGCTCCCTTATTTAATGAACTGCAATTCAGTTTGTGCGACACGGAGATAGTGAAAGTAAAGGTGAGGCTTTTCAAATGCAAATGAGAAATGGAAAGTGAGATTTGCAGCATTCATTAAAGAAAAGCAGAGAGATTAATGGTGACTGTGGAGCTAATTTTCTTTAAATGCCTTAATCAGCAAACTGTCTTCAAGGCACAACTCTGAAATGGAGTTTGGCATCTTTACACACACATACACACATATATACACTGATCTCCCACAACATTAAAACCAATGTTTTGGCTCAATGAGATATATATATATATATATATATATATATATATATATATGTGTATGTATATATGATATATATATATATATATGTGTGTAACATTGTGTGCCATCATCTTACATCTTTCTAGTTCAATACCTCTCTGGTATACCTCTCTCTACCTCTCTGTAACAGGAATACTATATACTGCAGTAATAGTTATTGGTTTTAAAAACAGTAACTGGTTTGTAACGTTATGGCTGACTGGTGTTGTGACTGCTTACAGTACAGAATATATCTGTTAAGAGCCTGTTAAGAGCCTGAGAGGGAGCTTGTAGCATTGAATTAGAAAGATCACCAATTCCTGTTTTGTGCTATACAAAGGACCCCACTGAGAAACCAAATCCACTGTACTCCTTCGCCTTCCTCTTTTTAAGCCATTTTATTTGGCAGATTTTTCATTTGAGTTATTATACTTGTGATAGCCCATTATGTAATGCTGAATTTTAAACAGACATGTCTTGTTAAAGGCCGAAGCCTTCATTTCATTATTATAAATTTAAAGAGAGGATACTGAATAGAGGAGTCTATCGCAACTCTTTATTCGCCTCGATGATTGAAGACCTCACATCATCATTCCCAAACTGCTGACCTTCTCTGGATTTGCAATGTGCTCTATACATTTCTTTCATCAACAAATGAACCTTTAGTAATTATGATGGGAACATAGAAGAGCTACAGTCGCTTGTGTTGATTGTGTGCCAGAGAATAGTAGGATGATAGATGTCAGATAGCTGTCATCGCTCTGAGCATGTCAGGTCACTTCTTGTCAGGTGCTATTTTGTTATTCTATGTATGTATTATGTCATTCCCCAAGAGGACCTAACATTTCAAAACATGTTTGTATACTTGTATCTTTTTTGCCATAATCAATAGTATCAATTCATTGACACTGCACTGAACAAGATCTTTCAGATGTCACAATCACAGTAATGACCACCGTAACTTCTGAATGAAGTTATTTCAAGCCAAGCTGTGTCATTATATGTATATGCAATATACATTACACCATACACTTAACTAAATGGCTGCGTGGGAAAGTAAACACGAATTACCAATTGACTGTTCCTCCTCTAATACTCTAGACAATGATGGATGATTTACAGGAGTAAACATACTCTGTTAACCTTGAGGTTTGAACATTAACAGTCACTTTCTTTTTGACCTGTGTTGATGCCCCGATCGTCGGCTGTTCATTATTTACAGGAAGTGAATGGGAGCAGCAAAAATGCCATGAATAACTCAGGGAAGATAACTGATATTGCCCTTAGACTGGAGAGGAGGATGTGTCCATTCAATCAATAACCTGTATCAGTAGCAGTGTAAACAATTCAACTGTAAGTGAGTGGGTTAATAAGATGTGGCTCTGGCATAAGAGGATGGATTTGGTTGTTTGTGAGATCATTTTTGAGCAAACAAAACATATTTCTAGCACACAAATTAAACTGTTTTGTATTTTTTCTTCCTCAGTCAAATTGTTCACCTCTCTGATATGTATGCTCAATGAGTGGGATCTTCATGTTCACAGCTTGAAAAGATTGCAAACCACTGCATACGATCATCTGATGTTTGTATGCAAAGCAGTGTTGATTCCAGGCAGGAGGGCAGCTGGGCAGATGGAAATCATTTTCTGTATTTCAAAGATGGGAAACTAATAAAAGGATAAGAATGAATAAGACACCAAACCCTAGCCTTTCTCACTGTTGGACACATTGGCACTCCAGCATTTAGTTCGGGTAGTTGTTTTTTTTTATGTGAGGCTTCATGTTTCACAGGTAATCATTTGTAAGATGGTACATCATTCTTTTCAACATCCAAATGAGGTTCCTGATTGGAACCTCAGCATAGGTTATAGCACAAAAGATTGTTATATTACATCTTGTTTACTGGTAAATACCAATGCACTTCTTTTAATTGCTTAGGAGGAGGACACCGGCAAAATAACTAAAATTTAAACGGAGGCAGTGTTGCTTCTGACAAACAAAAACAACATTTATAAGGAAAGTTGAGGGAATGAGTAATTTCCAATTATCAGGAATAGCAATTTCTAATTAGCTAATGTAACCTACTCAAAAATGATACCAAAATTACAAACAGGAAAAATGAAGTCACACCAAAGACAATTTCTGAATGATATATAAAAGCATAAACAGATTGATTTACAGCATCTTCTTTGTCCATCTGTCCTCATATTGTGTTTTTGTGGACTGTTAAATGAGTTCAGAGAGAAAAAATGCTTTCTGATTAATTTAATACCAAAACACAACTGAGAACATCTTATAAAAAAGGCTATATTAGGGCCAAAATTTCCAGCATTTTAGACCTTTTCAAACATGACATATCAGTAAATGGTAACTGTTTCTTCCACAGTGAAATAGAGGTACTGCTGTGAGAGATGGAATTTAAAGGCCAAGTCTGCTGCAATGAAATCCACATATTATCAATTTATCATTTAAGCTGTTTATCTGCCCTGAATTAACTAAGAAACGAATCACCATCAATAGTTGAAATTTTACTATATAACGTCCTTCAGATTATCGAAAGTTTTTGTCATGATCATTACCTGAGTGATGGCTTCAAGGCTTCTGTGTGACGTTAGCGGAGTCTTGGTCTTGTTAAATACAGCACATACCATATGTACTCCATTTTATAATAAATTGATTTGGTCTGTCCATCCAACCATCCGCACTGTACAAAAGTTCACTCTTCCCAGTTCACCCCCTTTCTTCTTTAAAATTTCTCTGTTTCCATGGTTACCTTAGACTGTGAGGGGCAGGTAAAGGTTGAATCTATACTTTGAGTCTCACCACTATTTGGACTCACTATTTAGGAGTGCCAGGCTCAAAATGCCTAACTGTATTGTCCTCCAACTATATGATCTGAAAGGGTCTGGGTAGGGGCATGCATGGGGTGGTGTTTCTAGTGAATTTTCACTTTCATGACAAGAACACAGTCTAGTCTTCTTATTCTTCTAATTAGCATTGTCTTTGCTCTGATTTTTGGTCTGCCTTTTTGTGTGGAATAACAAAAAAACTTTCCTTTTACGAAGGACTGCATCAGTGTATGAGATTAGAGTGGCCACTTTGAGTTAACAGGGCATTCATGTCAGAGAAGTAACTACTGCAAACAATAGACAAGATTTGCATGAATGTGCAGACTAGTGTTGTAGGTAGATCAAAAGGTACACAGTATCTGAGGTTTTTTTTGTTTTTGTTTTTTTCAAATTCAACGTACTTTATTCTGCTGTGAGAAAATTAATACCAGACCCGGCTCAGTGAGAATTGTTGGAGTGGAAAAAATCCAATTCTAAATCACTGGATTAAAACAAAACTAACTTTTCTCACTGATGAAATGCATATATATGGACTGTAGTTCACTTTTAAATCTGGATTTACAGTATATTGTAGTGTGTTCTTATTTATTTTGTTTTTCTTTAACATTTTCACCAATTTAAATAAATGTAAGCCTAATGTTGTCTTTACTTTCATCAAGCAACACTACTTTCTCTCTCATTCTATAATCTATGTTTTTTTTTATGAAAATCCCTCAAAGCTTTGAGGGCTTTTCATTTTTTTTTTTAAAAGAAAGCCCTCAAAGCTTTGAAGAAGGTGCACGTGAAATTGTAGGAAGTTCAGAAAATGCTGAGAGTGGGATAATTGTCAAATGCTCCTCCCCTACCCTTTCAAACTATGCATTTGTTATTTCTTATGTCACTTTTCCTCACTTATCATCACTTTTCCCACAGCTGTTGGTCTTATCAGATGGGAGCCCTGGAGTCTGAATCTTATACATGCTAGCTACTGGGAATCTCTTTCCTTAACTGTGATTGGGTTTGTTTGTGAAGTATTAGATTTGTGTTTGGTTTGTCAGTTTCCTGCCAGAAGGTCCTTGTTATTGGCGAGTATCCTGTGATTTGACAGGACATCGGTGTGGTATTGGAATAGCTTTCCTTCAGTCAACCACTGAAATATGATTTGCTACATCACAAAGCGCCTTCTGATATAATCTGTTGACAGATTGTAGGGAGGTTTATAAAACAGTTCCTTTTTCCATAGAGACAACCAAGAATCCTTTTACCTTCAAGTGCTTCTGCTTTTCATTGTTCTTATTTTTATCTCTTCAGTGTTAACAGGGATAGTTTTGTGTCTTATTTTTCTGTTGATACATTATTGTGTGCTACTGGAAGTTTTGATCAGCATGATAGTCATCATGGAAAAATCATCATTAATTTATCAATTATTTTTTTTGTGAAAAAATAATTAGCATGAGATGTGCCTTGTTTTTTGTTATGGAAGACAGTGTGTTAATTAATAAAGAGTTACTGCTAGTGTATTAGAAAGCTTAAACATGTCTTTTTCTTTTGTATATACATGTTCATTTGATTTTTATATATATATGTATATGTATGTATATTTATGTATATGTATATGTATATATATATATATATATATATATATATATATATATATATATATATATATATATATATATATATATATATATATATATATATATATATATATATATATATATATATATATGTATATATATATATATATATATATATAAAATTAGTCACAAATCACACTGTTTGCTGCATTATTTTTGTATGGCGGTTTGCAGTCTTTCACAGAGCACTGATACAGGTGGTAAATTTTCATGAAGGCAACACAAATAAATGTGGAGGAGAATGAACTTGACACATAACAGGGTACTTATTTCCGAACAGGTGAAGGACTCTGACCAACCGGGACAAAGAAAAACTTTGCAAATTAGGCCGCAGACTGATCCCCACGATAGCCTTAAACACCCATAACCTCTTTTACAACCCACGCAAGAATCATGTCAAACAGAAGAAGAAGTCAATGGATGAGAGCCATAAAAGTAAATTTGCATACTCAAAACAAACCTCAGATTCAGACATTGAAAGATCCTTTGCCTTTGGCACACCATATGGCTAAGAATCACAAAGATGGAGGGAGATAACAGCTGCTGTTGTGACTTACATCTGCAAAGATTGTAAATTGTAAAAATTTTAATTTTGGAGAAAAGGTATAAGTAACAAGTAATGATATATGCCGTTCTCTGTCAGGATAAGAGATGTTGGCCATATCACACAGACCCACTTTATTATGCATATCACTTTTTATAGTTTTTTTCTATTTTTACAATAAATCCGTCAACTCGATTGTGAAGGCAGATGAACATATCCATACGTCTTATTTTAATTTTGTTCACTGAAAACCTTTTTAGAAAGCAAATGGATTTATGGACTCACAGGTGATGTTTAAACAACAGGAGAGTCAGGATTATAAGCAAGGAGAAGCCTTTTATGGAATGAGTAATTTACTGTATCATCTCCTGTAAAATCCTCTCATGCCCTTCACAAACACACGTTCCCCTCTTTCAAATCCATGCACACTGAGTCTTGGCACAACGCAGGGGGGTATAGGTACAGACCAGATATCTTTGTCAACTCACCTCAGCAGGATGTAATGATATTGATGACAGTAAGTCATCATGGAGGACATGTATCACAGCAGGAAATGTCCTAGGTGAAACATGTCCTCTCTCTACTCATCAATTCTTTAGCAACCTGCTGTGACCTCACACTTTTGGATACAGCAACATATCTCCTACCCTTGCTCTTTTGCATTTATGACCTATCTCTCTCTCTCTTGCTCTCTTTCTCTCTCCCTCACGCACACACAAATGCATACACATTGTAGTGTGTAGTTAACATCATCAGAGGGGCCCTACATATTTGTCTGAGTGTCAAGGGGACAACAGGACCCAGAAGAGGATGAAGGAACGGTGTATAGCAAAGTCAAGTAAATGCAAAATTAAGAAAGCATCTGGAAAATGCACTAAAGTAAGATGCTGTAGATTTAAGCCTTTCAAACATGGACAACAAAGTAGGAAATTCTTTACACAACAAACAAGTGGCAAGTATTGGGGAGGCATCCGCTAAGCAGGATCCACAGTTTGCCTCAGGTTTGAAAAGTTGCTTAGTATAACTGTCAGCAGGCCAGAAAGGCCCAGCATGCTAAAGTGAGAGGTTTACTCTTGGTAATATGATCTGCATTCTGATACGTGGGCAAAGAACAAAGCACATAAATGCAAGATGTGCCGTCAGTGCCCATAACATGCACTGTAATGCGAATGTGATCGTGTTTGCCAGATCATCTCTGGATGAAGTCCACCTTAAATTGCGATCGGGTGTCGGCCAGAGTCACACAGTTTTACTGAAGAAGTGCCATGCGATCTCCTCCCACCTTTAGTTGCTCTTTCTGCTCATTGATAGTCAGTGTCAGACTCTTTACCGCAAAAAATGCTAGTTATTGCTGTTGTTACTCCTTTAAAAGTAATGTATTACTTGACTTATCACTCTATGCTCATGATAGTGCATAACACTACTTGTTAGAATACTTTTCTGTTACACCCCACAATATTGGTGATGGGATCCGTTCTCTTCAAAATTCAGACTTTGCATGTGCGCATATGTGTGAATGTCAGGCCAGTACCCAGTAAGCACAGCACAGGACTCATCCGATCTCTAATTGTGGAGATAAACGATATTTCATGCACCACATGTCCAGCCACAAGCTTCATTAGTTCTTTATCACTTGAAGCCTGCTGGATCCAGTTTTTGGTGGTCTAACCATTGAAGGGGTTCAGCCTTTGGTGGGGTGTGTTTCCACAAGCTTTACGTTGTGGCGCTGTGCATGGTAGGCGTCTCAGGAGTCTTAGTACCTACACACACTCTACATCTGACAACAGAGTTCTGTAATAATGAAAACCGAAATTTTATTAGTAATCCGTTACATTACTCATTACCCAGGAATATTAGTGTATTAATATCATTGTAATGTAACTACTTACTGCCCAATACTTTTTCCAAAGTTTCATAGTTATCTGAGCTGATTACCTGTATTCAGGGTGTATTTTAATATCATATGAAATTGTGGCTCATAAGTGTTTTGTGTGTTGTCGTACCGCACATGGTTACTGAATAAGTATTCCATGTGTGTCCTGTGGTGCTGCTTGGCAGGTAATGCTGGTCATGTTGTTGAAGTACACCTTAGTACAAATTACATTTTCATTTTTTTTTGCTTGACCTAATTATGTTTTTTTTTTATATCTGTTACTATCTGACAGGTAAAAATTACATAAATTTTCTCTCCCCCTTTCTTGCTCTGTATGTGTCCATGTCTCCCGCTGAGCTGAGGAGAGTCTAGCTGTTCAGCTGAATCTACTAGTGAATTAGCACCTCTACAGCCTGGCAGGTGCCTCATTAGAAATATATTAGAGCTGTTATCAGTAATCCAGCACTCCCTGTTTAAATGTCTGTAGCTTTATGCGTTTTTTCATGTGTTTGTGTGTTTGAGAAAGAGAGAGAGAGTGGAGGTAATAGTGTCTTTATGTGTGTGTGTGTGTGTGTGTGTGTGTGTGTGTGTGTGTGTGTGTGTGTGTGTGTGTGTGTGTGTGTGTGTGTGTGTGTGTGTGTGTGTGTGTGTGTGTGCGTGTGTGTGTGCGTGTGTGTGTTAGTGGTTTAAGGCTTAGTGCATAGTACAGGATTTTTAAATCTTAAGTGATATTAAATGCATGGGCAATTACAGACATAACAACAGATTTAATTGATTTTTAATATTTTAATCCTAAGAATACACACACCAGATGATTAAGTGAAAACACACATGCTGTTTATAGTACACAATTTCCAAGTGGTCATTCCAGGGACTTGATATCTAACAGAAACTCACATGACAACATATGAGCAAAAAACTCTGTTGATGAAGTCTTGGCTGAGAAGACAGAATCAGCATGGCTCATTCATTTTATAGCGTGAGCTGGAGGTGAGTTGGAAATAAAGTACAAAACATCTGTTTGATGACGCTTCCTGGTCAGCTCACCCTCATTGGCTATCGCTGGTTCCTGCTCGATATTCCATCGCTGTTCCTTTCACACAACTGGATATCAAGTAGGAAATACAAAACTTGTTTAATATTAACGATTCGAAATAGAGCAGACTACGTTCCGTTTGGTAACATGAAGATAATGTCAGGTGTTCTGCACTGTTTGTGTCTGTGCCCGGGCGGAAGATTTCAGCAATGCTTCTCTCAGGTGAAACTAGAACAACTCATTTTCATACTGAAGCCATTCATTTTTTTTTCAGAGAGGTCAAGGAAGAAAATACTTAATGCAAAAAGTATTTTGTCTTTTTCTGAGGCAAGCAAAATTTGGACTAATAGATTCTGGCTGAGAAGGGTTCTTCCTCATTGTTGCTACATTTGATTATTTCCATACATTTTGTGTAAATGGAAACTGGCTGTTTGAAGCCAAAGTTTCAAAATTCGCATCAGGTGACATTTTCTTTCTTTTTTTTCATTTTCTCCTGAAAATATTCCTTGATTCCCTGTGAAACCATGAATTATTCGCCTAAGTGAGAATGTAGAGAGACTTGTTTGAATATATATATGAAAAGTAAGTGGTGTTGTGCAATCTGGAAGATTTTAGCACCAATTTAACCCATGAATTCCAGAATTTCCATGTTTTATTGGTTTGTGATTTCCTCTTTCTCTTTGCACAGCACACTCAGATAATGATAAGATATAAATCCCAGAGACATTGGAAAATACTGCTTTCAACCTCGTTAGTACAACCCCATACATAAATTCAGCCCACATGTGGGAAGGAAATGTATTGCTGTATGAATGTTTACCATTTTAACACGCTTTCTTTTTCACCTTGAATTTTCATATATTCTCAAGTATTTTAGTATATGCTGATAAGAAATATAAATAAATATCTTTCAGTGCAACAAAAGAAAAGGAAATAAATTGAGGGAAAACTTTTTTGACTGCATGTCTAGACTTGAAAGTGTCTTTGTATAGCTTGAAAATTTGCCCTTCCAGTATTTGGTATTGAAAATACTGCAGTTTGAAAAATGCAATTTTCTTTTGCTATTATTAGCAGAATATTTCATGAGAAAAATGAACTGAAAGAAACCAAAAACATTTACTTCAAACAAGGTTTTAGTTATTTTGCAGTGTTTGTGTGTCAGGGCAAAAGGGATGAGTTTTTTGTGGTGAAGAGCAGAGAAACACTCAGTGAACTACAAAGTGTGGAAATTGACAGAGTTTAGTCTTTGGCTGCTGACAGAGTTGATTGGAATAGAGCCGAGGTTTTCAGGCTGCTTCCACAGACAGTGAGATCTAAATTAACCAAGACTTTCAGACACAGTACAGCATTATGCAGGACGTTTTACCCAGTTTCTGTGCACATGGGTAAATATTCAGTATGTTGGTGTGTGCAGCCACAGAAATCGATGGAAAAAAAATCACTGTTCCCAGTTAAAATTAAAGTTCCACAAAGCAGAATGTAAATTGAAAACGATTATAATTGTGTTTATTTCTCTCAAGATTCATTGTAAGAACTACAAAGGGTGGGAATCGACACATTTTACAGTTTTAATGAGAGTAAAGACTTTTAAAGTTTCTTTTCGGCAATGCACAGGAAATGTACATGTATCATTCTGATATTAAATTGCAGAGATTTAACACTGAATGTTAATTTTGTGACTTTGTACACCATCAGTTTATTAGTTTCCTCTTTCAAAAATAAGGCAATGTGGGT
Source organism: Istiophorus platypterus (assembly GCA_016859345.1). NCBI lineage: Eukaryota > Metazoa > Chordata > Actinopteri > Istiophoriformes > Istiophoridae > Istiophorus > Istiophorus platypterus. The sequence continues at coordinate 12,005,835 of CM029129.1, read as the reverse complement.
GGTGATATAGTATGACAAGTAACATAATGTGATACTGGATAACCAGAGTTTTAGTCATGAGGTTTGAAATACGCTGGCTATAATGTAAAATTGACTTTTTCCAATATCGATCATTTAAACAAACTTCAATAGGCAGAAAATCTTTAACCAAGTTCTGCTCTGTAATTAGTTGTTGGGAATTTGCCATTGATTTGTCACCACAGGTCAAAAATTCTTTGACATATTTGAAAGAGAGTACCTTGAATTACTACCAAACACAACCAAGAACATCCCTTTGCAAAAGTGCCAATTCCCTGTATGTACAATATGTAAGATATCCCATTATGAGACTGACTATTGAAATTTAGCATCTGTTTATATATCAAGGTTGATGGTAATGACTGAGTAATTTCTTTGCCGAGTGCATTCAAAGTAACAAAAAAGTTTTTATGCTAAACTATATTTGGCATGGGTCATTTACCGCTCGATAGTCAGTTACTGTACACTTTTCTACTCTATTGATGTGCTTTTGTTATTTGTGTGGGTTACAGAACACAGTCATGGCCAGTATTGAAAATGCTTGGCGAGCAGCAGCAGGCTGAAGCTACAGGTTACTCAACATGTCAACAACAAGCATTAACACTGCTTTTGATAATTTGAGTCTAAACGATGATTCTTTTAGGACATAATATAATATCCTGAAATTTCAGGCAATGAGTTTGAGAACAGCAAGCCTTTCATCATTGGTTATGAAAAGAAAGATTTTAATTCAATAAATATGGATGGGTCTTTCGTGGATCAAATCTGGTGTCTAAGTCAAACATAGTCTGTTTTCACTGCAAGGTTTTAGTCTCAAAAACATCCACTGAGAATCCATTGACCCTGACAGCAGGAATATTTTTGGTATGTATTTCCAGCTCTGAAAACCTCATGAATAGTCATTTAAGCTCATCCATTGCACAACCCACTTTACATGACACCAAAAACCCAAAAAATGCTTATTGGTCCTTGACAGAAGAAAACATGCAAAGCAGTTTTCTCTCACCTTTGAGACAAGTAAGTTTGTGGCAGAGCTGATGGTGTCTCGTCAATAAGTCTAAAATGTGTGAGACTTTCAAAAAATGATCTTATCAGAGAATTGTGTAAGTCTTCTTTTTATTTACTTTATTAAAGAACTTAAGACTTGTTAACAAAAATCATGTTTTTGCTCACCTCCAGTGGTTTGACATCCAACCTTACTGCAGTGATGAACTACAGGACCCAATGACATCAACGTGGGTGTGGTCAGATAGGTAAATCAGGCTTGCAACTTTAGGCGGAGAGGGCAGTGGCACGTTGCTTTTCAGCCTGGTGTTAACTTACAGTTTAGATAAGAAGTTATTGTATTACTTTAAAAGTAGCATGACAACATATAACCTAGAGACAGAGAAAACTGCTAAATGAATAAATATAATTTGATGACTTCCTGTGGCCACTTCTGTAGACCTATATTTTAGATTGCTGACAAGAATAGCATATGAATATCAAAAGCAAGCTTTTGCACAACATAACACTAATGGTGTCCATCGGTAATAGGCAAATGCAATGCATACGTTCTTTATGATAGAAATCAGGATAGAATAATAACAACTGTAGCTGCCCAGAACATTTCTGAAATGGTTTGACAGCACAGTCTCTCTAAGGTCTGTATACATTTTGAATATGCACAGTCGTCCTCACCAATAATACCTTTTCTTTATAGAAACTCCTCCTGAGAGATACTGTCCACCAGATAACTATCATTATTGTGCTAAAATTAGTGACATAAAATTCAAATATATTGTAATAGCACTACAAGAGTCCTCATCTTTCACTATATATCTTTGGCCTGTTTAAAAGATAGTCTTCCACTGTTGGTTTATGGGATATTGAAGAATAATTAAGAAAATAATAATTTAATTATGTACATATAAATACATTGAATATATGAACAAATGGGAAAGTTTTTTGAGGCTACAGTTTTGGTTTTTTTTTTGCATTTTGTCCTTACTGGACAGCTTGAAAATGTAAAATGACTAAGAGAGGGAATTTTTGTGCGATAAAGGGTCAGACCCAAGCCACTGAATACATATCAGGTGGAGGGGGATCCCACACAATGGGAAGGCTTTTATTCTTCTAACAAGACATGTCACAGTTTGTAGGTCTCTTTGTATGTTGCAATGTCTTCAGCACTTCTGCTTCGACTGTGCTTTTAAAGGCTCTTATTCACATGGGAGAGATGGGGAGGAAAATAGCCAGCCCACAATTTCATTGTCATCTTGTAAAATTAATTTCAAGTAGTCATTTAAGAAGGGCGTACACTGGTTGACTGACTGTTCTCTCCTTCACTAACACCTCATCGCGAACTTTCCAGACACTTGACTAGACAACTCCACCAGTCTCTTAAAATTTCATTGGTCTTTACCTCTTCTGTTGTGGGTTCGTGAGGCCAAGACAAACAGAAATCCGGACCATGCTCTAATTAATGAGTATCTTAGGCCAAACTGTAATGCCGGTTGTATTGCTTACACCAGTGTTAGATTTCCAAGTAGACCTGGAAAATTTACTGAGAATGAGTTGTCCTAGTGATAATACATGAGATGTTATAATAACACTGAAAATAGAACTTAGTAGTTTTCCTTTCTTCCTCTCACTTGTCACACACACACACACACACACACACACACACACACACACACACACACACACACACACACACACACACACACAAACACACACCCTTTTCTCCCTCTGCCTCTACGTTGTGTGCCATAATCATCTAGGGGATTTACAAGCATTCAGAAGGCTGCGCTGAGGTTGTGCTCTGACGAAAACACAACTTTTGGTCTTTCTTGAGATATTTTGGTCTGTGTGGATTACTGTCACTGTGTTTGATAATAGTGATGTACTGCACTTCCCTGTCGTGTCCAAAGAGTTATTGTCAAGTTTTCACAAAAGGTCTACACATGAAGATACAGATTAAACTCTGGGGCTGTTTAACTGGGGTTAGCAATTGCCTGGCAGCGTAAATACACACAACCAGTTATCTAGAAGGGCAAACACAGAGAGTCTGAAATTTGTTTTTGTGTGGGGGTGTGTGTGTTTATTAATCTTCCACAAAGGATTTTTATCATGTCATTTACTTTATCTGAAGGAATGAAAATCATAAAACTGTTATGGTAACAATCTTTCAATACTTTTAATATTTAAGATGTATGGATCCTTATTCTGATCCACTAGCATAAAGTCTCACTCCCTGGCTGCCATTGCAGTACAGCATCACACATGTTATGTGGTGAGACATTAGAGCTGGCTGCCCATGAACACGCACATCCACAAACACGCACAGACAGGCTCAATTTTACCTTGTCAGCACTTGCTCCAGATGCGTCTTGATGGGTAAAACATACATTAACACATTATTTTGTCTTTATCTATGTCAGCACAGCTGCACCATATCGGGATGTGCTCCTCCACACACACCGCTCTGCTTCCTGCAGCAGTTTGAACTGAGCTTGTTGCACCGCAGCAACACCAGCAGAGCGATGACTGGGTGTTTGCTCATGATGACGTTAAGTCAATTCACAGAGGCATTAATGGGTTTACTGAAGAAAACAATTTTCCACCTGCTAAAGATCACCTTGTTCACTGAGGTGAGTTTCACTGTCTAATGTTAGGTTTTATGTCATTGACCCAAACTAATGTGCCAGCTACCAGTTGGCACAAAAGCTTAGTGAGGTTCCTTAAAGATTTCTCTTCATGCCTCATTAGCTTTGCGATCGTCTGATTGGAGGAGATGAGCCCCTACTTTGCTTTTGACTTCAGATCAGGGCTCATTACCCTTCTACTCTCACTATCTGTCCATACTTACCTTTTTTCCCCTTGTCTCCCTCTTATACTCCTTCAAACACATGTACACATAAGCCATTTTTGTAACAAGAGGTACCAAGCTTTCAAGAAATGTCATTAACGGATTAATTTGACTTGTCATTTACACATCAAATAATCCATCATCAAAAGATGCAAATGCAATGAAATTAAAAAAAAAAAAAAAAAAAAAACAGAGCCTCCTTCCCAATTTGGCCCTGCCGATGAGCACTGACACCGAAACCCATCTCTCAACATTTCACAAGACGCCAAGATCTCATCCGCCCACTTGCATGCTTGCACACATCCTTGGAAACACATATACAGAAATATACACATGCATCCTTTCTCTCTTAATAAGCACACTTTCCACCCCCTCCGTAATTTCTATCAGTCACTCAGCAGGACTGTAGGATCAGCAGGAAGGAGGCTCTCCTCAGATCCTCCTTCACTGTTTACTCTCCATTATAAAGAAAAGAAGACCCGATTGCTGGTTTTGAATGTACTTGCATTTATTGATGCCTCCCATTTTCAACTTATATACGGTCATACAATAGACAAAAGTTAAACAGTGTTAATTCCATTGGGGGAATTCACTGTGAAATGATCTGCAATTTTGTGAAATGATTCTGATATTTTGCTTTAGGGTGATAACTACTGTTTTTCTATTTTTTTCTAATTCTTTTTGCCTCTTTTTACTTTCTTTGCTCTATCTCTGTCTCTCTAGGTAAGTCAGTAATGCAGGGTGAAACCTTCTACTCGTAGGTGCTATGGATCAGTGAGTGATTATTTGTGCAGTAACGACATGTCCACACACTGAGCCTTTTTTAGAAACTTTTTGAGTAAACCATTACATCTCCACTTTTTCTAGTCTCTTAAAAATAATTCATGCAGGCAAAAATATAAAGCTGAGCAGAAGATCATCGTTTCCCAGGCTCCCATGATAAACTTGAAACCACGTCTCTCTGGTTGTTGCCAGGAAGTTTTTTTTTTAAAGGGTAGCAGTTGTGGTAGATTTTCTGGCTGAGAGCAATCGCAGATACATTTGCACTAGAAATGGGATGGTCCAGTTCTTTGAACATGGGTTAACCAGGGGAGATCACTAGGCAATACTTTATGGCTCACAGTTTGACATCTCAGCAGCAAATAAACCCTTGTAAACCCTTAGAGGCCTTTCCTGCATTTCTCTTACTGCCAACGTTATCTGCCCAAAAGCAAGAAGTAAGCAGTGAACTGTTTCCTTTTTTTTCTGTTTCCAAGAATCCATTTGCCTTCTCCTGCAGCTAAACTTCTACTGTACAGGCTCTTGCCATCAGTGCTAGGGTGTAAATCAAAATCTTTCACTTCAGTACAACCTGAAGCTCTGTTTTAATCTCAATATAATAACCAGGTTAGAAGGTAACAAATATTGAAATAGTGCTAGATGCCAGGTGACAGTTAATTTTTGAGCTCCTGAGTAGTACTAGTTTCTCCACTTCAGTCTTGCCGTCTTTATCAGCCCTTGGAACAACTGAAAATACATTTACCATTTCATTTGTTAATACTTTCTTGTGCTTATTGGCTTCATTGATTAAAACACAAACACTGATCGCAGCTTAAAAAAACTAATTCAATCACCTATTGTTGGTGGTATTTAAATATTTAACATGAACTACAAGGTTTTTTTGCAGGCAACGCTTTATGTCTTCATTCCATGCCTCACTATATTATAGCCTATTTTTTTCAGATATCAGCTCTTCCTTTCTTTGTAACCATTTCAGTGCTATTCAGTTTTGCTTTTTTTCCCAAAGTTTTAGCTGGAGGCATCATGTAAAAACTCATTAAACTTTGAATCAGGACAATGATATAATCAGAGACACAAATTGAAGGTGCCACTAATGCATTAACATTTGTAAAGAGTGCCATCTGCTAACATGAGCATACAGGCATGATTTTTATGGTGGTTGTTTCATTTAACTATTTGGTAATAGTAGGGCACAGTAAGTTGAGATTGCTAAAAATATTTTTTGATTATTTTAACAATTTTTAATGTTTATATGTTTTAGTAATGGATTTTTATTATCAGAATTCCCTTGTGGTTTCTCCTGGCTTGTTGAGTGGTGGCTTCTACAATTGGGAATCTCAGTCTACCCTCTCCCATTTGCTGTTTGTTGCTTTGAGACTGTTGACTGTGGTTGCGCCTAAGGTATTTAAGCTGGAAAATTGTGTCTGACTTAATTTGCATAAATGTACTTAATAAATTAGGTGTTAAACTACATAAATTTCCACCTAATTTGTCTTTGTAAATGACAATAATTATTGCCTCCCTTAGTAGACTAGGCCCCACATTTTTAACCTCCATATGGAGCCATGTGGATCTTCCTCACTCTTGGGATCAGCTCTGCTCTGTCCCTGGCATCATTTTTTATTTAGAGTTAATGCATCAGTGTTCCAAACAACTATATTTCCCCTTTCAGTAATGGGCTTATGATTCTTTATTTTAACATATACAACATGTTAACAGGGATCTTGAGAACGTAACTATCATTACAAAAACAAATATTCATATTTAGAGTTGCTGGTAATGTAAAATCAGTCTAACTTAAAAACAAGTGTGCCTTGCCTTTTGCCCATTACCAAAATAACTACAACAATTATATGATGACATTGAACATGGACATGAGTTCTCCCAATTTACTCTGCACTCAACCCAAAGGTGAGCGCACTTGGGTTCATTTACCGTATCTTATGTAGACAGTGCAACCGCCCAGTTCTCAGCCCGAACTGACCTTTTTCTACCACTAACTCAGTGCCTCAGACAGAACCTGATGCAGGGAGTGAATATTTTTTTCACCTCAAAGTAACTCAAAAGGATTTTGAATTTCATCCGTGGACTATGAAATTAAGGTCTTACCAATATTTCTCTGTTTTCTTAAGGGCAGCTCAGTGCCTTCCTGCCTTACCTCAGAGGAAGCAGATGCTAGACTATCCAACTCAAGATTGTCATTGACACAAGCAGTGCTTACTTAATACCATTCATTTTTTATGTCAGCTGCATATGTCACTGCTTGGCTGTCCTCCTCACCCTCCAACAATGATTCTATTGCCCTCTGAGCTCTCAGTACCCCTTGTTTATTAACTTTCTGTGGATACTTAAACATTGCACAAATTATGATTCATGGCTTCCTGAAATCTTCAATATATCTTATAGTCAGATCGCAGCTTGTTTTTAGAGTAAAATAATTTTAGGTTATGCATAAGGCCACTTAGGGTGATTTCCCTCTACTGTCTTCTCTGCTGGATTGAGGTAATAATGGGAGAGAGACTGAGATAGATCACACCCGTCACACAAGCACACACAAGCACTCAAAAAAATACATGTATATTTACTTGATAGTGTTGTATGTTTTTCCTCGTTGTATTTTTATTTGCACATTGTAACTGCTCTTTTTCTCATCATCTGCCCCTCTCTTTCCAAAAACAGTAAGATGAGGCTGATGAACTGAACTCAGCCAACCCTCCATAATGTCATTTTACCCTTTCGTTCTCTACCATCACTTTGACAGAGCAGCCTCTCCCAATGTCCTCTTAATTCTTTTTGTACAAACACATAGGCACACAAGCACTTTTCGTGCACACACACACAGTTTGGCAGACACATACACAGACACGCTCCCAGCTGTCTCTAGTAAAACATTAAGCACCCAGACATTTGATCACGCAGAGAAAGCCTGACTACAGAAATAGTAACAAATGAACCCTGAGCAAAAGAGAAACTGTTGTCCCATCTCAGTGTGCTTTGATTGGACCATACAGCAGGCAAACCCAACATCCAAAAAAAGGCGGTGGTGCAGTGAACCCATGCTGTAGTGAAACACATGCATCTGGTCTGCATTAGCATGGAATTACTCATATGGGATCAACGTCTGTCCCTGCACTGGAGACCACCCTTCTATTTTCTCCTTCTTTAAGTGGTTACTGGAGTCACAAAATACTGGCTTGGCTCATAATAAAAAAAAAGAAATGAAATAAAGATTTATTGTCAGCAGCTACACATTAACAGAACCACATTAAAATTAAACATGTGGTAAGGCACCATTTTTATTTTCTTGATTCTGTGCATTTCTTAATTAAGGAACAGGCCAGTAGAGTGTTTATGATGTGTTACTCACGAGCTAGTGTTCTTGCTTAACCATTATATGATTTTTTTATGCTTAGATACATGTAAACAACTGATGTGTGCTTGTTCATCCCTTGAGGCTGCAGGGCTTCTTCTGCCTCAGCCCATAGTTTCTGACCAATGACAGAGCTATCCTATGTTTGCTCTGCTGCTTGCATGCATATATACCCTAGACTCTCCTGACTCTCACAGGCCAGTGAACACATTCTGTGCTCAAAAGTCAATGAAAAGACTCAAGAACAGAATTGCCCATTCTTTGTTTTTCATGAACAGAAGATATAATCGCACAAACAAAGAACACACTTTAGAGCTGTCAAATCTCATCACCGTCTGTGCCAGTTCCCCTTCCTTCCTTCCTTCCTCTCTCGTGTGATGTGTCACATTTTGGGGTGTAAACAACCTCTGTGCTCAGTGCTAGCCTAGCTTACCAATGCAGACACCAGGAGCTGTCACACCCCTTTAGATGCCACATTAGATTGGGAACACAAACACACACATGCAGGGAAAGACTTCCCAAACACATACAACCCTCAGGTTATTGGAAAGACCTAAGCCAGTGCAGCAGTTGGCTCATCTAGGCTCTACTAAAGCCCCAAGAAGCACATCAAATAGACCCAAATCTGTGAGTAGATGAGCAAAAATGCCAAGGCACCAGTTGCACTAAAGAAAATTGTACGAAATAACCCTCCTAATTTGGCCTTTACTGTTCAGAGCAGTTGGAAAAGCAGCAAATTCAAGTCATTGAATTTTTGCTTAATAAATGACTAAACTCCTATGTCAATGTGCAAAATAAAACCAGCTCATTAAGTGCAGTGGGTTACATATAAATCATGTAAATCAAGAGGGATTGAAATGCATCCACACACTATAAATACATGCAGTGAAGTCTCATTTTGCCCTTCACATGCCTCCATGAGCATGTACACACTATGATTGAATTTTTGTTTCCTCGGGCCAATAGATATGTAGCTGAAGTTACTCCAGTCTCTCGCATTGCATAGTGTGAGGTGTATGTTGATAGGAAGGCTGAAGAGAGGAAAGACTGAAAAGCAGACAGACAGACAATTGTGAAAATGTGTACAATGTGTATGCACATAGCCGTGTTTCCATTATTGTATCTTTGAGGTTAACCTCAAGCTACAGGAAGGAGCCAGCAATAACAGAGCTCAGAATACCACAGTGCAGTGTTTGCTGCTTTAATAGCCAACAAAGCTGGACATTACCCACGTCTGGGAGCACTACAGGGCACACGTTGGAGGCATGACACGTGGCAGGATGGCATAGCAGTTAGAGTGACTGTCTCTTTTTCTGAGAGGTCATAAATTTGAACCCCACCGCAGTCAGTCATACACAACCACACTGCCATACTCTACCCACTCACCAAGTCCTGCGCAAGCCACCAATTCTGTTTGATTCAGTTTACCAAAGCTCATATGTTTTAGGTGGCAACACATCAGTAAAATCAAACCATTGCAGTAGCACATCATTTATGCATAATATTTGACTACATGTGCATAAAGAATTAAAGGTGTGAGAAAAAAATGAATTAATTTAAATCTTGATAAGGTACAAATTGATGAAAATAAACTGCAAACCTTTGAGAAACACACACTCCATCTTCATTGAACCTATTCTGTAATTGTGTACTGATTTGTATTTAATTTGCAAATAATGTTTATGGACATGGTAAAAAGAGCACTTACAAGAAGATAAAACAGTAAACTGGTGGCATATCTTTCCCTTGTAAAAGATTTTAAGGGAAGAGCTAGTACAGCAGTTCTATGTTTGAAACAGTGCTGAACATAACACATGAGCCGCTTTGTACTGTAGCATTAAAATGTCATGTTAGATTATTAAAAGACAATACTCATAATAAGTCAGATTTCCCCTATGCTATCTCGCTATGGTAAATTTCAGTACATGGTAATTTCAAACATAGAACTATGTGGTTTAAGGTTTGTGTTGCCTCTATTTTTATTCTGCAGGTTTTTTTGAAAAAGAGCTTAGCTTATTCACTTTGTCTGGATATAAAATCATTGTGATGTTATATCATTGTGTACCAGAGACAGAGAGGGAGTGGGCAGGGTCTATTTCTCCACTTGTTTACTTTCCAGTAATGTCCCCATATGTGTCCCAGATGAATTGCTGGAGATAAAAGTAGAGCCTTTTTGGTGGAATGTAAAATTGAGTAAGATTGAGTGGGAGGGAACTGTGGTCTGGGGTCTTGGTTTTGTTGCTGTTAAATATAGGCTTGAGAAACACCACAGATTGAGAGCCCAGCCTTTATATTAGTTCACTGGGGCCTAGTGGCACAAAATAACTTTAATGAGAAACACACAGTTATGTACACATGAAAAAAACCCACAGTATTGTAGATTGTTTTGCTTTTTCTCTCTCTTTCTAACACACAAACATGTTAAGAAAAGACCTCAGAGCTCTTGAAAAGTGGGAGAAGCTCTTTCAATACACTGAACTAGAGAAATCCTGAGACTTGTTGCGCTGCAAGAGTAGAGCCTCAGTATAGTATCATCTATTTTCATTTGATTTTTTTTCACGTGGTGTTTGTTTCTGATGTCCTGTAAAACTCAAACAGAGCCACCTAAATTTTGTTTTAATGATGTCTTCTGCCACAAATTTACATTCCAGCTCTGGTGAATTTTTAACATAACTAACAAACTTGTGAGGTGTCCTGATGGCAACATCCACCTCAAAGGCAGTGTTGGTTTCTTTTTTACCGACCGGAGATCAAACATTACACTGATATGAGTTTGACCTGAAGTGGGCAGGGACTCTTATGGGAGGATTTGCTGTGGACCAAGAGAGAGTCAATAAACACTCAGTTCAAACAGAGCGATGGCACCAGACAGGCAGATATTTGTGTATGTGCTTGCATGTGTGTTCAGGCCTGCGCTGCATGCGCACCATCTCATGGGGTCCAAAGGATCCTGTGACACTTCAAGATCAGAGAAACTAGAAATTGGCACTTGTGAGCACCATTAACCAGGCTTTGATGGGAAAAAAAAACAAAAAAAAAAAGCAAAAAAGCAAAAAAAGGACTTGTAGTCTGATAGGGTTACAGAAAGGTTGAAGAGAAAGCATTTAAAGGTTGAGGTTAAGGAAAGTGTTATGGTTGGAAAAAAGAACCCAAGTTAAGAATTGTCCTCAACTATAACAACGCAAGGTGCATGGGCTTGTACATTGTTTTTCTATTGATTTTTATCTTTGTGCAGTCTCATGAATCGTTAAGGGGGGGGCTGTTACTGTCCTCTGCCCCATCACAGCCCACATCACCCCGCATGGAGAATGGAGGTTCGGGATTGAGGCTGAAAGGTTGATTGCATTAGTGACTTCTATCAGGATTCATTTGAGGACTGGTTTAGAAACAAAGTGATGGTTTTTGAACTCTGCGGCTGACCTTGACATTTGGGTGTCCAAGCAATCTTATCCATTGGGATGTGTGTGTCTACATGTGCATGTATGTGTTGGCTGTGGTATATTCACAAGGGCAAACTGTGATGAGCTTCACCCAGAAAAAAGCTTTTTTTTTTGGGGATGCTTTTTCTCTCTCCCTGATTGCATTTATTAATTATGATTTTTAGAAAATGTTTATTCATCCTTTTTTAAAATATATGACACAGTGGCATGAAAAAGTTAAGGCATCCTTGGTCAAAATTTCAGTATATAGTTAAGTTAGTAGAAGATGATCTGATATCTAATAGAGAGAAACATTCTTTTCAATATTTTGGAAATAACAGTGTTTTATTTTTGTTTTGTGCGATTAAAAAAAAAATAAGGGAGAACCATACAAATGTTTAGACACACAAGAGACCTCAAAACTTATCTCCTTAAGTATAAGGCTTGTTGAAAGCTTTGTAAATACTCTGACTCCTCAAACCATGTCCCAACAATCAGCAGCCATGAGTTCCTCTATGCAGCTGCCTTGCTCTCTGGAAATTTGAATTTTTGCGACACCTCCACAAATATTACCTTCAAGGAAAGAAACCTTTGCTGCATTCTTGCCACAAAATTCAGCTTCAGAAGTTTTCAAAGGAACAGCTAAACAAGCCTGATGCATTTTGTAAACAAATCGTGTGGTCTGATGAGGTTAGAATAGAACTTATTGGCTGCAATGAGCAAAGGTATGTTTGGAGAAAAAAGTTTGCAGAATTTCATGAGGTGGAATGAACATGCTTCAGGCTTCTGTTGCAGCCAGTGGCAAAGGGAACTGTCATAGGGAAGAATAGATTCAATTAAATACCAGCAAAATCTGAGAGTAAACATCAAATCTTCAATAAATAAAAAAAAAGCTGAAAGTGATGAGTATGGTTTCTACAATAGGATAATGATCCAAAATAAAACCCTCAAAATCCACAGTGGATGATCTCAAGAGGTGCAAGCTGAAGGTTTTAACAGGGCCCTCACAGTCTGAGGACAGGGGGAGAAATGGATGCGTGGGTGGGTTTAAAGAAATACTGACTGAAGAGGAAATCAGATCAAAAAATAGGATAGGGGTCAAGAAAACGTTCGCTCACACATGCATACACACAGAAATGCCTGCATGCACATCCCTGGAGCGCACACACAATGAGCTGTTTGCTCTGTGCTCATTGTGCAGTAGAGCGTAGGTAGCCATGACAATAGCATACATCATCATGGGAGGGGAAGTGAGGGAAAAAAATGTAAAAAAGAAACAAAACATATCATAAATACCTCCTATAGTTACCTGAACAGCAGAAAGAATCAGATTTTTATTTTAAAATTGACCTTTTTTTGTAGTCAGTCCTTTATTCCTAATTTTCCAGTTTTTTATTTTATCATATTTTAACAAGTCATCTCCCCATTTTCTGATCTGCTACTGTTTAATTTGCTGTTTGTACACATTCGCTATCAATAAATGTTGTATTGGTAAATTCAAGATATTGTACTTTTCCATATCATAAATAACATTAGAGCATAATCCCTCTTCTCCTTGGTAAGCTTTAAATGTGGAAGGTTTTAACAGCATGTGTTGGTATTTACTAATTTTAGGTTGACACCAAATGGAATGGGATGGGAAAGCAGAAGCAATGTGAATAGTGTTATGTTTTTCGTTGTTGTTTTTTTTTTACCTTGTTTTTAATAAAGAGTGCATTTGATATTGTTTTATTTATGTCGATGCATCACTTTCAGCTTTGTAAGTGCTCATATTGAAGTTAGAGAGAATACTTAGATGAATTTCCCCACGTTTACAAATGAACACATAAAGATCTGATGGAAAAAAAAATAACATTCCAGTCTTGATAAGTCAGCAGCAATGATTGGCCCTTACAGTTCCCCAACATACAGTTTCTGTGTCTACAGTTTCAAGTTCTGCAGCAAAGCAAATTTCCACACTTCCTTTTTTTAGGTATGAGTGAAACATATTGTGTGAAAGAGAGAAGGGGAAATAGAGAAGAAAACTTGTCGAGGGAATACTGACCTACATGGCAATATACAGTGAAATGCATTTCAGTCTGCATCCATCCCTGCTTGTTGCGTCACTGTCTTCCCCAGAAGGGATAGGAAGGTGGAGACAAGACTGGATTGCAACCTTCGGCTTTGCACTTTGCAAAACAATAACCCTAATATTCTTTCTTCCCCCCTGAGGTCTGTGGTGACAAACACACTCTGTCACATCGACAGATACTTGTGTATTTGAGGAGGAATAACATACAGTACATAAAGTCACTGATATATATACATATATATATATCTATATATACATATAGATATATATATATGTATATATAGTATATAGTCATAGATTGATGCTATTTAGATGCACTATGATCACCTCTATCCTTGTCTACCTTCCAGTCCTTCCTTTCATCTGCTCTCTTCTCTGTTACATTTTCTCGTATGTGTGTGTGATGGATGGGCTGCTCTATCATATGAGTAATACTAATATAGGCCTGTCTGTGTGCACTGGCTGTAGCCCTTGCAAATTGAATTTGTTAGAGGCCCTTTTTTTTCTTCCTGTGCTTTTTTTATTCAGTCTATCACCTTTTCACTGTGTGTGTGTCTAAGGGTGTGTGACTAAGCTGGCTAGTTTTTGCGCAATCTAGAAACATTTTTGCTATTCTCCTCTTGTAGGGGCTGGTGGGTTTACATGTATGTGCAGACCATTTGAACAAACCCTTCTGTACTCATATGACCTTGTGTTAACCCAGATCATGTCAGCTTTATCTAGAGAGAAAAGACTGAGTACTGAATCCCCAGCCTTTTCTTTTTATATCCACTCTTCACTCTTTAATTTTGTCAAGTCCCTGCTCCTGTTCTCTGTATTTTTTCTCTCGTTTTCTAACCACTTCTATTTTTTCATATCTAGTTCCAGAATCATATGTGGTTTTACCACACTTTCCCCTACCAAGTAGCAATTTCTTTTTAAAACACGCCCGTATTCTTTTTCCCTTTTCCCTCCCTGAATATGTCTGTGTGTGATCCCTGTACTAAGTGAGCTAAGTCTACTGCTAACTGGGAAATTACAGATGAAAATAGACAAGTTGTACCCTGCTTGCTTACTGCCTTCCTTACATCTCTTCTCTCTTTTACTGTTTGCCACTCTCTCTCCTGCTGTCCTCCACACTGACCTGTAATCTGACAGATGTTGAATACACAAATTTGTTAATGTTGACTACGTTTCTCGTCATCTGTGTGTGTGACCAGCAACAGGGTGCATGCACTTGTGCGTGCTTTGGCCAGCAAGCAGTGTCTGATCAGGCATACACCTGCTGCATTTACACTTTGTCTCTCTCTCCAATCAATATGAATTGAAAGCTATGACTGGCCAGCTGGTTTTTGCTTGGATGGATAACACATTAACACTTGGGGAACAACATAGACATCCAATGTCCTTCTCCACTGCCTGATGTTTTAAAGGAGTAGTGTAGCTGTACCGACTGTATCATACCTGTAAAAAGCTCAATCTTTACAGTGTTTGGGTTTTTTTATGGGTCATGTACGCACATTGTACGTGTCTTGTTTCTTGGTATCTACAGTATCTGTTCATCAACCTCTCTCAATCATCCTGTCTGCTTCTTTTTGTCATTGCTGTAACCAGTGACAGTACCTCTCACCCAAGCTTATCCCCATTCACTTCGCCACTCTCCCCACCCTTACCACTATCTCATCTCCTCCTTCAAATTCACTTCAATCCCATCAACACATTCTCTTCAGCCATTCTTTTCCTTCAGTGTGTTTTCTCACCTCTTCCTCACAACCCAATATATCATTTTTCCTCCTCTATTCACTTATCTTTCTGCCATCACCATACAACCTTCCCGTCGCTCTTTCTGAGCCTATCATTAGGGACCATTAAGGCTTCAGCTGTTTCACAGAGAATGACGGAGTCACTCTGACACCTTCAGGGTAGAAATTAGGTAGGAGGTATGATGGAAGGGAGATGAAAATGAAGAGAGCAAGTGAATTAAAATATGAAAAATACATCAAAATCTA
Organism: Istiophorus platypterus; assembly: GCA_016859345.1. Taxonomy (NCBI): domain Eukaryota; kingdom Metazoa; phylum Chordata; class Actinopteri; order Istiophoriformes; family Istiophoridae; genus Istiophorus; species Istiophorus platypterus. The sequence continues at coordinate 11,990,339 of CM029129.1, read as the reverse complement.
TTCTGGCTAATGTCAAGACCAACTAGAAAGACACATGAGTGTCTGGCAGAGGTACAGACATAATTTCAGAATGATGATGATGATGATGAACTGGGAAATTAAGAAAAGGATGTAAACAATGAGAAAAGGAATTATGATAATGATGGTGTTGATGATGATGATGATGATGATGCACTGGAATGATCTAGGGCCGGAGAAACTTTTCTGTGAGGCTTGATGTTCACAGAAACAATTTTGGCTCACAAATATTATCAGACAATATAAGTCACAGCCTCCACATGCAAGTTTCATCAGTGTGCACCGGCGTGTAAGTTCAAGTGTCCACCTGTGAAGGTTTTCCCCCTGATCCAAGCCTCCTAAACAGTGAATTCAACCCACTTTTGCTCATCTACAGGACTTGGGCTGCACAGTGTCTCTCTATCTCCCCTCTCCGCTTCTATAAAAACCCAATGCGTATATGATATAGGGTTTGTGGTGCATGAACCCGTCAGTGCTCCCGATCTAGTAGGAGTTAATTTCAGTAACCTCAGGCACAATGCCCCCACCTCTTCTGCAAAGAATGACCAAATTTCAGCTAAATTGTAGTAACTAATACATGACCTGTGAAATCAGACTTTTATCCTAAACCATTTTATAATCTCTCAGAAACTGGATTTGCTATTTTTAACTGAGACTTGGCTAAAGCCTGGTCAAAACAGTCTGCTGGCTCAACTGTAACCATCCAGTTTTAGATATTTTAGTTCCCCTTGATTTGATCTGGGGATTTGCTGCTATTTTTAATAGATTATGACAAGGTGTAAATTGCAGTTGGTTTTAATATTCTCTTAGATGATAGTGCTTCTTCTTATACATTAGAGTTTTCAAACAATACAAAATCTTTTCACTTTAAATAGCACATCTCATCTCCCACTCATAATGGTGTTCACATTTTAAATCCAATTTTTACCTTTGCTTTACATACAAATTCCTTGACCCTGGAGGATATTTTTGTTGCAGATCAGAAGTACTTTCTTTTTGATACTATTCTCAAAACTAGTCTTATTAACACCAGTCACATCCGGCATTCCTGTATTTTTACTGCTAGTTCTGCTTCTACATTTTCTACAGTGTTCAGATCCAAGAATCCTGACCTTTCCCATTTTACTGCCATTGAGAACATTGTGGCCAGTTTCAGTGACTTATGACTCACAACATTAGACAGGATTATTTCTTTCAGGGCTAGTCAGAGGTCTACAAGTAATCCCTCTCCCTTGATAAATAATACAATCATTCACCTGAAAAGAGAATGCCAGAGGGTGGGATGTAGGTGGTAATAGTGTAAACTGCAGGTCATTACCTTAACATGAAGGATCTTTTAACCTCATTCAACGCCGAGGCCAAGGATGCTAGAGCATCTCATTTTGATGAGTTTATCTATGTCAAATTTTAAAATTATTTTTTTTTTATATAAATAATATCAGATATAAATATAGCCTCACCCTGCAGCCAGTCTGTTGTACTAAACCAGTTCACACCCATCTCTATGAGGACTATAATGACAACAGTGTTGCATTTGTGATCTTCCTTAAGTCCTATGACCACATTTCTGCCAACTTTCTTAAACAGGTTCTGATTAGTGTTGACCCATGGTTACTAACCCTGACCCAGGTTCAGTACTGACCAGGTTTTTTTTCCCTACCAACTATTTCAAGGTAGCCAGTGTTTAACGAATTCTTAAAAAACCTGCTCTGGATTCAAATTTGTGCATTAATTTTAGACCTATGTCAAAATTACCTTTTATCTCAAAAATTTTAGAAAAGTAGTTGCCAACCACTTGATTGAAAATTTGAAAGCCATGTGTACTTTTGAAGAGACAAAACAATTTTTGAGGCAAAGCACAGAGCCAGTTCTTCTTAGGGCGCAGAATTACATTCTTGTACAAGCTGACACTGAAGAAATTTAAATTTTAATTTTGTTGGATCTTAGCTCAGCCTTTGATGCAACTGATCATGAGATCCTTTTTGACAGATTAAGGCGATGGCTTGGCCTGTCTGAGTCTACTCTTTCTTGATTCAGATCCTTTCTATCTAACAGAAAATCTACAGCATCAGTTAGCTAGCCTTAGTCAAGGAGATGTAGCTCATCTGCACATGGTTCAAAATGCTGCAGGCCATCTTCTTCTACTAAGATGAATTGCAGGGAGCACATTACTCAAGTGTTGGCCTCTTTCCATTGGCCAACAGAAGAATTTAGAATCAAATATATATAATCTATAAAATACCCATCTGGCTCTACATGGTGAAGCCCCTGAAAACCTCTTTGAATTGCTGTGCAAAACCTATAGTCTCACAGGTCAGTCAGGACAATCTGGGCCTTTTGGCTATTCCCTGGGCCTGATTTAAAATGAAAGAGGCTGTTTACTCGCTGTCCTTGGACCTAAATGCTGGAATACCTTACCTTCACTATTAAGTCATCCAACTCAAATCGCACTGAAAAGAAAAAAAAAATCAATCTTTTCAAGAACCCCCTTTTTTAAAATCATATCTGTTGCTTTTGGATGATTTTTGTTTGTGGGACACCTTGTAAAATTTTTTTGAAATGTGCTATATAAATATTTTTTTTAACTCACACGTTTATGTTATTGTTAATCTAAGTAAACAACCAGGCAATATTTGGGATCTGTTTGTGTTTGTAGAGGAAGTCATAACCCCTTACAGTATATGCATCATACTGGGTCTGTTATACCATATAAATTAAGACTTCTCAAACTCTTGGCTGCTCAACCATTTTATTTGTCTGTGGCAATTCTGGTTTAACACACTAGCAATGCTTTTGAACTGCGCTGGAGTTATATGCACAACAATAAGTAAATAAATCGATGAATGAATCTATAGTATCGTACAATATCTGTTATGTTACTACATCTGTACTGTTTGTCAGGTTACATATACCAGTTAATCAGTATGTGAGTGCAAGAGAGAGACTGAGAGAAAGAGATCCATCAAAATGACACTTAAAGGCTTGTAGACTCATGAGCTACTCAGCCAGAGTGGAGTAGAAGTCCCTTAGCTCATGCCTGGTACTCACACATCTATTTTAATTTTGCTGCTCACTGTCAGTCTTGCCTGACTAACATGTGATCAATATAGGCAGGCATCCATGTAATTATGATAGATTGGATTTCTCTGAGCATGAAACTAGTGACGTGGGGCAGGGGGATTGTGACATGTTTAGTGGGACGGTAGGACTGTTCTCATTAGACAGAGCTTCAATGGCTTCTTGCTCCCAAAGTATCTGCAGTTCTGAATGTTCTCTTACCGCCGAAGCTCAGATCCATCATGCCTGTCAATCTGGATAGTCTCCAGTGCATACTAAATACAGTGCCAAAAAAAGACCCGTAAGTGATGTGATAACGTTTAGTGTTTAGTGTGTTGAGTCTTAAGCTTTGAAAGGGGCTTTTTCTTTTCTTTAACTGCAGAACAAAACAGGGTTCGAATCAAGGTAATAAGTTAATCTGCATTCATTGGTTCTTCACTTTACATTGTCATTCGCAATGTCGATTACATCCCACACATCCCAAGCTTAGTACATGTGTGTGCATGTGCTTAGCACATTATGCACTTGAGTCACTCACTTTTATTAGTAGTGGAAGATTAATATAAGTCATTGCTTTGGTACATGTATTCTTTTGTCTTCTTTTTATACAGAAATGCATCATTTTTAGGGATAAATATATGCTTCTTCTCGAAAAGGCATGCTTTATTTCCCTAATGGATCCACGAGCTGACGGATGCAGATGGAAGATCTGAATAATAGCATACTCTAGTTCCTACAGAAACTTCTTTTAAAGAACTTTCCGAAGAAGAAAGAATAGAAATTGTGAAATAAACTCAAGAAAGTGTTAAGTCAAGTGTTAATTCTTAACAACTAAGCACATTCACACATCAACGTTAGTGTAGAGAACCGTTAAATATATAATCATCTCAGACAAGAGAGGATTGTGATAGATGTTATAACACTGAGTATCTATTTGGATTATTGCAATTTAATGGAAAATTCAAAAATCTCACTTTAACCTCAGCTACTTGTAAAAAGCCTCATTTATAAAGTATTACCTTTATGAGTAATTAGCAAATATCAGATCTAGTTGCTCAGATTTCGGAGGAGAGTGAGAGAAAGGTGTGAGACACAAGAATAAAAGCACAACTTCTGCTGAGGATGAAGTCTTTAGAAAGCTATGAGTGATTTGCTGGTTATTCACTCAACATTATTCTTCTGATAGTTACTGTGCATTGGTTTGTTAGTGGTTACCTCAGGGTAGAAAAGCAGTTAAGGTATCATGGCCTCATAGGGACTAAAGCATGCCAGAGTAATCATTAAGAAATTGTCGTTGGATTGCAGAAATGCTGCAAATAATGCATAAATTAAATAAATAAATTCAAAACCGTACAGCATAGCATTACATTACGTTGATTCAAGTGAGGTTAACTGCTTGAAGATACCAGAAAACGAGGGTATGTAATCTAAATGAAATTCATGCTGTAGGTTTGTAGTAAATATAAAAAAGGTGTGGATATAGGTGTTAATGCACTGACAGGGTGTTTTGACCACTATTTGGATTTGTGTTTCTGAAAACAGCACTACCAGGGAACCAAAGCTGTAAGGTTTAGCTACCAGGGAATGTGACTGTGCCAAACTGGAAGCCAGTGAAGAGAGGCTGGCACATAGGTACCAGTGACAATTCCAACAGCATGCGAACATCTGCAACATGACTCATAAGACTGAATAATATCAACATGCAGGTAGTCTAGGTGAGAGGAAATGTTGGTCTTAATAACTTTCCCAAGATCGCGAGGCAATAATGAATACAATCAATCATCCCTCTGGCAAAATCTAGAAAAAAGGCCCATGTTGACTATATCCAGAATTAAAGCTCTATCATATCTATGACATAAATGTACCATTACACTGAATTTATGCACCTTGATAAGAGTGCGATATGAAGTGGAAGCAGTGGAGCTTTGAGGAATATGACATTTTCTGCAGCAGTGCACCTCGACAAAGACGGACTGCGTTTGTCGTGTCAAGTTTGATAATACAACAAAAAAAAATGCAACATTTCCTGTGCCGACAAGCAAACATCACTGAATAACTCAAGCAAAGCATTTGCCAATCAACAGACAGTAGTGCCAGTAAAAAACAAAAAAAAAACCAAAAAAACAAAACATGCAGATAACATGTTCTGAATGTAGATTATTTCAGCTGTTTGAGTGGACTCCAACAGGCGCTTTTGATGCATTTATCCAATGCATAACAAGCAAGTCACACTTGTTTAGTTTATAAGAAGTGCAAATCAAAATTCATGTGTCAATCACAAGCGTCCAGTGAAAACAATGCTTATTACTTAAGTCTCTTTTTCTCAAAATATGCTAATTTACACGGCACTGTGTTGATTACCAAAGTCAGCAGTAGCCCAGAATAAGTTTTGATCTTTTGACCATTACTCGGCATTACAGCTGGGGCAGTAACTAACTTTTCGGAATCATATTTATTATCAAATTGTTAGAATTTTACTTTTTCTTAACTGATTCTTTCATGAATCGTGATGGGGGGCCTCACAATCCTTGTTTTGCTAAAAGGCTTACAGTTTAATAAATACACAAAAAAAAGGCAAGAAGCCAACTCAAAATTTAGATTTGATAATTAAGATTCAAGACATTAGTACTGTATGGTTTGTTCTGTTTGTGTGAGAGCAAGAAATATTTTTCAGAGGTGTAAATCCCTTCATTAGCAATTTGTCTATGTCTGGATATAGGCATTCATGTATAGTTTAGTTTTGAAATTTAACGAAAAGATTCTGTACAGCAAAGGTGTATAAGCTTTATCTACGTGTTTGTTTCCTCTTCGGTAATGTACAGTATACAGCAGGCGATAATTCTTATCATATGAATATTCATGTCGGGAGAAGATGCAGATCTACAGTAAGGACAGTTCCACAGCATGTCAACTCTGACAGCCACGCTCAATTTGTCTTCATTCAAGCTGAGATGAGACTTCAGAATTCTTCCCCTGACACAGTATATTTATTGAAAACGATGTCAAAACATTTCTCAGCTTTTCAGCAGTTGGTTATAAAAGAAGAAAAACGTGTGCAACGCATCCCTTCTTTACCTTGAGTTTTGTCTTTGACAGTTTATAAAACAGTTTGTACAGTACATTTTTATCATGTCATTCTTCAGGTGCCACTTGTTATATTTCCCTGTATGCTACATTAGAGTGTCGTAGCCGAGAAGTAGTTTTGTGCTGCATATTTAAAATTTCCCATGTCTCTCTTAAGCTTTTGTTGTTTCTGAAGAACTGCAAAGTTAAAAGGATTGAGGGTGGGGGGGTGGCAAAATAGGTTATGGTGAAGGGTTGCAGAAATTCAAATACTCATTATGAGTATGGGAGAACTAAAAGAGCCGAGCAGAAGCAACATGTCAGCCACGCTGGCAGGCACTGAAGGTTCACCTCAGCACCCCACTAAGAGGGTGTTGGGCATGAGTAGAGAGACTTGCTGCTCCCCTGTCTGACTCTGTCACTGCCTCCCTATGGGAGTCTGCCATGTGTCAGCAACCTTAATTACTACACCTCATCTCCTCAAAGATTAATGATGCCTGCATTCTTCCAGTATTTATCTTCTTATCTACTCATTTGCATTCTGCACTGCATATACTGTATGTGTGTGGGCTGGTGTTTGCAAATGTGTGCATGTGTGCTGCAGTCACAGTGATATTCTTATCCCCTGTTAACTTTTTCAGTTTATTTGTGATTCCCACTTAAGACTGTTTGCATACTTACTAAAATGAAGTGAAATGCCTCGAAATTGGAGCATGCTGTTAAACTCATTTGTTTTCCTAATAACCTACCGTGCGCAAAGCTCCTGTTTGTCTCAGTATTTAGGCCTGCCGGGTGAGGCTTTGTTTTGGCTTTTGTTGGTATGAGTTTATGTTTTAGTCTTATTATTTTGTGCAGCTTGAGGTGTTTATGTGTGAAATCTGGCTCTTTGTCAGTACCATTAGTTGCCCATTGTGTGACAATATTTGTATGTTTGAAGCTGTCTTTACGTGCATTTCTGTGTAACATTGAAAACAGTTAAAGGTTGGGTTATTTATACTAAAGCTCAGCCGAAAATAATGATGCGTCATATTAACTTGTTCCAGATAATCTCAGCGTAGCAGCTAAAACTGAGCCTCTTGGACACCAAGTTTAGTCATAGACCACAAAAAAAAAAAAAACAAGATGTGACGTATAGGGTAAGGAGGGTCTGTCTGTATCTATGGTCTACGGCTCTTTTTATGTAATTTCTATGTTTCAGCGTCCTTACTTTTTGCCCTCTGCTCCACTCACCATGACCCAGCAGGTAGATCACTCGTCTGGTTCAAATGCCAGTAAACTACAGCCTGGTTGAAGGAGACTGCATTCCTATGTAATTGTTCATTTTAATAGGGATCAAGAGTCAGGTTTTCTTCAATTGGCTATCTTCATAAGCCTGCCTGAATACGTTGCATGTCAGTAAATCCATTCTAAGTTAATCCCTTAGTGGTATGTATTCATTTAAATCATTGTTCGGATGTGAATTGCAGTGAAAATTAGCCCTGATTATCATGCATAAGTGCAATTTTATCTTTCTCTCTTCAAGTCAGCAAGTGTTCATTTTTCTGAATGATGTCAAAAATATAAACAAATTGTGAAAATAGCTGGGCAAGATGCTGCCAGCCAGATCACAGTTATTAATATCAATTTATTCCCAACCTCTCATCTTTCCTACAGTTTCTGCATAATCAAGCTGTCATCAGGCAGAAATATAGAGATATGGGGGGTGGAGGGGGTAGAGGATTGGGATAAAGAGAGATAAACATAGCTGAAACCTCAGGGAAAATGTATTTCTCTTCAAATTGCTCTGCAAAGTAAGTGAGCTTGACACTGCATTGAGTCTGTCAGGAGTTGTAAGAATGTCTGTGCTAAGTGTGTGTGTATGTATGTATGTGTGTGTGTGTGTGTGTGTGTGTGTGTGTGTGTGTGTGCTTGGGGAAGCACTCATTAAGACTGGCTAACAATAAATTTTAAGTATGTGTGTATATAATGATTACAAGCGCATTGTCAGACGGATGGTTTAAGGAGACATTTATATTTAATAATATGGGCAAAAAGCATCTAATCCAGCTGGGAGAGAACATTTAAATGTCCCTGCTGTCAAACACAACAGTTGTGTATTGCACTTTTTAATAATTCTTATCATCTCTTATTATCTAAAGCACTAACTGAGAAGGATCGGTGTGTTAATTGATTGAAGAGTCATTAATTTACATGATAATGTGGTGGAGAAAAATACAACCCTTTGTGACAGATGACAGATGATGATAGGCAACTTAATTGCTGGGTAATTATTGCAAGTGACAACATCTTGGGGGATATATTGCAGTTAGATTTGAAGTTCTTTTTCCAAGGTTAAACTTGGATATCATCCTTTAGGATCGTATTATGTGCCTTGGTACATTCTATAATTTTTGTCCATGCTCTTTTGAACTCTTGAAATGAACTGTATTGACACCTGTCTAAATTCAGTACAAAGCACGAGGCTCCATGCTTCTACAATGCAAAATGAAATAGGTATAGTTTCTCACTTATCATTACAAAGCTTACTGAATTCTGAATGATGAAGATGTGCTCTGTAAAACATTACATACGTAGGGACATTCTTGTGAACTTGTCAGAGGAGTTTTATTGGCAAGAAAACAGATTGCACAGGTGGTAAAAACAAAACCAATTTTGAAGAGCTAGAATTGAGAAATAAGTTGTGGCTTTCCAAAGGTAATACTGTATTGGCCCATATGTTTATTCTGGAAATTACAAACTGAAAATAATTTTTTTCAAGGACTAGATATTTACGTTGGTAACAAAAGCATGTTTTCTTTGAGTGGAGTAAGTACGGGTCATGGATCTACACATTCTGAGAGCTGGATGTGTTCCAATATGGAATCCATTCATTACAAAAAAAGTAAGCACTATTCAACACACTATTCAGCTTCTGCATTCTGTGCCCAAAGTATATGTGTATTGTATTGTTTAATGACAAGAGATTGTATAAGTGCATGACTGAAAAACTGTCATGGATTACTAGCCCCATTCAAACCCACTTAAACATGCCACACAAAGGTGAGATTTATGCTTTATTCAAGTATCAAAATCTGTGGTTCATTGGCGAAGAGTGTAGGACTTATGCTGTTGTCACTTTTTGTATAATATACTCGTGAAAACTATTACTGCCAAAGACAACGTCAGACTAAATCTTCACTTTTGTCATACACCCAATTCATGGTCAGTTATTGGATATTATCTCTGCTTTCAAAGTGTTTATCAGCCATGGCATATGGGTCTGGAACTAATATATGCTACAGCAATTACCCTGGAGTCTAGTGAACGACAGCATAGTTCAAATGGGTCATAGATTTGTGGAATTGTGGAATTCTTTGATTCCAGTTTCTTACCTGAAATAGTTTAAGAATCATAACAGATAATATGGTTAATTAGTGATTATGTAGTAAGTAAGTAAGAAAACAAGCTTGTTTTTTTCCTACCTGTGTCCATGCCATTGCAGGAGAATGTAAAGAGTCATCTAAATGATGAAAATGCTGCTGTGAAGAGTATGATTTGTAACACAATGAAATAAACAAATAACGAAATAAAGGATGGAACATAATTTGAAACAAAACATGTATCGATCATTGCGCATGGTACTAGTGTTTTGGTTATAGTCTTAAACTCACTCTTGTGCTATTGTGTATTATGGTTCCAATATTCTAATGGAATCATACTAGATATTTCCAACTAACCTTGGGCAGAGAAATGGCTGCGGAGCGAGAGGCAGTGGCAAATAGGAGTATTAATCACAAGACAACCTGACCAACACTCCCTACTCTCAGCACCTCACACACATACACACACACACACACACACACACACACACACACACACACACACACACACACACACACACACACACACACACACACACACACACACACACACACACACACACAATCTAACAGGAGACTGCATGCAGACACATACATGGAACTCCCTGCCAGACAGAACCAATCATTCTTGGTGAGGCAATGAGATCCCTGATGAGCAGCATCAATAGTAATCATAGAATTTGCCATGACGGTGATGGATTTTTATGCCTTTTTGCCCTCATTACAGGCCAGTCTGATAGCTTGGCCAAACTTATATTTACTTAGCTAAACTCATAAATAGTAACATCTGCATATTTACTGGCAAATCCCGTTTAATCCTAAGTATAATTTTCAGAATGATTTTTTTTAAAAGGTTTGTTTATCTTCTATTAAGAGCATGACGTTTCAAGTTTAGCCCTTATGTTTGTGAGTGCTTCAAAATATTACAGTAACTTCATGTCTTCAGCGCATTATACTTTACGGTGATGTGTTTTTTATTATTATTTAGTATTCTGCTGTTCATCATCTCATTTGGGTTTTAATATTCTGTCGTGTGTGCTTTCTTTTCAAACCTAACTTAATTTTCCCTCAGCTGCAAATAAAGACTTGAATTCATTTGAACTGAGTGGGCTGTTTAACTGTCAACAGGCTGTTTCTTTGATCCAGATTTGCTCCAACTCCAATGGCAAAAAAATAAAATAAAATAAAATCTGACTTTAACCCTTCTATAATGCTAATGTTAGGCTGATATTAGAGTACATGTAGCATCCCAATAGGGTAAATGCTGAGGAGCTTTTGCTTGCCATTAAACCAACCAGGACATCAGTGTGAATGGTGAAATGTTTTAACCTTTAAAAATACAGGCCAGTGGTTAGTTTTATATTTGACACATTAAAATCATTTTTTTTTTAACTTGATTACTGTCCTCCAGTGAATGCCAGTGAATCCTTACAATCCAGCCTGTTAAAGAGTAAGAGAAGAAAGGTCATTTTTTTCATTCGAAGCACAACAGTCTTTATAGATACCTGAATAAAAAGCTACCAATTTAATTTTATAAAACCTTTAATACATGCTAAAAAAGAATGTGCAGCTGATAAAAAAAACAACATTCATTCTCAGAGAACACTCAGCTGAACCAAATGCAACACAGTTTCACACAGTAATGGAATTCCGAATGTAAATCACAGAATATACATAAATGCCACTTAAAATGTGTCTCCGTCCGTCTTCAATCTTCAATAATCAGTTCTTTATTCTGAGAATATTATGGGAATTAATAGTGACATGAGATAGGATGGGCAGGGGTAGGAGGGAATGTGGAGGGAGGTAGGAGGAATGGTGCAATGGTGACCTTTAGCAGGTCACGGAAGACTGGAGAGGGCATCTGAAGGTTAAGGTAAACTGTTGGGTAAACAAATATAACCCTACAACGAAGGCAGGTCTGTATGCCGTGTATGTCTTTGTAGTGTCAAGGGTATTGTAACCTCTGTTACTGCAGCATGTAAATAAGAGCATTACGGTGCAAGCATTACCCTAATTGGTCATTTGGTTCATTGTTTTCCCAGGTTATGTGCTCAGATTAAATTTAACCTGCTATGAATCACATGGGACCGTGCTTAGCTCATCCCTTCCTGCGTGGGAGTGTTTGCTCCTACACATATGGATCTTATTTTTCTGTAAACATGTATGATGTTAATATAAATAATCTCATATACAGAGAAACCCACCCACACCTGAATCCACATTTTGTCCTCTAGTGCTTTCAGTCTCTCTTCTCTCTCCTATCTACTTTCCTCTAGTTAATCTCACTCTTCATTCATCCCCCTCTTCAGAGGTCATGGGTGCCTATGTACAGTACCACACCACTTGTCATGCACAGCACACAGGAACAGACACATGTGTTTGGCTCAGTGCAGTCATTAGTGCTAAACGTGACTAATCATTACTAGTGGACATATTATTAGGCTCTAACTGAACGCTGGTCCTGGCGAGAGTGAATGAACGTCACACACCTCCTGACGATTGAGATATGTGACTCTTGAGCTCTTTATATTGTTTTGTTCTCTGGTTGTTTTTTTCTGCATCACCTTCTTTCTGCTCAAAATAAGATGTATGGCACATTCTGTATGCCACAGACGCAAGTCTTTTACAGCTTTAGTTAGTATTAGATTTTCCAAAGTTTCTGGAAATTTATGTTGTGTAAGAGTGAGTCCGATGTGAAGCGTGCCTGAAGCGGCATTTGTTCCTCTTTCTGAAGCTATGGATCATTTTTGGTAATGTTCATTTTTGATTACGGCTTTTCTAGAGGCTGCATACTGAGAATTAAACTTTGTTTATTCCTTTGAGAGAGAGACAACGGAATAATAGCAAGAAATGCATCAATGAAAAACAGTTAGACAGACATAAGAAATTGACAAAGAAAAGGTTTAAAGACATAAGAGAGAGGGAGATAGTTTATTAGATAGGTTGTTATAGACTGTCTTGCTGTTGTTTCCAAGGGAACAGCTATGTGTGTGGAGGCTGGTGTAACCCTTGAATTCTCAGGCATTACTTTTGGCTATGGGCTGAAATTGGCTGGGATATAACAGGATAACATCTAATCTCTTCAATTAGATCCACCAGGGGGCTTCCCACTGTGTATGTCTGTGTGTATTAAGCTTGCTTGCATGTGTGTGTGTGTGTGTGTGTGTGCTTGGTTGTGTGCATATGTATATGTGTGTCACAGTCTGCAATGGGATAAAGAACAGTCACAGGCAAAGACTTCCTGTTATGGTGTGATGGAGAAATTGGTCTTTACATGAATGACTCTCTCGCTATCTAGTACATAAGCTTTTAATGTCCTCTTCTTACACTCTTCAATAGCCATCTAAGCACATGCTCAGTAGTCTTTACCTTAAAATACATAATGTGTAATTATCTATGCTCCATACTCCTCAAAGTGTTACATTTCCACTGATTTCAGGTATATTCTCTTCTATACTTGTTTGCACCAGTCATTGGGGCAGAAAGAGTTTTCCTCTTATCTCTCCTGAGTCATAATTCTCTCTTTCTCACTTTTTATCTTCAAAACTCTCTGCCTCCTGCACCCTTTTCCTACAGCACTTAGTACTGTGATGTTTATTAAAAAATGCTTCTCAACCACTGGAGAACCAATAAGTCCTCCAACCTAAACGACCATCCAGGTCATTTGTGCCTACCAGCAGTAGGGACATCAGACTTTTGTCCTCATGGTAACAATAACAAACACTGTAAAGGATGATCATCAGTCGTGACTTTAGAAGGTTTAGGCACAAACACTTCTTGGTTAAGTTTTAGGAAATGATCATGGTTTGAGGTAACGTAAGGGCTTCATTAAGGTTAAAGGACCTGCATCGTCATGATTACAATAATACAACTTCAGCAGTAGTGCAACACCCCCAACTGCATTCATGTGGTTGAAAAATATCCATTTCTTTGTTATTAGACTGATTTACTGCTAAAAGTTTTGGTGTTCCACCAAGCTGTGGTCTCAAGCCACTTTTTCTGTTCAAACATTGAACATTTACTGTGAGTAAATGGGACTTGGCAGCGTGACTCTTCAGTAGTTCTAGGATTTTTTTTTATTATCTAATGTCTATATTAGCGAAAAGTGAACATAAATATTGTGGAGCAAATGTCTGATGCTGATGAAAAATGGCTGCATTGGTTTGGATTTCTCCTATTTTAAACTCCATTCTGATTCCAGGGAATTGTATTATTAGAGCAAGATGATAACACTATGATGGATTGTTGTACGTCTGCCTGTAAACTTTTCCCGCATGTTCACATCTATAAATATAGAACTTCATTTCCTGAGGGTATCATTGTGTGAATGACAGACAAAGTCCAGATTCTCAAAAATAGTTATGTCAGTTTGCTGTCTTAAGGAAAATTTCATGTATGGATTGGATCCCAAATTGGAATGATGACAAAAAATATAGAATAAATATGAGCAGCCAGGCATGGGAGGAAATTTGTTGGCAGCTGTCAGGGATGCTTAAAGATGCTGTTATTAAAAAACAGCACATGAAGGAAAATCCTAAATAATTAGCATACTGAGTTCCCTTGCTGGAGGATTTTTTTAATGAATTGGCCAGCATTACAAAATGACAGACTAAGCTGTCCATATTATCAATTCAAGCAGTCTATCCGGTGGAGCAGCCATTAGTTGTTTCAGCAAGTCAGGTTTACTAAAATTAATCTAAAAGTCTTCCGTATACCATGAGTGAAGAGCACTTGTGTGTGTGTGTATGCTTTTCTGCAATCACCCATCCATCCTTCCTTCCATCCATCCGTCCCGCCATCTATTAGCTATACTGCTTACCCTGTGAGGGTCTGGGGAATCACACCATTGTATAATATGACTAAAGACAGTAATAAGCTAGGCATAGAGACATTAATGCATCACTATCTAATTAAAGAATGCATTATGGTGAGCACAGACAAAGAAGGGAAATAAGACATGTCCCTCACCTCTGTCTCAGCTCAGCTACCATATCACTGTTTTTGTTTTTTGTTTTTTGTTTGGTTTTTCCAAAGTTACATGTCATAACAGATCAGCCTCACTAGGGTTGAACTTTGAATATTTAATCTTTTTCATATATGTCTCCCTAATGACATTCACATAATGAATGAGCAACATGAGAAAAACTTGTGGATGATGTTCCCAGGGTCCTGTTATTCTTCCCTCAAAGGAATTGTTCCTCTTTCCTGTAAAGCTGTGTGACCTTTAAGTTTGGGCTAATCTCAGTTAGCCCGTCTGGCTGCTGGGTATTAATCCACTGACACTCTATTCTTTATTCAATCTCTTTATTCAACACTTAGTGACCCAAACTAATCTTTATCCAACAAATATTACATACCGTGCCCACTCTCCCTTAGTTTCTCTTTGAAGACTCTGGCACGCATGCAAACATTTACCTCTTTTTGTTCTCTCCAAATTGATTTTTCCTCCAGTCATTTTCTTAGATTGCATGGCATAATAGTTAAAATTACCCTGTTTTTATAGCATCAGCATTACACAGTTATTAATAAAGCATGTAGGAGATATAATGAAATTGGTGGAAGGAAAAAGAGGCCCCAGGTTCTAGACTTATTTCTGTATTGGTTTAGGACGAGAGATATAGTTGTGTGGGAGAGTAGATGACAACTTTAAATTAAATATATATATAAATAATAAAAAAAAAGTTAATGCGATGCATACATTTTTAAATTTTATTTTAGATTTTTGATACATACACAGATTTAGAAATTAACATAAACTGTTTACTAATGGGACTGCAGTGATAAGCAAGCAAGGCTTTCAGATCAACATGCTGCAGCATGCACATGCTCACACTCTGGGAGATTTGGGACAAGGTTGTGAGGACTGTTGGCTCAGTGGGTCCGTTGCATTAGTGCTGTTGAACAAATAGCTGTCCTATGTCAGTATGTGTGTTTGATTGTTTAAGTGTGTGTCTGAAGGTGTTGAGAGAGCAGGTGGGTGAGCAGAGTTTTCTGTGAGTGCTGGGCTGTGAAACAGCTGTCTGAGACAATGACTCTGACGAAGATGGATGAGATGGCTACACACTGCCTTAAAGCAGTGTATGAAAATACAAGCAAACACACACACACACACTACATCCACACATCACGCACACAAACACACACGCTCACACTCAATCATTGTGTCTCCCTCTTTTCTGCCATCTTACATATAGTATAACACTGTTTTACATGTACCAAAAATGCATTGTGACTCAGGAGGTAGGTCTTGAGCTTCACTGGGTTGCTGGATTCCTCACCTGGGAAACAAAAAAGAATGACTGCTCTGACATTAGCTAAATCTGAAAATCCTAACGTCATGCCAGGACCAGACTCTCACTGACATAAACAGACTCTCACTGACATAAACACCTTGTCTTTACACACATCCCCCTCCCACACACACACACACACACACACACACACACACACACGTTAGCCTTACATGCTGTATTTCCTGACAGATATTCATTGGATTTCTCTTTTCCTCCTTTTCAACTGTGTTGTCGTCCATTGGTCATCTCTCAGACAGTTACTTAGAAGATGCAAGCACACACTCGCACTCACAGATTCACCAGTGACACACAAGATTATACCTCATTTTTAAGATTTCTATTCAGATTCAGTTATGAAGAGTGAAAGAATGAGGACTTGTGGGCGAATCTTATTTGTCGCCATCATTTCAGCTTTAGGGTTTTTTTTTGTTTGTTTGTTTGTTTTTTGGAGCGGATATCGGAATGTTGGTATAAAGATAGACAAATAAAAGGATGCAGAAACAGAGACAGAGAGAGCAAGTGAGAATAAGGGCAGGAGTAAGTCTTTCTCAGCCAAACTCACTCACACACACAAACACACAGAAAGAGAGAGGAACTGTCGCTTGTCACTGCCAGTCTCTTAGTCACAGAGGCATGGACAGCCACCTTATACAGAGTACATTTATATACAGAGAGGAGACAAGGACAGAGAGGCCCTTCAAGGCTGGAAGGGGCAGGAGAGACAGGGGGTTGGGGACTAATGCACATTGCAAAAAGGAAAAAAATACCATCAGCAACAAAATTTTCAGGTTCAAACAAATTTCCTCCCTTTATTATAAAACATTTATTCCAAAAACATTCTTTAAAATTTTGACTTTATATCTTCTGTGGGATGTGTGTTGTGATCGACACAAAGCATCCCATCAATTTGGACATTTAATCCCATTTACTACAATGAATGTATATTTTTTCTTTACAACCAACCATTTTCCAAAGCACACCATAGGATTTTTGATTTGTTACCCACCTTAGAGGCTGCAGTTTGTTTACATTCATGTGAATGGAGTGTGAAGATCATCACAGTGACTGGAAGAAGTTGATGTTGTGGGTGTTTGGCAGGGTGAGACTAGATTGTTGCAGTGTTTCCAGGTGGTTACAAAGGGGCTGCCTGCATGTTCTGCCAGGTTGCTACTTTATTTTATGTAGTTACAAAGATGTTTGGCATAGTTTCCTTGGTGATTCTAAGTGGCTGCTAGGTGGTCATGGAATATACAGTAAATACATTGTCATCTGGCCAAATATTAAATTATATCAAATCGGTGAACTGTGAATGTTTTCTTACTCATGGGATAATCTGCAAAGCCAAATAAGAACATGTACGCACCTTTATAATACCATTATATCAATCTTACTATACAGGACTGTAACTGCTTTTTTTCTGAGGTAGCATTAATTATTCTGTTAAGTTCGTATGTAGGGGCAAAGTGCTTTACTGGAGATTTTTTTTTTAGAAAAAAGTACCACAGGCCACTACTATCAGCGCAGGTTTACTCAATGAATTGCTTATTATGATTTAACATGTGTTACTGTTCATGGTGTGAAAATAGTGAAAATAATAGCAGGACATTTATTTCTTGAATTTAAAGGGGAAAAAAACAGTTGTGTTGTGTTAAAAGAGAATTCAATTGGCCGAAAGCAGACGCACTGGTGTATTAAAATGATACCTATTTTTTTTGACAGTTCATGTCCTTTCTACAAAGAAGGAGACTTGTTATATGCTGTTAAGTATCCACAACTGGTTAGGCCCCAATGTCTAACTGACTAGACTCTTTAAAAACAGATTTACTTCACCTTTTTTTTTTTCAGAAAAATCTTTTTCAATTTGTATCTACAACTGTCCATTCTGTAAATAACTACTATTTTCCGTGCTCCTTCTTTTGTTTCACTGCTTTAATCATGACAAAATAACTTGTGTTTTTATCTTGTGTGCTGACATTGTTTTTGTGTTGTTAAGTCTCCAATGCCTGTGAACTTGTTAGCCTCCTTGTATTGTTGCCATCCTCCACCTCTCTTACATTCACAAGCTGATGTGAGGCAAGGCAAGCCTTGTAGTGCCTGCTGTCTATTTACTCCCATTCGGGGGATTCACTTGAGAGGCCAAAGCACAAATAAATTCACTCAACAGCCACTGCTCAGTAGGGACCTCTCTCTCTCCCTTCCTTGCTTGCTTGCTCATTCGCTCTCCGCCTCTCCCTCTGACTCCTTGATTCTTTCTCTGCATCTTTTTTTTCTGTCTTTGCTCATTTCTTTATCTTTCCATGTGTTTCTGTCTCCCTGACTTAATGTCATTGTGTGTACGGCTCCATGGCCTTTCTGTTTTTCTCTTTAGACTGATGTAGCAACATTTTAGTTTAACACCAGAGCAGTCAGCCAGCACCATGGGAAACTGTGGTGCTGGAACATTCAGAACAGGGTCTGCTGAGTTGCTTAAAACAAGCGTTACCTAAGTCAGCGTCATTTGTCGCAGATGACTGGGGATTTAATGTGTCCTGGTGTTTGTATGGAAGTGGTGGAGACTTGTGGCAGCCTTGCATATGTTGCTTAGGGATACAGAAACTTAAACCTATTGCCTAATACCATGTTCTTTTTCCTTCAAAGCGTTTGACCATTGATTATTCAGTACGTTTTCAAAAACAAGATGTATTCCTCTGGTGATGCACGCAGGCTTTTTCAAAAAGGCATATGTGCATAAACACACACATACCCTATGTACACATAAGCTCACAAATATACACACAGGTGCACACACAGACACCTGATGTTGTGTTTCTCCTTACCAGAAGGAACATGAATAAAACAGGAGTGCAGAGACTCAGTGAGAAGCAGAGAGACATGGGGTGTACTGGCAGATCTCTGCAGCAATGGCAGTGTGTTCATGCCACAATCTCTGTGTCTGGACTTACAGGATTAGCTCTCTCTTGGACGCTGTCTGCTACGAGGATACACACCCTTTTGCTAACCTGTAAAATCTGTACAAACATGCACAAACACATATAGACAACCGTGTGCACACATACTTACTACACAGTACACTATCCCTGCCACACAATGCACTTC
Organism: Istiophorus platypterus; assembly: GCA_016859345.1. Taxonomy (NCBI): domain Eukaryota; kingdom Metazoa; phylum Chordata; class Actinopteri; order Istiophoriformes; family Istiophoridae; genus Istiophorus; species Istiophorus platypterus. The sequence continues at coordinate 11,971,450 of CM029129.1, read as the reverse complement.
AAACACTGCACTGCAAACATCACGCTATCAAGACATTTTGTTTGCAGTAGTTGTAATTCATTGTTTTTTCCTAAAATCCCATGATAAAAAGAACAGGAATTGTGGTTATTTCAGTCTTATGTGGTGCTTTAAATTTCATCATTGGAGTCTGGCTTGCTTCAAAAAATATAAATTTCAAAAATCTTGTTTATTTTTTCATTGTGAGTGAAACAGCATTTTTAGATAATTAGAAATACAGATTATGGCATTCCACTAGGTTTAAGAATATTTATGACTTAGTACTTGACTTGTTCAACTCACTATCCTTTTCAGTACAAGATGGTGCAGAAGAAATTCAATTCAATTCAACTTTATTTATATAGCGCCATATCATAACAGAGGTTATCTCAGACCACCTTTCATGTAGAGTAGGTCCAGAAAAATTGATAGAAATATCCTCACACAATAACTAGACCCTTTTGTTCTAATTTTCTCTAATATATTAGAAATTTAATTCTGTGCCATTCCATCACTCAAAGACCAAATCCATGTGTATGTGTTTGTATGTTTTTATGTGTGTTTGTGTGTTTGGTTGTGTGCCTATCTACTTCTCTCTTAGCTACTCTCAAAATCAATACTTCAAAATCTCCAGGGTTTCTTTGCCCTGCTAGTGAAGCAGTTATGAATTCTGAGGCCTCAGCTGACTGAACCTCTGACCCTGAAAAACGCCCACTGAAAAGAAATGAATGCTGCCACTATGTTACTTGGGTTTCTGCAAACAAATGGAATGTGGAACGCGAAAAAATGCAGTGCCTTTCAGTGTTTTTAATATTAGATTCTCCTGAATGACCTCAATTCTCAGAAGGTCTGAAAAAGCGTCTCATTCCAAAATGAGATATCCACTATTTTGAGTGATACCCATTCTGAAAGCATGACTGATGGCAAAAAATAAAAATAAACTGTCAGGTTTTTGTAGGTGGTTGAAGTCCTTAGCTGAAGAACACTTTTACAGAATCAATCTTGAGGTGACTAAAACATGTTAAGAAGATAAATTGAGTTAAGTATAAACTAATCAAGGATTTTCTTGATGATAAGATACAGCGACACAGATGGCAGTGCATTTAGAAAATACTCTGACATCTCATTTTTTTCACATTTTGTTATCTTGAAGCGTTATGAAGTAAATATCACAGTCACATAAGTATTCAGACCCTATTCTCAGTACTTAGTTGAAGCACCTTTGGCAGCGATTATAGCCTCGAGTATTCTTAGATATGACGCGACAAGCATTGCGCATCTAGATTTGAGGATTTTCTGCCATCTTTCTCTGCAGATCCTCTCAAACTATGTCAGGTTGGATGGGGGCCATCCCTGTCATTTTCAAGTCTCTCCAGAGATGTTTGATTGGTTTCAAGTCATCTCTAAATCATGTCCAATCAACTGAAATTACCACAGGTGGACTCCAATATTTTCTACACCTGCAATCAAGGAGTAGAAACATCTCAAGGATTATCATGAGAAATGGGACTTAAGCCAATAAGGGGTCTGAATACTTAAGTCAATGTGATATTTCAGTTATACATTCCTTTTAGAAATACATCTTAAGATGAGAACTTTGGTAGAATGGATTTTAAAGTCATATTAATTTTACAGTGTTTTTTGGAAGGCAGGTAGTGCAATAATTAAATGTGTTTAATTTTATTCTGTACTCTAGTATCCTCACAGATGTATGGTTTGTCAATTTATATTTTGAAGAATACAAACAAGTCTTAAAAGAATATATAAATTCTATTTGCAGAATCTAGCTACAAGTGCATTTACAACAGTTAATTCTGAATCTTGCTCTGTCAAGGCTGTTTACTTGTATTGTTAAAAAATCTAAAAAACGTGATTACATCCATTGTGTATGTACAGTGTATATACATATATATTTGGATGTGTAAGCATGTTTGTTTTTACTCACAAGTGGGAGCATGCAGCGAGCCCTGCTAGTTTGCCAGATAAGAGGAGCAGTGGGAAACCTATGAAAGCTTAATGTGCAACTTCATATTTAAAAGGAAGTGCATTAGGGGCTCTGTGCCCCCATCAGTCCTCTCACAGCATCCCTCTCCTGCCTGCAGCCCTACTGAAATACCTCTCAAGCCAGCGACCCCAGCTCACTTCACCTCTGTCGCAGCAATGGAATGCCTTCATGAATGAATCAGCACGCATTTAGTTGGAAATTTCCCCTCAATAGCAAAGTTCAAGTTAGCAAGTGCTACATAAGTGATCCAATATGTTGCTGACAGTGAACAGAGAATTGACAGACAATCGTACTTTTTTGAATTTCATTTGATTTGATTTTAGGAATAGTACTGAAAAGTAGAAATCACAAAATCTCATCAAATTAAATCAAGTTAACAAAACTACCGAGTGCCATGTTTAAAGTGACTGTATGTAACTTTTGCAGAATGGTAATTATTGTGCATGGGTAGCAAGTACAGGGCAATTATAAATGCTAAGACATGGTGTGAAAGTGGAAAAAAAAATCAAAGTAAAAGAAAAAAAAAAAGAAACAATGGCTCACTAATGTCCCCAACAATAGGCTCGCTTGAAATGGGCCAGGCCTGCACAGAGTGGAATAGCAGTAATTGGTTCACAATCATGCCAGTTAGATTTCTGCCCAGCTAGCGAGAACAAGGTAGCAGCAGTTTTTGGAACAAGACACTGGAGTTGCTCTCCACTGACTGCAAGGACTCAGGGCATGATGGGAAGTGCCTGACTCTCACTTGATCTAACAAGAGATTTATTTAGACGTTGGCTCAACAGCATGACGTTTTATAGAAAATATTTGATTTCCATTTAATTGGCGAGAATTTGATTTTATTATTGGATTTTCTCTGTGAAGATTTACTCTGTTAACAGAATAAATGTTGTGTAGTTGATGGTGGTTTTTATTATTCTAAAGAGGCTGAATAAAGTCAGCTTATATTCTAATCTACAATATTTATATTACTGATTTAATTTGAACTTTAAGTGTTAAGTGACAAAAAACCTTTGGTACCTCGGTTTAACTGGTAACTGGCGTTAATGTTTTAGCTGATCGTTGCTAGTCTTATTTAAAGGTCAAAAGAAAGTTCATATTTAAGTTTTAAGCTGGACTGAATCTTTGACTCTACATCATTTTTTTGTACTCTTGAGTACTCAGTAGTCATTACTACATTATTATGTGAGTACTCAGTAATTATTACAACATTATGTAAGTTCTCAGTACTCGTGGGTCACATCACACTAAGCTTTTAGCAAAGCCTATATTTCGATTTCAACTACTTCAACTGCAAAGGTTTGCAACAATATCTGCATGTATTTGTATGTATATGTATATGTATATATGTATGATTGTAACAGTATCATGTCAAAAAATCTGTCCACACGCAGACAAACAGACTGACAAATAGACATCTAAACACCCACCAAACTGCTCAGAACTATCTCAGTGGTGTCTCCAGGACCACGTTTTGCCATACTGACATACATACACACAAACGCACAAACAATCTTACAAGGTGAAAATAATGAAAGGCCTGCTGTCGTTCTTCAGGCAGTTTTAATGCCCTTACTGTAGAAATGACAGGGTCTTAGAGATTTCTTCTATTTCTCAGGAATTCCTTTGCTAATGCCTTTAAAATTTACTAGACTTTTAGATGAACAAAGCAACGGTCAAGATGACTGGGCAGTCAACACAGAAGACTACACTTCTTTAGTAAAAGAACAGCAAGATGCAGCATTTAATTGTTGCAGAGGCTTTTGGTAATGAAATGTCTTCCTCTACCACCTCTATGACAGATTTTATCCTGCATAAATGTCGAATGAGAGCAAAGTGGGACGTCTACAGAAAGTAGCCCCTTTTTAGGGATTGACTGTTTAGATAAATGAGGTAAATTACTTTTTTCATAATCACATTAGCACCATTACAAGTACCATTACTGAGGTAAACATTTGATGAATTTGTTGTTTTCAGTGGAAACAAAATGTTTGAGTCCCTTTTCTCTCTTTAGTTAGAGCTCTTTGAGTTTAATTTTATTCCCTAACATCTCTTTTAAACCATTACCACACGGGTCAACCACTTGTTGACCCGTGTGGTATACTCTTTTATGCTGCATAGACAGAAAGAATAAAGAATAGAAAGATAAAGATAGAAAGATATTTTAAGGTGCTGTAAGTGTACATGATAGAAAAAAAATATCTTAAAGAGCAAAAGTATACCGGGAGTTTTGTTTTGAACACACAACTATAAATTGCTTCTGATATCCATTACTGCAGAGAGTAGTACACATAAATAACACGTTCATCTGTGAATGTTCTCTGCAGTGGGGTATCATGGATGGCAACAGTCAACCACAACTTCCATGCTATAGAGAATGACAAACAAGCCTCGTCTCATGTTGTGATCCATTTTCCCTGTTGGCCTTCAGTTCATTTTGGGTATTGTTGTTGTTTTGATAAAAGCCCCGTCAGGGTAACAGCTGGATTCCAGAACCTGTTTGATATGACTCTTCCCTGTCGTTTTGCCCTTTTTGTAGACACATTGTCCACCTGGAAGTGTAAGATCCGGATTACTCTCAGTTTTTGTCCGAGTGGATAGTGCAAACCAAAAACCTTGCACTCGTTTTTTATTCCTTGGTTCCTGGTACAGCTTGATGTCAGGTTTATCTTGTTCTTCTAGGGTAGTTGCAGAATTTAGAATGGTCAGTTTGTTGTTCCATGTCTCCTCTCTTTCTGATGTGATAAAGGAAAATTCCGAGATGATACCTGGGTTTCACCAAACAACCTCTTAGCAAGGCATGAATAGAGTAACACTATCTGTTTCTTGCAGTGAGGAATACAGCAACTTGTACATCAGTGTCAACAGACATCACCTAAATCCATGTGGAGCAGAGAAGCGCAAACCCCTCTGGTCAAGACTAGAGGGTTCACAAACCCTCAGGACCACAAACACAGCTTCGAGCATCATGTTACATATAGTAGTTTGAAAGAAACACTGAGGAGACCACATGCATCAAACTGGAGTAACCTTTACTAAAGTAACTGTGGGGGGAACTGTCACATCCCTTTTTGGAGAGACAGCTTTACTTGGGAGTTCTTGGACAGGTTAGCTCCAGTAACAAAATGGAAAACATGACATTATGGCACAAGTCACCAACAGAAGTCAAGGCTGAGAAAATTCCCCAAAGCTAAGTAAGACTGATGGCTGTCGTAAGAGAAGTTCTCATAAACATTTCCAACTCCAAATTTTTTTATTTTTGGAGTTGGAATAACAAACCCCTCCTAGAGTGGTCAACTGTCTTTTTCGTGCATGTAGCTAAAATCATTTTTCTTGCATTTGTATAATCCTGCTTGCATATCAGAACGTTCATTCAAATATGTTTATTTATTGATTTGAATTAGATATTTAAAAAAAAAAAATCCATGGCAACATTAACAACTTATTATGCCGGTGTTAGCTCCACAGTCTAATTTGCACCAACAGTCACAACAAACATTTACAGATTATAAAGTGTATTCTATCTTCATTATCTCTCTTTAAATTCTACATAAACTTAAATAAAAATATGAAACATATGGAACCAGAGGAAATACAACACACTCTTTGTCTTAGCATTATGAAACACTACAAACAATTTGTAGTAGGTGATAAAAACATCAGACCATTAATAAGTACATATCTGACTAGATTTTATCCACATTTTAGGTTAGATTTTTTTTAAGGCAATATGCCACGTAGTTCCTTATTTCCATAGGTAGAGTACTCCAGATAGTTGCTGCTCTTACAGAAAGGATGGCTCTGAATGGAACAATACGGTCTCAGGACAGGACAATCTCTTGTTATCGTGGGAGAACTGTCCACTAAAAAAGTGGTGTCTCAAAATGACAGTCATAATGATTGGGTTTGTTATAAAGTACTGAAGTGTTTGTTTATAGGGTAAATCCATTGACCTTGATATGGAAACTACGGTTTTGGGACCAACTTGTGAGACAACAGCTCTCGTGTGAGAGACTCATTCCATGCATGTAGAAAACTAACAGCATCTAGTGGTAGATATGACATTATAAGCCTGAAGGTCACCAAGGAAAACTTAATTATTTCAGTAACAAAGTTGAATTTAACCATTTTTTTACTTTGTTGAAGCATCTGGCAGTGACAGTATATGCATAGCTGTATGGAATAGAATTTATTTTTTAACATGTGCTTAATGATGAAACGCTTATAAGTGGTGGTGGACTTTTATTAGTCATCTTTTGTGCACATGTATGTCTAATAAACTATAGATGTATTATGTTTTAGACATTTTGCATTTTGCCAAGGAAAGTAAATCCTCAGGCACGGTTTCATAGTGTATTTACAATTTAGCCAATAATGTGCACTTCACAGAATTTTATATGCAAGGAAACAAAAGTGTTGCTCACTTGTTGAATGTAGAAGAAACTTGAGTTCCCAGGATAAATTCTGAGAAGCGCTTTAATCAATATTGGCATTTGTCTGATACAACTCAACCAACAAGAATTGAAGTGAATTGAATCAAACTGAATCAGTTCTCGACCTTGTGAATCAAAATCATATTGGAATAGCAGAGCCAATATCCAGCACTAGTTCAAAGGCAACTTTCCTTTTTTTTAAAATTTTTTTATAATGAACAAAGTGCTACATTTATCAACAGCAGCTGAGTCTCTAATAGGTGTTTAATGTAGATGGCAAGTGTACAAAGTGGACACTTGTCAGACTAGAGATCGGGGTTCACATCCACAGTCCCGTCTGTGGTCAGGTTTAAGCAACAAAAGCACTTCGGTTAAGACTAGGGGAAGATTGTGGTTTAGGTCCAATGTAAATAAACATGTTGTTAGCCTGTGTGATGATGCACAAGCTCCTTTTATAGTCAAATACCTCAAGGTTTGTGCTTTGCTTTCCACTGTCATTTTTGCAGTAATAACACAAAAGAGAATCAGTCTTACTGATGAGTGTGCAAGTGGGAGAACATTAAAACAAAAGACAACAGAGAAAATAAAGACACGGCTTTGATTTTCTGCAATAAATACATTCACTCAAAGGAGTGTTAGAGAAACCTGCAGTCATGTTCAAGGATGCATTTCTTTTTCTCTTAGCCACTCTTATTTCCACTTCTCCTTTATCCCCATTTACAATATATTCTCCCCTAAACAATTTACTGTATGTCCACATTCTCATAGTAATGCTTAATAATAACCTCAGCTGAACATTGTCTTCTCCATCTCTGCCCGTTTCATGCTTTTTCTTAAGATGAAGGATGAACAAAAGGCATTAAAGTGCAAATTAAACAAAATATTCTGGATTTTTTTCTTAAGTAGCTTAAATCGGTTTTCAATGTGTCCTTTTAAACTGACCCTATGTCTGTAAAACTTTGAATGATTGGTTACCTGATCTTCAAGATCAAATATATAACCCCCCCCCCCCCCTCATTCTCGCTCTCAGTATTAGTCTCACACTCATCACTTCCCTTGTCCTGCATCATAGTCTCCCAATTACTCAGAGTCAGTGTGGTTCAGTGCAGAACAAAGGCTAATTTGAGGCATGTCACCAGCTAATTTGTGACATTTGGATAGCTCTTTGAAATCATATCACACATGGACTGTTGGGTGTCATAAATGAATCAAGCTGGGAGGAAGCTGCTCTCAACTTTGATCTCATTAGCAGGCTGTGTTTCACTTTGCATCCTGTTGCACGTTTGGAGTCAAACTCAATGTTTATCAGCTCTATGAAAGAGGTCATTTAAGAGGAGAGGATGCTATGCCACTGATCCCTCTCTGATTTTCTATGCTTGTGATAAGTATCTTAATAATGCCCACATAGCAGTCGCAGGGATTATTTACCTCAAATTAGGAGAAAACCAGGACTTTAATTGAAATGAGCCTTTCTAAGAGCCTTCTAATTGCCCCTGCATTGTGAGTGTGTTTTATCATGATTTAGCACAGCTGAAACTTTTACATCGATCAGTAAAGTAGAAGTCACAGGTAAGAGCCAGCCTTTGGTTAGTGTAATAAACATCCAGATGGTACTGTAAGAAGCACTGTAGTTCTCCATATTTCCTAATGCAATGCTGGGTCAATGTGTGAATTCAGTATTAGAGTAATGAAAGAGCTATGTTATTTATACACCACTGCACAGCTAAAGCATGTTGGTATCAACAGGTGGACTTGCATCCATCCACTCCATTATTGCTCCACCCCCACACTAACAAGATCATTACAAAGTGCAAACATGCAATGCTCCGGTAAAATAACACAAGTTGATTTCTTGATTAATGGACCACTTTAGAGACTCTCGAACAAATGTGAAAAACATTTTCGGTGCCACTGAAGTACTCTAAGCTTTGGAAACTTTTCTAATCAGCGCTGAACTACATACTTGCTGGGTAATTTTGGCCCACATATTATTGTCGGTGTGTGTTGAGCGTCAGCGACTTATAGATGTCTTTAGCCAGACGAGACAGGTTTTGTTCTTCCCTCTTGTTCAGCTCAATAGGCTCTGTAATTAGTTGGCAGAGAGTGTCTGGGCAGGGGAAGAGCACAAAGGCCTTGATACCCAGACGTGACCATGAAAAGTATTTTCTTGTTGGGCTCTAAACAGTAATTGATGTCTTCTCCCTGCGTGGGCCAGGTGACCTACTGCTGGCTGTCTAGGGGGTCTTGCCCTGTTTGACTCATGATGAAGCTTTGATTTTTCATAATTTCCCAGTGTGCATTGTAGCTGAAGGAGAGGTAGGACAGTCTCCGAACAGCAACAGCTATAAAAAGATCATCGTAAGCTTCAATATAAGGTTACTGTTCCAGATCTTTTGGTTTTGGAAAATGTACATATTGTAGCCCTCCTTCCTTAAACTAGAATTAAATCAATTTCCTGAAATAGGTGTACACTAACCCATCTGTAACACTAGTTTACATCTGAAAGAATATTTGATATACTCATTTTAAGCAATTTGTATTGCTTTTGGAAAAGGAAAACATGAATGTGTCTAACCCTGCTTTGTGACAAAAAAAAATGTTTTGTTGACTTTTTTCCTTATGGAAAATGATGCACAACATGTATTCTTCATAACTACTGTGAAATAGCGTAAAAGTGCTGAATACATACCCTAGTTTAATCCTGACACATGCATAGGTTCTTTATGTAAACTGCATTACTGCCAATGAGGAATTAATGTCGGCAGATTTTTGCCTTTGAAAACACTAATTACCAAAATGTTTAGCTGTTTTCCATGCCCTCTACAACAGTTTATTTTGTTTTCCTTTTTTATATCAGCCTGATACATGAGGATAAAATATTTGTGGTTCTGCAGCAGCAATAGCACAAACTGAAATGAACTTTGCTTTGGTCAAGTATTTGCTTTCAGATACTAGATGGCAAGCTTGTTGGGTTACTGATTTATTTGCAGGACATAGACTGTTGGAATTTCAAATTAGTTAAAATACCTGAAATAAATAGGGAGAAAATTAAAACTGATATCAGGGATTATAGTAATGGAAAATACCAAGATTTACTCGCCAAATATGTATTTATCGCCCTTATCAAATGATAAAATCATCATGTTATAGGAATCACATTAAGTTGAACCACAAATAATATACAGCATTGCTTAAACAAAGTCAAGTTGTGTAAAATGTATATTGAGCAATGGGTGCCTGCGTTTCCATGGACGGGTATACTGGAAAAAAAAATTAAACTAGGAATATAAACTTTATTCCATGTTCACACACATTTTAAATCAGAACACATCAATAACTTAATAACCATAATAATTAATATAGTTGTCTTTGTATTTAAGTCTTTTTTAGCAAAAACATGTCAGTCAGTTTAAGTGAAACCAGGATCTGATTGGATGGGTTTACTCTTTTCTTTACAGTTGGATTACAGACCCTTTGCTTAGGGATTTAACACCTAACACATTTAACACATTCTCAAAGCAACAAAATCATCATGTAGTGTCTGAATGAAAGGCCACTCATACAGTAGCTAATCCTTAAGAAGGTGGGGCCGTTCATTCTCTGTCTCTCCTGCTGTGTATTTTTTTTCCTCCTCCCTGCTTTCCGTCCTCTCTCTACCTTTTTTAAAGAATTTTGAGTCTGTTACAAAAGGCTTTTACTCCTCAAGCCCTGCAGCCTTCCAAATGCAACTTCACTCCTCATGCAGAGTCAAAATGTGATCTAGGACATTTGGTTCAGTGCTTTATTCATTGTTTTGGTAAACTTTATGTCTCTCTCTGCAAAGTGCAAATCATTCAGTGTTCACCATCCCTGGGTTAGCGTTCCTTGTGCTACTCTAACTACAGTAACAAATGTGGTTATTTCACAGAATAAAATGAAGTCAGTCTTCTTGTGTCTGAAAGGTGCCATTTACTGTAAATACCTCCAGTTACTGGAAATTTCTGTTTCTCCCTGACCCTAACAACTTCCGCGGATAAATTTTAAGTAGCAGACACTGCAGCTCTATATTTATTTTAAAATAATGAACCTATATTCCTCCTCTCTGGATACCAATTTTATAGAAAGGAGACTAACACTGGGAAGTGGTACTATTGGAACTTTCTTATTTCTTGTTTTTGACGAGGATGCAATCATCTTTCTAAGATCACACACACACCCCTGTAGTGTGCATGTAATCCTATGTTCCCGTGTGACTGCAAATGCCTTCCCTATTGGACTAATTGTGATGTTGCTTTTTCTTTGACCTCTGAGTACTGTGATATACACACACACACACACACGCACACAAATACTGTACACAGAACACCCTTGACCATAGTGGTCTTTTCTTACTTCGGCTCTCCCAGCTGTAACCCCTTTGACCTCCGCTCTCCAGCTACTGTATTGTGCAGTGGCTCTCTGTTGTCAGTGAGTCACTGCAGGTGTCTCAGGCACGGTAAATAAAACATCCTCCCACCAGTGGTGAAATATTGAACAGACAAGGCACAGAGATGCTTGTCTTGTCTGAGGTAGGGGGGTTGAGGGCCAGAGGGGTCGTGGATGCAGAAAATTGAGAGGAAAAAGCACTATGGTTAGGGTGAAACAGAGTGAAGATATGGGTGAAAGCACATCACCACAGAGAATCCAGTTGGAAGAAATGTTACTAAAAGACGAGAAAGATGGGAAGGAAATGGAAACTGATAATGGACTGCAGAAACGGCTGCTCCATGCTCCTGTTTCTTTTTTTCCCTTTTTCGTGTCACACTCAACAATTTGTACACAAACTGTACATAAAACGGAGGTAAATACTGGTCACGGTGTCCTTTCAGCTTGAGATGTGTGTTGTCTGCTTCTTTGTTCAATCATTAAGCTATGGCTGAGTCATTCTCCAGAAGCTGCACACGGCCTCACACTATATCAAATCCATTGTCACATCAACACCACCACATGCCTGGGAGGCACAATGCAGCTCTCTCTCTCTCTGTCTGTCTCTCACACAGCCAAACGAAAAGGAAAAGGGCTGTTGTTCATGCTGTAAACACAGGACGCTTCCACCTGCTTGTCATTGTTCATAAAATGTGCTTGTCGGGGTAGAAGGTAGACAATGAGAATTTCTTTTTCCATAGAACACACACAATCATACAAAGCAAAAATAGAGCCTGGAAAATTGTTTTCATTAATTCTTCTGGAAAGTGTAAAACTGCACTTTTGGGCCTGATGAAATTGGAGTAAAGGAAAATGAGAAAGATAAAGGGAATGATAAAGAAAGAACAGTACTTCTTGTCCTCTTGTATTACCCATGCTGGTGCATCAGGTGTTTACACAACATTCGATCAGGCCTCAAAAATGACCCCCTCCCTTACTAGAAAATTTTTGATTTAGTAAATCTTGAATTATTCTATACTCTGTATGTATTATGCAGTATGTTTTGAAGCGTGCACCTTAACTGATGACAAACAATTCATCCTCGAGGTACTTTGTGCTTCAGTACCAGACTCTATACTGTGGCTTTTGCCTGCTGTTTAAAACTTTTCAAAACCAGCAAAACTCCTCAAATATTGCAGCATAGCATTGTACTATAGGCGCATCATTGGCTACAAGTCTGAATTGAAAAGAAAATCTTGCTGAATGCACAATAACACAAACAAAGTCACAAAATATTCTTTACTTCAAGAAAAAGAGAAAATGTAATGCATTTCGGTTCCCTGCAGTGGCTAAATATGTAATTTTGCCAGCCCCTTCCTGTGTACCACAGCAGAATCATAGACACTAATTACTACTCTTCAGCTGGGAATCACAAAGGTAACTAGCACCTTTAACAAACCTTACATCAAATGCCCCCATTACTTTGATTGGCATTTTTACGGTGCAAATAGGTATGATAAAACATTTCCTCGCTATGTCTTTGAGGTATTTTTAAGTTGTCAGTCAGACTTCTGCTCCGACACAGTGGACGTGAACAGAGAAAAAGAAGACACAGCAAATGGGCATGTATGTGTATGTGTGTGCATATGATCGCACACAGGCACATGTGTGACGCACATATGCACACACATGTCAGTTCTACCTTCTGAGGAAAGTGCACCTGAATGCTATGTACCTGCTGAGATAAATACAGGTCATAGACTGGAAAAATCAAAAACTCAATATAACTTTTTCCATCCTATAGGCAGGACTGTGAGTGCTCATAAGCACTCTCATGTTGCATGCAGTGCAGATCTCCTTACAAATTCTTATTCATTGATCACCGTACAACAAACTTACCTTTTCTTACTGTTTATGTCCAGCATTAAACAAAGTTCCAGAGCCAGAGATAGTGTCCATCTGATAATAAAGGAAGCCATAACTATAGGCAAGGGGAAATTGAATATCTATAACCAATAAAAGTCTGGCATTTTTGCGTGATAAATAAATCATTGCTTGATTATTAAAATAGTTGGCTGTTAACTTATTGATTTTCATTCCAACTCAAGGCATAACCTTTCTCAATCCCACAAGATCAGCATTTTGGACGAACATTATTCTGTCACAATTTTTGATATTTTCTATTTTACATTTCTCACAAAGCAGCAGTATTCAGTCTAACATTTCAACAATCAACAAACTAGAACTACAGATATGACAGTTCTAGATAATGGGGAAGTACTATAAGATAAATATCTTAGATATTTAATTATTAATTAATTCTTAATTATTATTCAATTATTTTGTGCTGCTTTTGCAAGAAGACAAGGAGCATTACAAGATGGAAAGTCATATAATGCATGGGCCCAAAACACATGCAAATTCTTTTTTTTTTACAAATATCACTTTTCTGTGTTTTCAGTGAATGACCGTGAAAGTTCCAGTACACATTTTATCATTGCCGCAAAGCATATTCCCAAACTTCCACTGGATCTAGACTTTTTAGGATTGTTATTACCTCAGTTCTCAATATTAGATAGCTGCTGTATACCAGCTACTACTGTCAGCATTGGCTGTAATGGGGGGTAATGATGCTAGATTTGATACTGCCTGACAGAAGAACATGAATCAGAGGATTAATGGACTCATCCGCGCCATTAACTATTAGGAGTAGTTAACTGAGGTGAATCAATGCATACAGCTGTCGGCTGAACAAAAGAACAGCGCTGTCAAAATTCAAACTGATTTTGAGATCTCGAAATTTTCATTGTGTATTTGTCTGTTTGAGTTTTGAAAAACTGTGTATTCTACACAGACTTCCCTTCTGTCAGAAACTGGAAAATACAGCTTAATTCACAACTTGATTCACCACATCTAAATGTAGAGCAACAAATCTTAAGTTTAATTGATTCTCTTTAGCTTGGGCTCAGATATTGGCAGGTTACTTTCCTGGGTGTCAAGTATGAATGAGAAATCCAAAAAGCGGACCATCTGTAAACTACACTCCCTCTTTTTATCTACAAATACGGCATCCCACACGCTGAGTTAGCATTTTATTGAGGCATAGGAAATCAGTCTGCATCACAGAAAGAGACTGCTTTCATGACATGCTGTGCTCTGGTAAAGACAGAAGACTGTTTGGTTGATATGTGTGTATGATGTACGGTTGTGTACAGTTCCTGCCACTCTACCTGTGCAGGGGTTTCAGACCCATGTAGCCTTGCCATGGGATTATTTTCCCAAACACTTGAGGAGGAAGATTAAAGCTGAAAATTTTGCTTTCTATCACAATACTGTGTTGTTTTTTTAATACATGGACACACCATTTTCAATTGTGAATACAAGATAAAGATCCTTGCATGCAGCCTCACTACCTTGCATGACCATGTCATCTCAGTTTCCTACCTTTTATATTTGAATGACTAAAGATCAACAAATAATCATACAATTCAGCATTTTGTATCTTCTTTAGATACATCTTGCACAATATACTACTTCTACAACATAGTTAGATTATGATGTTTATAAGTGTGTGTGTGATTGTATGAATGTCTGTCTAAAACAAACAAACTTATATAAAAATTTTAATTTGAGTCTCATTTAGTTGAGCAAAAGCACCTGAATATGATAATTTTTAATTTGTTTTTGTTTCCTTAGCTGTCATTTCCTCTGTCTTACCTCTGTGAATATCAAATTTTTTTTAACTAAATTCAAAATGTTTGGCTACTATAATGTTTACCAGTTGTGTGCCGAGAGACATTTATATTCCGAATCAGACATGTAACAAAAAGAAAAGAGTGACAAAAGTCATATAATCAAGAGAGCAGTTACTGTTTGCATCTCTACTGTATCCATTTTTACTCAGTGGATAGACACTTTCTTTTTTTCCTTCGAGACCTTGAATATTACCCCTAAGTGAATCAATAAAAGCACTTGTAATTATGAATGTATTTTTCTGTCTTACTCTTCAGTATGTGATCAATATTTACCTCACTTACAAAAAAAAAAAAATTTAACCTGCTAAAAAACCAAACTTAAGAAATTATGAACCTGCGACATTGTTTGCCTCTTGAATGCACAGCATGTTTATTACCTGTGATAAGGTAAACCTGCCGTTTTGGCTGGGGCAAAATTAATTTGTGTAAAATCAAAACAAGACACCAACCAATAACACAGAAAAATTGCATTGCCGACAAAGCACACACAGATGTCCGCACAAACACACATGCAGTAAAGCATCTGGCGGTTATATTGTATTTGCCTTTTAAGTGACTAACAGCTGTCCCATGGTTGATTTCTAATTAGAAAGCTATTGATTACACTCTATACCAAACTTCCACTTAAGGCCTGATGATCACAACACAACAGATGTTTCAAAACATCAATATGAGAATTATTTAATTTTTAATTTAAATTTTTCAGCTTTAGTACCCTATTTCAAAACAGAAGCTACAATGCTTTCCATTATTAATGAGCTACAGGTACTGTATAGTATCCACTTGGAACTACTGGTAATTACAGGTAACTACAAATGTTCTATAAGCTTGAAGTTCTTACACGATTAGTCAATGAATCAATAGATTTTTTTATCTATTTTCTTTACATTTTATAATATATTTTATAAAGTAAACAGTTAATTGATTAGTCAAAAACAATTTGATGAGTAAACTGTCAAGAAAATAATTGTTCGTTGCCACCCTTTTGCTTATAAACAAAAAAGATCCACCATTTTGCTTATAAACAAAAAAGATGTGATGCACATAAGTTCACTTACTTAACAATGGTTAAATTTATCTCATTTACAAATAAAAGAGCCAAATGAGCAAAATTCATGTTTAACAGAAACGGTTGTGTGAGTCCAAATGTTATTTTTCTCTGGCTTTGAGCCAGAGACTGCGGTCTAGGATGAAGTAAGCTCGACCGCAAGAGACAGCTTTTGATTTTAAATGTTGAATGACAAGTTTTGACAGCTACTAAAAATGCCTGAGTTCTAAAGTCATGTTTCAGCTAAGGGTGCTTTTGCCACATCCCTCCAAAGAGTCCCTTAGGAAAGATTTTTTTTTTCTTTTATGTGTCTTTGTTTCACCTCTTCTTCCCCACTGAGAGAGCAGGCATGAAGCTAGACAGACATGGCAATGGACACACACGGCTAGAAAAAGGTTCCAATCAAAAGTTTTGTTTCCTGTTAGCTTTGGGTATTTTGAAAGTCGTTTCCAGCTTCATTTGATTAGTCCAGCCTAGTCGATAGCCAGTCGGTCCTCTTTCCTGTTAGCTGGTAATGACAACTGGTGTACTGCATGACTGTACCTGACATGTACATGTGTTGCACAGTCTTACTCAAACACACACAAACAAATCACCTTACACCTTGGCACTGGTAGTGAGTCATACTGGTTTAAAAGCAACACAGTGTGATCGTACTGTAACGAGGAACATTGTGGTCCCCTCATGAAATTGCCCATGACCACTCAGCCTTTCAATAGCCCTGTGAGACACAAGGAAATGACATTATCTGTTAAGTTGGACTATTTCTCTAGCAGAGGAAATAGAGTTGAGGTACACTGCTAAAAGATTTGCTGAAGGAAGTCCTTTGGAGTTATCAGCATAGATAGAATTATGTGTTAGTAGGAATTTTTGTTATCGACAAGATGTTACTTTTTTTTGTTGTTGTTAATTGGCTTCACCTGCAGGACCACATTTTCATAAAACTCATTTGTTACCTTTATTCTTTAATTATACTAACATTATCGTTCACTCTCTGCAATGAATGTGCGTGCATGTGTGTATCCGTGCATGCACTGTGCCCGTCCGCGTCTATGTGACATCACACGCAGCAACCCCTCACTAAACCCTCTTATCCCTCCTCTGGGGGCATAGCGTAGTGTAAACAAAGGGAGAGAGAGTGAAGAAAGGGAGAGGCGGAGTGGATTATCATCCCTCTCCTCTTGAATCCCGGGAAGATCAGCGAGTCATTTACACAACATAATTCATTTAAGATGTATTATTCCCCAAAAACTAATGGACTTAAACACAACTGCTGTTGCCAGCTTATGAAAACACTCCAGTCTCTTGAAGCAGCCAGTCAAAGCTGCGGTATCACTGCAGTCTGGAGTCCCAGCATTTAAGCTTTTCTACTTGGCGCCCTGCAACGGGAGTTTTTTTGCTACTGCTTTCTTTCTTCCCACTGGGCTCCAGTCCTGTGCTTCACTGAATGTTGTTCTAATGAGAGTACGGTGGGATTTCTATACTGTATACTTCTTTTTAATATAGTTCATAGTATACAGTTCTTCTACACACACACACACCCACCAGGCTTGTCCCTAAAGAGCCAGGTCCCTCACTGAGTGCAGCATAGGTATATCTGCTGTTACCTTGGTGACTAATTCATGGCAGAGCCAGGAAACACACAAATACACTTGCAAACACGCACACACATCCGAACCCAGCATCTTAACCCAGCGCTGCTGTCAGCGTAGCAATGTGACAGCAGAGATAACATTGTCCTCTTAAACAATAGCAGCATAACTATGATGAACAAATTATCATCAACATATAAATAGCGAAACATATAAATTCATTACTATTGACATGTTTTGTGAATTCATACTCATTCCTCTCTTTTTCTCATTTTGTCTTTCATTTCCTCTTCCTGCTGGCCTGACTGTTACCTGACCGTTGTTGTTTCATCAACAGGTAAGCGCACAATTTCCTGTACCCTGAAAAAATCTGTTATCTGACTTGGTTCCACTCCCCTTAAACACATCCATTTCTCTCAGACTTGATCGAAGCATTTTTGCCTGACAGGCACCAAGGCATTGTGATGCTGCTTATATTAAATTCAGCCAACAGGAGTGGAAATTAAGGCCAACATAAGATAATTCATCACTCGCCGCTTCATTCTATTCAGTTACTGAATATATCTTTACTCTCCTTATGAGGGTGTTACTGTTCTGAGATGATGTGATATGGGTGGATCATCTTTGCAGTCCTGCATTTTATTTATATATATATATATATATATATTTTTTTTTTTTTTTTCTCTTTACCATATTTGACAATGGTAAGATTCACCAACAGAAATTAAAGGGATGTGGTAGGTACCTGGTCTCCTCCATAGAAACGCAAATAACTGCACCTATAGAATCAAAATAATTAATTGTCAAACACTGACATTGCCCCTTGACCCTGTTATGGACAGAGCCTTGGACAAACCAAGCTGTATAGCATCGATAGTACAGATACAGATCATACCCGACTATTCCACAGAGTATTGTGTATGTTGTGTATGTTGAGTTTTGTCATTTGAGTTGATCTTTGAGCTACAGTGTTAAGAGAGTGTCTCTCTAACCCTCTAAATAAGGAACAACAACGGGTCACTGATAAACTTGCAAAGATTACACGAGGACATGCAATCTCAGTATGTATGAATTTGAAATGAGAAAGATTTGGCTGATGATCTTGATGTGCTTCAAATGTATTATATAGCCCTTAAGATGTACTCTCTTGTTTTTGAGGGGCACACACACTACCAGAACATACACACAAACAAAGCTTAGATGACATCATATTTTAATTTTGAGATAACCTTGTCATAAATAATAAAAGATGTACATTATTTTTAATATGTAAAAGAGAATTAGGAATGCATCCCCTTTAATTTAAGCTATTTAAGGTTTGTGTAATTGCCAATAGGTGGCACCCACAGATATGAAACTGAGAGAAGGGACAAGTCAATGTTGAATGTTTCTGTGCTGAAAAGCCTGTGAGTAGGCTCAGAATGTCACACAAGCAACACAAGCAATTAAAACTGCAGACATTTAAGCAAAAAGTGTTGCTCTTCCAATACTGTCAGTATTCTCAAGGGAAAAGCAGAAGCCCTCAGCACCAGCATCCCGAGCACCTGTTTAACAGAGTTATCTTATAAAGAGGTGCACGGTGGAGACAGGGCCTTATTTAGTTAGAAGTTAGAGGTTAGTGGGAAGCTTTCAGGGGTCAAGGCACTGATGGTGGCTGCAGTAAATATCTGTAATGACCAATAATAAACAGAGAACATATAAGGTCCCTGCTATTGTCAGCAGAAAGCTTGGTGCTACATCATTGTAATGGCATCCCAAATGGACAATGTCTGCCACTGTCCCTAAGCACCCAAGGCAGGAGCAGCCACCACCCCTTTATCTCTTTAACTACCCAAAGCCAGGAGAAATACACCTTGCGGTACCTCATAAGATCTTACCATCCACCACCATAAAATTCAGTCCAATGAAAAGGTCTAATATTAGTCCTGTTCTGCCAACTTAACTGGCTTTGCTGTAGGATAGGACCAGTGTGTAAAGAGCTAAGCATTAAATCTTTCATGCTCTGAAGCAGTTGTCCACTTGCACTTATCCCACCAATGTAGGTATGGATTCAAATCATTGACTGTGTTGAACAAGTTCTGCAATCAAATTCCATAACAGAAGTTTACATAATCAAGGTAGTATAAGGTGGACATCAATCATGCACAGTAGCTTGAAAAAATATCTTGATCATTTATTTGTTTGTGGGATTGACTATGTAAAAAACTGAGAAGATCAAACAGATAAGGCAAACTTGCGCAGTGAGCTCAATTTGGATTGCATTAGCAGCAGTACTGCTGCAGCTATTGAACTTCTAAGTAATTCACAATGTCATAAGTATTGGAGCTTGTTTTGCGGATCCAGTTTTGAAAAGGCCTGATTGGCATTCCCCTAGCGAAATATACTACAAAGAAACAAGCAGTGTAAAAAAACCTTTCTGTTTGAATAGAGTGCTGCTGATTGACCATTCATATAACACAGCAATGTGAAAAGTGACAGATGAATTTTTATTGAGATGACCGAAGTTTCCCTATATTGACACTGTCACATTTAGAGAATAGCATATTGAATGTATATAGCATGGTTAGCACACAGTAGCTGCTTTTTAATTCAGCATCTAACCATCGACTGCCAGCACGGGTCCCTCATTACCCATCAGCCCATTTGCCAGCTGCCTCATCATTACCCATCTCCCCTGGCAGCCCCTGTCACTCAAATGCCTGGGAAGAAGCTGGAAAGTCAATTAATGTGTGTTGTATGCAAGCATGTCTGCCTGCCTGTCTGCCCACCTGCATGCGTGCGTATGTGTGGGAGTGTGTGTGTGTGTGACAGAGAGGTGAAAAAAAGAGGGCAGGTGTGTGTTGAGTATATAGTGAATGTGCGAGTGGCATATACAGTATTCATCATTAGGATTAGATGGTTTCTGTCCTTCAAGTCATTTTCTGAAGTTACATTGTGGTCCCTGGTTTATGACCAATAAAAAGTGCTGGATTATGTGCACAAAGACAGCAATATATTCAAGCACATTTGCTGTTTCCTTTGATACACTGTATGTGCAGCACATGTTGCAGTAGGGGTTGGAGGAAGCGAAATATAATCATTATTCTTTCAGCAAGTCATATTACTTCTCTCTTGCCTGTCAAACAAGTTTTCCAGTTGTAGAATCTAATTAAACAATCAATGACTGCATAAACTGATGGTTTCCCACTATACATTATTTAGATGACTTTCCTGAAAGAGTTGTAATTTTTTTTTTCTTTTTAAGATAATTTGTTGTTAACTGGTGTAACCACGCCAGTCACATATTTGTTTTGCATTGCATCAAGTTGAAACTAAAGCTGTAGCTTCTTTTGCCGAACAAATTCTGTTGGGGCTCTAAAGCATTAATTCATGGAGCTGTGTTAACTGTGTGTGTCCAGTTACTCCTATACTCCCTGTGGTTTTGTATTGTGTACACGGGCAGAATCCTAACTTCTAACCAAAAAGACCGATTGAGCACGAAGTTTGTGCATTTATTTTGTAGCCTTTTGGTTTTGTTTGTGGAAGGTTTCAGCAAATGTCTGTAATCCTGGTGTATCAGCATGCATAATGATGGTTTGCTTTAGTGCAGCCTTCAGTTAGCTGTGGGGAAAGCCTTCATACAGCCTAGAAGCAGTTTGCTTTAGCAACTGCTTTAGCAGACTTCCTCAATGTCATTCTTTCTATTATCACATTGAACTTGCATTTTTATTTCAATCTGGATATTTCTACTCACTAGAAAATATATAACTAAAGTGTTATTCACAAAAGCATCAGCCTTAATCTCTGATTTCTGGACATTGCTGCCTTTGGGTTTGAGCTTGCCATAGAGCTATCGGGTTATCAAGTGAGTAAGTTAACCCTACCAGAGAAAGTTTTTTACATAGTTTGGTCATGTGTGTGAGAAAGCTTGCTTGAGAAACAGCTTTACAGATATTCTTGTTTTTTCTTATATGTAGTCAGGAATATTCAGTACAGAGGCATGAAAAGCAAAGTCTCAAGCACAAAATCAGTACAGTACATTTAAGCCACACATATTTCATAACCAGATGTTTTTGCCAATTGGTTCCATTTGTAATTAGCCAGTGAGTGGTGTAGCTTGAATTTCTCAGGTTTAATGTGGTGGGCTACGATGAAGTGCAGGTGGGTAGTAAAGTGTTTACATCGTCTGAAAATGTCAAAATGGATGATACCAAAGTAGACGCACAGGAACAGATGATGAGAAATGTAGGGGGTGAGATAGGAAGGAGAGAAGAGAGAAAGGGAAAGTTTTCTCAATGCCAGATGGAAGAGCAGTTGGCACCTCTCTTATTACTGTGGGGTTGGATTTTCCTGTATCTTGCCAACGCCCATATATACAATCACACCAACAAACACACACAAACACATACAGAGCTACCTCCTGTCACTCCACAACACCTGCCCAGCACCTGGTCATCAAAGCAAGACGAAGGAGGGCTCTCATCTTTCGAGGAAACAGAATGAATTAGAGCAGTGGAGGTGGAGGCAGGAGTGAAAGGGCACCAATGCCATGTGATTTTACCTTTGCTTATTGATGCTTTTTTTTTTTTCTCTTTGTTAAAAATCAGTCTGTTTGTATCAGCTCTCTATTATCTTCTGCCATACTTCATCTCCGTCCTTCTATCTGCTGTGTTTCTTGTGTGGGCAGACGTGTATCTGCGTCACGCCCTCACCATCAAGCCGAGCAAGAGCTGTCGTGCCTGCGATAAATTAAATGTGACACATATGGGTGGAGTAGCTTCCCCCTTTGATCCAAGTGGTGCAACAGAAGGACAGACCCTGACCAACACATGTCAGACAAAACTGTTGGGCACCACCAAAGATAGCTTTATGCTCCCATTGGAAGTGAGCCAGGGGGGTGAAGTCTTAGGGGGAAATGGACACACACACACACACACACACACACACACACACACAAATATTCACAAAAATGGGACCACAGACAGAAACAACAGCTGCAATTATTACATTTGTAGAGTCACAAATTCTATGGCGTGAACAGAAATGTGTGATAAAATGTGTGATAGTGACACAACACATCATTGTGTTGAGTGCTACTTACACACCAAGTTTTGAATAAATTTCTATGTAATAAATAAATACATTTCATTTCTGCAAGTGTGAACTCAGCCTGTCAAGCCGGATCTCCTCTCTAGCTATGGCTGGAAGGTTGACAGTCTGAGTGAGAGCTGAACACTGTGCTCCGATCAAAATGCACTCAGCCTCATTGTCTGGCATACATGTCACTCAAACAAGAGCAGACAGAAGTATTAAGTTGCAAAGCATTCTGAATTATCTGATGGACAACAACATAGCAAACATGATTATTGATGCTCCAACTATGTGACTTTTGCTTTCTCATCTTTTCTACTTCTAAAAAGATTTGGTTAAGTGTCAAATTTGCCTAAACAACCTAAGTGCGTGCATACATTAATTTATTGCCCATTTTAACAATTAGCTGTGTATTTTTGAGTTATGAACTGGTAGTATGAGTTAAATTTACTTGTTCTACCAAATTCATTGTCTTGCAAAGCCAGATGCGATTAAATTTTCAGTGTAAATCAGTTAAGCCTGACTAGATATGGATTAATCAGTATTTAGATAAGTGCATATGTCATCACCCAGACTTTTGAAAGTATGACTTTAATTATGTGTTGTCAAAGTAATATAAACAATGGAAAGAAGCAATACATTTGAATTAATTCAGAAACTAATTTGTCGTTGATATTTATGAAAAATCTCGTCCTCTCAGTCTCAGTGATCTGTTGCCTACTGAGTATTGTCAGACTACAAGGACTTAAACAAAACTACTACTGAGTAACTAAAATGATGAGAATGAGGGTAAAGGGATACATATTGAGGCCTATAGGCCTATTATAATTCCAAGGTTGTGCATAGTCTTACTCTATTTATTTACTTTATTCATATTTTAAGTGGGGATCAATGGCTGAATCATATCCACTAATAAATAAAGTAACCATTTTTGGAAACCGATCTTCTTGGATCACAAGGTTTTGTGAAACAGGACTCAAATGTAAGTTTACTTTTTTGAACTTGAGATACAGCAAACCTCCAGTTTTTGTTGTGTTTGTTTTCATATTTTCTTTGACATAAAGCAAAATAGCAGTTTATTATCCCTTAGCCTTAGGATATATGTGGTGTTGTGTGTTGAATTACATATCAGTGAAACAAAAAGAAAATACAATGAACCTATCACAGTACCATGCAACAAAGGGAGTTCAAGTTCTATTAAAATGCATAGCATGAAATTGCACAGGAGTTAATGATGTGTCCAGCTTTAGTATGCAGAGATGCCACTAGTGGGGTGGCAGTGGTTGAAAAAGCCTTAGGGGCTCCTAAGCAAAAGGTCGTTGGGCAGGTCTGTTGATATTTCACTTACATCAGTGGAAGGGATGCTTTTTGTCAGAAGGCCGAGAGTGTTACACCTCCTGTTATATTAATAGTAGGCCCACATAGTCATTTAAATTGATTTGATAATTGCATCCATGTTGTGAATTAATTCACACTTGCACTTATTAACACCATGACATTGTGCAAACGTGCTTCCAGACAGACAGGAGACAGTTTATCTACGAACAAGGCTGAATCAGTTGATTGATATTAAAACATGTTTTGATTGTAATGTAATATATGTACACAAAATGGCACGCATACTCAGGGCTATTTTCAATGCTGCGGACTTGAAGTTTCATAGTTACCATGAGATATAATAAAAACACTGCTAAATGGGTAATGGGTGAAGTGAAATAATTATAGTTTTACTCATGTCTTTGGATATAATATCCTATTAGATTCCTGCTTTATAGCAGAAGTACGGCCACACTTACACCAAACTGTCTCCAACCAGCCTAGGTTATTCAGGCTTAGAAACCTAATAAGAAAAATGACCTTGTGTTCCATTTGGACGGGTGGATAGTCTGTCTATCTCTTCCACTGCATACAAACACGCATACACACACACACACCCACACACAGAACCTCCTCACAATCCCCTGACCCACCACCACCGACCATACCCTCTATGGAAATCCATCTTTAAGAATTTCCTCCTTTATTCACTCTTTTTCTTCATTTTTATTTACCCTGTCATTTTTAGTCAGTATCTGACTCTTTCTATCTCTCTTTGTCTCTCTCCCGCTCCTTGTGGTGTATTCCGTTGGGCTCTGCACAGGCATCCTAAATACAATTACAGTCCACAGCTGAATGGAGTGGAAAGATCCCTAGGGATCCCTAGAAACAGGAAATGGTCAGGAGGGTTGGACTGAGGAGGGAATGGCAAATCCCTAATTCAATTGGCTGAACCTTGGCAACAAGCCCCCGGCGACTCTTACTGTGGAATCAGTGGAATCAAACAATGCAGCTCAAACCACAAGAGAGATTTTCATCCTCACTAGCAAGCACACACACACACACACACACAAATTGACACGAATGCATCTCATTTTCTCTTTCCTTTTCTCTTCACTCTATACCCCTTCTTTTATAGGTTGCACGCTACTTGGTATCAGCCGCTAAGTACTAGCTTGCCATAATGATTCAGCTCAAGATTCTCACTTAGTCTCCATGGTCCTACATGTTTCTCTGAACTATTAAGATAAGGTAATCAATAACTGCTCTATGTGTTAGCAATTATGACCTCCAACCCAGGGTTAATGGGTTGAGGAGATGCATGGCATGTCTGTACAGTCAACACCTTCATGCGCAGTCTCACACACAGAAATATACAGGCAGGAGTGCATGTAGAAGGGGAATAAGAAAATCGGTCTGTAAAAACACTGAATCTTTTAATCCACATTGTAGGTGGGCAACCTAGAGAAAAGGCTAGTCAGCATGTGTTCATTCACATACGCATTAACAACTAATGTCTTTTAGCAAGAATATATAAATGATTACAAGGAAATCTCAGTTGTGGTATTTTTTAATTAATTCTACTTGGTCTACTTGGTTTAGGCCTTTGAGCAATTTAACATCAAAACACAGTGTTTTAAAATTAGAACTCTGAAAGCAACCATCCCTAATTCTTATGCCAAATGCAATCATAACCCCAACCCTTTGTTAAGTCCATGTCCTGTGCCTGTAGCCAATGACCTGAAGATAATAAACTGTAGTCATCAGTGGACTTTAAGGCCTTAACAAATGACTGGAAGCATTTCTAACTTTGATCTGAGTCACAAATAAATTGCTTGTTTTAATTCACTTACTTGGAAATCATTTCTTATTTACATATGTGGCTGATATGAAAAACGTTCTGCCGTCGGGAGACTCACAGTATAGAAGCTGCCCAAGGATCTGTCTTCTAGTCCTAAAAATTGGTGAATAAAATATCATGAAATATTTATTTATTGCATCATGTCATGTTCTTTTCTCCCCTCTCCCTCAGGTCTGCATCCTCCGCCTATTCTTCCTTTCTCTACCTCCTGCTCTTCTAAGCCTCCATTCTCAGATGTGGTTGCCTCTGTTTCTCTAATGCCTGTGTGAATAGTGGTATTAGGCTCCATACCCTTACTGATAATTGGAACAAAGTGGGAGATCAATACAAAGGGTGCACACATACACAACAATATAAACAATCACATTTCTACGCATACACACATCGGTGCATTCGTATACACACAGTGGACTGGAACACTGAAATCAATACAACTCAGGGGTAGGATTTTCCTCTGCATTTACAATGCACACTTAAGACCATCTGGCATTGGACATTTTGTGCAACAGATACAAAAAAGACCGAACTGTCTGCAGTTGTGCAGTTACTCTTTCTACATTTGTTTCTGTTACAAAAACCAATGTCAGCCACACATCTCACAAGCATGAAGTCGCCTACGGTATAGGCAAAGCACTACCTGCTGAAGCTTACAGAAACTGCACCAATCAGAGAAGACAAGCTAAATACTGAAAGCCATTTGTTTCTGTTTATTTTCATGGCTAAGACACATTGACCATTTTACACGATTGTGCAGAATCCTCTAGTATATACATTGTCTTCTGATAGGCTTGTGACCAAATATGGTTATTTTAACTAATTTATGACTAATTTATATCCAACTAATTTCAATCTATGTCTCCCTTGTGCAGTGGCACCAAACGCTGACATGATATTACATTATTTCACCAGAATGTGTCATTACACGATAAATAACATCAGTTTTCAACAAATCTTGTCTCACTCAGATAAAAATGGATTTAGAGATTGGATCGTGAGTCTCTGACACACCACAAATAAATGTCTGTCTAAATTCATGCGCCTATGTATGCATTTTGCATGCATGTATGCACAACATGTGTTTATTCCCATAAATAAATGTCTTGTGTTTTATGGAGTTTCTCATAGGGGAAGAAAGAGCAGCCAAGTGAGACTAACAGGCAGGTCTAAGTGGAAGTGTGCTGATGGGTCTAAGTGGAAGTGTGCTGATGTAGGAGGTTACTACATCCCATTAAAACAGGAAAGATATTTGATCATGGCCTCCAGTTGTCCTTCTTTCAGGACAACACCACTATAAATGTCAGTGTAGACACTCAGTGTTTGTCTCTCCACAGGTAGCCCATTTGTCTGTTCAGTGGTGGAGAACCACCAGTTCTCGTGACTTCTGTTCTCTCTGAAAGTCTGCAGAAACTAAATTGCTTTAATGTTTTGTACTGAGTGCAGCTTAATGACCTTTCATTTTTGTATATCATTACCATTTCCAAAATGTCAACTTTTCTGGTGCTTTTTTGCCATACTTTAAAATGCACTGTTGAAGTATCTGCGGTTTATTGAAGTGTATGAGATTGTACTTGTGTTTTAATTTAGACAACAAAAAGCATGTGAGTTTTAAAATTGGTCGTCTTGATATAACCAAAATTATTACTTATAGTAACATTTAGTGTTCATCTTCGATTAGAATTCCAACCAACTGGTTTGGA
The DNA here is from genome assembly GCA_016859345.1 of Istiophorus platypterus. Lineage (NCBI taxonomy): Eukaryota > Metazoa > Chordata > Actinopteri > Istiophoriformes > Istiophoridae > Istiophorus > Istiophorus platypterus. The sequence goes on along the minus strand of CM029129.1, from coordinate 11,944,292 downwards.
CACTTTGGTTAAGGAAGCCGAGCAAAACTGAGCCCCACGCAGCTTGTTGAGTAGATATTTTGATTTGGTGTCAATCCGTTAGAATCAACCAATCCCATAGAATGTAACCTGAGAGAAGAAAATTGAGGAAGAGGAATGGAGAGAACAAACAAAAGATATGAATTGTAATTGATTTTTCTGATGTTGATTGTTATCACTTAGAGAGGAAATATTATCATATCAATTAACAGTTAAAAGAAATTGTCGAATATGGACAGTATCTAACTGAATTAACAGAATGTTACCAGCATGGAAGTATTTCTTTTATTTCCTATATTACGTTTTCATATGTGTTACCTTTAAAAGATAAAACAAGAGCAGGTGCTGATTGAGAAATGGAAGTTTCATGTTTTAAACTTAGGGACCAACAGTTTTAACAGTCTCAGTTATGTAACCTACGATTGATTGAGTATTTGCTTTAATTTGTTGTGGCAGCTGAGGTTTCATAGTGAGCACACATCCATGAAAGATCCTCAAATATTCCTTCAGTTGTAAGCTGCAAAGCAAATATAATGAAATTGTAGTTCAACACCAGTGTCAGAAAACAAAGAAATTAAGAAACCTGCATTGCCAGAATATCAAAACAGCTGTTTCCTTCTTTGCAACGGATGTAATTATATGTGTCCACATATTATTCACAGTATTCAAATCATTGCTTTACCAAGTTATTCAAGTTATTTACTTGCAAACTATGAAATATTTTGAATTTTTACCATATCACAAAGATAATTGTAATTGCTTAGTTGTGATCAGTAAATCATCCTCTAAAATAAAACTCTTATTGTGCATAGTTATGCATTGGAAACATGCGGATAGTCATTTCAATATCCCTGCAAAAGAGAGACTGTCTTTCCTTTGTAACTTACAGGGGGAACTCTATAGTCAAACATTCTCTGCTAGATTCATGAAAGTATGATCCCCTTTCTTCTGAATATCCTCACTTTGCCATCAGGGTGTTATGGTTTGTACCATGGAAATAATGTCAGAAGCCTTTGTAATCTTTCTATTTTACAGGTCAATTAGTCAGAGCTTGACCACATATGTGACCTTTGTTTCTGTAGTATTATAAAGTCAGTTGGCTATTCACAAGGAATTTTAGAGAGGTGCAGGAAAATGTCAACAAAAATCAGATATTCAGCCACTTAAAACACGACTTCCTGGCAATTTTACTCCATTTGGACTGACTTAAAATCATCAGCTTAGGTTCACAACACTCCAAGTTCATCTCTCTTAGGTCAGAAGATGTTTTATGCACACATCAGTTCAGCTCGGGTGTTTCAACAGCAGCAAACATGACAATTATTAAAGAACCTTTAGTCTGCTCAGAAAGGTTCTTGAGCCTAATAATACAGGTTTTAACAGCTGCTTGTGTATAAAAGTATATATATTCCTTTTATAGACTTTACTGTCCTCTGCGTGTCTGCTTTTTTTCAACACTCTTCTGCCGTCACACATTGGCAAATAAAGCCTGCAGTATCGTATGATTGTGTTGAGATTCATGCAGTTCTATGTGCATGTATGGGGAGAAAACCATACAGAAGATAATACATGGGTAAGTAGTTACCAGCATTTGTGTATGTATGGTCATACATATGTCTGTTTGTGTCAGATCTACATCACAGATAATTGAAACAGACTTCCATTATTTATAGCTGTAATTAAAATGTTCCTCCCTTTCACACGCAATTACTCTATTTTATATGACACCACAGGCATCATAAGGTGTCAAAACTTATCTGCACAATCTACATGTCTGCACCAGGCTTTGTTCATTTGGTCACACATACATAGTCTGCATACTAATATAGAATGTGCTTTACACACATTAGTCACTATCAGGCTCGTGAAGCCTTGAAATATTAGCAGGGATTTTTAAGACATACCGTATAAGTATATAAATATTAATACAAAAACTACAACTTGCTTATGCATAGTTTCTTCATTTATCTTCCCTTATTATATCTAACTGAGCATACTAACTGCTTTATATTGTTTCAAGTTCATATATATCTGTAGGAAGGAGGCTGATTTCTTGCCTTCAGCATGTGGAGCATTATAATCTGTTAGGATTTCAAAAGACCTGAAAGTTCCCCGAGTTAGAAGAAAAGCCTGCAAGAAATAATCATTGTTATTGACTTGAAATGATGGGAACGAAAAGTAGTGAGCTAAAAAAAGAACAAAATAGATGGAAAATGAACAGTTAGAGAAAGATTGTGTTAGTGTACTTTGGCAGTGTTAACAGGAAAGTCACATAGTGCCAAGACTGTTAAGTGATAAAAGGCAATCAGATGTCTATCAACGCTAATGTTGATCTTATTGAGGCCATAAGCTGCAGATATCAAATATATATGTATATATAAATAACCAAAAAAATATTTAAATACCTTACCTGCAAAATTTTACTTAGCTCCCACATAATCTTCTTCAAGGTGACTGTATAGAATATTAAAAAACATTTTACTAATACACATATGCGTTACTAAGATTTTCAATCACATCTTTCTGCATGTATCTGCATTTGTTTTTTTCAGTTAGTCACCGCTTTTTAGGGAGATTCGGGTTGGAGTCAGTGTGACTAGATCATATTTGCCAGTAAAAAAGTGCAGCTTAGTCTTGTTAAAGTTGAGCTTTAGGTGGAGGCCAGATATGTCAGCAAGTAACCACCAAGACACTCCTAAACCTCAACCCGTGTATCTGAAGATGGTGAATTTAGTGCCGTTGGAATAGCTTTTGAAGAAGTTTTTTAGAGAGAAATTACACAACTAGTAAGTTTCATGTGAATGTAAAGTAAGATGTGACCCAAGAGAGGGGCTTGGGAGGCTCCTGTCCAACAATGCTATACAATTTTATGTATATACACATAGTCCCTCCTCCCTCAATGCATGTAAAAAGGCAGTCAGAGTACAGACCCAGTGATCTACAGGCCAGTGAAAGTAGTGAGAAACAGATGGTGGTTGCCAGTTTCAAAGTATTGTCGTTTCATGTTGTCATGGAATGATTTTAGCGTGAGGAAAAGCCAGTCAACTAACTGTAAAGGTTTTTGAAACATTAATTACTCTAAATTTAACCTATGAAGCAATTCATTTTAACTACTTTCAATTTTCAGTACTCAGTTTGATCAACATGTTCTACTGTATAATTTGTCCTTTTCTTTCTCAAAGATAGGCGAATTTCAGAGGTCATCTTGTTTGTGGTTTGCAGGGTGTCCTTGGCAGCTTGGGCAGACGAACAGTTTATTTGTCTCCAGGTAATTGAAAGATTATAAAGATTATCCCACATACCAAACTCCTACTGTTGGAAAAACAAACCCCCTTTTCCTTCCTTTATTTCTCTTTCCATCTTTGGTCAATCAGTCACTCAATAGCTTATGTCAACTGTTTAAATAAAGCTTTTATCAGAGAAAGAAAAGATTTTATTTATTATAAGCTTTTTCATTGTTGATCTTCAACATGAAGATAGAGATTTCTGAGTATGCACATATAGCCATTGAAAGGTTTCTGTTTCTGTCGTAAGATAAAACCATTTTAATAAGGTCCCGAAAATCGACTTGATTTTCCATTAATAGTAAACATCCAAATAAGTGCAAATAAGATTCTGTAGAGTCACCTTGATAACGCAAAGAGGATTATGTGGGAGCTATGTAAAATTTTGCAGGTAAGGTGGGAAGCTTCCTAGTTAAGTTCTTTCAGCAATATAGCTGGAGTGTAACTTTTATTAGATACTGCAAACAGAGTTGAGGTTTGACAGCCCCATAGCTGACTGAGCAATCTGAATGTGTCTCTTGATGGCCATGGCGCTTTAGCGATAGCCGCCCCATTTCCATAAGTGCTGATTTGCCAGAGTTGACAGGTGTGATTGTACCAAGTGAATACTTGCCTCACAGGATGAAAACATATTCATTCATTAAATCTCGGTGGATTGCTCCTCTTGAGCTTTATATATGCAGTGGCCTTTTTCCTGAGTTACCAACTGACAATCACTAGTTACCACCCATCTATGAGAGCATGGCTATGTGTCAGGTAACTGACATTTGAATGGCCTTCTCACTCACTGTATAGTGTTGAGGTGTCAACACCTTTGTATGGCCCTGACAGAAAGTCTGCTCTGATGGATATGACATTGCAGCTCCTTGACATTATTGCTCCCACTGAGAGGTCTGCGGGAGTCCACACCTTCAGGACACAGGATGACTCTCTCTGCTTCACACACACACATATGCATGCACATTCACATGCACAGACGCATGAAGTGAGCTAAAAGGCATGAAGCCAAATGCCATAATCCTTCAATGATCCATCAAGTGTTTGAGGAGCCATTGTGTCCTGACCATTAACTAGACAAGGAGAGGATCTTTGAGATGGTAATATTGCTGCTCTCATTTAGCTCATAGCCAAGACAAAATGCCAACTGCTAATCAGCTGTGTGCGCATATGTGTGTGTGTCTGTGAGAGAGAGAGAGAGAGAGAGACCATTAGGGCTTTTCAGAAAAAAACATAGACAATCTCAGTCATTATTTGTGTGGATAACCCATCGTAATCCATTCCCAGCCAATGATTGTTTTTTGGTCAGAAATCTTATTGAATGTACTGGATGCTCAGTGTTTATATAAAGCTTCTACAAAGACTGAGCAATACCAGCTATTAAACAAGAAGTGCGGCACAATTAATGAGTTTGGTTAGTGCAGTAGCATGTTGCAGCCAAAGGTGCAACTACAAAGAAAGTTGGAATGTATCAACAAAATCTTAAACCATTGCCCAAACTCTTAACATAGTACTTTTCATTTCTAAACTTGTAGTTCAGTAGAGGGTAGACTACACTTGGCACTAACCTGATATGAGTCTTGCGTAGTGCCAAACTCTGCAAAAATACAGAACTCATCTCTTTTGTTGTACTGTAGCAACGGTTTGTGTGTGGGAGGTTTCCACCTCTCTGATATTCTGTTGTACACAAGTAATTTACTGTAATATTGTTCTAATACATGCTGTTACATCTACATCTAATGTTACTGGACATCCGATTCTACTATTTAGGTTCATCCTACACAGACAAAACAATGGCTAGAAAACATTTGTGAAACTGAACTCAATAAGTGTACTCAGTTTATTCAGGGATTAGTGAATTGAAGCAAGAGAAGTCTCTAACCAAACCCAAGGCAACATGTACATGCCCACACAAATGTGCAGCATGGTGCATTGGGATGTTTGGGCACATTGTGTTGTGTACTGTGATGTTGGGGGCGGACATTTAACAGATGGCACCAGCTACCTCCCAGGATAGTAATGTTCAATTATCTGTGTCCAATTTACACCTTTGTAATGGGTGAGAAATGAAGGGAGAGAGAAAAAGTGAAAGAGAGTTGGTATAAATGAAAGCAAGGGTAGACAGAAAACATTGTAGGGGGTGTAACTGTTGCAGGAAAGTGAAGTTTTATATAAATAAGTGAAGTATATGTTTATATATATATATATATATATATATATATATATATATATATATATATATATATATATATATATATATATTTGTACATATAATAAGCAGGGCTATTTGAATTCTTCTCTGGATGCTGCTTCACAGTTTAGCACCATAGTTTGTCCACCTCCCTTTCTTCCACCCCCCACTGTACTTACATAGCTCCCATGGGCTTGTGCCAGTGGGTAGCTACAACAGGAGCACGTTCAGGTCAACTTTAATTTGATGGTGAAAAAAGCAAACAAGTTGCCATTTTATTTATATATTTAGTTCAATTGTAACAGTCATAAGGAATTAGTTCCAGTTCAATTTGTTCAAAATGACCCAGATGAGTTCAAATTTGTCTTTGGTAATTGAACACAGTATCTTTTTGTTCTGTAAATATAGGCTGGAGCATGAAATGGAATTCATTCATGTCTCCCAGGCTTGGGTGAAAGGTACTGGGTAAAGCAAGGTGTGTCAGTACCTGGATATAATTTTTTTTAATCTGTTTTTTCAAGAAAAGTGCATCGGTCTTCATTGTTCCTCAAAATACATGTAATATTTGTATCACAAGAGGCTGGTTTCATTAATCATTCTGTTAAAGAAAACAACCTGTTTCAGCATGCATTCAACAATTGTAGCTTCTTTATTTCTATAATTGCTTTTTTTTTTCGGTGAAAACACTTTTTTTCTCACTGAGCTTAATCAATAAGATGTTTTCAACCATCTAAAATTTTCCAAACTGCTTTTAATAAATGACACAGGCTGTCTATCAGATTAATCTTCATCCAGAAGGTGATATCGTGTATCTCGTTAGTTCTGCATCAAAAGATGTTAGGGACAGGAAAGAAAGAGGGTTAAATCCAACTTCTTTTTTATATTACGACATATGGAGTTTAATACATTAAAACATATGTACATCTGATTGGTGGATGAAAATAAATGTAACATTTAACCAGGCAGGTCACTCACAATCAAATCCTTATTACAGGGAAAACCTGGCAGGATCCTTGCCAGGCCAGCACAGCCAGGAGGCAAGCATATCCACACGGTTGCACAAAATATAGAGGACAAAACAGATGGATCCATTAGGTGGGAGGGGAGGAGGAAAATAAAACATTTCAAAGCAATGACTCACATCAGTCATTTAAATCAATGGACAGGTAAAGGCAATAGAAGAGGAGTAATAGAGCAAAAATGTAGAAAGTATTAAAAAAAAGAAGCATTTCCTACTTATACTCAAATTAATCATAAATTAATCATAATATACTCCTAACATTGTGCTTGGTCAGAATTGTAGGCAATTCAGGAGATAGAACAGCCTCAGCAGAAACCTTATATTCAGATATTGTTGTGTACATCGCTGCTCCACCCACTATGCAGTAAGGGAGTGAACAGCCACCTTTTAGGCTCACAGCTGTTCTCTTAGACATTAGCTGAATCACAAGTGAATATAATAACTGTTAAGCAACAACTTTCCTTGCAGCATAACACATTTTTACAATGTAAGAAGAGTGTCAATGAGAATATCCTGTACTGTTCTATATGATATAGGTCGTGCTTGCAGCACATTTACCAATGTAAGACTAGATGGATTGGTGAGTTATAGAAATATCTCTTTTAGAGGGAGTATAGAGTGGGTAGGGGGATTTAAAATATATCTCAAGATGAAGAAAATATTATAAGATTGTTTGAAGTTATTATTAAGGATTTGTATGCACTGGAGAAGCTTAGAGGCAGGGGCAGGAGATGTCAAAGAAAAAGATCCTTGCATGGGGCCTGGCTGACCTGGTTAGCTGGAGTTGGTAAACTCCCATGGGAAAAACCTGTGTGTTGCAGCACCCCTCATTTCTCTATAACAGCTTCATTAGAAACCCCACTATGCTTCTTCCCCTGTTGTCTGTGTTAGTATATTTTGTGTATTTTTGATATGTCTTTTATTTACATTAATCCATGACACCCACATGCTCTTGCAGGGGAAAAAAACACAAAAAAATGCTGTTAGATTAAAAAACTGCAGATAGGAGGGTAAAAGGAACGTGAATGCAAGACAAAAGAGTGAAAGCTATACACATGGACTTGAAAGAAAGATGAATCAAGGCATGTCTTGGAGCCCTTTCTTCTTCACCTTTTTCTTTATAGCTATGGTCTCCAGTGAGCTGCTGCCCACAGAGATAGGCTACGATCCTGATGCCCTAGAGATTGCCTGTTGCCATCATTACAAAAGACCCTTTGCACTGCAGCTACACATACACACACACACACACACACACACACCACTACATGTAAATGTACGAGTAGGCACAAAGTATTTTGCTTTCAGTCAAAATCAAAAAACCGTAACACACATATTCTCAACTCAACATTCATTAGCAGTTCACAGCCCCACAGGTCCCAGGCTTTCAGTCTCTCCTGTGGGAAGTCTTTTCTATTCTCGACCTGCTGGAAAGCCACAGAAACACAATGCCCTAAATAGAAAGGGATATAAAGGTGATGGTTTGAAAATATGAGGTAACAGCCTGGCGATGAGTGAAGCAGTAACAATCACAGGGAGCTTGCACTGTTTGATGCCAAATGGTCCCTCGAGGGTGAGGCTCACCGGTCAGCTCCCTGCAGAGACACAGGAATGCTTTGCCAATTTACCATCATTCTAGCCATTGTAATGCAACACAGCACAAACATGCCTTTGTTCACTGACCTTTGAATAATTCAACTCGAGCAAAATGCTATGACACATTTTTGATCAAAGTCTCACTATCAAGGGGAGGAGGCATTTTCCAGACAGTGTGTGTTCCTCTCCACTGAGGATAAAAGCTTCCCTTCACAAAACAATCTCTGACTAACAGTAAGGATAAAACCAAAAAATAGAAAATCCCTCAGAAATATGTGACAATCCATATATTTGAATTAAAGAGAGCACCTGATGCTGAATGAAGCGTTACTGTCATATAGCTCATCCTGTGGGGATTTGACCTCTGCACAGGGTAAAAAATGAAGCTTGTATTATCTGATAGTTTTCCTTGGAAATCTCCTGTCCCCTCACCCTGACGAATGGCTGGAGATTACAGGTTGGTGACCAGGCAGATGCATCCACTTTAAAAGCTTTGTCTGGAGGAAGCCATTTGTTACCCCCAAGGCATCTATCACAATATAACATCACCTTCTAAACTATTCATTTGAAGAAGCAGTGGAAACAAAAAGAATCTGCTGAATTATAGGCTGTACCGGGACTGTCCATCATCCAACAACAGTACTTGTTTGAAAGTGTGCGGTGTGTATGTGTGTGTTTAAATGTGCACGAGTGTGTTCATCTGGGTGTGTCCATCATCCTATAGCAATTCCTGTTTGACTTTTCATGTTGGAGAGATTCATGGTTTTGATATCCCTCGCCTGTTTTAAATTGAAATGTGCCTCTAGAGCCTGGGGGGGATTTATTTGAGGCCTTAAATGGCAAATTTTATAAGCTCTGTGTGTGTGGGTGTATTCATGTGCACATGCCTGTATTCGTTTTTTGCGGTCAAGGGGCAGTTTTTATAAGATGACCATAGTCAAACCTCCACTTTTCTTTTATCTTCTCTTCTCCAGTCTGATCCTCTTTCCTATTTCCCGCTCTCTTTTACACCATCCACTGCACTATGATGAATAAAAAAACGTTGCATAGTATATTACCCACAATAACATGATAAGAGTGGATTGAAGATTTCTGTGATAGAGAGCTACCATAGTAACAATCCATTGAGTGTCTCAGACAAATCAATGGATTAATGGACCTCCTGTCTTGGCAGTTTTTAGACAAGAACAAATTCATCAAGTACCGAACGTAGAAGTAAAATTATGAATATTAGCTGAGAAGTTTTAACTCTTGTGCAAAAAGTCTGAATTTGAAATAGTCCCAAGGGTCCTAATTTATGTTGTCTATCCTTTTTATTTATTCTGTTTGATAATGGTTTGGATGTTTTCCAGGCTTGTGCCTGTAACCTGAGACAAACTCATGGCTCTGTGTTTTTTTAGATGGTCTCTCCTGCCTAATAAATATGGCTTCTTCCACAGATATGCATTACTTGCCAGTAGACACAGTGGTGCACAGCACAACAGTCATCAAGAAGCATGGCTTACAACATAAGCTTAGAGATGCTTACATGATATAACATGTAGCTTTCTTGCAAACAGAACTACATAGAAGGCAATCATAAACATCAAGCTGTTTATTTCAGGCACAAGGATAATTGCTTTATTAGCAGTTACCATGCAAAGTGGGCAATCAGGTTGCTGGTTGCAAATGGTGATTAAAAATAAGTCCAATTTTGAGTGCGGCAAATGCCCTTTATACTTATACTATATACTTATATCTTATTAAAAGCACAAGTGACCCTCCACCCTCCAGTATTTTTAGTTAAAGTAGTTAGAGACCAGGTAATATTAAACTACTCTAACCATGGGGAAAAGATCAGAACAGGATTTCTGTGCAGTATATACCTTATAGTGTCACTTGTCCCTGATGAAGTCTGCGTGATATATGGCAAAATGAGTGTGAATTCTGTGAATAAAACCTTTGAGGTATGCAAATCCATTTTGTAGAATGACATATTGTGTTACAGAATATGTGTTGTGTCCAAGCTGAAGTGTAGAAGGAGCTATGGTGTACACATGTTATGTGTTTTTGTTGCTGTGCATGCTGTGACCTTTCTTATAGAACAAATGTGAAGTCAAGTGACAGAGGAGTTGTAAAACAAAATGTCTTGACATTACAACCACCAGGCCACTGTCACTGAGCCCTCTTCCTAATATACGGCCATAGTACATGCACTGTTTTAGAACACAAGATAGGTCTGGAATAGCTGTATTACTCTTAGCTTAGGAACCAGAGAGATGGTTAATATAAGAACTAAGGTGAGTACAGACGACTCGTGTTGTTTCTAATTAATCCAGGTGTTTCTAATTAATCCAGGTGTTTCAGGTGTTTAATATTCTCTGCCAGACCTTCCTGTAAATTAATAGTGATTCACTAATGACTAAGAACATCTGTCATAACATGCCACATAATAAACTATGTTTCTATTGAGCGGCAGATGTTCATACAATATCTTTATCACAGTTGAAGCATAGTTGTGGCCAACAGTTTAAACACCACTCTAAATCTCATATACTAACCAACTCATAGTTGGTTAGTATATGAGAGTTCAACAGAATAATGGTCTCAGCTAGGTGAGTCATGTGTGATAATGACTTCTTTTACTTTTTTCAAATATGCTGCACAGAAAATTTTTTATCACTAACTATATATTTTCCATCACTTTAACTTCAGAAACTCTGAAAAATGAGAAAAATCATCGTACATTTTAACCAACTTAAGCAAGGCAATCGCTAAAGCTAATAGATGGTCCTATAAGGTGAAAGCAAAAGTTATGGGACACGAGCATTGTGTTGATCCACTTAACTTGTAGACACACTACCCTCAACTCAGCGCTCATTTAGATGCAAGTCATGAAGAACCGCTGTATTACCAAAGGCATAGAGAGGAAAACTTGCTTGTAGATACGCTGCCATTTAGCTGGGTCAGCTTTGTTACACTTGATCTACATCAACATATAAGGGGTCCCCAAAGTAGTGGTGATCCATCAGGGGCCCTTATGTGTTCACTGTATATTTGGCTGGAGGCCATCACCAATCAGCAATAGACCATGGATTCCTTGGGTAACGCGGTTTAAATACTGCCTCCAGTGCAGGCCAGCATGGTCCCCTCAGCATAACACGGGTGTTACAAAGAGGTAAAAAAAAATCAACATTGTGTAGGATCAAGTTTTATCTAATTGTCAAATATTCCCACACTTTCATCCAATATTCTCATAATGTATATATTCTCAATTCTTGAATGCCATCAAAATAATGCAACCACTCTGTGTCTCTATTACATAACATTTAAGTAACAAGTGGCCACTGTCTTACAATGCTGGCATATTGTTAACAATGTTTATCAAAATGGATTTTTTTAATCAGTGAACATATACTGTACATTCCAAAGTTGATCACTGTGTTGTTGAACAGACACAAAAATAAATAAACGCTCTTGGGAACAGATTGCATGGTGCCACAACAAACATGGTCTGGTGATGGTGATTTGCCAGAAAACCTGCACAGCATCCTCTGTCAGACCATAAACACTGCTGCAGACCATCACTGGGGAGGATGAAACAAATGTTATTGTGTTTACATGTGTGCTCAACATGTGTGTGTATGTGTATGTGTGTGCGCGCATTTGAACACGTGTACATCTTTCTGTGGGTTTTATGGGCATTTGTCTTATGAGCAGATGATTCTACCATGGACAGGGTATGTATAATTGTGTTAAGGAGTGGAAATCAAATATGCTAGATTAAATGACAAAACAAACAGATGTGTGCCTCCCTGTAATGTGTGAAAACAAGGACGTCGTAGACAGATCTAATAAAGCAGGCAGTATGGTGGCAATAAGCTGAGTTAAGTAAGCTTGATTCCATCTATTAACACTGTTTACCATCTCCTTTATTACCTTGAGATGAATTGCGGCCCTTAGCAAAAGCTGTGCTAAATCAAATAAGATTTAGCCTAAATACATTTGCTGAAAAATCTAATAAGATTTACATACATTTGCTTTTATTCATTCCGAACTATTTTTGTGCTGATGATTCTCTTGAAACCAAAACAGTGACAAATGTGTGTAGGGCCTGCTGTGTGTATTTGTCACAATGTATATTTTCCAAGAATGTTTTTATGCTCTTGTGTATGTGTGGACTGATTGGCCCATGTACAGCCAAGTCATAAGGTGACAAAGAGTGGGTTAAGGTTTTACAGCAATCTACTCACCGGTGGAATATTGGTGGGATTCCAAGGGCCTGGAGTACATCAAACATACGGCAAAACAGCTGCTGCTGTACGAAAGATAAGCTAAACTCTCCATCATGCCGTGTGACAGCTCAGAGAGCCACGCTGCTCACATCGATCTCCATAGGCTTTTCACCGCATGTCAGACGCTGAATATATCTGCCACTGTGAAAGAGGTAGCCTAAGGGGGGGGTAAGGTAATACGGAAGGGGAGAGAAAGATAAGGGTAAGGAAAGGGTTAATACAGAGGTAGAGAGAACATTAAAAGGCACGTGAGACAAACTCCTGAATAAGCATAAATTGAAAGGGAGAAGAACAGAGAAGGAAAAGAAGCAGAAAGCAGGAAAGAAGTTACAATAGAATGCATTTCCCCCCCAGGAGACCTAGACCCCAAGGGAATACAAGGATCACTGTGTGTGTGTGTGAGCTTCTGTTTTCATGTGTTTGTGTGTCACAGAAGGTGATTTCTGTATGAACTATCACAGTTTATTTGTGATGACTCCCCGCTGACGGCTACAGAGAAGGAGAACAACCTTCTTACAACTCACAGCTTTTCTCTTCAACCACGATACAGTCACTCACTTTCCATTCTCCCAGATAAAGTGTGTGTGTTTACACTATGCCTTGACCAATAGCCTCGAGCACCGTTTTGGTAAATAGTTGTTTACATGCATTTACATGTTCAGATCACATTTATTCCTTTACATAAAATATAAAATTTAATCTAATTAAATAGAAAAAAACCCATGTGGTTCATTTAAAATGTAAGGTGTTAATAATACGGATATTTGTGATTATCAGCATATAAAATGTATAACCAGGAAATTTCTGTCATGTGGATTTGGACTTCAAACCTACAGGACAGATCAAACTTCATTCAGCTGACTCAGATTTATCTCCTGTAAATGTCAGGTGAAATGGGCTTTCACCTTCAGATCACAGGAGTTTAAGGCCAGGACACTTTGACACCCGATTTGCCCACTTTTTTGACCACTAGTGGGCAGACAGATTCCAGCTTACAGCAACTAAGATTCTATTCATCAATATCTTATGGCTATCATGTTAGCATACCGCTGCCTAGTTAAAAAGCCAGCAGCAACAGGACATTCACCACCTGTTTAATGCACAGAAAGTCCAATGTTCACTGCTGTGAAGACAGAAAAGGTAGAATTCAAGGAGAGAGCGTTGGGTTAAAATTCAGTGGTGTAGAGCACCACTGAATTTTAGGCTCCATTTTCTTATGTATCTTTAGTGTACTCTGTCCATTCAGGGGTATTGTGAGAGGTGGCCATTGTGTAATTGATCGGGTTACTGGTTCTCTCTGTCTCACTCTCACTCTCTGTATCTCTCCTTATAGCTTTTATCTATACAGCTTCTATTTCTAATGACTGGATTTTTAAAAAAATGTTTTTTCCATCTTTCATCTCCAGGATCTGTCTTCTGTTGTTTTTTACCCATGGTTATTGATGAGAAGAGATCATAGAGCCAGAGTTGTGACAGGAAACTCATACCTTGACAGCAGGAATGAAAGGCAGGACTAGAGTAAGGTCAGGCTTTGCTTAGGGAATATTTCACAAAGCCATCAGTCTCATGTAGAAAGCTGTGTTCGTAGAGATGTGACACTCGCTGCCCCGTTTCTGACACTTGCGGCCCCTTTTCTCTGTTGGTCTCTCTCCCTCTTAACCAGTGACATAGCAGCAAGGTGTGAAATTTTCACCTGCTGCCCAGATGTGTGCATTTGTGTGCATGTGTAAGAGAAGAATAGTGAAGCGTGTACTCGTAAGACTCTTTCCTTCTCACGTTGCACTCTTTTTTGCCCCAGCTTATTATTATATTGCAGAACAAAAAGGTGTGAAAATGGTGTTTAAATATTCACCACAAATCACAAGAAATTATCAGTTTCTCTCTTTTGCATTCTCACCTCCTTACTCTATCTACCTTGCACCTTGGCAAGCTGTGAGATAGAGCTAACAATACACAATCATCTCCATCAGCCGCTGAAAATTGGCTATCAGGATTTAATGGCACTTACATAAAAACAAAACAATATGTATGTGCGATCCAAAAAGTGGTCAGACTGTTTAGCATGTTTAGCAGCTGGTTTGTATCTCTTGGTATGTTTTTAGGACAAGGAATTTAAACCTATTTATGGAATTTGATGTGGTCGGGGAGAGGGATTTATAAGTCTGTAATCGCAAAGAAAGCACAATAATTTTTATAACCTGCAGACTCGGCACCTGCGGTTAGATTCTCTTTGTTCTTCGTCTGGCATTTCAGGCTCACTAGAGGCATTCCAATAGAGCCATCAATTTGGCAAAGCAGTGTGTGTGAAGCATAAGAGTCATTCCTTCGGGATAGACACGAAAAATACACAGACACACACGCACACTAATAGACAATCTACGCTGTTTGTTTGGCTCTCCTCTGTGCTTTTACCAACAGGATGTCTCTGAAGTGATTCTCTTGTTGTTGGTCAGGTCCTCAGCGTCGTGGTTCCCTTTGTGTTTATATAGGGCTATATATTGCCGTACATGGTTTTCACCCAGCTGTTCACTGAACCCTCCCATATCATGGCATATTCTCTGCCGAACAACACTCCAGTCTGTGCGTCGCCCCCCCCCCCCGCTGAATACTGTGCCGTCATTCACAACCAAATATAATGTGAGAACCAGTGTGCGCATGTATGACTGTAGTCTGTCCTCGGCATACATGCATATACATATCATCACTGTCCACGAGGAACAGATACCATTTAGGAATCAGCTACTGTAAAATTTAGGGTTAGGGTATGGATAACGATATCAAATGAAGAACAGCATACACTAACCAACCCCATGATATTTACAGTATGTACATACCCTTATGGGTCTTTCAAGCTCATTAGAAAGCACCGAGCCTCCTTTCATGATCCAGATGATGTGACGTGACTAATTAAAAGGTGCCACGCTGTAAGGTCTCAATTTGCTGATGAGCTTAATCAGGGCATTCTCTTTCAAGGTTGAACGATCAGGGTGTTACAGCACCCATGATTGACATACAAGATAAAGACTATGCTGTTTCTCTATACATTAGACAGATACAGGAACACTGGTCTTCATAAAGTTATCTAATCAGCTGCTCTGTCTTCTGTCTTTGTCCCTTCCCCTCTCTGTTTTCTGGCATCTGCCTCTCTTGCTGTCCATCCAATCTCTCTTGTCTGCTTGGGGATTCCAGTGATGGCTTCAAAAGGCAAAGTTCGAGGTGAGTTGTGGCTGCGTTTTCCCTGCTGTGCCTCAGCTTTAGGAAATTTGATGTTGGAGAAGTGAAACTGAATTCACTTGTTAGTGTTTCACTATATTTGCTTGCTTTCTCTTGCTTTGTTTTTTGTTGTTGTTGTTGCTCTTTGCTTGTTTTGGTACCGGTCATATTGTAGAGCAAGGACGAGGAGGGCTTTTTTGGGGTTTTTTTTGTTTTGTTTTTTTCTAGATTTTTGTCATACTGTAATTTCAGATTTCAGATTTCATTTCAGCTTTTGAATAGGATGTTTTGTTTTAATGGGATTTTAATGTGTTTTAGTAAACACACTAATCTACACTATCACTCATTATTAGTCATTACCCAAACAGTCAAAAACATGACTCAAAATTATGTGCTTGGGATTGGAATGTTTTGTCTGGTTATGAAAAGGAAGCACTACGCCCCACCCCACACACACACACACACACACACACACACACATTGGCCATTAAATTATTTATGCTCATAAACACTGAAGAGGGCAGTCTGAGGTCACAGGATTAATAATTGAGTATTTAATTGTGTTATATTGCCTTTTACAATTCGAGACACTGGAAAGATGGTAATAAACTAACCTTACTCCATCAGCCTCTTTTTTTGCAAAATGGCAGTATGTAATTGGAGGATGGATTGTAGATCAGAGAGTATCAGAGAAGAGTGGCACAGTGTTTATTTGAGAGGAGATAACCTGATTATACTCAGCTGTGTGCTTTAGTCAATATGTCTCTCAAAAACTAAGAATTTAGTCAACCAAAAAAATAATCTCCTCTTTAGTTGCCATCTTTGGCTAATGATTGAAGAAGCACAGGTCTCGAATACAGTCACTTCCTAAGCAGAGACATGATAATAAGTCGAATGAGAGGATAGGCATGCAAATCAACTGACACATCTAGAAAAAAAAAGTTGATGTGTAAATCGTCTTTACAGTTACATTCTGCTACAGAAAATCTATGCTCTCTGCACATGCTCATCCAGCGGAGTCTAAAGCATAAAGCATCCCATTGCGAAGACCCACCACACTGTTCCTTTGTTTGCTGTTTATGAGCACTTGCCACCACTTTTCCATGTGGTGCATCTTTTCCAGGGGCCCATATTTTAAAAAGTGACATTTAATAGGAGTTTAGTGGGTAGCTGGCTTTCTGTTAAATAGCTGCAATGTCTGCTCCGATAAAAACGTTGCTTTTGTACAAAAACACAACAGCAAACAAAGCATACTCTATTTTCAAGTTCTTGCTGCAAGGTTTGTTATTCTCAAAATCTGCCTGCTGTAGAGTGATAGATTTTTGGTATATTTTCATGTCAAAACCCTGGTCTCTCCTTACAGTACTGTCTCCCTTTTCCTCCTCCTTCCTCTCCTATTAAATCTAAATTAGAGATTTGTTTTTTTTTAAAGTGACAATATAATGGCGTCACTGTCGGAGATGCAAATGAGCATGAAAGAAGACCTTGTTAAACCCAACACACACAAATGGGGCCTGTACAATGGAATATGTGTGTATGTGTGTGTGTGTGTGTGCTTGTGCGCATATGTTTTGGTTGAGGGCTTGTTGTACTATATTCGTGGGATCAGAAAACTAGGCACACACTATACTTGTGGGGTCTGTATCTTTGCCGGGGCCAGAAGTGGCGATATCTTCAGAAGTCTAGGTCACACTTAACCTTAAAATATGTGGATTATGTCTGTTTGACTGAGATATGACTAAGAGAAGGCGTGATTTTCTGACACGAAACGTAAAAGTTGAGTGCAGTGGGTTTTTTAAAGTAGCTTAATTGCCTCCATGAGCGGTGTGTAAAAACCACTGCTGCTGCTCCAACTGTTGACCGTGTTAGTGAGCAGCCCGAGCTACAATAACGAGCATCTTCTGTTTGTAGAACATTGGCACACACTTGTCACTTTCACCTCGCACAGTGTCTTTGCCTCACATCTCTACCAGTTAGAAAACTTCTGCTTCAAACCCATGGTACTGCAGATATTAGCCTATGTATTTCTACAGACTAAGACAAATTCATTTATTTTTAACCATAGTCTCCATAACTGCTGGAGTTAAAGGAGTATAAAGGGACTGCATGCCATTTAAAATACACAGTCCACACTTTCATCACTTTCACTTGTCACAGAAGTTATAAGAGTTTCCTCAAATTACGTATTCAGATGTACTCATGCTGGGCTAGACCAGTCTGAGCTTAGCTTTGAGAGGAGATCTTCAGTGTCAGCCCTGCCACTTTGGGCCCTGATGGGAAGTTGTGGTAAAAGAGCATTGCAGCAAAATAAATCTGACAGATGAGCCAAATGATAAGAGCTGTTTTTTAAACTAGCAGTTTCTACTCAATGAATCTTGCAGATCCCCCTTGGGCAAGAAGCACTTTCCCCAGATCACTCTTAAATGAACAGTATCTGTCAACACATCACCACACATTAGAAAATCACACTGTGTCATGTTGATTTGGGTTACTTGGGAGTTTTTGGTGGCAGCAATGATTAGTCTGATTTCCCTCATGAATGCCACCCTAGCCTGAGATCATGCTGCTCTCATGCTGTATGAAAGCATAAGAAATGAATGGTTTCCTGTGATAAAAAGAAGAAGTCAAGCACATTTGCAAAATCTGAGAATTTCAGTAACCACAATAAATT
Source organism: Istiophorus platypterus (assembly GCA_016859345.1). Lineage (NCBI taxonomy): Eukaryota > Metazoa > Chordata > Actinopteri > Istiophoriformes > Istiophoridae > Istiophorus > Istiophorus platypterus. Next base: position 11,926,030 of record CM029129.1, on the reverse strand, counting down.
AGATTTCCCTGGCCTTATGCTTTTATGATTATAATTTACAAAATGTACTAGGCCAGCAAGCATGTGGATGACCGCTAATATTGCTCCGCCATTGTTTGACTTTATATTGGAAGAGGGAATAAATCAGAATATTTGAGACTTCATATATTGTATGTAGCCAAAGCTTTGCCTTCTGTGTCTTTGAGATGAGACTGGGATTTTGATATTGTGCCGCTCCCTTTCACCCAGCAGTCCTCACTGGTAACACACAACCTGCGTGCATTTATACCTGCTTACGTTTCATGCATAAATCAGGGCTGTTAAGACGTACGAAAAACGGATCCTCTTTGAGAAGGAAGTGTCTACGATGTTGTTCTATTGTTTTTGCACTTGCCTCAGTTGTTTACTATGTCCCCGCTTACCTTGCTTTCACTTATCTGTGAAAATATGTGATACTGTCCTCACCTAACTCCCTGTCCCTCTCTGCTTCTTTTGCTTGCTTTTGCCAGCTGGAAGAAACCAGTGTATGAAGTATTTATGAAGGCCTGGTTTACCTCTGTAGTAAAGCCATGAGATGCCTGCCCTTGACTCAGAAAGGATAGTGAGATCCCTGGCCATTTTGGACTGGGCGAGCTTCAACTCAGACAGCTTACACACAGAGAATGGGCAGAGGTTTATATCTCTGCCCTTTAAATTGATGTGGCTGGATCAAGGGCAAAAACACTGGGTACATGATTATGGTGTCTAGGAGAATGTCTTTTCACCAATTTGAAATTAGAGTATGGGTTTTTATAAGCGTCGATATATAGAATAGGCCTCTGAAAAACAACATTACACAAAAGTTCAGCTGTGGCAGTTTTTTCCTCAGCAATGAAGAAAAGAGAAACTGTTGTTAGCTCTGGCATGTTTGTTTCTTGTAGTGCTTTGTATACACAAGACGGTGCTATCACAGGAGAAGTTTTTTCCTGGATGTTTTGTCACTACCTTAACATTGTCTGTTAACACCTTTCACACCTCAAACGCTACTGCAAGCATCCTCCTGCATCTCAAAAAACAAGCCCAAAAGACTCCACTCTCCCCTCTGACAGCTAGCAGTTCCTAACAAACTGTCCTCTATCTGCCAGTCTACATGCTTAAACGACACCTGATAGCAACATGGAGAAGTAGGTGATATTTTGTTGATCTGACTCCTGGGGTTGAGTTGGACATCAAATTTGTGATGGCAGCACCAACAGCTGCCCAGTCTAATTACAGTATGTAAATGACAACAGCACTGACATAGCCAGCTTCTCTGGTGCCGGATAATTAATTTCATATCTCCAGATCAGAAATGACTGTCCCGAGGTTGTTGTACGTGAGTGCTGAATACAAAGGTAGCTCCACCCTCTGCAGGGGTTGCATTCAATTTGCTCACAGCAGGAATCTTATCACTGTCAGAAGAGCAGGTTTAGATTGGAAATGTGCCTGCATACACACACAAACACACACACACACACACACACACACAAACACGAAAATTAACAGAGTTCACTCACAAACACAAAAGGAACAAAGTGGAGGAGAACCTTTCACTTCAGTTATAAGAACCATAATGTAGACAACACACAAAGCTTAACCCAGTTTATGACCGTTGGCCTATAATACTGTGATTTATAGAAATATTTCCAGTTCATATAATTCAGTTTATTAAAGACTGCTGAACCTAAAGTACCATTACACATTATTGCCAATTCCACCAGTATGGTGTCTATGAAATACATGGAATACATGTTAATTACCTATACATATATTCATCATGGGTATATACCTTGACTATTAGCTAGTTGCAGTATACTGTAGATTATCGCGATCTACCAAAACAGATGGGACCCAAATGGGGAAGCTTAGAGACATGGACGAGAGTCACAGGTGAAAATACAATGGTTTTAATAATCTTGGTTTTCAAGTGGTTTACTGGTACATTGTTCAGAGTCGGACAGGTAGATGTCTGAGCACAGGTAGATGTAACGAACAGTCTTTGATTTAACTGAGGGATAGCAGACAGTCTCCTCAAAGGCAAAGGGAGTAGAAATACTAAGGAAAGGAAACCCAATAGTCAACGTGGATACAATACTGTTACAGGGCGACACTGTTTGCAAACTGCAGACAGAGTCTTTGACAAATGGAGAGAAAGATCAGCAAGCGTATCATCAAGGAAAACCTCTTCAACTACTGGGTCGGGTGTGTTACCTTATGGAGCCAAAGACAGTTCGACAAATACCGGTGAGCTGGCTGGATCTTTATGCTGTAGGTGGCTGAAGTCTAATTGCCTTGGGGGTTTAGATGATAAGTGGCAGCTGTGCAGGTGAGGCGGAGACAAAACCAGTGGAGGGCCGGCCAGCCCCGCCCTGATGAAGACACAGACTCACAGACGAGAAGAGACAGCCATGACACACAGAGGGCAGGATAAAAAACACATTACACACTAGGACGTGAGGAGGGAGACTGCAGAATCCTAACACTAGTAGATGTCCCTTAGACAGTATTCCTTCACACCTACTTAAAGAATTCGTCGACTCTGTTGGGCAGAGTATTTTATCAGTAATTAAAAGTCCCCTGGTCAATGGCTATGTCTAGATCTGTTCCAAATATTAACCTCCTAATCTCAAAGTTCTCGTTTTTATTCAAGTTTATTGTAAAAGTAATTTTCTCTAAGCTCATCTCCCCCTTGACTAAATTCAGCATCCTAGGCAAATTTCCGTCAGGTTTTAGGACACACCATAGCAAAGAGTTCACTCTCTTGAGTGTGACAATTGATTTTTTCTTGTCTTTAGATCCGGGAAATCACACTGTTTTAATTACTTACTGCTGCCTTCAACACAGTCGATCACTTCATTCCCTTGGACAACTTTAAGCATGTTGTTGGCTTGCTGGGACAGGCCCCTCAGTGGTTTGTCTCCTGCCTTCAAGATATGTCAGCCTCTGTTAGAATTGATAATGTGTTCTCTTCGTCGGCATCCGTCTCCTGTGGAGTACCAAAGGCTCTGTATTAGGCCCTATTTTTATTTTCCCTTTATATCCTTCCTATATTTAGAAAAGACAATGTCTCCCACTATTTCACGAGACAATACCCAGCTCTATCTGGCCTTCATCTAAACCAAAATAAAACTGAGTGCTCAATCTTTAGCTCTGCAGACTATTCAGGCTGGTCTCACAGATGTACGAATAACGAGCTAATTTCCTCAATTCCTCATTTCACATGTTATCACTACATATTCTTAGCTCTTTTGTATTTCTTTTCACACCACAATGTTTCTGTACTTACTAACCGTTAACTCTGCCCCAAACACTAACTCTAACTCATAACCAAAACAGCATTAAATGACATGCAAAAAGCTTAAATTTCAAGACAACAAACAAAACCTCCTGAAAGTGGTGTGCTATTTATGCTCCAAAAACACAATCAATACTCTTGTTAACATCAAATGTTAACTCCCATGCAAGAAATCTCTGTGTAATTTTTGGTCATGGCTTAAAATTTGATAAACAAATCAACTCATCTTAGATCACTTGCAAACTTATAACCATTCCTTTCTTTTAAAGATTTTGTGATTATGATTCACGCTTTTATTTTCTCTTGCCTCGATCATTGCAACTCTAGATAGGAATCATTTGGAATAAAGAAGAAGATAAGATCAAGTCTATATGTGATCCTCTTCCTTCACATTGCCAAGAGTTGCAGGGCTACCAGAACCAGTACTGATGATCAGGTTGACGTGCTTCTTTATTTGATGAAAATGTGCTATACAGAAATGTTACCCCAAAAAACAGCACAGGAAAAAAAATCACACAGAAATAGAAAAACAGAATGAGGACAGTTGGACACACATTAAGATTATTATTCGGATAGTATCTCCATAAAGCTTTTGGAGTTTTCCATTGGCAAATATATGTCTCCATTGATACATGGAAGATAAACTAAGGCTGTTTTCACTCAGTACATTGTGGCCGAAATAAGGAATGTAAATGTAACTATGTCCTCATTCCAAACAAATGTAAATAGAATATGTTTTTCTTCCAACAGTACAACATAATCTGAGTCACGGAAGACTAACAGCAAATATGTAGATATAGATGTTGCCATGTTTCAAGTCAGACTTCACTTTCTCCTTCTCTTTCCAGAGGTTTAAAAGATAAATTATATACAGAGCTTTAACTCGCCTCATGCTTTCTCATTTGAAAAGACTGATATACACTTTTGTCACACTGGCAATTACTATTTTTCACAGGAACATGCTATCTAATTTCAATGCGAATACTGGAGACTCATTTTTCATGCCAAGTGTAAGAGCGTTATGAAATGTTGATAAATCACAGTTCAGATGCAATCTGGATTTGAGATGCATGTTGGTAAAAGGCATGAAAAAGGTCATAGCAGAAGAGAAAGAAACAGGGCCGTGTTTATGACATGTTCCTTAGAAAATGAAGGAGTTTTTGTGAAACTTGTCAGAGTGGGTAGAAGAGTCTGAGAGGGAGGGCAGGGAGCACCAGTGCACTTGTCTGATATGTTTGCTTTTGATCCAGAAACATTTTGTCTTCCTGATTATCAGCAAAATTTTCCCAGTTTAAAAAAAAACAAAAAACAACTTAATGGAACTTAGAGTAAATTTGTATTTCCAACAAATTGCTGTTCTCCAGATCAGTTTGGAGGTTGGGGGATATGTTTTTTTTTTTTGCTCAAGGACACTGTGACAGGATGCATGGCTGCTTAATGAATTCATACCATCTCTTGAGATGATCAAACTCTTGACCTTGTACTTTCTCTCTAAACGCTAGGCCAGCCTGCTGACACTCGTACAATCACTCAGTCTGTGAAGCTTGTCTACCTAGCTGTGTAGCCACCTGCATAATCTCATAGACGCTAACTCATCTTGCCAAAGGTTTCAAGCCTTACGCATCTTTAGCTTCTCATTCATGTTCTTCTGAGAAGAATGCTTTTCGAATAGTTAGAACTTGAGGTTCTGCTTTATGATGGTAATGAGTATCCAAGACAGTACCTACATGTAGTTTGAAATTCTAATTTTGAAAAATAACTGTCATAATAGAAACAACAGTGTATTTTCATTATCTATTGTTACCTTTAATTAAAATTTTCTAATTGTTCTATAAGGCAATGTTGTTCTTATTCAGGTATGAATGGTGACTTTCACTTACTTTGATTAATTTAAAGATAATTCTGGTGTATTACAAGATGAGTTTCATATTTATTGCTTTTACCATCATTCCTTTCAGTAATAACATTGTACAATCATATTAGAACTCATACTTTATTAAAAATAAATAATTGAATAACATTTTAGCAATACAATTCCCATTACTTAAAAGGAGTCATGCAGACCAAGAAACATGAGCTGTCAGACAAACCTTTGGAAGACAAAGCAAATGTTAACAGAAAAATAGTAACTCAAACTGTCCCAACATTCTTCCCCCTTTATAGACCAAATTTCTGGTTCAGTTTCTGTACTTGCACATGAATACAGAAGGACTTACATTGTGCATGCACAAAGCTTTTCTCTACAATTACAGATTATTGCCAACATTATGTGTGCTCTAACTCAAGGTTTTATCTCCTGATAATGTGGTAGATAATCCTGCTACACTGTTGTTTTCTTAAGAGCCTGTCAGACCGTCAGAGAGCTGTTCTTGCTCTTCATTTTAGCTTTTTTGTTGCAACATCCCCATTTTGACAGATCTCCGTAATATCTTCGGTGAGTTTTTTCATAACAGATACAAGTTATGATTGATATTGCAAAAAAAAGGTCCCGAGCTATAATAAATTGGAATTATCCATTGAAGTTAAATTTGCAGTAATGTTATTCCAAGTCTGCATTTATCGGTCATGTTTGGCTGGCTTAAAAGGTGACTCAGCTAATCAAAACTGCAGGCTGCCTCTATCCATTTTGTAATCCTGTATTCCCAGCCATACATCATAGTTCTACAGCTCAGTTGAGCTCCAGTCCTGGTATAAAGGTCAGTAGCTCCAGGCTGTCCGTCTGTCTGCCTGCATCTCTCTTTTTCTCTCCTTCTTGAATGCCTAAATAAGAAAGGTTAGTAGACTTAGCTGCTCTTGTTGGAAAGGTCATGTCAGAGAGCAGAGGGAAGCATTCAGGACACTCTTATCAGTATTATTTTACCATTAGTTTGCTTTGGCAAATGTGCAAATTGTCTTTGTGTCCTGTGAATATCTCCACTGGCCGCACAAGCATATACTTTTGGGATAAGTAGTAGTTTGGTCCTTTGAGAAATATTAGATGTAGTACTTTGTGCGGTGGGTGGCAGAAGTCCAAGTGATTGTGCAGAAGCTTTGCAGCCAGCCTTGATTTGTAGCCAGTGCTTATACTGGGGGAGGGAAGGTACTTAGTGGTCCCATTAAAACTTAAGATTCTGTCTATCAAGGTAGACAGCTGTGTGGAGGGTTAAGCATGGGAATGAGATCTAGATTTGTGTCTCTGGAGGAAATAAGGTTTTGCTATTTGTTTACAGGCAGTAGTAACCCACATACAATGGTCACCTTCTCAGATGATTTAAATCTTGCATATGGCATTTATGGTGATATATAGAGTATATTATCCAATTCAAGCTAAATAATGCAAAGTTAATTTCATTATGTCGTTACTCCACAATGTCTTAAAGATGAGGACAATTCTTGACCTGGCTTACGCTTGGTATGTCAGTCAAAGAGGAGGGCAATTGAACTGCCCCCCCCCCAACCCACCCCTCTCCATGAGAGATTGAACACAACTGAGCACAAGAAAGGATAAAAGATAAAGAAGGATAACTTTGAAAGACTGGGGAGTGTTGGGAGACAGAGAATATGAAAATGAGAGACAAAAAAAGTGGAAATGCCACCCTTCAGGGATCAACAAGAGGAGGAAACGTGACAGAGGGAGAGGGAAGAACAGAGAGAAGGGAATTGAGTGGAATGGATAACTGGGAACGATAGAGCAAGAAACTAAAAGTAGGAGAAAGAGCGGAGTTGGAGTGAAGGATGGACCTTAATTTAGACATGGAAATCAGGAGAGAACAGCTGCCTCCTTCCCTCAGGAGATACATTTAAATCAGGTCTGGGTGGCCAGAGGGGAGAATGGAAGAACCTACTCGACTGGCCAATTAGGCGCACCAAGCACCGAGCACCGCACTGTTCTAATTTAACCATCATTGTGGCCCCGATGGTCCTTTCAGTCCCAATGGATGTGTAGCACCAGACTCCAATGCAGGACTCAAGTAGGGTTAGGGATCTCCGGACTATTGTAACTTTGTCTAGACACTTAGTAGCAATGGAGAGGGAGGAGAAATAAGCAAAAAAGGCAAAACTTTCGTATTTCTAATATTTTATTGATTGATCGATTGATTCATTGATTCATTCATTCTGTCGCTTTTGTCCTGATAAGTAAACATACAGCAACAAAGGTTCTCAGATCTGACACCTGTGTTGTATAGAGCTTTGACTGTTAGTAAATCTTTACAGTGACATCAGAGATTTTCTCTAGGGCTCTCATTCTGTCTGTTTTACCACGTCCTTAACTATGCATAAATGTAAGAAAATTTGCTCAAAACATATCTACTGTATAGTGGAGTGTACCATACATCTTTCCAAATATCTCTTTCTTGCAGTACAATTGAAGTGCTGTCATAATGTGTTGTGTTCTGGACAAATAAAACACCCCTTTTGCATGGGAGTATGTGTAGCTCTTTGCAATAACAATTAAATCACTTCACAATCACATGTTTCTTTTTTGTCAAACGAAGATTATTCGGAGAACGAAAAAAAAGATTATATTTACAGGGAAGAGTCAAGACTTGACAATGCAACAACTGAGCATATTCCAAGAGTGATTCCATTTTCACTGAAATTTTGCAGCGACATAGCCACTGCAGCAATTAACTAAAATTATACACTATGTCATATTTTGCAGAACCTTGCTCAGGAATCCTCATTGCTACCATTCAGTATGGTGGTAAACCATTTACTTCCCTTTGTGGCCACCACAAAAGAAATAAAAAGTATCACACCGGGCTGTATGTCGCCCTACTGCGTGAGTGAGAAAAATGAGAAAAAGTAAGTGATTTAAAGAGAGGAAGTAATAAAAAAGAGCGAGGGCAGGCGCAGGAGAATGGTAAATCGTTGGCAGATCATGCCTCATGCAAAACTTTCATGAATAAAACATATCTCTAGCTTCCCATAGCGCAGATCCATTTTTCCTCTATTTCCCTGCTCTCCCCTCGCTATCTCTCACACGCATGATTAACCTCAGGAGGCCTTAATCAACACTGGAAATGACCCGTGCTCCTTGACTTACCCTTCTCTACCTCTCCTTCCCTCCTTCACCTCATCTTCTCTCCTCTCAACACGTCCTTCACCACACGCCTCTCTGTGATGGGGTTTGCCTCACCTGCTAACCCTGTGGACAAGCACTATGTGAGGGTTGTTGTTGTTTTTTTTTTTTGTTTTTTTTTTCGAATCTTTCCTGTATAGTCATTAACTCAAATAAGGGAACCACAAAATTGGCTGCAAATAATTACAGTGCTGAATGTAATTTATTACATTAACAGTGTTTGAACAGAGAGGTGTCAGACAGAATCACACAGAATTTGAAGTTTATGCATTTCAGAACTTCTCATTTTTGAATATTTTTTTCATTTTTCCCTTTCCTTACATTTCTTTTCCTTTTTTCAGTTTTTATGATCCTTTCCTGGGGGGGGACGGTGGTTTAAGACGTTAGCTGGGGATGAATAATCTTTCTTACCTAAGACTTTATACACACAGTCTGTAAAACTTGTCCTCTGGGGATGAGGACAGAAATAGATTTATGGTTATTATCATATACTTACTTACTTACTCCCTCACACACATGAACACACACACACACACACACGCACACACACACAAACCAAAGCATATAAATGCATACACCCAAAACAGTGTGAACTGTCCAAAGTTCTGAAAACTGGCAAGCAGCCATTTGAGGAGCCGACTGCATAAGAGACCTGTCCATGGTGCTGAAAACTAGTTCCATTGGCTTCAGAGGTCACATAGAATTAGAGTATGTAGCTACGTTTTTCACTCTGTTTCTCTCAGTGCATGAATTACACACACCAACATCCATACATGCACGCAAGTCCACGGAGAATGGTTTTTAATTGGCCCTCCCTGTGTAGCTTAGGATTTTAGGGTTGGCACCGCAGACTAAATGCCCCGTTTTTTTTATGTTTGGGTCCAATTTAGCAAGCAGTGATGACTCACCATCCTGCATGAACCTTTGCTTTGTAATAAGGGTGTTAAGATTTTTTTTTCCCAAAGACATAAACTAGATTTCTTTTCTTTTTCCTGTGGCCCGAGGATTTGATTTACTCAGCAAGTGACAGAAAAGTATTTTCTGAATTTAAGTACATTTTTATGAACCAACTGGAAAATCCCATTACTTAATTGCCTTCCCTTATAATTTCAATTTTAAATGATCATAATAATATTGAATTTAGATTTATTAAATTGATTCAATTAACAAAGCAGCCTCACAAATCAAACGACACAAATGTACCATCTGTCTCAATCTGTTTACCTCCGAATTTTTCTCTCTTCCTCCTGATACATCCTCATCTCCGTTGACTCTGTTCTCTTATGTGTCACATTGCAGGCATCAGCGGTCAGTACCCTCTGGTTCAGAATGTGACAGTGACAGAGGGCGGGACAGCGAACCTGACCTGCCGTGTGGAGTATAATGACAACACCTCCCTCCAGTGGTCAAACCCGGCACAGCAGACCCTCTTTTTCGGGGACAAGAAAGGTGAGATTGACAGACAGTCTTAAAAAGAGTTGTCTTCACTAAACAGCAATTTATTTTATTTTATTTATTTTAGCTGGGACAACTTGATAAAAACCCTTCAATATTCCCATGTGAATTAGCTTCTGTTATTGTTGTGCCATAGCATCTGTCCCACATTTTATGTGTCTGCATTTTCCCTTCCTGTTCAGTTTTCACAGGAAGTGAATTCACTGTATAGAAAAACAAACGTATACATGCTGAAGCCTATTTTCATACAATCTTTAAAACCTGTCCTCTGGGGATGAACAGTATGCCTCTGTTATTATTTTTTACTTTATCTCCCAACCTTACGCACACACTCACAGATAAAAATAATTGTATATTGTGTATATTTGGATAGTCAGAAAGTACAAATTAATGGATCTACTAATATTGGTGTAAACTTGTCAGATTTCAAGATTTACCTTTGTATCTGAATGAAAAGATATATAAAAAGAATTCGAAAATTTTTGTTCAAATCAAGTTAGGACATCAGAAACAGCCCCCACACACTCTCAAAGTCAACCAGGCACCCTGCTGTGCAAGTGCCCTTCACTGCAGCCCTCTAGTACTTAGCATGTAGTGCCTCTAGCACAGGCAGTACAGTAAAAAATAAAGTTCAACTAAAAGATCCAAATCCAATCACCTGAGCCATGGATGGTACAGCATTATGACCTTGTGTATAACTGATGGTGAGAGCATTGATTCAGTTACAAATAAGTCAAAATAAGCCTAACTGTTAAAATTTATTTTCACTCAAACTAAAATGCAACATAAATAAGATAAAATATTGTCTTATCAAACTATTAATATAAAGTACATTATATAAACTGAAAAAAGAACATTTTGTTATTTAGGACTTTAACAGCCTCATCAATCTCACGCCCCACTCCTGTGAGCAAATAGCCTGAGAATAATGCAGAAAAGACTCCTAGCTCTGTATAATAAACAGTTTATATACTGGAGACCTGCATGGTCCCACAGAGAAAATCCTTCCATTAATCGGAAGCAAACCCTTGTTATCTTTTCACACATCCGCAGACACAGTGATACATGCACATACACACACACATACACACACACAAGCACACTACCCATTGCACACACAGAAATTGTGGGTGTGGCACAAAGCCACCAATGTTTTAATGGCTAATAAGTACAAAAGGTTTATTCGTGACCTTTCACACCCTCTTCAGTAAAGTCCCCATAAATGGGATTCATGGGTGTTATTTTGTTGGTTCATGCCCGCTGAAATGATTGTGCCCTGTGCGTCTCTCAGCTGTATTAGTCGAATGTAATAGAGAATGAATCACACTCTCTTGTAAGTGTCTGGATTAAGCACATATGGGATTTACACAGTCTTCCTCCATTATCCCTCTGCCCACTGGGCTTCCTTGTCCATTTGTGTGTTCACACTCTGTACTTGTACTTGTGTGTGTGTGTGTGTGTGTCTGTGTGTCTGTGTTTGTATGTATATTTGCATACAGTAAGTGAATGCATGCATGTGCAAAGCATTTAAATTTTCCACTATTCACATTTTCGTTTTTCAGAGTGAGCAGCAATAAAAAGCTTCATTGTCCATCAAACTCAACCGCTGATGTTCTCTGCAGGTTATTCCATATCACACCAGGGGTCAGGCTTGGGGATCTATTTCATGGCATTTCCAGTGCAGAGCTCTGAGATTGGATATGAAAAAGAAGCAAAGGACTCTCTTATTATCAGAAAAGCAAAGAGATACTACTGAGGCCCCAGAATTGCATTGCTGTTTTGGCTTGGCTTTGTGTGTCTGTGTGTTTTGGGAGATGTCTTGTTGAATGTTGCAAATTCAGATGCACTTGCTGCTGGGAGCAGTGAGATGGTGAGTGTTTCCAAAGTGCCACTGGCAGTGTGAGAAAGGAAAGATGTCTCAGCGTCTCAGCTGCAAATGCCTTTCAGCACAGTAGGTTTCAGATTAATTTTCCTTGCTGCCTGTTGGGGAGAAGTAAATGGGGATTAGGACGAGCACAGAGTTGCTCAAAAATACAAACCAGCTCATCAATTTTTTTGGTCTGCATACTTTTCTTCGTTACCATTAGTTGAAAAATATCTGTCTTTGCTCTTTATGCAAACAAGATTTTAGTCAAACACATACTTTCTTTTAGGTTATTGGCTTACTCCTCATAATTAAAGTATTTGTATGCACAATGAGTTTTTAATTTATTCATTTTTAAAACTTTTTTCTGTTTAAATTTTATATTGAAAGTCAGTGCAGAAATTTGGATGGGTAAATGGTTAACAATCAAGATCTAACTCTTGTAGATTTTTTTGACAAGTTATCTTGGGATATGAAACAATATAAACAGGTAAAAAATTTCCAAACACATCATACACATTAATCAGAGACTGTATTCAGGCAAATCAGCTGAAATGGTTGAAATAATGTATGCGACTGTTGCCTCTGCCCATGTGTGGCATCACAAAGAGTGTCACTTACATCCTTTATTAAAGTCAGCCATAGAGCATTAGCATAAACATATTGCTTACAAAGGCGAATGCAGCAAATGACTCCATTTCAGTCCTTTGAGTGGTGCTGGTTTCAGGGCTGTTGTTGTTTAATGTCAAGACTGAGGCTCACCTCCAAGACGTTTAGTCGGATGAAAGAGACTCCTCTTGTCTCCCGTCCTCTCAAAGGTGCTGCGATGGCCATGAAGAGTTGTTTGAATTTCAAATAAGTCATTGTCCGGAAAGTAGCCAATTTTGTCCTTTCCGTCACTTACCACTGAGGGACTTAAACTGTGCTTCGACAGCGACAGCGAGATGAGCACTGGGCAAGAGGGATTCTCTCTTTTATAAGATTCAAAGGAGGCTAATATCTCTTTACAAATTGCTCTTTCGGTTTCATGTAATTCCAGACTTGATAATAGCTTTATGTCCTGGATGAAGAAATTTTGCAGTAAGGCATAATTACTATTTATTCGTTATTCCCATACTAGAAAGAACCTATATATAATTACTTTCCAGGGTAAATTTGTAGGCCTATTTAGTGGACTCATCATGTGTGAGCACTGACTAAGGTATGACATTGAAATCATTAATTCAACACAGTTACTGTAATTTGCTAACCCCTTTTCATCCCAGTTCCTTTCCAGCAGCCACAATTGTGTTTTCATTTTCAACCTACAGTACTCCTTTGATCTCTTTCTCCTCTCTTCAGTTGTCTGCCTTTCAGAGTATGGCAGGATCGTGCTTAACTTATCCTCATAAACATCATGAAGTTTTTTAACTTTAGCACACATTTCGGAGACCTGAATATATTATACTCTCGTCCAAACCGTGACCAAAGCAGCAGGCACAGTCGCCAGCAGCTGTGCGGAAACATAACAACCTGAGTGTATTTCACAGGTAGGGTATAAGTAATTAGCATTTTGACATGAAACCGACCATTTTGTCCCAACCCACGTTCTGATGTCAGGAAACAATTTTTAAAATGGTCAAGCATGCACATGTACTATTCCTCATGTTTACATGATCGAAAAAAATTTTCTTTTTTGTTTTGTTTTTCTTGGTTTTGTTACGTTTTTTCGTCACTGAAGAATTTGGTAGGTTTCATTGAAGGATTTGGAAGTGAAAAAAAACAAAAAAAACAACAAAAAAAAAAACATTTGTTATTTATTACTTTACATTTTGAAGTATGGACCAGCAGCTTTAACATTAAAAAACGAAATATCAAATCAACATTTGGTACTCTTTAGTCAAATTACGCCACCGTTCCTCTACACAGGCTATTATATTGTTAAATATGTCTTTGTTTACCACCGTTATGAAAATTTAGAAATGAATTTATACAAACATGAACAAGAATTGCAGTTATACAGTGTCTGAAATTAATTCTAACAAATTGCTTGCTTATTGGTTTAAATTGTTGCCGGATCCCTGAGGTCACATGGTCTTATGGCCTTGACTTGGTCTTGGTTTGTGCTATTGCTGTTTCATTGAAAAGACAAACTAACCAAGAAAAAGTAATCTGACTCAGTCACTTCCCCATCAGTCTGAATTCAGTGGGTCACTACATGTAAGCACTGGTCCATTTCTGCAAGATATTTTCTTGAAATGTATATCGTAACAGTGTCTGCAGCTTGTTGATGTAAGAGCAGTATTATGTTGATGTTGTTTTTAAAAATTACCAAAGTTCCCACCGCACCTGTGGTGGAACCCTCTGCTTACACTGTCCCAACTGCAGACTGATTGAATCTGTTTAAACATTAAGATTAGTGTTATGGGTGAACAGGAAAGGGCCAACTGCTCGTTTTTAGACCCCTGAGCTGTTGAATATGAAACTATACGGGTCCTCAGATGTCAAATATTCAGCTATCTGAATCAATTTGCTGGCAGTTTGGGGGTTGTGAGAATGTGTGTTTGTGTGTGTAGGCTTGTAAGTGCACATATATGTGTGCCTGTGGAATGTCAAGCATCCCACCTCCCTAGTATGCAACCATGAAAGCTTTGATGCATTCAGAGTATCTGTGCCTGAGCAATTTAGGGAAAAGGCTTTTAAAAGTTTTCCAAAGTAAATAACAAAATAAGAAATGCCTGACAGACTTTTTATTAAACAGATAGCAGAACTTTCTCTCAAAACTTAATCTTAGCAGGAAAGTTAAACTTTTGAGACAGCTGTCTTTTTTTTATTTCCTGGAAGAGTGCCTCCATGAAACATCCTTTCATATCGGTCTGAAGATTGGCACGATGTTCTCTCTGATAGAAAAAAACTTGACTGTAAATCTCCAAAGATCCCTAACAAGTCCCCCCTCTCTAAGACAAGGACCATAAAACATGGGAGGAAGCAAAAGAGGAAAAAGGAGATGGAATGTAGGCCTTGGTGGGATGAAAGAGAGAAATTAAGGAGGCATTTTATGAGAGCTTTCAGACACAGTTATCACCTCTGAAAGACGCAAGCAAACTTTCTCTTTGACCTTGAGCATTCGGCATCTTCATTTGTCATCTCTCTTGCATGTGTTTGAGTATTATATTCAGCTTTTGATTTGAAACGCTTTTTTCCACTTACTTGTGTTTGCATAATATTCAGAGGTGAAGACAAGTATGATAATTAAAAGCAGAGCTCTGTATAACTGTCACTGATTGTTTGCGTTGCCTGTGAATCAGAGAAATGGTCTCAGCTCTGTTCCTTCTGCTTTAAAGCAGGTTAGGGTGGAGGAAGTGACTAGCCTGTCAAATGAAGCAATGGATCCAGTTATTACTGCCTTTATTAGCAGAGCCACTTATCATTTGTGAGGTGCAGAGAAAAATACCCTAGGCAAATGGGAATAATTAGTTCACACGTAGTGGCAGGCTTATTCTCTCTCGCTTCCAGGAGAAAGTCTTGAACACAGAGTTGAAAAAGGAAACCATCTTTTATAATAGAACTGGATATTAAGAATTGTTTGAAAAAAAGAGCATTATCGCTATGAGGATGTGGCCCTGCATACGCTATCCAGTTTCCCTCAAAAGGTTTTCAAAGTCATTCTGAAGGATAGCTCTAGTCGATGCCCTAGAAAAATATGTACCTCCTTATAGACCAAGGTACCTGTTCTTCTAGTTTTGGGCTTGGAAAAAAGTATACCTATGCATCTCCTCACTGACCCACTGCTCTCAAAAGATTTAATGAAGTAGGGCTGGCAGAGGTGTCCCACTGAACTCGGCATGGCAGGGGAGTAAATGATGAAAGAAAATCATTTCTATCACAGGAAAAATCTCCACAAGCCATTTATTGTTGGCTCATTTCACATGTTAAAAAGCCAGTATGCCTCAGAAAGGTATTACAGGAAATGGAGGTTAAGGAACGGCTTAGGTGCAGAATATACATTAAGCCATTCAATAAACATTACTTTCTGTTTGCTTTTCTCTCTCTCTTTATCTCTCTCTCTCTTCACACTCCCACACATACACAAACATGGACAAACTCAAGTCCTCAGAAGGCTTGTTGACCAGGAAGAGAGAACAGTCACATCCAGACAGAGGCAGATGAATGTACAGTGTATTCTGAAATTTGCACTTTTCTCATTGAAATCTGTCATTTGAATGAGCAAACACCTGCCAAGGTTCTATACTAATACATACTGTACCCTGGATAGATGAAGGGACAGGAAGGGAGGGGAGAGCAGGGAGGGAGAAGAGGAGAGGGAAATAAACAGAAAAGATCAAATGTGCAAACGTGATAGGCTTAGAGTGAATGACTTTAGAGTTGTGACTATTTGACTCTGCATGAAGTCTATATACCTTTACAATAAATGCCTCCTTAATGTACAAATACGTATTACATTTCACACACACACACGCCTACAAACATCATGTCTACTCACCTGCCGCCCCTAATGATGGACGAAAGTAGACATGCGGTAGACACTGCTAGATATGAAGTCAAATAAGATATGTGGATATGTGCTGCCCTCCTGCTGTGTACTGTATGCTCATGAATTGCATATAAACCGAGAGTATGTAGCTGGTCTGCTGTGTTGTCTGCTTAGTGATGTGTTGCACTTTTAGTGAGGCTCCAGAAGCATACTGATGAAAAACCATCAGTTGTCTGTGATAACAGACCAAGGTTTCCTCATGTTGAGCCAGAAAAAGCTTTTTGGAGTCTAAAGTCACTTTCACACTTGTTTTCTTCCGTCGGTCTGAAAAAAAAAAAAATCGAAAAAGATAAATGAGTGGGTAATGGTGATTAAAATGATCCTCTGGCATTTACAGCACACTCAGCAAGTAACTGTGTTTGAAGCAGTAGGAAAAAAAGGACCGATGCTATGTGTCTGTGACTTTGCTTGTGGTGCATGAGATGTCAAACAGCCTTGCATTCCCAAGATACAGTACTATATGTTGTAAAAATCAGAAAACCAGGAAAAAAATAACCAGCGAACACCACTGTTGTGAAAAAGATAATCTGAGGTGGGAAGCATCTTGGGAAAATAGGTTGCTGTTCAGCTAAGGTTCGAACAGAACACGGCATAGCTCAGCAACCATAGTCAGCAACAGTCATAGTGCAGAAAGCGGCCAACAGCAAATCAGATGCAGCAAAAGCATAGAGGTTGAAGCATGCAAATGTGCCAATATTCTCGCTTTTTCGTTTGTTTTATGTTTGTTTGTTTACTTGTTTGTTTGATGGGAATACAGATACAAACTGTGTCTGAGCAAACAGACGCAAGACTGAGTTAGAGGAAACAATCGATTCCCTGCTCCGTAGCCCACTGCTTTTCAGGAGGCAGATGCCATAAATGTGTATATGTACCACATTCATGTCTTCTCATGCTACATACTGATTCACATTACCATTTTCATAAATGCTTGTCAAGTGAAAACCTTACATTAAAAAAGTATGTTATTATTGTAGTAACCTGATTAGTATTACTGATGTTGTTTATTACACCTCTTCAGCAATTACTACGTGATCATGTTAAATCATCAGTAGAAGACGTTAAACTGCATATCAGCAATGGGGCAAAACAGCATCACAAACATGACAGCAGATGCTGTCACATGGACACAAATTTCATTTTTAATATGATGCATCCTACCATTGAATAACTATGATGGTAATGCTTTATTTTACAGGTCTACAATTTCCTAATAATTTGCTTGGACATTTCCTTAAAAGAACTGTGTAAATTTGTGGGGAAATATGATTTTTCTTTGGGGGGAAAAAAGCTCTGTATAATTCCATGTGAATATTTCTTCATTTATCATGTAAAACCTACCTATGCTTACACAGTGTGCATGCACATAGACAAAATTTACATATTTGCATGTTCAACCCACCTGTTTTTTCACCAGCTAGCTGAGCGTCTTCCCTCAGTATAAAAATGTCACTTCTAATTTAAAAGTAACAAGACATCTTTGACCTTCTCTCCATACAGCCTCTCTCTATCTCAGTTTCCCTTTTCAAAGTTATGCTTCTCTTCCCTTCCTCCAGAGATTTTTTTAGATAGCTGATACTTACCCATTCTGTTTTGTCCCTTTCTGAATACTGTATACTGTTTGGGTACTCAGAATGCTGGGGCTTTGGTGTTACAGTCATTTACCCTCTGTTATCTGATCGGTCATGGCTGCTTTCAAGGGAACCTAACACGGCAGCTGCTCTGAGCCAATGGTCAGCAGTACCTGTAATTAAATCAAATATCTTTTCGCCCTCACTGGGTTTCCAAATTTCAAACTGCGTCTGTTTGGGCAAAATCATAAAACTGTCATGTCTCAAGATATTCAGTGTTTGTACTGCAGAGATTAAGGCAATCAAATGTATAAAATACATCTATCTCCCTCGGTCTCTGTCTTATACACACGCACACACAGAGAAACTGTAAACAAAGAAGAAGCAAAATAGACAGGGCTATATCGACCATTTGTTGCAGAAACAAATCAAACTTTGATGCTTGTGCAGCTTTTCTTTCTGTCTCTCTCTATATATTCACATAGAGAAACAGACTAAGGCTAAATGAGCAAAAAATATTGTTGTACATTCAGTAAGAAGTTATTGTGGAAAGCAAAATCACTACCTTTTGATGTTGACGACGACACTGTCCTCCATGAACACATTCAGGACTGTCTGCACTAATGGTCTCTAATAGATGGCAGGCAGCTGCAGCACCGTTACAGATAAAAAGCAATGGATATATTCTTCACGTCCACTCTTCGTCGATTTCTCTTTTTTTGCACTCTATATAGAATGAGAGACTAGAGGTTTCATGACGAAGGAGGTGGACTGTACTTTGTTTAATAGCATAATCTTATTTTTAAAAATGTGAGCCATATGCACGTGTGTGTGTGTGCATGTGCATGTGTGTGTGTGTGTGTGTGTGTCTGTGTCTGTGTCTGTGTCTGTGTCTGTGTTCAGTCCTTTCTCATTTTATAGTTATGTGGTACGGTATATGAATGGCTTTTGGATCACCAGCATCAGTTGTTAAGTGTATGTCTGTGACAATATATCAATTGTTTCAAGTGTACACATTAAAATCAAGCTTATGCAAATAAAAGTTTATTTAAATTTACAGAATATGTCTGATTTAAAATAAATTAGGAAAATAAGTTATTGAACTATTATAACTCTAATGAATTAAACAGAAGTCAGAGACAAACAATCATGTCAATACAATTATTTGTCATTTGCTGTCTGGTTAGTCAAGCCATTGATACAGGACTTTTGTTCATTTAATTAAATGTAAGGAAGAGTTTTATTCAATATTCTTGACTTTACTATGGGTTACCGAACAGTTATATTATGATTTCATGGTTATAAGTAACACCTTTCATGGTTCTAAATCCAGTCTGAATCCACCCTTCCAGCGGAATCAGGATGATCCATCTTTTTGGTGTCTGAACCATCTTGAAATCCACCTATAAGCACTGAAAAAATTCAAAAACAACACTTAAAGTATGATCTTATGCTTTTTGAGATATTAAGGCACACGGAGAGAGAGGAGGAGGTGGAGGAAAGGGCAGTTCGATGCATTATGGGAAGTCCCCCAGCAGGCTAGGCCTATAGGAGCATAGCTAGGGGTCGGCTCAAGCTTAGCCTGAGCATCCCTAAACTTAGCTATATCAAAAAGGAAGGTTTTAAGCCTACTCTTAAATGTGAAAGGTGTCTGCCTCCCAGACCCAAACTGGAAGATGGTTCCACAGTAGAGGAGCCTGAGAACTGAAGGCTCTGCCCCCATTCGACTTGTGGTGACTCAAAGAACCAGAAGTAAACCTGCCTTCTGGGAGCAAACTGTTCTACTGAGATAAGATACTATGAGCTCTTTAAGATAGGATGGTGCCTTGCAATTAAGGGCTCTGTAGGTGAGGAGGATTTTGAATTGCTTTCTCGATTTCACTGGGTGCCAATGCAGAGAAGCTAACACAGGAAAGCTATGATCCCTCTTTCTGGTTCTTGTCAATAATCTCACTGCAGCATTCTGAATCAGCTGGAGACTATTTAATGTTTTATTGGGACTGATAATGAGTTGCAATAATCACCCTAGAAGTAACGAAAGCATGTACTAGTTTTTCTGTGTCATTTTGAGAAAGTATGTACTTGATTTTTGCGATATTACAAAGGTGAAAAAAGGTGTCCTTGAAGTTTGTTTTATGTGGGAGGTAAAAGACAGGATCAGACAACTCCTAGCGGTGGTGCTAGAGGCCAGAGCAATGCCATCTAGAGTAAGTATGTCATTAGATGATGTGTTTCTGAGGTGTTTCTCAGTTTTATCTGATTTCAACAGTAGGAAGTTGCTGGTCATCCAGATGTTTATATCCTGAAGACATGCTTGAAGTTTAGCTAACTGATTGGTTTCGTCAGCTTCATTGACTGGTACAATTAGGTATCATCTGCATAACAATGGATGTTTATGGAGTGTTTCCTGATAATATTGCCTAAGGAAAGCATATATATGGTGAATAGAACTGTACCAAGCACGGAACCTTGTGTTAACGTGCAAAAATCGAAATCGATCTGATAAATACGACTTAAACCAGCCAATGAAATGCTCCAGTCTCTGTAATAGGTTGTGATGATCAATAGTGTCGAATGTGGCACTAAGATCTAACAGAAAAAGTGCAGAGACAAGTCCTTTATCCTATGCAGTTAGGAGATGATTTGTAACCTTCACCAATGCTGTCTCTCTGCTATGATGCACTCTAAATCTTGACTCAATATACTCAAATAAACTGTTATTTTGTAAAAAGTCACACAACTGGTTGGTGACAGCTTTCTCTAGGATCTTGGAGAGAAACGAAAGGTTAGATACGGGTCCATAGTTAGCTAAAACATCTGGATCGTCGGTAAGCTTTTTAAGAAGAGGTTTAATTACAGTTATTTTAAGGGACTGCAGACATATCCCTCAATGTCACACAATAACTTCCCACTAGGGGCTGCTGACAAGAGGGGAGGAAAAAAGCAGACTTGCACAGCTAGTGAGCCAGCAACGATAAATGTGTTTTCTTAAATTCATCTGTTGATATTTCCTTGCCCAGGCAAATTAGTCAGTAGTTGAACTGAAGCATTGTTTAACTTTTATGCTTTTCACAGGTTAGTGCAGCTGCCTGAGTTGACAGAATTAGGGTCTGGTTGGAAGGAAGGGCAGAAGCTGAGAGACCGACAGAAAGAAAGAAAAACAAAGTTATACAGAGGCAAAAATAATCTATTCCTCGTCTAGAATTAGTGCAAATAATCTGTTCTTTGCCTTGGTATATTCTTTGACAGGTGAAACAGGCATTTGTGTTTATACATTCTGCATGAAACATAACAACTATCTTTACAGGCCTGGTCTCAGCATTAGCTGAAGCAGCAGTGCATTAGACTAAAACTAATTCAGCGGTCGTGCACTGATGGTCTTGCATTGACGGCCAGTTTACTCATACAAACACATGCACACACGCGCACACACAGAGACACGTAGAAACAGGAAAGTACTGTCACCGCTGCCAAGTCTAAAGATATGTCATGTGCTCATATCAACATGTCAGGCCCGCTCAGGCTCTGCACACAGCATGTAGAGATAAACAGGGACGGGAAGGGAGAAAACAAATGCAATAATAAATGAGAGAGAGCAGCTTTCGTTTAGCCAAACTGATTACAACTCAACTGCCATTTACTGTAGGTGTTTAGCCTGGAACCAGCAAAGCAAAGCCATCCATCCCTTGGCAGACCAAGTGACATGAGATAGTGTGCTCACTGACATTTCTCTCCATTTGTCAGCTCTGTGATCATTGCAGCATTCATATACGGCAACCATAGACAGAATACAGTTATGTGCCTCCTTTCAGAGTCACCTCAAGAGCGAGACGTTTACCAGTGACTGACGAATCACAGCCATGAGGGAGTAAAAACACAGCTAATATTGTTGCAGTTGGCACTGATTGAATCCATCAAATGTGAGACACAGGATCTGAATACCAGTAATTGACACGTTACATTTTGAACAGCGCTGATGTCTGTACAGGGTTATAAGATGCTCTTTCCGAAGTTAATTGACTGGTACCGTGATTTAAATCCTTGGTAAATAATACATTTAGCATTTTTGTCATACTTTAGAGGCCCTTGTGGCAGAAGAATTACTTTTTTATTGAGGACTCAAAGCTTTAGGATGTTGAAACACAGTTTCAGTACTTTAGATATGATACCTTATGATTCATTTCTCACCATTCAGCCAGCCACTCTAAAGTACTCAGCAAACAAAATGTCTAATAACATTTACTCTTCAAATTTCTCACTATTACCTTAAGATAAGAATATTATTTCACATGGCCACACATGAAAGATAGTAACAACACTTGTACACAAATAAAGATGCTTCTTCTCTGTCATGCACAGTCACACGTGCAAATGTGCACACACACACTACACTTGAACAAGGTGTGCACCAAGTCACTTTGATGGAGAGTGAAAGCAAAGCAGCCTTGGTTGCTCATATTAAATAAGTTTTGTAGAAAGGCATTGTATTTGCAAAAGAAAGGATTGAATAAATCTCTCAAGCAGCCAAGGCCACAGAAACAGATTGAATGAAATTTTCTGCACACTCACACGGTCTGTTCTCAAAGTACAACGCAGACTTTTTCTGCTGTTTTGTATACCACAATGCACTCCTTTGAAGACAACAGGCACGAATCCTGTCATTTTCAAGGTGTCACCACAGTCGGAAATCTTAGTTCATGTTCCCACTGTATTATAGATATCAAGTATAAAGTCTAGTTTCAAAACCCTGGTGTATCTTTCAACTGGCCATCCAATTTCAGCAAATCCATTTCAAGTCTCACATCTTGCCAAACTCTCATTAGGTCTCTCTCTCAGCCTCTCAGCCTGTTATTGCATTATTGATTTCCATTCCCGTTATGTCTTTTGGAAGATTACATTTTCATATAAGTAAAATGTCTATGAGGGCTTCCAGCAGAGAAGGCTGAATCAGAACGGTTTGCTATAGAGGTGTACTGATGAATACATTTTCAGATTTAACAGAGAGTTCAGTTTCGAGGTCACTTTTTGATACGATTTTTGATTGTTTATGCATTTAAATCTATTCATACATACATTATTTACACTACACAACCTGGTGTGGCTAGCACAAGTTCTATCTTTATTTCAAAGTAGTAAACGATGGCAATGAGCCTAACACATCTTGGCATTGGCAATAACCACACCATGCCAGTATGTCTAGCATTTCCAACATAATGGACAAAATTGCATATTATTACGTACCAATAGGAGTGGTTACAGAACAGTTCAATTAGCATATTTGTAAATAATGCCAAAAACTGAATTGTTCATTTTTGGAGCCATTTCTGCAAGTACAAAAGAAGGGTTGGCTGGAGATGCTCTCTTTATTCACAGTAGAACTGTTTTGAGTTCTGTCAATTTTTATTGGCATATTTGTACTGATACTGTTGGATACGAATAATGTCTGTGTGTGTGGTTAAGATGCTGTTGCTGTTGTTTTCTTTACAATATGTACATGGCTATCCTCATATAATAGAGGGACAACAAAACATTAACACACCACTGACCTTTTCACCTTGCTGTTTAATGCTGCTGTGATCTCACATTTGTTAAACTCTTCTGCTCTGTCACTCTTTCTTTCTCTCGGTCTGTCTCTCTGTCCAGCTTTAAGGGACAACAGGATTGAGCTTGTGCGTGCATCGTGGTCGGAGCTGACCATCAGCATCAGTGATGTCACACTGTCTGATGAAGGCATGTACACCTGCTCTCTCTTCACCATGCCTGTCAGAACAGCCAAAGCCTACCTGACTGTTCTCGGTAAGTACAGGATCTATACAAACAAGTCCTGCTTCAAGGAAATGCTCGTTTGTGTTTTTGTACACTGTGACATAGCATCAGTCACACCTTTCTTCAATACGTCTGATTTGCAATAGTTCGAAAATAAATAAATAAAGAGCCCTACATTTCCGAGCATTACTTTGAACAATGTCAGGATAACAGGTGTGACTTTGTTTCTTTCAGCTGTGAAGCAAACATGTTTGTGAAGCAAACAATAGTGGCAGGTTTATCAGGAGACCAGAACAAAGTTATACTCCTCCCCCATGTCCTATGGCAGAGGGGCCTTATGGTCTACGTAGGATTCTTTGATTGTGGATTGTTGAACATAAAAAAATGTTCTTTATCTTAAGATCTGACCAATATTAAAATCCATTCCTTAGTGAAAATTTTAGTTTTTAAAACAATAGTAAATCAACATTACCAAAGATAAAGAAAAATTAGCCTAAATAGTACAGTACAGTTGGAAAATGTGTGTTAAAAGGTTTAAGTAAAACTTGGTGGAAAGTAAGGCCAAGTTGAGGTATATTTTGTGCAGATCCAAAAATGTTTCAAGGTAACATTCAAATTGTCTGGTACAGTTTAGTCTCTTGGGGGAAAAAAAAAACTCTACCTCATGTTTGCAATGATTCTATCATTATGTGTATTTAATTTTGTGCATGGGTCAACTTCAAAGCATTATTATTATAATAACAACTCTAGACAATTATACAACCTTGGTATGTTAGAAATGTTTGTGTTATGATCATCTGCGCCCCCCAAAACATTGTCTCGTATCCTGCAACAGGGCTTATTATCCTACCAATTAGTTTTTGCTAATGTTAATAGATGTGCTATGGCACTCCAGCACCATTAGCTGGTTCTCTGCTTTAACAAGCATTCTGAGAATTGGTGACATAAAAGGCTACTTCTCAATAAGGATATGGAGAAAATTATTTTGCAAATACTGAACAATAGTTAATGGTGCAAGCCAGGAAACAGAGGGAGATTTAATGAACACACAGAATAGTCTGGGAATGGCCTGGCTTCAGAACAATGAGTGCAGGGAATGAACACACAGCAATACTGAAAATCATTAGGACAAAATACAAAACTCGTAAATAAACATGCAATCATGTGAGCTTCAAATTCACATTTGTCCCGAAATATTATTTTGGTGAATAAATATATACAATTGCTTATCTATTACCACAAATACAAATTTTGATACAATATAAATACAATTAAAAATAATTCACTAACATTATTCAAGAAGAATTCTAGGGGATATTTATGTTGTTTATAGTTTCAATAATATAAATGTCAACTCAGTAAAAGTCTATAGCCAGCAAAAGTAAATTTATTTTAGGTTGGTATTTAGTCAGAAAACATTACAATAAAACTGAGCCGAATATGGTGCTAAATATAAAAGTTACTGGGTCACCAGACCTAGTGTAGTTCATCCTGAGGGGGATGTGGATGTGTGTAACATTTTGCATGGCAATCTATTCAATAGTTGCAAGACATTTTGCCATAATACACAAATGTGAACCTTATGGTGGTGCTAGTCAGAAAAGTCAGAGGATCGCCACATTCACTAAAACTAATCCACTGAGTGTCATTTGTGTGTGCACAACATTTCATGGTAAACCATACCATGGATATTTCAGTCTTTACCGAAGTGGCGGATCGACCGACAGGCTGACATTGCCATGCCTAGAGCCACAGCACAGAGCGTGGCTAAAACATTACAACGCAAAAGTTCAGTTACTGGTAACCAACTTTGACTCTGGTTCTTAATAACCTCTCACAATGACCACAGGAATTATCAGTGAAACTCTTTTTTTTGGGGGTTTGTTTTGTTTTGTTTCATTTTTTCACCAAGCATCAGAAATCGAGCTCTCATTTCTTTTTCATGTCTTGAAAGTGCTTTTGGTCATGCTGAAAACAGTCATGCACAAACAAATACACCACAGCACAAACAAATCCATGATGCACAAATGAGAAGAGAAACACACTCACACACACACACACACACACCCACAATACTCACAAATACACACACACACACACAGTCACACACAAACAGAGAGAAGGATTAAAGCTTTGCAGCCTCTAGCCACCCAAGGGGAACTTGACTGTATAAGATGAGCATTGTATTTGATCTGCTCTCTCTGAGTCTGTGAGAAAAACCATCATGCACTTTTCTGAGTCAAGCCACACTTACTTATTCGCATACTTACGCACGCACTGCAATACTTAGATATAGTGACACTTACACTTTACACACTTGAAAAAGATGAGTTGAACCAATCTGCATGGAAAAACATGCACACTAAAAATGACAAGTATAGCATCAGTTTAGATGAGCACGGATAGATTCCCTGCATCCTGTATCTACCAAGCAGCAGCTGTGTTAGGATGATGTGTGCAGCTTGTTCTTCAATGGATGGTAAACATAAAACTGGTGGACCTTTAACTCTGGTAATAAACCTTACAGGAGGTGGTAAGACGGACAAGGCCATAGTCAGTCAATGGCATTGACTGACAGACCTTTCAGTCACTCAGCCTGAGGCAGACTTATTGCTCATTGACATTAGAAAGGCAGACACTAGACACTTAAAACACTCATTATAGGAAAGGCCAGGAATTAACATTTTCTGTACAACCTCTTGGCTTCTCCTGTGGTCATAAGCCACATGTACACAAACATGCACACACCATAGATGAAGCGCCCAGAGAAACATGGACATTTGTTTTCTCTCCATTCACCCCTTGTGTATTTGAGGTCTGCCAAAGATGTCTCATATTTTGGCCAAAGAAGACCAAAAGTTTCTGCATGGCTGAATACCACTAGGCGATCATGAAAAAACATGGTTCTTTGTAAATTCGTGCTAAGAGCCCAGTGGTTAGCGAGACCATCCAAAGCAAGAATCTTACCTGATGTGTCCTCGAGCAGGACACCGCTCAGGGATGCTTCTCTGCAGTCTGCTCTCTAATCTCCCTGCAGGAGGTCGAGCTGGAAGACAGTTTCCAGTGCACCATAATATTATGGTTGCATAATTACATACTGCTGTGTGTCAATTAGTTCCAGTGCTGTGATTTTCATTCCTTCCTTTAGGTGTACCTGAGAAGCCAGAGATCGATGGCTTGACTAAGCCTGCCATGGAGGGAGACCACATCACTCTGACCTGCATCACTCAGGGCAGCAAGCCTGCCGCTGACCTGCGCTGGTTCAGGAATGAGAAGGAGGTCAAAGGTATGTAGCATCTGTGTCGGCATTTACATCTGTGTGAAACATAGAGCAGGATGGTGTGTCAATACTATGTCAGTGCTTTCAGAATGTGAGCTATTGTGTGTGACAAAACTTTTGTAGAGGAAATTATGATTAAATCTTTCCCTTTTTCCATAAACAGGAGAGAGAATTGTTACTTTTCCACTCAAAGAAAACAGGCTGTTAATTGGTTTGTTTTTTGACACTGTCATTTGAGAAACTACATCAAAAAAATTCCCCAACAATTGGACTTGATAATAGCTGTTATTTGCGTTTTCTCAATAAAGCAAGTTAGTTACTATAGTTTTTAATAAGCTAAACCGGGACTATTAGTTATGTTGTTACAGAAGTAATTATCTATTGATTTAGCGATATCTCTAAAATCAAGCCATAGTTTCCATTTGTAACAAACAACTCAATTAGGTCCTTAATTTGTCTCTTTAGAAAGTTATTCCCATCACCACTGTGTTGTCAGATACTAAATGTCGGTTATCTTATTTAAGCATGGCTCTCACCACCTCCCTGTGCTTTGTGATAAACAGAGAACAAATGTGCCGGAAAATATTGATTTGTGTTTTAAAGTGCATTCAAAATGTTCAGAAAGTCTTTCTCTTACAAGTGGCACCATGAAACTGCTACAGTGTCTTCCTCAGCAGTATATTTTGGTACTGAACGAGTTGTTTCCAATAGAGCAGATTCAGCACGTGTCCTATGGCCTGATACCGATACATTAACCTAAGTTGTTATCAGAGGGCCATTCTAAATCACACTGACTGGACTCCACACCTCATTTCCACTCTGCTCCTGCTCTGTTGTACTTGATGAACCATCCACTTTGTAATTTTTTGAGAGGGAGAGGAAGAAAGAGATAGACAGACAGGATGAGGGAGAACATTGTAGAAAAGAGAGCAAGGGATATCACATTATGAAATTATGGTTTTTAGTAAGAGAGAAACAAATACGTGTTGTTCCGTATCAAATGAAATGCAGAACCCCGGTGGGACAGACTTTAACAGATCTTTAGCACAGTTGCAGAACTTTTTACCAGGGTTGCTCTGTGTTGTTTTACAAAGCAGATTAAAGTCAGACAACAAAATGCAAATCATTGGGCAGACAGGTGTTGCAAATCCTAAGTGCCCATTTAAGTAAAGTTTGAAAAATCTCTCCATGAGAAGCAGTTGAGATGCTCATACAAAGAATTGATAAACCACAGAAATATTTTTTGTCAAAGCATGCATTGTTTTGCTTTTTAACTTTTCATAATAATATTTTTCATTCTGCTATCAGTTTTTATGGCATACCCAGAATTACCAACAAACGTGACTAGGTCTGTCTTCCATCTGATGCACATTTATTCCCATTCTCAAATATATGCACACTGTCTTTTACTGTGTTTTTATGTGCAGAATCTTCAATAACTTTTGCAACAGTTTCAACTACAAATGTTTCAAATAAACTTCTCTTACAATAGACAAACCTTATTAAATATCTAATAACTAAAGGGTTTTTTTTATCCTAAACAGCATTAAACCTGCATGTTAACTGCTAAAACTCTTCCTATCATAATGCTATTTAACACAAAAAAACATGTTTTTTTGCTTGCATATCGTTCATTAAAATGAAATGAAACACTTATTACGTTCTATATGTCCCATAAACAATAATCTTAGGGGTCTTTCACTCATTAAATGCTCTGTTTGTAAGTAGACCTACAAGTCACATTGTTTTAAATTTTTGTTTGTTATCTTTTTTCTTATTTTTTTTAGCTTTTGTAATCTAACTAATCACCAAATTTTCATGATGTATTGTTATAGTTTGTCACTCCACTTAATATTTCCTTCTGTTGCCTTTCTGAAAAACATGAAGCACATAAAAACCGAATATAAACTAATTAGCAGAGTGAGTATTTTTCCTTACAGGCTTATTGTGTCTCTGCGGGTGTTATTGCGTCTCCCAGCGGCCCACTACCGAGAGAAAAGCTCCCTGTAAGGCAAATGGATGCTTAGCCAGGATATTATGTTCTTTTAATTTACCACAGAAAGTGAACAGGTAGTTAGAGATATCCTTGGTGACTTGAAGTGGAGGTAGTCTCAAGAGGATATGCTTTCTTATTAAGGTCAGATACTATAATTCTCTCCTCAACTTGGCATACAACTATCTTTAGTTTAGGCCTTGTACAATTTTATATCATTATATTATTCACTGGGACAAGGTCATAGTTCTTTACCCAGAAAAGACACGAATTGCGTGTTCAGGTTTGTCCATTTGTATAGATCTATTCTGTAATGCATACGTCTTACAACACTTGACATACATATATATATACAATTGTATTTTCATGTATATACAAATATAATTATTTATTCAAAGAAAGGAAAAACATGAATATTATGTGGTCATTTCTCTCTTTGTAAAAGAAATCTTGGTAACATTGTTCCAGAACAGAGAGCCGTAGACTTTATACAGATGCCAGATTAGAAGATTCTTGTCAGATCTGCTATTGGACTCGTCGGGATTGTCGATCGGAGGTGATGTTTCAGCCCTCACTGAATTCACTGAAAAGCTCTCCAAGCGTCTGCCATTACACCCCTTTTACCAAAGCTTAAGCCTAGACACCTCTGCCTGCTATCTCACACTAGAGTTTCCCAGGGTCCAGATAAGCAAGCAGATAAGCCCAAATCAATGCTGGTTTTCCACACAGTTTTAAACAGATATCATGGGTATCTTTCCAATTGATAAACTGTAGCTGGAAGATGATATTGAATCTATGTCATCACATTTATTCAGACTTCCTCAGAGCATACAATACAATAAAAAAAAAGCCATGTTAATCTCACAAACTGACTCTGGACAGAATGAAGACAAATTCCCAATCTGATTTTAACACCACAAAAGGTCACATCTAATCAAACCAAATCAATAAACATTTAAACACATTTTTTTCCCTTGTAAGCTAACTTTGTCAGCATTATCTTTGTACCATACCTATAGAAACTCTATATAAAAGTTTATACAATATAAATGCTGAGAGGTGGGTAGTTTCAAAGGGGAAGAAAACATTGATCCCTTGATTAATTTCTCTTTCCTGACAAGTATGTTGCCGGTTGTAATTAGCAGTTCACTGTGCAGTGTGATGCATTTGTCACGTGTATTCAGGACAAGTTTGGTTTAGGAAAAAGTCTGTGCCTGAGATTTTGATTGACACATACACATTAACACATTCAGTTCTACTTTGTCACAACATAAATGCATTTCTGCCACTAATTGGTTTAATTTGTTGTAGCAATAAGAAGGTGTAAATCATTATCTGGATAGTCAGTATGACTTGTTACGTATAATACAGATAGAAAGTTTATTTGTGTATAAGTATGTATGTGTGTGTGTGTTTGTGTGTGTGTGTGTGTGTGTTGCATATAAATGAGAAAAACAAAATAAACCAAGCAAGCCACTCACCGGCAGTCTGACTTTTTTTTTTTTTTTTTTTTTTTTAGAACTTGCTAGATAAATAAACATGAGCGCAAACAAACACAAAGGGCAACACATGTTAATACACAATGTATATACGCATGTGAAGGTGTAGGTGGGTGCACTTGAAGTGTTCATCATCTTGACAGGATCAGGGTGTGTTCAATGTGAAAAGCCATCTGATTGTGGGCGACCATGCTGGGAATAAATGACAATTGTGACATATTGGTGTGGGATCTGGGGGAATAGAGAAGATTATATTACCAGCAGAGCCACTGGAGCAGTCCATCGCCGATTCGCACAGACACCCTGTGCCTGTTCGGTTTGTATGCATGTGTGTATTAGTGTATACATTTTCTGTATGTCCGTATGTGTGTGTGTGTGTGTGTGTGTGTGTGTGTGTGTGTGTGTTTGAGTGAGCGGGAGAGAGAGAGAGAGCAAAACAGACAAATGGAGCAGACAGCCTGCATGTAAGGACATAAGCTTGTGTGAGAGTGTGTGGAACGGAATCCAATATTCTTATTTCTCTGTCTCTTTGTCCCTCAGAATCCCCCAGTCCCCACCCAGTAATGATATATTTCTATCTCAGTTACACACCATAACCCAGTGAGACCTCTGCCAATATCGCTACATGTAGCACTTGTTTACACTCCACTGAACCAGAGGGAACTGTGCGGAGACTAAGCAAGGCAGAGATGAAATGAATATTTATTTCAAATAAGGGTGGGGATGTTCGCTATCAGACTCGTATTATCATACTCTCTGACCTAAACTGTAGAGGTTATTGCTTCATCATGTTACGTGATAACTCTATTCCAAGGAGGCATGGGGGGGGCGAGTTGATTCATATTCGTTGCGGCCACATCCCTATTCTATTGTCAAACTTGTTAGTAAAGGACAAGAAACTATTACTGCAAACATACCTTGCGCTATTTGAGGTCATTGTCTGCTGACTTTTCAGTGCACTATCATTCACGTCTGCCCACTTGCTGAAGAACTGAACAGTGTCTGAACAACCTTTTG
Source organism: Istiophorus platypterus (assembly GCA_016859345.1). Classification (NCBI taxonomy): domain Eukaryota; kingdom Metazoa; phylum Chordata; class Actinopteri; order Istiophoriformes; family Istiophoridae; genus Istiophorus; species Istiophorus platypterus. The sequence goes on along the minus strand of CM029129.1, from coordinate 11,894,700 downwards.
AAATACTGCTGACCAATTCTTCATTTATGGGTAATTGTCCTTGACTACTGCAAGTGCAAAGGGAATAAGGTGGCCATCATTATTCTAAGGTTTTCTCCTCAAAAGAGCTATTGAGGAAAGTGGAGAGGCAATAGCTCTTGGAGCTCTTTTCATAGCGGATCATGTTGACGTTGATGGGACTGCTCGTGACACTGTGAACACTAAGAATTATTTGCAGGAATTTAAAGAGGCTGTCTGGTTAAAAGAAAAATACATTTCCAATCATTTCTAGCAGTGTGAGACAAACTTGCACAGTACATAAAGGGCTGTGTTGACACTACAGTTATACTATCCACCTGGAGTTGATCAATGATCATTGAAGATGTAATTTCAAAATGGCTCCTGTAGCATGAATAAAAGATGCTCAAGTCACAATCAAACAAGAACTCGTGTTCACTTTCTCTGTCCTGTATACATGAGTGGCACAAATGCAAAATATTGGAATGCATGCACACATGTAACAAGCATTTACCTGATCTGAGATCTGTGGGAATCTGTCAGCTAGCATATGGTGTAATATTTTCATCGAATCACTGGGCTCAGGTGAGGTAAATTTCTCTTGGTTTTATGTTGCTTTAAATCTCTCTGTAGCATCACGACTTTCAATTAAATCTTTTTTTTTTTTAACTCCTCAACCACAAGTTCTGTAGAATAAAAAGCAGAACTATCTTGAGCGAAAATATCTCATGCACCTGCTCCACTTTCTTTCTTTCTTTATACTTGTTTCCCTTTGATTAAATATAACAATGTAGAAGTGTGTCTGACTTATCCTTAGTCTCTGGCAGAATAAGAGTGTGTGATCAGGATAACAGACTTTGACTTGATCACTGTGTTGAAAAAAGGAGGTCAGATTGGTACACTCACTGTCTATGCCCATTAAGAGCAACATCCTCGAGTTGGGGCACCTGTCCAGTTTTAAATGCCAAGGCACCGAGGCCAACCAGACCTCTCCCCCTTTTGGAGTGGAAAACTGTCTTCGTGAATGCACAGTAGACACTTCTTACCTGTGAATGCTCAGGGAGTTTCTTGTCAGAAAGGACGGTATGATACGGGCCTGCCAGGCACTGATAGAAACTCTCCTAGCATTTAGAAGTGCTCCCTGGTCATAGTCACCTGTCAGTTAAGCACTGAGTCAAGCTGGTAAGACGATTCGGACAAGTTAGGATGCTACGGGCTGCCAAAAGGCCAGCTCCCTGAGCACTGCACAGTAGCCAGAATAAGTGAGAAGATGGTGGAGGGCAAAATATATCCTCTCCACACCTCGCTGGAGCTGAGGCCTGCTGTGTATTAGTGTTCTTGTTTTAAAGTTTTAGTCATAGCGATTGCTATGCAGCTCAGGTGACAGGCGAAGGAAAGCACACTGACTAGTTACTCATACGGCAGCGTATTTTTTTCTATTTACATTTTGAATTTTATTGTATTTAAATGAGTGTTTTGTACCACTATATATTATGATTATCCTCACCCTAACACACAGACGAATTTACATTGTTCTTGCTTGAGCAAATTGTTTTAAATCTCAGATGGGATGCAGTTCAGGGTATGTTGAGTCAGCCCTCGGACCCCTGCTGCCAGGATTAGTCAGCTCTGTCGGTGTTGTTGACAATTCCTTCCCCACCTCAGCAGTTCTCCGGTCTCTCTTGTCAATCCCACCATCTTCTTTTCTTTGCCCGTCCCTCTCTCCTGTGAAATGGCTTACAAGAGTCGGATTCTCACATTTTTTACGCCTGTCGTTTCCATTTCTAATCCGCCAAGGCACTGTCTTGGCTCACACCAATGATGCAGAGCCCTGAGCAGCCACCCACAGAACAGTGTGCCACAGTCACAGTCAAATATGCCAGGCTTTTTGTTAAGGAGTGGCACCACAGGTGGATATGGCAGGATGGTGCCCATTTGACCTATTTGAAAAGTAAAAAAAAGAACGGCAAAAATTGTTTAAAATGCAGATGTAGTTAGAGACCTTTTCTGTACATGTTGAATTTCCTGACAGTTTTTAAGTAAATCATGTAGCTACCATTAAAATGTATTGATTTCTGCCCTGGTAAATCTGCAAAGTGTCAGTTTATGGCTGTTTGGCCATTTTAGCTAAGTCCTTTGACTGACTGTGAGCTAGTAATTAAAATAGAAATAAAACAGAATAGGTTGTTCCTTTTTGTCCTACCCTGCCAGTGTTAACATCCAATTTGAGTAAGGACTTATGTATGCAAAACAAAAAAGTTATGACAAGCTTTTATATTTTCCCTCTCCTTCATTTGGTAGCTAGGTTTCTGACCAAAATCCTTCAAAAAAATCCTGCACTGTACTCCAAAAAAGAATAAATTCTGACAAAGACAAGTGGTGCAGTGGAGAGCCAAGAAATGTAATAACAGTATAATGTGAGTTGGCAGTTTTAGACTATACACATGGGGTTTTCTGCAGGCTGTGCTTAAAATTTATATTCTGTACATTCTGTATAATGACAGGCCCAAGAGCTTAGAGATACATTTTAGTTTGTATACTAGTTAAAATGAGAATACCATAAATGGGAACGCTAATCAAAATCTTATCACTACATAACTACTGTATAACACAGTAATGTGGCCTCTATCCTGGAATGGTTGAATAACTCACACCCAGTATTTTATGGCACTGATTTTAGCGTTTTATCCTAAATCACATACAAGAGCTGCAACAGAAAAGAACACTTGTTCCCATTTACAATTCCATGTGTTTTCTTTTTTGTTCAAATGAAATTGAGAGTTTGATTTGAGTTCTGTTAGAAATATTGCAGAATTATTCAAATGCTTCCTTGGAGAAGCTGCCAGCAATGGCTGAATCCTTTCACTAATTTTGCTCATTCAAGCCGACGAAGAAAAAACATTCACTCTCAATCAAGTTACTGGATTTCAAGACTTTATACAGTCCTCCAGCAATCATATTGGTTATTTTTTTCCCAACATTAAAAAGCCACCATCATGATAATTTGCTAGTGGCAGCTTGAAGTTACTGTAGCTGCTGTACTACAAAAACTCTCCTTGGGAAAAATGTCTTGAGGGTTAACTAAATATTTTATTCATCAGATATGATCACCAAACAGCAGGTTTGCGAGTTTGCGAGTGTGTGTGCCTGTGTGTATGTTTGTGTATATGTTTGTTAGTGTGTGTGTGTGTGTGTGTGTGTGTGTGTGGGTGGGTGGATGTGTGTTTGTGTGTGGGTGGGTGGGCTTGCACACATGTATATACAGTATTTATGGTATGAGACTGGTCAGATAGGTTTTTTGATTGACAAGTCTGAGCTTTAATGGCAGCTCAATGTCAGCTCCTTTCAGTTGTGCTTAAAAAGGGATAAGATATTTATAGACCAATTATACATACTCTCAGACACAATCATGCAGACACAATCTTGTGCACATACACACGAACAACTGTGCACAAGGCAAATGGGTGCATGCAGATTAAAGCACTTTATGGATGAGGTATTACCAGCTGTTAAACAACTGTTATTATGTTCTCACAGTGGATTTTTAGAAGACTATCGACTGAAAAATCATATTTATGAACTCAAACTTTATGCAGACCACCAGTTTTTATAGTACTCTTATCTAGAATCACACAGAGGTAGTCGGAGTCCATTTAAATAACAATAAGACAGGAAACTAAATTGTTCAGACACTCATATAACAAAGTAGAATTACATAGAAGGTGAGTTTTTTTGTTCTTTTCAGTAGTGTTTCAGTAGAGGGGCACATATTCAATCAGGAAGCTCTGAGACAGAAAGATTATGAACCAACTTTGAGAAGTAATTTGTTTTTTTTGTTTGTTTGTTTGCTGAAAGCCAACCTACAATAATAAATAGAGTAGTTTAAGTGTAGACAGAACATTAGGTTAGTTGATAAGGGGAATTGCTCAGTGTCTATCCCAATGATTGAAGTCCTTAAATTATGAATTATTATTGAACAGAATTAAAGTAAAACACACTAGCACAATCAAAAAAACAATCAATTCAGAACAATTCATGCTTTTTATTCATACAAAGCCATCATAATATCCATAATAAGTTTTTAAAGCAAAGAAATCACTAAGTTATAATCCTCGTTTCAAATTGCAATAAGATAGAAAATATTGAAAAATCAGAAATATCTGTCTGGTAACATAACATAACCTTTTTGAAATGGAGTGATTTTATTTTCCAGATAAGTCAGTGAATAACTGAACCTTTCTTTGATGCAAGTTGCTAAAAACCAGGTAATTCATGAACACTAATATGACTCATCTCAATGTCAGTTCAGTGAAAGTGCTTTGATTAAAGAATCCTTTTGATTAAAGTGTCATTTAAACTGACTAATCTCAACCTCAAAACTAACCTCGGCAATAACATACAAATATTAACAGGAGCAGAAACAGACATAAAGAAGGATAAGTTAGGGGTGACTTTGAAAACAGTATATCTGTGGAAGGAACCTTCCACAGATATACCAGGAATCTACAGGTCTGCAGATAGAATAAGAAAGACAAGTTTGACTGTAAATGACACAGAGGCAGGTAGAGGCAGTGTATGAGAAACTAACCTAACTAATAGAGAAGGTAGGAGAATGATATTACAGCAGGACATAACACTAGAAATTTAATGCTCCCTCTCTCCAGCACTCTACTCTTTATTCACAATCTTTTTGTGTGTGTGAAAAAACAGCCATTTTTTTTCCTCTATCCTGTAGCGTGGATAGATGTTACTAACACTGCAGACCTGTCACTCATTCGTCTCTAGGGGATGCAAGCTCATTGCCTCAGTTGGGGGAAAGTGACTGAGTGGAATAGTTGATTGGCAGAATGGAGAGGGAAAGGAGACAATGGGATGGGATGCCTAGAAAGTGGAGCAGATGAGCGCAGAGGAGAGAAGGATGTGGAGCGTAAACCGTCTCTTTAAGAGACACAAACAAGGGTGTCCAGCATGATAGAAAGATAGTATATACTTTGATACTTCCTTGAGTCGGCCATGATGAGAATACAGAAAAGAGGGACATGATTCGACAAAGCAGTGCAACACTTGAATACATAGATATGCCTGGATGGCTAAATACAGAATACGGATGATTTCATTTCTCTTTTGAAAACAGCATTGTAGGATTTTGGATGAACAGGCTCAATATGATTTAAAATATTTGCTGCTGGTATAATGTGAACAGACATACCACCCCCAAAAGACTGGTTGAACAGATGCAATAGACAAGAGGACTGTTTACAAAAGATAAATAAAAAAGAGAGAAAGAAAGAAAAAGAAAAATACCTACTGGGAGGAGGACACAGTATGTTTAACCAGTTAAGCTGTAAAACAGCCAGTAGGTAAAAGCAAATTTGGCAGTGGTGAGTTGTGCATGGACCACTGGCTTAGATTTGAGTGTCTGGCATGTAAGCGGATTTGTATTACATCATGCATAGTTAACAGCTTCTTAGTTTAGGAGAACGTTAATGTCAAATGTGCATTCTTTATCAGAAATGGACAAACAATGTTTGACAGTGTTTGCTGCTGTTCAGCTTATGCCAGTAGCAAGTAGTAAACATCAACGCACAGACTCAGTTATCGAATTAGCTAGGTATGACTTTGTGCAGGATCACTATATAGGACATTAAGGTTTCCCAGATATGGAAATTCTTACTTCCTCAGCTACTAGGAAATTGTAGAAAAGCAAGAATTCATAAGATCAGTAAGGCGTTCATAAAGAATGCGAAGAGAATCTCAGTCTAGAACTTGGCTGTTATTTTTTATTGTGATGAAACTTTGGACATCTGGACAGGGCACAGGGCACAGGGCACCCAGACTGGATACAGAGTGTCGAGCTTGAGGTTAGTTTGACGGGGACAGAGGAAGTCATTGGTGCAGGAGTCAACTTTCTGACCTTCCAGTTCGAAGGGCCTCTCTACCTACTAGGCATCACTGCTGTCAGGGATGATGATTAATAACGATCCAATAAGATTTCAAGGACAAACGTGCGGTGGTTAGAAAATTAATATGAGGGCTGGTCATGACACTTTAATCAAACAAACTTGACTAATTTAAGGCCTGTATCACTGGGGAGGCAAATGAAGTAAAAAGTTGAATGTTGTGATCAAAAAGTACAGCAAATTTTATGACATCAGGTAGATAATATGAGAAAGAGTTGCAGGAGCTCTCCAGTGCTTTGACAATGATTGGGGTTTTGATGGGCATAGAGAGGTGGATCAGCTGTTTGGCTGGGATTACAAGGCAGGTGTTTCAGGGACAGCCCTTAGAGCAGATTGTAAGGATTGAAAAGGACTGTGCATAACGATACTTTGCTACAAGGCTGATTGAAATAATTGCCAAATGTGCAATTGGCCCAATGAGACTGGCTATGGTTGACAGGATTGGAGGGAGAACTTAAATCCATGTTTGGTGAGATTTAGACATTGTGTGGGGGCAGCGAAGCCTAAGAAGCCTAAAAAGCCATAGGTAGAGATTGTAGGTGAGGCCAGCAGTGGTTAAAAAGGCTTTCAGTGTAAATACACACACTACTAGCATGTTAAGCCAGCAGTGGTTAAAGGGCAGTAAGTAAGACATATGTATGGGTGTGGCTGTGGTATGTCTTCCACATGCAGTATTGGACAATCCTCTAGAGTCAGTGCTCTTGCAAATACATGCCTTGATGCTCCATATTAACTGGACTTTACCATGGTATTTTTCAGAATTGTGAATTATGATGTATATGTTACCAGTATCAATGTAGAAATACTTTGAGTATTCCATATAGATACTTGTTGAGCTGCATTATAGGCCCTTGTCTATATGAAAAGAAGAACTTGGCTTTAGCTGTAAAATAGAGCGTAAGCAACACTGAAAACAGGAGCATCATATTGGCATGTGGCCGTCACATCTTGCAAGATAAATGTGCTGTATCCCTGACAATATGCAAATCTCTCCAAAGGTGCGAAGGAGGTGAATGCAAGTGGGAAGACATTTACAGTTCGAAGCTCTCTTCAGCTGCATGTGGACAGAAATGATGATGGAGTGGCTTACACCTGCAGAGTGGACCATGTGGCACTCACACAGACACCACAGCAGGCCACTGAAGTACTGGAGGTCCACTGTGAGTGTACACACAGAGACATGCACGCACTAAACCACACTCAGGGAGTGTGCATGTTGACATACTGTAAGAGAAGAAGAAAGATATGTGGAAGAGGAAGTGCCCAAATGGTCTGTTGAACCCTGTTAGCTGCCATTCGGCCTAAAAAGACCCACATTTGTAGCAGTGTTTACCAATGTTTATCCTATGATTTTTTTCTTTCAGTGTTTCCTTTATTTATTTTTTCACATACAGTTACATGCATTTTATGGAAAACTGTATCAAATTGGTCTTAGAGAAAATTTAATAATTTATCATCCATTAAAAAAATGGCCCTGTACTTTTTTTAAATTGTGATAATAATCTTATAATTATAAATCATTGATCACAGTTATTTTTCATGTTATGCTTTATCAGAATTTGTCACAGGGTGATATATCAAAGGATTATGTTTATGGGATCTTTTTTAAGAAAAACATCTGACTAAACTGGATGAACAACTTTTATCCTCATGGCTTTTTACCATTTTATTTTGAGTATGAAGTAAATTATAACATCATCAGTATTAAGATAAACCTGGGAAAATTATCTCAAGATCGTCTCCCCTCACTTTTAGCCCTCTCTATATTTCCTAGATGCTCCTCGTGTGGAGATCATCCACTCCCCTGCAGTTCCTCAGGAGGGTCAGTACTTAAAGCTGGAGTGTGTGTCCAAAGGAAACCCTTCGTAAGTCACTCAAATACTACATTATTTGGTGTAATCTTTTTATATAATGCTTCAGACGGGTAAATGTAGCGAGCCTTTTTTTTCTCTTTCACATCCTCTTACCTCCCAGGCCAGATCCTGTGATGTGGACAAAGGACGGGGGGGAACTTCCTGACCTGGACAGGATGATTGTAGAGGGGAGGGAGCTCACCTTTACTTCACTCAACAAGACAGACAATGGCACCTACCGCTGTGAAGCCAGCAATCACCTAGGGACCAGCAGTGCCGAATATGTACTCTATGTCTATGGTAAGTTAGGAGGGAAAAGGCTGATCGATGTGTAATCATGTTTCATGTGATCATTTCCAAAGGTGAAGAAAGAGAGAACTCTTCATCAGTTATTTGACACCACTGAGAGATGAAGGATATGTAAAAGAAAAAGCGAATGAAGATACCTTGGAAGCAATAATGCTACATATAAATAGTCGAAAGCATAACCCTCACAGGCACAAGCACCAAACTCCATTGCAAAAACCAGTATTAATAATAACTGCTGATCTGCATACTGTATCGGTGCTAAGAGTGATTAGTGGTACCGTCTCACAGGGAGAATAAGGGCCTCAGGTGACATAAATGCCACCAACGTCTTTCCTTAAATAAACCTGCATGCCAGATCCGACACAAACACACACAAACACACACAAACACACACAAACACGCAGACTCGGAGGGAAATGTGAGGGAGGCAGAACTTAGTGCTGCACTGTCAGGAATATCACCAGGAAGGATAAGTAATTCCTAGTAACGCTAGAGGAGGTGGAGGATAAAGGGAGTTGGTGTCAGGGAAAACAGATAGCTCTTCCTCTCTTCCGGTTCGTCGCTGCCATTTATCTTTTGGCATAAAGTTATAATGCTTAAAAAAGGGCAGAGCAGTGAAGGATCTTTTCCTCTGTTTTAAGCTTAGACAGAGTGTGATGAGTGACAAAAAGGCAGGTAGTTTTTGACCAGAGAGATCATACAACTGGAGACAAAGGGGAATCTCCCCTAAGTTGATTAATAATATAGTATATTATTATTATTATTATTATTATTATTATTATTATTATTATTATTATTATTATTATTATTATTATTACATGCACATATGAGGTTGTTTCATTTGCTCCCTTATTTAAAAGCAGACCTAATCTGATGAAAACCATGAGAAAATAAACCTTTCCAGTGGCAACAGCTATGCTTTGCCAGAGCTAGAGGGATCCCAATATGTTCTTGAATACCCTTGATGGGATTACAGTAATAACCAGATGTGGAATTGATGAAGGATGCAACCAAGGTTTTTATTATTAGTTCATGAATTGGTTTCTGCTGGTTATAGCCGAGGCCACAGCAACATGTAAAAAGCAACCTCTGGAGTCAGGAAAGTTAGATTAAAATGCTACAAATGTTAAACAAACATCATAAATGAGTCACGCGTTAACATGATTGGTGGTGCAGTCATAAAGTTTGGGCTGAGCACATACAGTCCACGGAGACCCCCATGGACAAAGGATGATGATAAAATTTACTTCATATGGACCCTTGCAGCCATGTGGATACAGAAAGTACAATATAAGCTTGAACAGAGCAAAGTGTGGGTCTGCTGTCCACACCTTCTAAGGTGGAGGCATAATTTTTTACACTGCCCAAGGTCGACTGTTGATTACAAAGCAGGAATAATGCATATGGGTTTTTTATTTCTCCAACAAGAGACTCTCAGAGGGATCTTGACTTTAGCCAAGCCATTACGCAAATGATGATTTGGAGAGTCACGTGCGTTAACAGATCCATGTATCGAAGGAGGACTGTGAATATCATGTGAATAAAATGTAATCTTCATAATGAAAGATATTTTAATGGCTTGCAAAACTCAAGGCAAGGACAAGGTAAATCCCATTGTTATACATCTCTAAACTGAATTCTTTTAATTAGCAATGCTGCTGTCTCAGTTTTTTTGATTTTATTACTCATCCCACACAGTAGCTATCATAACAAGGGACATGTAAAAATATGAACTTCTTTCCGTTATTGCATGTATTGTTTAAAGGTCATTCTCAAGCCCACCACAAAGCCTGAATCTGATCTTAATGCTGGTTAAAGCACCATAATTAATAAAGGACATAGAAGCATATTAATGAGGATTGCTTTAATAATTAATTGGTCCACTCAAATAAGCCTATCAGGTTCCCTTATTAATTAAACGTTAAAATTTTCATCACATGCTGTATATTTGATATTTTGTACTTCCTATTCATTCCCCCACTAACCCCTTACCCAACTGCAGTGTGCAGTCCCACATGCTATGGTGTCTGTTTGCACTGAACAGATCCTTCAAATGCCAACTGAATGTAACAACAAGAATAACCAATGCACCTAATGACAGTGATGTTATTAAACTGACAAATTTTCTGCACACAAAAAAGGCAGTTTGGTATGGGAGGGTCAAAGATTCCTATCCAGATTCATTACTTGTTCTTTTTAAATGGCAACCAGCCTGTTCCTACCCTTCATTAGTGATTAGCACACCTTTTAGCCTTTCACAATTGCCGCCATAATTCTTGGAAAATACCTTTTTAATGGTTCCTCTCCACAGAGAAGACATTTTCTCTCTTCCCTCTTTCCCAAAGCAATGCACTTAGCTGCTTAGTGATTCACACTAAGACTGAAATGTCACCGAGACACACAGGACACTTGGCTCTGAAACAGAGTACCTAAGCCAATTAAAAGCCTCTAGCTCACCATAAAAAGCAAAGTGATATAAACATAAAAAAGTTAAGGTGGTAGTCTAACCTCATTAAATTTGTCATACAATGTTTCAGTCCCAATTTTCCTGTTGCTTTAACATGTGACAGTGTAAAATGTGACCAAAACACTGCCTCGACTGAAGCACGTTTACCGGAAGTGATGAGTCAAAAACAGATCATGACATTGACAGCAGGGCCAACTTTCCCTGAAATCTTTCTTTCAAACATGGATAACTGGCACAGATCATGTGTTAAATGAATTACATCATTCGGTATATTCCAAGTTTCATTCTTTTCATATGTGGAGATGTTACTAATGCAGGATCTGTCTTCCAGACATCAGCCAACATTACATTCCACTTTGAGTACACATTGCATTACTCTTTTTCAGATTTTGCATTTTGCCTAAGATATACCAAAAGGGAACTCACACCCATGTGTAAAAGTAGGAATATAGCCAAAATCCACCCCTGTATTTTCTATGATCAACATACGTTATTTATTAATTGTAGCCCTCATTGTCTATAAAGTATATACTCAGTACAGTATATAATATATATAACATTTACACAGAAAAATGACAATGAACCAAGGAAATTCATTAAAAGTCAATCGTATGAGAGGGTTTTAACTCGGCAGCTACTGTGCAGGTCATGTAAAGTTCATAAACTACACAACAAAGTACTAAAACATAATATCTTAGATATAAAATCCATAAAATTCTCCTCTTTGAATTTGTGAGAAATTTTACCCTTCTTGTTCCCCGTCACTATATAATATTTTGCCTTTGACCTGTTTGTGTTTCTTTTTTTAAAGTATCTAACTGTCCCCATGTGAATTAATTTTTGTTGCTGTTGTCGTTGTTGTTCTTGTATTATTATTTGTGTATATGTGTCTGTCTATCCCCCCCACCAGACGCTCCCACCACCATGCCTCCATCCACCACCCCCCCCCTACATCCCATCCCTCCAGATCCCACTGCACTGTTAGGCACCCACGCCTTAGACCCCACAGTCACTGGCAACAGAGGTACAGTACTACCCCTCGCATCTCCACAACCTCCTCAGCATGCTACTGTTTATTCCCACTTCCCTCTCACTTTCATGGCTCATGTCTTATAACATCTCTCTCAGCTTCCTCGCTGCCTCAAGAGTCAGCGTACTTGTGTCATGTGGACACTCTGAGCTATGGAGACACTGATGACTAGATAAACATCTAATATAAAATGACTTCCTGCGAAAAAAAAATCTTCACTGTCTTCTGATACTGCATCTTATCTACCTTCTCCTCCGTCCTTTTACCCCTTTAAGACTTTAAACATAAACTGTTTGTCATGTCCATGGCCATTGACTTTCATGTTAATGGAAATTAACTTGTTTTGTGTTCTTACATCAAGGACATTATTCAGATTGAACCCTAAGACACACTCTATGTCATTGTATTCAGGAAGAGTCTAGCTGTTCAAATGCTCCATCCCCTGTCCCCTTGGCATTTCAGAGACTTCAGTACTTCTGTGCCCTGAAAACTCAAAGACGCAAATGTCATGTCCAACTGAAAATGTCTGGCCATTGGAGATATCTTATCATGACTCCTAATGCTGTGTTATATCTTAGATAATTCTGACTTAAAAAGCTCTCTATTTAGTATTCACCACATGGACATTTTAATACCAAGACTGATTATTTCGTGTTTTTAGAGACTCTGTTTCTGATCAATATGAATTATATTGTCATAATACTTTAAGCATTACACTATCAAATATGAATTATTCGAAGACATCTGAAATAAAACTATGGGAAGACTATGGGAAAACTATGGGAAAACTATGGGTGGGGGCCATTGTTATGAGCTATCCACTCCTTATGGAGTCACAATGAGTCTATGAGTCTGCAGTAATATTTCAAGCGCTTTGTGGACCCTTCAGGAGGAACTAGAGGACATGGCTGAGAAAAATATGTTTTGGCATCACTTTAACCCAAATAATCAGTGGTAAACAGATAGATTGAATGGATATCACAACCCTCTACAAAGCTATAGTTAAACTAGCTCATTAGCCTCTATCTACAAAAGAAATCTGTATAATACAAACATTAATTATGGTGTATGTTTACTATATGCTTTTCCCTCAGATCCAGACGGCGTAGAGTTAGACTCTCTTTGTTTAACAACTGTTAGTTTTCTTATCAAAAGGAAAGGAAGTGGTAAAACATCCCAATTTCAGGCTGTGTGTGACTTGGTCGAAGTCACACACACAGTTTGGACAGGTGGACAAAGGCCTACCTTTGAACAAGTGAAAAAGACCATTGTTTGGTTGAATTACAGTTTGTCAAGTGATCCTGTCTCTTTGTATGCTACAATATAATGCAAATAACTTTTACATAGTGCCTTGTCTGCTACAGTAGAGTGATATGTCAATCAAAGTTTTTGAGTGACATGTCAATTTAAAAGTAATGTGCTGTGACTAGACAGTATATAAAGGAGCTTGCTCAGTCGTACATCATCTGGATCATGGTTTGTAAACGTCGTCATAAATATTCAACACGTTTTTACCAGTGACTGTAAATGGACAGTTTCTAAAATACATTTACACAGCTCACTGATTAAAACAGGTTCGCTGATATATATATATATATATATATATATATATACATGTAGATATATATTCTTATATATATATTTATTCCTCTCGACTTCATGGTGCTCCGCAGTCCCATTCATTCAGAATAATTTCACCTCATCACTGCTGCTCTTTCTAAATTACCATTCTTAAAGTCCTTCAGGAGTCTGGACTCCTTTACTTTTTCTCTACGCTTTTTTTTTTTTTCCAGTTTTCCCTCACTCACTACATCTCTTCTAACCTCACGTCTCTATGAAGACCCTGTAAGATAACAGGCTTCCACAAGTGGTTGGATATTTCTCATCAGCGTGTCTCGATTGTTCTCAGATGTCTGTTTGTGTAGTGCTGAGACACAAGAGGAGCCGAGCCTCTTAGTATATCTTCAGGGAATCTAAATATCAGACTCCTTCTCTGTGCCCCTGGTATCAGGATACAACACTATCTGCTTTTCATGTGTCTACTTGATTTATTACCAGGTCTTTTCACAGGCTCTGGATGAAAGCAAACAACAGTGGATTTATACCAGCCCTGTGATGTTTTGTCTTTTAAATAAAGCCTTGCAGAGGAAATACATACTGTAGGTTTAGCAGTAGAGCCTGTATGCAGAATATTAGCATATTATATACTTGATGAGCTCTTTCAGATACACTGCTCTCTGTTCTACCCTGTTCTTACATCTTTCCCGTCTTGCCATTCATGAGCACATTGGATTTTTCAAAACAGCACAAGATTAACTGAACTAGGCTGATGCATTTTCCAACAAGAAAGAGTTTTGGCAAAGAAGATTGAATTGAGAATATACTTAGGTCAGGACCACTTGAAAAGGTGGTCTCAAGCATGGTTCATATATACTCAGGTACGGTTCACATCAGGTGTGAAAATAACCATACCAAAACACGGAAAGACAAATTTGGATATTAACATACTGGACATCATATTAATTCGGTAATGTCAATCGGAATAAATTCAAATTGAATAAAAACAGTATATGATAGTTTTCTGCGATTAAGAAAATGGGTTAATGATTGGTTACTAAGTGAAATATGCACAAAATAGTCATTGTACTAAGCTTGGGGCTGCTATACAAAACAATCTGAGCAGTGCAATTTTTAGAAAACAGTGATATCCAGATGAAATAAGTGCAGCTTTTTGTGCTTTTCACTTGTTCTCAGGTATTCTCAAAATGGACTTTAATTTTCCAACAAGATGTCATCCCACAAAATCCATGACTGAGAGAGATAAAGCTTACATGGCAGGTGTAAATTGTCCAGGGACGTGAAAACAACTGCCTGCACTTTTTCTTTCTGTACATAATAATGAGTCATTCTCTTCTCCATAGTTAATGGATTTAATAGTTTATATTAACAAAAACATATTTGTAAGTTATGGAATGAAGTTATTTTATAGTATTATTTCACAATAATAGTTTTTTATATCTAATTTTGCTGACAGTAAGTATACATGTCTATTAAGTGGCCAATATAAAAATTTACCATTTAATGGGGTGTTTATTCGTCCTTGCAGCAATATTAGGGAATAAATATTTCATATTGTAGACTTGGTAGTTCTCCTGTAAATTTGACAGTAACCCAAGCCCAAAATTCTAACTGTTGTTGACCTTTGGAGTGTAGCTAGTGTACATGTATGCACAAGATTCCTCTTTTTTTTATCTGTACTGAATAATGCCAGGAAAGACTCTTAACTGCAGTCTGTGATTCACATTATTAATGAAGTGCTGGCAGGTATGCCCAACAAGCACACTCCTTCCATAGCCCAGCCAGCCTTAATAGCTATAATAACTCTTTCGCTAAGTATTAGAGGTCTATGTAGTGTCATCAGGACCCCCCCCCCCATGGACACACGCACACACATACACACACACACACACACACACACACACACACACACACACATACATGTTCTCTTCCCCCATCTCCTCTGAAATCTTTCGAATTTGTCAAATGCTTTTTCATGGCTTGCAAATTAGCTTTGACCTTGTGAAGCTGAAAGGTTGAATCATGCACAAGGTTTTCTTTGGTGTTTAAAATATTTACAATTCCCTTCTCATAATCAGCCTTCATGTGCCCAACCCCAGCCCCTGTAGCCTGATATTGCCGCAGAAAAAGGGCTCACTGCCGAGAAGATAGCAATTATTCATGCCTAGTGTCTCTGCCTGTGGAGAAGACAGAAAAACTAAAATTAGACCCATCTACCCCCTTGCAGAGTAAAAAGATGTCTTTTCTGAGGTCCATTTCTTGAAGATAAAAGTAAAGAAATGCACCAAAAAGACTCTTAATCAAAGTGTATACTATGGCTAGGAAGATACTGCTAAATTGTCTTAAATTGATCCTTGAAGGACTAGTTGGTACCTGAGGTTTTAACTGTCAGAGGGGGACCTGTGAAGGTTACCATGGAAACCCATAAAGACAATGTTTTTCTGGTTGGTGCTCTCAAGGAAAATACAAAGGATCTTTCCACTCCTCTTGACGTTGATAGCAGTCACCTACACACCTGAGGAGAATTCAAGAGCAGAGGCAAGGAATTGGTCAGGGTTCAAAAGCTGGAATTAGTCTAAGCTTTCTCCCTTTCAAGGGGAGTATTTGCCAAAAAGCTGCATATGAATACCGACATTTAACAGGACCAGGCTCACCCTGTTTGGCTTCCTGAGACTTGAGCCAGGCTGAGACTTCTAACCAGCCTCACAAACATCAACCCACTATTCTTAAATTAGCACCAGTAATGACTTACCTGAGGATTTCCCTTCAAGGGTTTGAAAATTAAACATCTGCCATAAACAACAACTTGCAAAACCATTTTTTTACCTTACCTCTGAAGATATTTTAAGATATCTGAGAGTTGAAAGCAATAGTGAGACATCCTTTGGGTAATGTGATGTTACTGTGAAATCACATTATAGCTTAAACCTGTTTATTTGTCTCAATCAGAGTTGCTGTCTAAATGAGCCATCCAAGTGGATGAAAATGTTGGAAATTATTTCATTCAGTGCTCAGGGGTTCTGAAGCAAAATGCTTGACTGTCATATACCTGTGATAAACCCTGTCATTTTTAAGAATTGATATGGGAAATAAACAGTTTTTGCAAATACTATGCAGAGATTAGCAATCATATCAGAAGTTGCATTTATTTAGCACTTCATTAGATCAGAATGTTTTTCAGTTCTCATGCAGGTCCATCAGAGAGGAACAGAAGAGGCTAGAAAACACAAGCTACAGTAGATATGCTAGATGAAACAAGTGTACAGAATCAAATCGAAACTGAGCTAAAAACTAACACTCTATTTTAAAATCTGCCTTTACCAAATTGCACATCCTTCACATCTTAAAAAGGGGTTGAAAATTGAGAAGAAATCTGGAGTTAATAAGAAAACTAGCAGCTGAGCATAAATTAGCCAAACGTTATGTCAAACCAGACACAAGAGAGATTACTCAATCTTTTTTTAATGTTATGCTTTTAAAAATTAGTCAGACTGTTGAAATTTCTACAATTCAATTGCAAATTACTTAGGGATTATAAGGGCATTCCATGGTTAATGTTTTATGTCTTTAACCCCACATTCACCTACTCAAGCTGATTTAGGCCGTGGACAAACCTTTTGTGAAAACTCAATAAGTGTAGGGATGATTTCAGTCATTGAAGGATTTTGTAACTCCTTTATTCCATTGCTATTGATCTTGTTTTAAATGGAGGACAGGGGTTAAGCCTTGTGATGAGCAAAAGACATATTTTCTTGAGGGCAAGTGTCTAGGGCAACTTGTTGGTCGCTGTGTTTAAACCAGAAAGGCTATGATCACGTTGTAGCATCCCCAAGGGAACAGGGTGGGTGGGGGGTGGTGGTTATATATTGAACAGTACTGACCATCTCCTCTCCATTTTCGCTTCCACTCTCCACTCTTTACACCATAAAGCTGAGGAGCACAGGAGAAATTAAAACATAATGCAAAGGTCTTTCCACTTATTGCAGGGTAAGCTTATTGATGACCTGTCACATTAACTGGCTTTGGGGAAGAATTATAGCAACAATTTGGAATAAAGTGTGGAGAACAGAAAAAGAGAAATCATTAGATCCTTGGGCTAGTGTTATGAATTACATGTAATAGCCCCTCTATCCATTAAATCTCAATGGCAGAGGACACTTTCAGCAATCTTAAATAAGCATACACATACATGCACATGAACACACACACACACACACAATGCAGAGTGATTTTCATTTGCTGACATGAAGTTTTATTTGATCCTTTATTCATTTTTTTCCATGCTCATCTCCCTCTGGGGATTGTTGTGACAGCAACCTGCCTCATCCAGAACCATTCATTTCTGTGTGTCAGCCACCATTTCTACTGCTCTTGTTCTGCAGTTAAATCGCACCATCTTCTTCCAAGCTAACCAGCAGCATAATGTAGGTTATGACAGAGGATACCTACATTAAGGTGCATTGATACGGTCTTAAATCACCACAGGTGTAGAAATTCTCTTATCTTGCTGCTTCCTCCTATGTTGTATTTTATTGCTGTTTTGAAGTGGTTATGGATTTTGCTGATCGCAGAGCTGCTTTGATAGATTTACTCTTGCATGTGACTTAATGAATTCATATGATTAATTATCCTGCTTTGCTTATAACTTCATGCTGTTACCCTGCTGACCACAATTTCTTTTTATTCTGGGAAGAGAGGGGAGGTGGTTGTATATTCAAGATAATGTCCAAGTCTATGTGCAGGCTTTATTGAATGATTAGCAGAAATAATTTGTTTTCAGAATCTAATTAATCCACTCTGACCCAGCAAGCAGTAATGTGCAAGGACTCACACAAACACACACATGGGTCTTGGTAACTTCTCCTCTTTCTGTCTTCCTAACTCTCACATGCATGGGTGCACGTATTCAAAAGTGTATGCACACATGTCTTTCTGCTACATCCTCCAAGGACTCTTTCATCTTGGCAGTAGGGCCAGCATTAGATGCAGATTGGTACATTTCCAGTCCAAGACGTAAAAGCTGGGCATAATGACTCATTGAACAAGCGAAGACTGCAGGCACGTTTTACTTTCTCTGGTTGCAGGCACTTGTCTTTTCTGTATCTAACTTTAACTTATCATCACTGCAGTGGAATTAATGTAGAGTCTTTATGTTTCACATTTAATGATATAATGTGAAGTGCTTTCAAATGAAAAAAAAAAAAAACGTTACTGGCCACATTGTTTTCATATAAAAAATGAAAAAAAAATGGATGTTACACATTGTAAAGTTTTCTTTTATTTTTTTCCAGTTGTACGTTTTGTACGTTTGTTTTTTTTTTTTTTTTTTTTGTGGTCAGAATCAATTTCCAGGTAATCGGTTCTATCTTATAAATGAGTGATTATCTCATAATTATGAAATAAATTTCATAACCGATGCAAAAAACTCAGTAATTACAGGGCTTCCAAAGATTTTCCGATCTTTCTCAAGAATGTAAAAATTGCAATTGAAAGTAACCCAGGCTAATATTGTCTATTTAAGAGTAATGATGTACTCACACACACACACACACACACACACACACACACACTCAAAGATTCCCTGACCCACACTACAGACACAAGGACACTGCAGTTCCATAGGCCATGCTTAAGCTGGCTAGTGCTTTATTGTTCTGAGCAACTGGAACCATTTCTTCACAGAGCCGTATATAGAGAGAGGAAAAAGCCTAATCCAAAAAAAAGAAAAAGATGCCTTTAGGGCATGAATTTCAATATTAACAAGTTTTAGACAAAGGATGTAAGAGAGTGAGAGGCTGAAATGTATGTTAAGCTACAGTATGTAAATACTATTTGACTAGCATGCTGATATGATTCAAGGACACTGCGTCTGATCAGTTGAAATTGTTAATTGAAAAGATGACTTTAGATGAAAGGCCGTGCAGAGGATGGTATACTGTCCCGAGAGATGCTGTAACAATACTTTATAGAATGTGAAACATCTCTGAACTTCTTCAGATGTTAACAGGAAATATGGCACTTGAAGAATGAGATAAGGACACATTTTACATACAGATATACAGTAAGTTGTCCATTTAACATGCAGTGTCATCCTCAACTGACCAAACCAGCCGAGTCAAACCTTTTTCTACTTCAGCTACTCAGCCGCTCCAGTCAGCTTCCCTTCCTAGATATTTAATAGAGTTCCCATTTACATTTTTATGCAAGAATGAAGAAACTAGAGCTGCCATTTTATGTATGATTTTGCAGGTATTACAGTTAGATCAGGCTAGTATGAAATAGAAGTGATTACTAGACTGAAGCAGGGGAGAGGCCTTTCTTGTAAGGTTGTCTCCAGCTGAGCCCTTGATTGAATACATGGGCTTTCACTTGAACTAATAATGTTCCTTTTGACCTAAAGCATACAGCAGCCATCACAAATGCTTACATTTTGATGTATAGTACACTTGGCAGTCTTTCAAGAAATGCGACAATATGATTAATGTCATTTAATCCGACCAGATATTATGGCTATATTCTTGCTATTTCCAACCTCAACAAATTCTGGAAAAAACTCACACAGTACTGCTATCACATATCCTCTCACAGTAACTCCATATGGAGCAAGCATCAGTGAAATAGATCAGATGAGGAGTTAGTGGGCCATTTGGTTCAGTCCACCCAAGCAGTGGCTCACAGAAGCCATGAACCCCTTTAATTTATTAAACAAGCCCAATTCGCAAGGCCAGACGACAAAGAGAGTGTTATAAATATTAAAAGAGGAGTTTGCTCTGCCACACTCTCATATTAAATCACACAGAGAAGAATGTATGTGCCCTTATTAAAAGATAATGTGTTCAGGAGCCATAAAAATGTATAACCCTCCACTCCATATCCCTCTCCTCCTTGTCTTCTCTCCTTTTCCATCTTGCTCCGACTGAAACTTCAACCTCTTCCTGTCCATCAATCTCTATTTTTTTAATTTCCTTTCTATGTGTGTCTTTGTACACCCTTGCTGTATTTTTTCTTTCTTTCCGCAAGTAGCAGTGGAGGAGAACAGAATACATAAGCACACTACATAAACCATGTTTTGCACTTAAGGGCTAAGGCACTTATATTTATTGAATGTATTTACACACTGTAAGCTATGATGATTTTATAACTCAGGCTTCTGTTGATTCATGGATATCAAGTTATCAAGTATCAAGTTAGAAAATATAATAAGGGTATAAAACACTTAACCCTTTTCAGCATGAATGATGCCTTAAAAGAGTACACTGATTTACAGCTGCAGTTCTTTAATATATATGCATGCTCGGTATGTGGCAAACAACTGCCACTTTGACAGTAAATACAACTAATACTGGATCTCTGGAGCTATAAGGAAGCAATAGCATATATTATAAGAAGTCTTTTTACCAAAAATGTGGCCAAAGTTATGGAATATCTATATTTAGTTTTTGGAACATACAGCAGTAAAAAAAATAAGAGGATTATCCAACAGGATGTATTGACACTTTGACACTTTTTGCCTCAACTTGAGTTCACCATTGTAATCCATACAAACTGACTTCAGTGGTTATTCTCCACGAGGGCACAAGTTAAAACCCCCTCAGAACAACCTTTCAATTCTACTCGGAAAATACATTTTCAGTTGAGTGTCCCTCCAAGGTCAAAAGTGACGCAGAATAACTGAGATCAGACAGCATGTTCTAGATGTGTCAGAGGATTTTACTTACAGCCTGACCACTCAGACATGACACCAGCGTATCGCGCGGCCGACGTGAGTAGCACTCAGTAGGCAGACACACCACTGTATGGTCATGGCTTGTTTGTGCTTGCAGCTGGGTTGTAACAACCGAACTGAAGCGCAGCAGTCAGTCAGTCAGTCAGTCAGTGTGCATGATGGAAAAAAAATAAAAACACACACTACCCTGACGGATAGAGGTGAGGAGACACAGCCATGTGTGTAACTAAACGCCCGAGTCCTCGCCCTGCTGGGCCGCACCGGGGGAACATTCCTCTACTCTCTGCTCCACCGACCAAGCAGAACTGCAGCACGGTGAAACCACTCTAAGCATGTCTGTGTGCACGAGCGTGTGTCAGTAGGAGTGTGTGTTTGTCCACTCGGAGGCAGCGAAGTGCGACGGCCTGGTCACTCAGACCATGGAGAGTTATGGAGCAAGAGCAAGCCAGCTGTTCAATTTGGCCACATGGGTGGACTCAGAAAGAAAAGGAGAATACTGAAGAGAAAAAGTGTCAATATACAACGTGTGCTGTATGTCTAAGCCACCCTTCTATCACTGCCTCCCCTGCCCTGGCTTTGCCGTATTTTAGCTATCACGAGTCCCCGTACACACACAAATACAGGCACAAGGTGACAGGGTTGTATATGGCATGCCTTGGAACTCAGAGGATAATGAGACAAGTGCTAATTTCTCAGGTGTCATGGACTGATATGAATAATACAGGCTATTCCGTTACCCATCTCCCCCATTGCTGTCACTGTCAACTTTTTTTAGATCCACCCACAGTGGGTCTGTGCAATGTCAGTGTCACGTCCTTAGTCTTGGCTTGAATCACCTGAAAGTCAGACTTTTTGGAAAAAAAGAAGTGAAAGGGTTGAATTGAGGAAATAAGCCATCGCTGGAAAAAACAAAAACCTTTGATGGGTTTTTGCATACGACGTGAACGAGCTAATCATGCTAATCTTCACTCACTCATAACTCTTACTGTCATTTCTACTGTTTTTCCAGCTATCTAACACTTAAGTCATTTTCCTAACAACAAACCTCTCTAGCTAAGAAACAGAAAAGGATTGATCTTTCCTTTTTTTTCCATCTGATGATTTATTTACTGTGTACAACTATTCTACTGCTGCCCTGGTTTGCATGTTGGGGACTCCTGCGGCACCATGGGGGTGGTCCTGAATTATTCACATCTTTTTTCTGAGTCATTCTTTCACTCTCTCTTTCCTTCATTTTGCAGGGCGAACGTGTGTCTGCCTGTAGCTGCGCTTTGTACCAGTGTGGTGTCCATCCCTCCTCCTCTCTCTCTCTCTCTCTCTCTCTCTCTCTCCTAACATTCTCAGAGAGCTAGGCAGATTTTCTTTGACTGCATGATGTATGAATGAAATGAAAGAATAGTCATTAGATGAGGAATGAGCTTGGAAAATCATCTCTTCCTTTCTTGTACTTTTTTGTATTGACTGCCTTTTGCTGCCAATGCCATCATCTGCTCCCTTTGTTTCTTTCTCTGTGTCCACAGATCCCAACGCTCTGGGGAAACATGGCACCGACCATGCCTTGATTGGAGGAGTGGTGGCTGTAGTGGTCTTTGTCACCTTGTGTTTAATCATTGTTCTGGGAAGATACCTGGCCAGGCATAAAGGTATAATCACAGTGGACCAGACCTGAATCTCTCAAGGCTCAAGGAACTAGTGGAGCATATCCTTCTT
The DNA here is from genome assembly GCA_016859345.1 of Istiophorus platypterus. Lineage (NCBI taxonomy): Eukaryota > Metazoa > Chordata > Actinopteri > Istiophoriformes > Istiophoridae > Istiophorus > Istiophorus platypterus. The sequence continues at coordinate 11,872,070 of CM029129.1, read as the reverse complement.
GTCCCAGTAGACACCAGAGTCCTTCCCCGATTCCTAAGTTACAGATGTATGACATATCTATCTGCAGTCAAAAGGGTTTGAGACCTGCACATGTAAGAAGCCTTGATGGAGATGTGCCTTTGATCAGTGGCACACAGCATGATGACTAGTGCATACATAAAACACATTAAATTATTATTTTTTTCTATTTTCAAAATAATTCCAGAAATGTCACTGCATTTATTTCCAATACAATACTTATATTATCATTGCAGTGGAGACAGGGCTATGACATAATTTTAACTTAACCCCATGTGCCGATTGTTGCGTTTTTGGTCAAAATATTTACTCCTTCTTCCCAGAGTTATAACTCAGTCAAACCTGAATGAACAGACATGATTCACATATTTTTAGATTTGGTGTGACCTAAACTTTCTGAGGACATAATAATAATAATATCAACAAAAACAACAACAACAACAATAATAATAATAATGTCATCGTTGTCCATCTCAAAATATATGTCCATGAATCCACTTAGAAGTTAGAAAAGATTGCTCCCTATTATGCCACAACTTGCCTGAGAAACATCACATTGTGTTCTTCAGTATCTACAGTAATCCAGTGACAGTTGTCTGTACATCCATGGGTGCATTGCAAACTGAAACTACTGATAGCTAAAACAACATGCTTTAAATGGTGTCAGTTTGCCAAAATGTGAATGAATGTAGGCCAAAAAGATTTATTCATCTTAACTCATGGCAATATTACACTTCCTGTTCAAATCTACCAAAGTAGGAAGGCAACTGTAGATCCAAAATGTTGGGCATCTCTATTCGCCCAGAAGCATCAGAATCCATTGATATTAACTTTTTTCGCGGTGCACTATTAATGTCTTTTTTGACTTTTATATTTGTTTGTGCACATATTTACAATAAGAGTAAAGCAAATTCTTAAAAGGTTTGAACATTGTGTAGGAGAGGTTGGAAGCCCAAAATAGCTTATAAAGAAGCTCAGAAAGTCCCATCACCATAGTATAGTAGAACTCACAAATTTTTCTCGAAATAACAAAGATTGGCTTGGCTAAAATATTTATCTGCCCTGGTAGGAGAGAAAGAGAGAGAAAAAGAGGAAAAGCAAGAAAGAAAAGGCCTGGGGTTCCAAGTAAATGGTCATTTTCCAACACTGATGCTACAAAATTGAGTTCTCATACTGAGAGATGCATCACATTATTTGGAGGTGCAACTTTAAGCCTTCACTACCAATACTGAGAACACCAAAGGTGTTTGTTGATCCAGGGTTTTACACACCTACCCTCTGCTGTATTTACATATCCTGTACTTTCCTAGCTTCTTATCATTCTGTACATGAATAATGTAGCATTAATGATGCTGTCTTCAGATGTGTTTTTTGCCTCAGGCAGAAAACACCATACAGGGCCGTTCAATATTTGTTTTTCTTGATATTGATTTTTTTTTTTTTTTCTGTTTTTTGTTTTTGTTTTCTCAGGAACGTACTTGACAAACGAAGCCAAAGGAGCGGACGATGCACCCGATGCCGACACAGCCATCATCAATGCCGAGGGCAACCATGCACACGCAGAAGAAAAGAAAGAATACTTCATTTAGACTGCAGAGGGAGCTGTGCAGCTCTCTGCTTCCCGTTTTCCTCTTTCGGTCTCTGTATCTCTTTTCTCTCTTTCTGTGTCCCCCTTTTCTTCTCCACCTCTGACCACTGCTCCAGGTCCTGAACACAAGGAACCCGTAGGCAGGCCACAGACAGAGAAGTTCCCCAAGTGTTTTCCCGTTATTGCCTTTTGTTGAGCCTATTTCTATCATTTACATCTTGTCTTTTATTCTTTTCTTTATTGTTTTGTTGTTAGCTTTTGACCCAAGTTTTCACAGGCAGCTTGCCATTGCTGCTGAAGTGGTACCCTTTGTCATATTTTTCCTCATCTTTGACATGAATTCCTGGAGATCTGTGTATCTATCATGACTGCTTCTTTCATTACCCTGTGTTCGTCTTCTCTGCTGCATCCCTCCAGACAGACACCCAGACACGTATTATATCCCCTTTGTTCACACACGTCCACAAACACATATCATATTTCACATCAACACGGTGCCTAAAAATACAGACGCCATTGAACTTCTGTCAATGCCTTCATGTATCGTCTGTCAGTAGCAATGTAAAATGCTTTGTAGATGGTTAACTGGACCATCATTTCATTGCTTAGCTCACAGCTTTTGATTATGCATTGCGTCTTTTTTATTTGAATGAAGATCTGTGCTGTTTACGCCTTATACATGTCTATCACACTGAATATGGTACTTTTAGATGCTCCACCTCTCCCAAACCCGTCCCCTCCAAATAGACTTGTAATTAAACAGTTGACCCATTGTAAGATAAGAGGAAGGTTTTGTGCAACACTGTAGCAAGGTTTGTCAGACAAGTGTATAATATGATTTGCATTATTAGGGTTAGGGGTGATAAAGGGTAGTGTGGTATTGTTTATAGCAGAAAATACACACCAAAAATATATGAAAGATGCTACATGAAGTGTTGCATCAAATAAACTCAATCAGATCTATAAAACCATTTGCTAAATCTGCTGTCTATATGTTCTTTTTTGTGTATATACCTGCACTGTCTAGGCTTTAGCAAAACACCAACCCCTTCAGCGTCCTCTTGAGGGCTTACAGTAGTTTGTTATTCACATGAAAGTGATCAGGTGTACAGAAAGAGTCAGTCTCCTCTCTCTAAAAGCTGTATAAATTGTATTGAAGTGAGTTTAGCTTTCCACTTTGAAGATTTCTGTTTATGTTTATGCCACATTGAAATAATTCTAAGTCTTAGGGACCCTGTAAAAACAAGTACACAGTTACAGTATGTAAAGGAGTTTTAGTGTTAAATTAATTTCTCTCATTCTTTCAGTAATGCCATTTTGGGTAATACCTCTTGTAAGCATGAGGTCCAGGCAGCTTTCCATAATGGTTTGGATACAAATTTCTGCTCATTTACTGGCTCATAGATAAAAAAAAAAAACAATCATTTTATTACTCTCTAAAAATAGAAAAACAGCAGTTTGACCAAAATCAGTTTATTTTTGTTTGTATTGCCACCAATAAATTTCTGTATAACAAGTCTCTATTTGAACTGCAGATATCACCAACACGTCATATCATACACACCCACGTCCTAAACTGCATAACCGATCTTATTTCAGTTTTGTCAGAGTTGTTCTCCATGAATTGAATTTTGATTTCTATTTCATTTGGTCTTCAAGAAAAAAAAAGAAAGAAAGAAAGAAAAAATGACATAGTGTGTGGTGCTGGGTTATAAATCTGTGGGGGCCTCCTTTCCAAACCTAAAAGCTGAAGACAAATAGAGAAGCACAAAAATGCCTGAATGAGTAACTGTATTCCTTTGCCAACAACTACATCACCTTGGTCCCTCTATTTAAATGCGTAGTGGAAAGATGACAAGACGGTCTCTGATTTAATTCTGGAAAAAAAAAAAGATACACTGCATCTTTTTGAAAATGTAAGCTGAATCATGTTTTTTATTAAAAAAAAATGTTTCTAATAATTTTGGTTAAATGGTTTTAAGCTCCCTGCTGTATATCGTGTCTGCTAAAATGTGCTTGATTGTGAAAATTGCTGTTAAATTCTTGATTCCAGTATTCCTTTAAATTTGTATATTAGCCAACTTATCTATTTACTTTTTTTTTCATTTTCATAGCATAATCCTTATTAGAAATCTTTTAAACAAATGTATTTTGTTTTGGCACAAGGCATGTAAATAATGTGTGAGAACTAAACTTTGGTAATACACATTAGCATGTTTTTTGTTTGGTTCTTTATCATGCTTAATTTATTTGAACCGAAGTTATTTAAAAGAGAACCACAATGACGGTATATTTATAACTTAACTTGGGAGAACAATGGCTTCTTGTGTTTGTGGCATGCTCTTAGGTGCTACAAATCTAAAGGCTTTGGTGTTGTAGAAAATATCAGTATCAAAAAAGACAAAATACAAAATCCAGTGAAAAGATTATGGAATAAAAAGATTCCGGTGTCCTGTACAGTGGCCTATTGTCCACAGAAATGGAAGAAAATGTGCATCTGTCTTTACCAAATCCTTAAAACACAAATTGCAATTGAGATACAATAAAAGAAACATTACTTTTATGTAGGAGTCAGTGAAAGTTTCACACAGACCAAGCGAAACATAACATATGCTAGTTAACAAGTTCTGTCTCTTTTCATATGTCCCTGCTCTTCGTCTTGCATCAGTTTTCAGGAATTTGGCTGATTTACTCTCCTGTGAAAGACTGATAAACACTGTGGCCCCTGAAATGAAAGACTTAAAGGCAAAGCACTAATCTACTAAAAGGGTGCAAATTATTACCAAGGGCAATAATATAGTAGGCCCAGCTGTCTCCAATTCAGTGGCCAATTTACAACATTATGCAAATGAGGTCAGTAAGTAAGGTCTTTCCCGGTGTGTTATAACTCAAGCAGTGATGGAGTGAATCACAAGTTGGGAATAATTTGATCGATCACCTCGGTTTTTACCTATCACCACTGATGAAGCATTCGGGTTGCATATAAATCAATACTTTTTTGTTTAATACAGATGTTTTCCTACAGTTTTCATATTTCACAATTTTAGTGCATCTCAATCAATCAATCAACTTCAGCCTCACCACAAACCTTCAGTAGATCCAGATTAAAGTGTTTTAGACTGGCTCTGGTCTTTAGAAGACTTCTATATTACATTTGTATAAATACATCTATCACAGTGATGTTATATCTTTTTTTTTGGTTTATTTTTTCACCTAGTTCTTTTTATTAGTATCTTAAATTCACATTTCCTGTTGCTTTATGTCCGTCTATCCTTCTCAGAAATAAGATAGACTAATAGTTGAATAGATTGGTTAATTCTGAATTCAGAGAAACAGGCCGTTTTATATTAGATGAACACTCATAGATAAACAGGTCTGCAGTGATGAGTCGGTGTTTGTATTAGAAATGAAACAGGTGCCATTTACTAAATTATGCACTCTGACTAATTTCATGGATATCTCTCTTAGTGTTTGTTTGTTTGTTAGTTTTTCTTTGTTAAAGCCACTTGGAAATATTTGGTTTGACATGACAGTAATGAGCTAATTTGTTGAAAATGGCTTTTTAAAATTGTTAGACCAAACCTGAATTTTTTTTTTAAATTTCTTTTCTTTTCTTTTTTTTTAAAGCCTGGCACATACCATCATGCACTATTTTACAATGATAGAATCAACTGTAGCTCTCTTACATCTTAGGGTCAGTTATCAGTCCTATTTCTTTGTTGTTATCGTTTGAAACTAAGCTTTAAACTTGTTGCCTCCTTGCTTTACCATATAATATTCATTAGTTTGATTAATATCCATAACAGCATGGGCCTCTAATTTCATCCTGGCAGAAAGACAGTGACAGCAATAACATAGTCACAGTGGAATTTTCACTGGGCACAAGTCCATTCTTTAGACTTTTTTCAGTTTGGTAATTTCCTGGCTCCAAATCAACCAGCTTTCTTTGCCCCGTAGGTGGGTGTGCTGCAGCTGAAGTTGCATGTTTCTGCAGATCATGAAGTGCATACTGGTAGTAATTTGGCATAGAATTGCATACAATTTTGTGTATTATTTTCAGGTTGGTAAAAGGAAAATAGAGAAGGGTTCAAAACCTCAAAAAAACCCTTAATGCCGACTAAGTTTAGCCTCTTTCATTTATATTACTTTTTTAATCTAAAACAGATTTAAATGCTCAATAAATACATTGTTTAAATGTGACTAAAGCAGTTTGTGATGGCTTAGATTGATGGGTGATTTATACCAGCACTGTTGCACAAGTGCTTGTAGACTCAAGGATCATTATGTAAACCTGCAGTCATCATGCAGCAGCAGGAATCACATGTGGGCTCCGGGCAACAAAAAATAATCATAAAAACTAATTTTATCATTCTTAAAGCTACTGTCAATGTCAACTCAGTGTACTATCTTAGACAAGGATACAGTGGACTATATCATTATCTTATAAATCTCTGTAAATGAAATTCAGCAAAAAAAAGGGGGGGGGGCATCAGAACATCCTCAGATGCATATTTGTTTACTCGTGCCTTGCGACTGCATCTCCGTTTTCAGTTTTCCTCCTTTTTTCCTCCTCCTGCCTGTCTGCTTCTTTAAAAGAGAGATGAGATGAGCTGATGTGATTGGTGATTACTGAAGCTTGTCCAAACTGCACTTGCTGATACTGCATTGTGTATTCATCCTGCTAAGCCTTTTTCGCCACACTGCACTGCCCCTGGAGCACATCTGGTCACAAAATACTGCAGTTTTTCAGGCACACTAGCAAGTTTACGCTGGCAACTGCGCTCGTCCTCAGCTTCAGGAAAATTAGAGGCCTATTTAAACAAAAAATAGAAACACTGAATCCCTGATTGTAAATGTATCTAAAATATTCCCTTTGTTAAATGTATTGGTTTACATTTTGTTTTAACTCGTGCTTTTAATGGTTTTGTTTACCACAGCAGTGATGATAGCATGACATGGCCCAGTCCAGTCCTGTCTCTCCTCCTCCGACCCATCATATGTCTTTGCCCTTTATTTATATTTGGCTTCAGCGCACTTCTTTGTTCCTCTGCAATATCAACACTAGAATCAATCAGCCCAGTCTCCATATGGTCACAGTGATGACAACATGAGACACAGTCACATTTAGTGATGTCCTTCTCCCTTTTTTATTTCTGCTTATTATATCTGCTTCTTTTGTTTTGCATCTCAGGAATATTTTTCATTCGGACATGTTTTTTTTTTAGTTTTTTTTGTTTTGTTTTTTTAGATTGTTTGTTTTCTGGCTTAAAAGCGGGACTTGTGAGCACCTCTCACTCTGCCAGTCCCTGTATGCTGACACCATGTATATGTTGAGTTTAAGACTATCACAATGTTAATAAAAATTATTCAGTGATCCTTCAGTAATTCTGTCATTTTGCTGTCATTGGGATATTAGAATTAAGACGCTGTTTTTTGATATGATCACTGACTTGAAATACTGAGATTTAGAAATATGCTGCAAATAATCATGAGTTTCAATAATGATAGAGGTTGTGTTTATACACAATGTTATCGAATTTTAGCTTATGGTCTGTAAGCATTTCAATGCTTTTGTCCTCTTGTTTTCCTTGTAGCAACATACATCTTTATGTATATCAGTCCTCAGATGAAAGGAGTTGTAACACTATCACTCACTAAATACAAATTATCCACAGTAAAGATCAGGATTAGAGCTAGACACGTTAGATCAGCTTCTGATGTACCTTGGTGAAAAAAAGGGTTTCATATCAAGCTGTACTGAGAGAGCTTGATTCGATATATAGCATCATAATGGAGGTGTTTTTCTCCCATTATCTGTGGGATTTATTATATTTAATTTAGAGGTTTGTTCTCATGTATGAAATGGAAATTGTTGAATAAATAGTTGCCAGAACAACTGTATAAGCCTGATTCAATGTTTTAGTCATCTTTTTTTTTTTTTCTTCTGGAAGCCTCATGCCTCGGTATCTCTGAACTGAGAGGTAGACATTGATGATACAATATAAATACTGCGGCTTTGAAGATGTCCGAATTCATGAGCATCGAAGCACCTGCACAGAACATATTCACAAGCAAACACGTGCATAGACCCATGCTCATGAATTTTTATTAACGAGAATAATTCATGTTGTGTTTTAGTTCCCCTCTCTGTGCTCTGTGGTGGTGCCATTAAATTTGTCATATGGAGTCTTTCTCCTGTCTGAGCAGTTCTTTCCTGTATTAGTTCATAGACCATACAAAAAAAAAATCAGTTACAGACTGTGGAGCTTGAAAAACACTGAGGAAAAAAACTTCTTAAAGTTTCTCTCCTCATATATTTCTACATTCATATCCACAATGATCCACTCAAACCAATTCCAAAGAATTTAAAGGAAAACATAAGGTGGAATAATATAGTTCAGTTTCTAAAAGAAGCTCTAGATATCGAACAAGTATCACAAGATGCCCTTAAAAGTAAGACACTTGAGCATGCATTGTATTATGGTGAAATGATAAGATATATATGTATTAACTTGTAAAAGCCTTTATTTCTTGGGGTCTTATTTCAGGTATTGGCTTTGGATAAGCCAATGATGTTGGTGCGAAGGGACAATCCTTTAAATCTTGACTCTTACTTCCATCTTTTCTGTTCCAACAGCTTCAGGAGAGTGAATAATGGGCATAACTTTTAAGAAAAGTTGGAGCACATGAAGAGGGATATAAGAATATGAAAAGGGAGAGACTTAGAGAAAGTCTGGATGCAGCTGAACCTGATAGATAGCATGGAGACATATCTGGCCTTTTCGGTGATTCAGAAGATGATGACTGAGTAAGTAATGGCAATAAAGCATCATGTTAGACTGCAGAAAGCAGCTGCACTCAGCCCACCTGTCAGGAATAAACACAACCTGGAGAGGATTGAGTATCTGTAGCTTAGGTGTGATTCTTCTGATGAAAAGTGAGGGGTCAGTGGAAAAAAAAATAATTTACCACTGGATCAATCAAAAGCATTTGATGACAGAAATTGCTTTTCATGCGAAACATTTTTCATTAATATTCATGTTTTGTTTAGTTTTTTTAAAACCCTTCCTTACTGTCAAACAGATTTTACTGCCAACAATTTCCAAAGTGTGTTCCCCTTGGGAAAATTATGTTTGAACTTTCCGAAATTTTCTGAAAGTTTTTCTCGTTTATATTGTTCTTGTTTTGTTTGAGGGTGTAGAAGAAAAACAGGACAGATGGAAGAGACAGGTGGGATGACAGGCAACGTTGGATTTGAAGCCGAGCAATAAATAAATAGCAGGCAAGATAGTCCACTGGGATGTCATATAAACCAAGTCCACCATTGTAATTTTATACTTCTATATTCACCACCTTTTCAATATGATGTTTCATGGCTAATCACACGCTAAATGTAATGGTAAAGTAAATCTTGCAGCAATGTCCCACAACTGTATAACCCCAAAAAGAAGATCTTTTTAATAGACCACATTCATTTCTTCAGAAAGGCAACAAATGAATACTCATCACTCAAGACTCATTACTGATAAAACCAAAAGCAGGTAGAGTTTGGACTTTCTCCAAATGCATACTTTTTGAATGTATGCCTCATTTCTTGCTCTCAGTTATTTTACTTCTTGCAATAAACATTGGATTTGTCAATATATTTCTTAGTGAAAAGAGGACAAGGAGGCTTAACTGGAGGTTTCTAAGCCATTATCTGCATTCTTTTCAGCAAAGGAACCAACTGGTGGTTTTGGCTCAACATTCAAATACATAATAAATGACTTTGAATTGAGCTTGTTACAAAGTGATTTGCTAATAAGGTAAAACTTGACTGTCATTCAAAAAAGCCCCAGAGCAAAAAGGGATACAGAAATGTTAAATTAGATTGTAGAAAGATGACAAAATATATTGCCCTCATCTTGCCAATTTGTGCTGCCCGTTTAAAATTTGTTGCTTTGTCACCACCGTTGAAATGACAAGGGTATTGAGCCAGATGGGAAGCAAGGGGGAGTATTGATTGATGCATTCATTTAGGTTTGTCAGTGTGCAACAGTTCCAGAATGAAAAAGAGCCCAGCCCTTGGCCAAGCAACAAAGAGACGAGTTAAACAGGTTCATGTACGCAGTTTTGATTCAAAGATCCAAAGATAATGAAATGAGCCATAAAACTAGTCATCAGTACAGACACATACCTCAGGTTTTCTTATAATGTAACTTCATGAATGTTTGTTGTTTAATAGATAACGTACTTTCCTGACTCATGGTTAACCTTGGGAGAGAAAGAAGACAAAATTATAGCGAAGGCAATGTCAATTACACGGAGGTAGACTGATGGATTTTCTGCAGAAACGAGAGAGACCTGATCCTGTATGCGTCTATTTTTGAAGGTAGATGGACGAAGGGCTGTTTAAGATAAAAGGTGCCCCCTCCATACACACACACACACAAAACTCTCACTAAGTGTCACTTTCTGAATGTGCTGCGGTGCTGAGCCTCACACCTGTCCAGTGCTGTCAAGCTGCCAGCTGTGAGAGCTGGAGCTGTCTCGGAGGTATCGGCCACTCCGTATGCAAATACATTCCTCTTCTTTATAATGTTGATTCACTTCGCCCACATCTCGGGGTTGACCCCTTTCAGTCCTTCAGGCTGATCCACTTCAGTCCATCCCTGTATCAATCCTAATCTTTTCTTGTGCCGCTTTTCTTACTTATATCACCTGCCTTCGACTCAGGCCCTTCAACTCATCTTTATTTTTCCTCTTCATCCCTCCTTCTCTCCTTCCTCCCCTGCGGTATCCTGTGTAGCCAGAACTCCATTTACCTTGCAGGATGATTCAATTTGGAAGGGATTGACCAGAGATGACAGCAAAGATGTTAGTAGCCTTTGATGTTCAGCAATTGTGCTGACCATGTGTAGCCACAACAACACTCAGACACAGTCCACAGGCACACACCCACACTGTGACCTGTTTGCTGTACTTTGAGATGCCATCGGAGAATTTGTTTGGAAAAAAGTCTTTGATGTCGACAAGCTGTACTTTGAGGGAATTTTCCCCGCATGAGTCCGTGGACACATTGAGATCGTCAAGCAGCTCTTTTCTGAAGCTCAGGCCAAAGGGCAGATGTGGTCAGGCGGGTGATCTCTAGTTAAGACATTTTACAGGCACAGTCACCTCATGTCAGGAAGACATGCAGCATAGCACTTTCATAGCTGATGAAAAGAAAGTTGGTTTTTTTTTTTTTTTAAGAGCAACAGTAGTTTAAAGGTTAAGTGTCTCATCTCTGCAGAAAGGTATCCTGTCGCATGTCGTTGTGGTTCAAATGGTTGAGCTGAAGAGAAAAAGTACAATTTTACATTTAATATACTCGTCAAAGAGCCTGAACATATTGTATTGGAAGCCAGTGATGACAACTCAACAACATTAAGCCTGAGCACAATGGTCAGAAGTGGCAGGTGTACATCATCACTAGTGGAGGTTATGGCTGTAACAAACAAACAAAAAAAAAAAACAATACAATAACTAATGTGTATTCACTCATCAAAACAAATAAGGAACAACTTAGGGTAATGGTTGATGTCACAAAATTCATAATTATGGAAGTAATAACATAGCCATTAGAAAATTAGAAGAACTTTGAGTTTTCGATATTATCTGTTAAAGCCGATGAGTAAATCGTTCATTACCTGCCATTCAAATGCCCTTTGGGCAAACATTGCCTTCCTCGTTCCAGGCTCCTCAGTGACCAAGAGGTAAAACGCCAGCTTGTTTCCTGGATACGTGTAACTCTGTGAGTGTGATATAACTGGCATAGCATTTCCATCTGTTGTGAACCTATTTATTTACCAGGCTAAATAAATGTTTACAAAAAAAAATGAAAATACTGCAGAATTTTACCCTAAATTATTACCATCCCTTATTGAAATGAAGAGCCATGTATGCAATGTACAGGTAAATTGCAGAAAGCTTTGGCTGTACTTTAATTTAATTTTGTTTTTTTCATTTCACACATCCATAAAAATTCCAGTGGTCTGAGCAAAGGGACTCCTGGTGGTTAGCAGTTGACAACCATGATGTTCCCAGTCTAACTCCAGCCTGGAACTTGTGTTACATTTCATCACCCTCATGTTTCTCATGTTTCTTGTCTTCTATTTTATGGTCATAGTATCCAAGAAAATACTTTAAAAATTATTTCAACAAAATTGTTTTAGAAACATTAAATCACAGGAGGTAATTTTACTGTCAATAACTCCGCCTCTAAAAAACGTGGTATATCATGATCATTTTTATTTCATTTGATAATATCTTATCATCTTATCATTTTATCATGATAATTGGCACAGCATTTGGTACACTGGTACTTAGTAAAGTTGAAAAGATGTGGCAGAAGTTCTCCAACTCCTCATTTCATGTGGGACAACATATCCATTAAAGCTGACATTCTGGACAAGAAACTAATAGCAGCTGTGCTGTTTCACATCTAAAGGGATAACAGCACAGAGCCAAAACATCACTGAATGTCTGTCCAAATGCCCATGAAGCTCACCTTATATGAGACACCAGAGTAGCAGGAGTATATCATGCTGGAATGTGAGCTTTATGGAGGATTGCAAAGCATTACTCGGCCTTTGGCTGGATGCTGCTGCGGTTGCAGTGATACTTCTAATTTATATCTGCTGCACAACTAATGGGGGATATAAAAGGCCTCAGGTCTGTCAATTTCAGACTTTGCATTTTAGGGCACAGCTCCAAATGTTGAGAATGCACGGTTAAATGAGAGTTTTGTCACAGTTAGCGTGATCGGTGCTCAGGTGGTCTGCATGGTGGTTCCTCATTAAAGAGCTGCAGAGTTATCATAGTTAATGAGAATTGATTACACTCTCTTTAAATTTTTGTTTTGTTTTGTCTCTGTTTAATGCACATACATACTGTGCCTATGAACACACACACACCACTTACAATCAGATCTGATATCTTCTGGTATGTAATTGCTGCAATTTCAAACCGAAAAGCATTGTGTCTTTCTTTGGCAGGAGCAATCATTATATTCCTTTGTCTTTCCCCTCCTTGTTTGAAATGGAAAAAACATAAGCCATCCTCACTAGACCTTATATTATGAAGTTTATTTTAGCATAGATTCTACCCAAAAATGTCATGAATAAAGTGTTGTGTCTGGTAGAAGAAAGGCCATTTATTTGTGTCCTGATCTAAACCATATTTTCATACTGATGCCCACATTCTTACCTCAAAGCTGCATTTGAGAATCAGTGTTAAGCGTTTAAACTTTAACTCTTTATTAGCTAAATGTTAAAGGCAACCTCTTCTATATTCAGGCCTTATCAAATAGTTTTCAAGAGTTTTTCCATTAATGTACATATTTTTCTAAAGAATCTTAAACTCTATCATGATTACTTTTATAGAGTCATTACCACTTTTACTATGAACCATACATAAACACTGAATTTTGCCTACTTTGCTATCACATATCCAGCATTGGTTTAAAAAAAAAAAAATTCACCCTATATAGAGAACTCACACGCAGACACCACCCAGCTGTAAGGATTAAAAAGGGTTGAAAAAGTTGTAACTCTATCAAAGGTTGGGGCGACAGGGTCACAATGAACCAGATGTTTTTCACTGAGCTCTGACTCCACATGCTTCTCAATTCACGCACACTACCCCCTCCAGTTTGGCCAGAGGTAATGATCTATGTCAAGAGAAAGGTACAACTTTACACCAAGGTACCACACAGGGGTCAGGGTCACCTTTAAACAGATGTTATGGCAGAGGCTGCTGTCAGTGCGTCAGGACATGGGTCAGTATTAAGCAGATGTTGCAGACCACGAGGGATTAGCATGTCACATCCTCTCCTAGACGACTAAATGATGCTGTCTCTGTCAAGAGACCCCCCACTAGCATGTGAAATAGCAGGAGCTGTCTCACTTCCTAGCAGCTTTTATGCTGTTGCCATGGTGTAGCTAGGAAATCATTGCTAATGTTACATATTAGGAGACAGTACTGTCAAACTCTGAAAAGAGCCCTGTTGACTCACGGCTGTCTTGACATTGAGCCGCTGTCAACCAGTCTGTTGTAAGGGTGGTCAATATTCCTCTGCAATTACTAAAGTATATAGCTTGCATAAAATAAGTTTGCTGTTACATCGTGTACGTGTAAGTGTGTCATGAATATTCAAAACATGTACATTGTGTGTTTTTCCTTCAAAGCCCCCGCTTCTTTGTTCCCAATTTGCAGTGTCTTTAAAGGTGCTATATGTATGGGACGCCAAAAAAGCACACATTTGCACACAGACAACAGCACACAGACAATAGGTTGATTTTTATTTATTGACTTTTCTATAAACACGACATTGAAAGGAGCTGTTGCCCATTAAGTGCACATAGAGGGACCCTGCACATACAGTACTGTGCAAAAGCTTTAAGCACTAAAAGCCAAGCAAGGAACCAATGAATTTTTTTTTTTTTTTTATTTATCGATAAACTTCATACCCAGTGCGGTAAACAGATGAAATTATATCAAATCAATATTTGGTGTGACAAGCGCTTGCCTTTAAAGGATGAGACTGTGTAGTACGTCATTCAGTGTTATATTATTTAAAGATCCTCCACAGATGCATTTTAAGAAATAGAAATACTCTGCTTTAAGAATATGTCTGATATTTTTTTCCTCTACAAAGTCCAGTTACAAATTCTTAAAATTACATCCACATTCTTCTCCCTATATGAAAAATTCAGAATATATAGTATGAATAAGTAAAAATTTTTCATTTCATATCATTGTTCATTTTATATCAGATTTAAGGTGAGCACAGAGAGAGAGATCCCCCTTCTGCAGACTGATCTGAAAGAAGATTTTTTTTAAGTGTCAAACTATGTATATGTGCTGTACATCCTTTCGCAAAGTAAAGATCAAACACTTGACTTTATTTATACAGTAAAGCAGATTGTAAGAGTTGTGATTGACTCAGGCATGAATTTAAAATATATAAGAAACAGCAGGGTTTGATCAAATGATCTTTGTATAAAAGCACAAAAGTATGTATATAATGCACCGTGTCAGGAAATCTATAATAAAATTAATAGAGTAAAACAAATGATACCAAAAAAAAAAAAACAAGTGAACTGACTTATTAGTCAGTCTTGGTAGTTCTTCGGTTGGTTACTGTTCTTTAAAAGTATGTTTTTTGCCCAAGGCTGAATTTCTTCAGAATTTCACTTTCTCCTGCTTACCTTGCAGTGTGCTGCTCGATGCTTCTATCTGCAGGAACAATTGCAATGAAGTGTTTCATCATTTTGTTCTAGCTCTTCCTTCCCAGTAGCACGAGAAACTCAGGAAGTCAAGGCGTCCACAGTGCTCACAGTTTTAAAATTAAAGATGTGTTAATATTTTTAATCCACTGAGACAAGACGCAAATCCAATTATGCAATTCGATTGTTTCGTTGTAAATAGTAAAAACAAAAAAAATTCCCTTCCCTGTATGTGATTCTTTCATGCAAACACATGCACTAATAGACACATACACAGCTATGATATGATTTAGCTCAGCAGTGTGCTGTTTATTAAAAAAATGGGCATACTGCTGAGCTCGACACCTCCCTACTGTTTCTGAATAATAAGTATTAACACTGTGCAATCTCCTCAATGAAAAATGCTGTAATTGAGCAATGATAGTTGCTTTGTGTGTATGTGTGTGTGTGTGGGGGGGGGGGGGGGTGTAGTATGTGTGACTGCTTGACAACAAATGCAACTGAGTTATAACCTTCTTTTGATTAACTGGATGGCTATATTGTATAGCAAGAACTTTATTAATTCATGAAACTATCGTGCAGTCACTCTCCCTCCATTTGGTGATTAATATATCTGTGACATAATAGAGAAGTGAATTCCCTTGGGAAAGATAGGCACTATGAATTCTCTCGATCATTTATCTATACTGTATATTTGTATGGCATGATAAATCAATTTGAATTATATTTCAAGTCTTACCAATCTCTACTTTGTATAGCATACATTATCTTCCACATTAATGCACACAGGATTGTAGGTATACCAACGCACTTTAAATTATTAAGTTTTCAAAACACACTTTCTTTACCAAAGATCTTTGCAAGTGAACACAAAGGCTGTTTAATATGAGACAACTTAAGTTTGAATGTAAGATATTACTTTTTGTATTTTTTTCCCTCTAATCAAAACAAAACTTGGCAAATATATTCATTTGAATTATGTCTCTCCTACAGTTGGGAATGGTGATGATTGATTGATTTAAAGATAAAAAGAATCTATGTAACAAAATGTGTTGATTCTCCTCATCTTTAGGAAATGACTCCATAATTGCTGTATATGGTATATGTACATGGTGTTTATATATATATATATATATATATATATATATATATATATATATATATATGTGTGTGTGTGTGTGTGTGTGTGTGTGTGTGTGTATGTATATATATATGGAGAGAGAGAGAGAGAGAGAGAGAGATATTAAATGTAAGAATGTTGTATATGTAAATTATCCTCCAGTTTCTGTAGTTGATAAAAATAATGATAAATCCACACAACCCTTAGTTATTCAAAGTGAAAGTGGTACATTTTTCCTCCTTACAGTCTATAAAAGAAGCTGCTTATGTCCTTTATGTTTCTTCCCGGTGCTGATTTTACTTCATAGCTCTACAGACATGCAAGACAGCACTTTAAAATAACCCAGTTTGAGAACTAAATAGATGCTCATGCAAAATATAGAGGGCAAAGGAAAGACTGAGTAAGTGAAAGAGAGATAAAGAGATAGAGATGAATGAATGAGGTGAGGGACTAAGAAATTTCTTTCCCTGATGGCGTGTCAAAATCACTTTTCACTAATGTCCCTCTTAACCCTGAATCTTTTACCGCACGCATGCACACACATACACACACACACACACACACACACACACACACACACACACACACACACACACACACACACAAGTACACAGACAGAGCCATTCATTTTCCTGAGCCATCTGGTCACAGCTTTTAAAGTCAGTTTAGTGGGACAGTGAACAAAGAAAGAAAGAGACAGGGGGTGGGCAAGGTGAACATGGGGACAAGAGCACTAACTCATCAGAGATGAAGAAGAAGCATATTGACCTTCTGTTCACCTTGTCATTAACATCAGTACAACTCATTAAAGGGATAGTTTAACATTTAGGGAAATACACTCATTCATGTTCCACCAAAAGTAGGATCAGAAGACAGAGAAGACCACTCTTATTAGGTAATCTCTGAATATGAAGCTACCCCTAGCAACATGTAAGCTCAGCTTAGCACAAACACTGACAGCAGCTCTGTCCTACCAGCACCTCTAATAAATGTATTTCTCAAAATGTCAAACTTTTTCTTAAATTTCACCTTTGATTATTTTTAAGCTTTGGAAAGTCCAAATAATCTTGTGGGCAACGTCAAGAGAAAAGTGTTGAGGCTGTGTGTGTGTGTGTGGGTGTGTGTGTGTGTATGTTTGTCTGGGGGGGGGGGGGGGGGGTTGCCGTTATAACGGTCAGACTAGCATCTATGTCAGCCTAACTACAGATCAGACAAAAAAATTAAATGGTGTGTTTTGAATTGATGTAAAGGAATTATCGATTACCATGCTGTGTACAATTCAGGAAATGCACCCAAATGAGCAGCTTTATCACGAGGCCATTCAGGACATGTCCAATTTCCTCTCACCAGTCATTGATAAGCGCTTTCCTTGCCTGTCACTCAGGACTTAGACTGATTCCCTCTCAGCTCATGAGCCCAATTTAGTCTCCACAAGAATCTATCACACGGCGATGTTATCTGCAAGTAACCTAATCTCCCCCTCGCTCCTCCATCAGTCTTTCCTTCAATGTCTCTTTCCCCTCCACTCCGCCTTTCTTGTTCTCTGTTTCTATATACTCCCTTCATTATCCTACTTGTACCTTTCGCTGATTTCGTATCCTCAGTCTCTCATACCCTGCTCTCTTTCTGGAGGTCCTCACAAACTAATCAAGTGTAGGGAGAACTTGACTTTGTATATCATATCCTCCCCGCTGACAAGGGATAAAGAAGAAAAATGTCTACATCGCCTACATATGAAGCCTTTCAGTAATGTGATGGATGAGTTGCATTTACCTTCAGCAAACTTTTTGGGACATTTCACTGATATGACTTGATTAATGGCCAAGCTGAGACGTCCACTACAAGAGGGAGGAGGGAATTTCTCCTCAGAAGATCTCAGATAAAACACTAAACGGCTAAATCTGTCAATCAGCCCCCTGATACCCATGTCAAAGCACACTGACTAGATTTATGTGTGATCTTCTGAACAATGACACTACACATAGTTTATCTCTTAATAGGAATTACACAACGTTTTTTGTAGGGATGAAAATGCAGTCATGGGACAACTGCATGATTTTCTGGCCCAGAGACTCATATTGTTTTGATAATGAATGCCAGAGATAAGAGAAAGATAGAGGAAATAAAAGACAACTCTCATAGGGGGACAGCCAAAGAGAGCCTAAAGACTCTAAACCTGAACAAGCTTGCGTCACCTGTCAGCACTAAACTGTAGGCAGGATATTAAAATCCTCAATTATGAAAATTAGGTTATTTAAGCCTGGATGTTGTGGAGCAGAGACCTTAATTAATCCATCTCTAATGGTCAAATGTCTTCTTAGCATCAAGGGAGTGAATATCCCCAGGGGTTTGTGACCTGGGAGAGCATCTTATAATATGAAGCAGATGTTAAACATAATCAGAGTTGCATCTTAATTTTAATGAATCCTGCTGGGTCGTAATAAGTGCCATTAAATACCACGCGGCACCAGACAAAAACGGTGGCAGAGGCGGCTTCAGATTATGTGAAAATATGGAGCAAATGAGACAAATGAGCGCGGTGATTGGGGCATTTTAAGGGTGTCATACTGCGGGAGACCAGACACCTTGTTTTAGTTAGTTAGATGCCCAAAACTAATGTCTTACTCGCCCCACTCTGTCCTGTAATCCACATCTCTTAATATGTATTGATCATAATTAGATCTTCTGACAGTGTATAATATGCGTTTAGATCTTTATTGTGTTCAATAATTAACTCTTAAAAAAAATAATGACACAGCTGAAAGCCAGTCGATTTCCAGCAAGTGCGGAGGCGATATTTGCGTAAATAATACTAGATAAAGAGCACAGTACAATTTTTTTTTGCTGAAAACAGAGTTTACCATTTTCTGATAGTATAGTATTTTACTTCACTTCTCTCTCTAGAAGTAATGTACTCACACACACACAATAGTTTTTTTTAACTTAAGAGTACCTTGCACTGATTTACACAGATCACTTGCAGGTTTATCCTACTTTTAACCATAACCACTACACGTTTAACTCCAACTCTTACCCTAGACTAAACCTAAAACCAAGTCTTAACCCTGAAATTTTATGGTCTACCTTTAGGGAACCAGCATGTGTCTCGAGTGAGATAATGTGAGGTATGATAAGTCCACATAATGTGGCTGTGTAAACTGATTTTGTCCCTAAACCATCATAAAGAAAAGTACACAGAAAACACGATGATGTTACTGACAAAAATTGAAAATAAGCAAAGGAAGGGGGAAAGTAGCTTCTTGACATTAAACCTTAAATTAATATAATCTAAAAAGAAAAAAAAACATCCTCCCATTTTTGTATGATAGACCTAAAATGTGAAATTACTGAGTTCATTGTCTCACTGAAGTCTCTCAAAATCAATTGCTATGAGAATTCTATCTGCCACATACAATATTAAGCATTATTGTTGTTCCATTTATCAATCAAAAACATGATGTATTAGATCAGTTTACATCAAGTTTTTTTTAATATAAAATAGATTTTTGATTCTGATTCTAGGGTGATTCAATATTATTTTGCTTACTTGGTTGTTGTAATACATCAAAAATTCTAATTTACTATTTTTTTTCTTCTCATTTTGCATTTAAAAGCTGGAACTGAGCTTTTCTCAGACATGATTAGGATAGTTAATAACCTTAGACTTCCACCACTATATACAAATGTCATCTTTCTCTTTGTCAGCTCAACATTTTAAGGTTCCTTTGAGATATAATTCAGTAGAGATGGACTGCCCCCTAATGCTTACAAGCAGTAAATTGGATTTGAAATAAAATCATGGATTATAGGATTAAAGTGCTGAGTCTCAGGTTTGACTCGAGGGTGTTAACGTCCATATAAGATGCAAAATTCAAAAAACTATTCCAATTAATGGCAATCAGCGACTGACTGATATTTGTATTCTCATACCCCACATAAAGTGCATGGTATGCACAAGCCGTCTGCTTACTAATATGCATGTGTGCTTGGGCCTTGGGTTATGAACTGTTAGTCCACTTGGGAAAAGCAAAACCAATGTAACTTTGGTGGATTATTTATGAATTAGCTCTGTATAGCTCATTTATGCTAAGGCTTGCAAAATCTATGTGTTTTTTTTTTTTTCTAATTACATAACCATTCAACCAAGACCCAGTTCAGCCAGGTCAGATTCATGATAGTGCCTGTACCTTGTCAGCAGCTACTGAACCTAGCAACTGTAGAAATTTATAATCATTCATTTAACAACATTTTTCACAGCTAAGACAAATTATATGAATACATATACATTATGTGTATGTGTGCATACATTATATGTTTAACTCATCATTTTGAGTAAATATCCCTCAATAATTTCTACAATTTATTTTCATAGGGAACAATCCATGTATATCCTTCAGGGCTGTTTCATTCATTGCTTAGAATGTGCAACAGATGTCTGTCAAACATGTCCTTGCCTTAGTCATGCGTTGGCCTGCCATCACCAAACAAGTGATTGCCCTGGTTTTATTCTCTCACCTCTCTTTCTTTTATTCCTCCGCATAGATCTCAGTCTCCATGGGAATAAAGCCATCTTAGCATGTCATGTTTTTTAATATCCTCCAGTGGCCCCTATAAATATTTATTAACGGTGTGCCATTAAGATAGGCCAAAAAGGGACCCTCTGCTAGACCATAAGCAAACACCTTTTGTTTAACTTCTGTGATACACTACTAGTTTAGAAGCCAAACAGCAAATGCTGTAAGAGAGCAGACATGCTCCAGCATCATGTAAGGACATTTGTACACCTTCACAAACATGTGCCCAGTCCTGACTGCCTATGATTTGCCTATTCATAACTCAGAACCTTGTAAGGAGACAGGTGATGTTAAGATTCTGAGGCAAAAAAATAAAAAGAAAGAATACTGATATCTAAATAGTGGGGGGTTGGAGGTGAAACATTGTTTGAATATTAAATACTGGCTTTAGAGATTTGAATAGGAGATGTATCTTGACATCATGCCTAGACATAACTTTAGGAATAAGTATACTTTAACAGAACTGTCATTAGTGCTACTGGAGTATACTATGTAAGGTTTTCAAGGGGCTACATAAACTTTGTCCTCTTTCTCTTCCTGTTCACGTCTCTCGCTTAGCTAAAACTCTTCCCTTTTCCCTGCTTCTTGCTCCCTGCTCCCTCCATCTCTCCATTTGGCTGTTGTACTTTCTGTCCTGCTGCGTTCTCCCTCCAAGGCTCTGTCTGCCCCAGTTTAAATCAGCTGCCAAAATGAAAGTATGTGTGTGTTTCAGTGTGCCTTTGCACCTTTTCTCGGCATTTGTGCATGTATTGTGTGTGTACAGTATGTGCTTATCGGCAGTGATGTTGAGCTATGCCCTGATAAGGTTGCACAGACTACTTTAGAAGTCATATGTCCATACTGGAGGAAAGTGAGCTAAACTACAAAAAGACACATTTAAAGCTGCTGCAGTAACACTGACCATCAATATTTCCACTTTTTTTGAGTTCAGAAGTTCAAAAGTGCAAATGAGATGTCAATGTGCCAGGCGGATGATTTACATCTAATCCACACATAATTATGCACAGTGCAGAGGAGGTGTCAAAATGCAAATGTGTCATTGCAACCAGATTTGAAGCTAAATATAAATCAAAAAAACATCAAGAACATTATCCAAAATCAATAAAGATCATGGGGGCAAAGAATCAAACACATGTAAGTTTAAATAAGCAAGAGCTATGTGCAAAACTGTATAAGATAAGCACCAAACATGGTGCAAATACCTGCAAAAACTTGTTTCTTCTGGACAACTTGAGCTTGTTTTACTGTGTGATTGCAATGCGAGAGTTTTGAACTGCCATATGGACAAATTAGCATGGAGTTTGGCAGCTTGGCCAGCTTTTCTTCCGGAAAGCTGGCATTGCATCAACAAATGGGTAAAATGTATCACAGTGAGCTTGATTTTCTATGCAATCTAGTAATTACCTAATCAACACATTGGCTACTTTCTTTATGTCAGTTTTGGGGATAGACATCATTACATCATATTGAGTAATGAGAATAAATCTTAATTTGTACTGCAAACACATTTATATGCATATCAAAACAGAGTGAAATTGGCACTGTGTGTGAACAAAGTAAACTAGTTTTCTTCATTCTTAAATTTCACAATTCACATGAACAATATCATACAACAAGACAACAAGTGGCGTGTATTTATCAGTATTGCTTTGGTGAAGTTACAGCAAAGGCAACTTCATGTTCCTTTCTACTCAACAGACATATTACTTTAAAGTAAAATACTGTTCTACACAGTAAACTCCAGATAAGGAAATATGAGGATTTTAAATGTCTCTTATTACTTTGAGTTACCAGCGCCCCATCTGTAAAACACTGACCTTTTATTACATTTTTAATTTGTAGTTGTCCATGCTACAGATGGCATTATACAACCAAATCTGATCTCAAATTCCTTATCCAAAAACTTCTTTAGGCAGTGACAACCTTCCTTTAAATTTCTTCAGCAGATTTGGATCGAAACACCAGTTATTTAAAGAAAAAAGGAGTATTAAATTGTCATTTTTCCAAAAAGGGTAAAAGAATGAAAAAATGTTGGAAAAAAAGTTCCTTTTAGTGGCAGATGGTTCAACAAGCAAAAGACTGAAAAATCACTTTGAACATGTTTTAACACTTCAGTGGTCTTAAGCAACAGCGAAAGCCTCTGAAGAAGCAAATATTCTGTTTGTTCATGAAGCAAATAAGTTTATAATGTCATTTTGACATTAAGAAACACTGATAATAACAACCAAGCTATTATTAGAACATTACCAAGCATCTTGAAAATGGTATTTTGTGGATAATTATAATAATTAATGATCAGATTAATCTGTTTATGGGGTAATGCTGCAATAAGCAATTAATATTTGTATAAATTTGCTATTGCAGTCTTTTAAACTTTTACATCATATGGCTGAACAGGTTTTCTTTCAGTAAAGTTCTGGTCTTCAACAATGTCTGGTCTTGAAAAATGTTAAAGTGTGTTGTTTCTTTTCATGCAAGGACATGTTTTACTGAAAATAATCAGCTGTGGCATTTGGAAGAGAGTTTTTTTTTATTTTTTTTCTTGTGGCTACAAAGTGGATCATGTGCTAGAGCAGGTGTTGCCTTAACCATGTTACCTCCAGACATTGTCTGTCAAAAAAAAAAAAAAATTTAGAGGAAATTTTACTGTCTAATCGAAACTTATTTCAATCTTTCAGCAAGATGAATACTAATAACCAGACTGCAGGCAAGACTTAGATGTGTTTTATAGCTCTCCTGATGACTGTAAAAGTAGCTGAGGAGAAAAATGATTACCCCATCTGTCTGAGGAACATGCAAATCAGAGAAGGTCAAGGGAGGGTCACGGGCAGGGGTCAAAAATATTGTACAAAAACTATGTAAAAGAAATTGTGCCATCACCAGGTCTAGGAAACATATTCTTTGAGTGGAATTTGAAGCTATATGATCAGAGCCAATCTAGAGATTATTTTTACATCTGTACATACAGTAAATATAAACCAGTAGGGGTAAAGTCTATGAGAAATTTCAATAAGGTAATTGTAGAGAGACACAAAGAGAGACTAACAGTACTTAGTGCTGCAGGGATACTGTATTTTTGCAGACCAACATGGAAGTTAGCGTCACAATGGTTCCATAATTTTTCATTTGGCTTTTGGATTACTGCAGATAACGAGCTCTGTGACTAACAAAAGTTTACAATACTTCAAATTTTGTTACGCAAGGTAATTTTCATAAATGAATCTGTCCTTCATGCTTTGTTACTGAAACCCTGTGGTGGGGTTCGTGTCAGAAATACTGTCAGTCATTCTTTGGCCTTAATACAATTGAGATGTCATACTCAAGGTCACGGAAACACTTGTTAAAAATGACACTGCAAACAGTAATACACAGTATGTACAGTGTCATCAACAATATGCTAAAAGTTTAGAATGTAGAGAGATGCAATATAATTTTGTTATAATAAATTCATAAAACACTCCTGTGTGTCCTTATTTAACTTTGACCAATACAGATTCACTTTTCGTCCACAGAAATATCTCTTGCAACAAACTGGATGGCGAAGAAGGAGATAAAAACAACATATTTTATTTTTATTGGTTCACTAAGTGCATACTGACTGGGCAAGATAAAGTACCCAAAAAGGTGAAGATTTGGGGCTGTTTGCATTAAAGCACTATAAATTAACTGATTTTATTCTGGCAAAACCAAAATGCGGATTACTACAGTCACAGTCTAAATGCTTCTCTTGTTGATTCTCTTCGACTCGAACTTATTGCACTAAAATTCCCATTCACATTATCACAGACGCTGGTTCATAGTCAGGCTTATAGAAATAACTTGACTGTGGAAACAGATTGGTATTGGAAGTCTAGATAATGTACAGTGTGTGTGTGTGTGTGTGTGTGTGTGTGTTTGCATGTGTTTATAAGAGCAAAAGAGAGGGACAAAGAAAGGAGGAGTATCTGCTTGTGGTTCTCCCCCATCTGTTCACGCATTCATGCATTCATGCATGTGTGTCTATGTGTACTTACGTGTGAATTTGATTTTTGTGTCTTCTGCATGGAAATCAACAATAACATTATAACCCAGGGGAGCCTATTAAAGCGTAGGTCTCTTCACTGTGTGTATGTGTGAGGGTGTATGTCTGTGTTTAAAAATAGGAGCCCTATGTTAGAGTGATGGGTGAACTTCCCCAGCTTACTCAGGGGGGCTCAATTAAAATGAGGATTTTTTTTTTCATTGCACTTGCCTCAAATGCAGTACAAGGACTCAGGTGAAGGCCGCAACCATAGTGTATGTGTGTCTGTGTGTGTGTGCACTTGTGAATGTGTGAAATATCCAGAAAAAGAACTGACTTGGTTCTCTTGCCGCAAATAACTCAACATTCCTGGGTATAAAATGTGTTATTGATTGCAAGAAAACCATTTATGCAACCCTTTAAACAACCGTTTAAATCCCTTTTGATCGATTTAAATGTAGTTATCGCCACTGTAGTTACTACTGTACGTTTTCTGCACTAAGCAAATTAAGTGTTTCTAATTTCTGCAAAAAACGGAAAGGGGAGGAAAATGAGGCAATGGCACACTCATTTTGAAAAGAATCTCACAATCCTAAAAAAAATCCTAAAAATTTAATCAAATGACTAGAAAGGAGTCAGTGAGGGAGCCATGCCCAACGACAGTGGAATCCAAATAGAGGTCCTGTCATCCTACTTCACTACATAGCATCCCACATGTTTCATTGGCTGTATGATCTTTTAATAGAGTGTGGTGTGCTATCACAGTGGGACAGCTGTGCAGCCATGTCGCTGAAGCATACCACCACCGTGACACCATGCTAATTCAACTGTCAGCATGTTCATTATAATACAAGAGAAAATGGGACAGAGGGACAGAAACACATTCTGTTCTGGTGAAATCCACCAAAGATGTCTGGTGGAGTAGCACGGTGCTCAAACACAGCACATTACAGTAATGACAGGGTCTCTTATCTTCGGTATTGCATGGAGAAACTGCACGAGATTACTGCCAGTCAAACAGAGGAGGACACGTCTGAATGACTACAAATCAATTTATCGCGTGTTTGTGTGAGCGTGTTTTGTACATCTCAAGTTAAAACACTTTTTTGTCAAAAGTATCCACACAAGACATTTTATAAAGTATTTGATTTTCTATTCTCTTGAGCAAGTGAAGCCAAACATAATCAAACATAATGATACTAAAGGCACAATTTATTTTAGTTTTAAAATTATGTTGCGCAGTTAAAACATGTCACCTGCTGTTGAAATCCACTGTATACTGTAACTTTGATACAAGTCTTGCTACTGATTCGCTCTCATTTTTGGCTTTAGTCAGTCAATTAAAATAAATGCAAAAGATTATCCCTTTTTCTATCTCGAAGACTGATAAGCCTTAATGAAGCCCTTGTATGGGTTGTAATTGAGAGTCCATACAGTATTCTGATGAATACTGTATCTAATGATGATCATCTGGTTGTAGCCATGGTTTACCTATTAAAATACAATAAAAAATACAAAAATATAAATTCTGTACATACATTCATTTCATTTCTTTCTTTTTATTCTTGATAATGGTCTATGTCAGGACTAAGATGTTACTCCTGCAGTAAAGAGGCTGAGTTCAGAAATGCTGGGAGTCTGCCGTTTTATCTGATGTTCTTTGTTTTTTAAAGGACTTCGGGTCCACAACTTAAGTCAGTTTGTAGAAATTAAAATGGCAGTGAGATGAAATGATAATCAGATGAGGGAATTGGGGTGATTTTGTACTTGTGTTTTGGTAATCAAAAATCTGATTTGCATGTTAAGAATTATCACGATGATGAATGCTTAATAAGCTCGCCAGTGTCAACATGATTTACTAAAAGAGCGAACAAATCAAACGGTAAGTATAAATCCTGAAATTACATTAAAAATGTCAAGTATGTGATGTAAGCACAAATTATCTAAACATTATGCTCTTCTGTCAGAATTTGTCACAGTTTTTTTCTTTTTACTCAAAGCCTGAGTACAAAATGCTAAAATTAAGTTGTGGCATTATCTTTATGTTATGTGGTTTCAAACTATTTGGTTCAATAGCTCATGCTTATGTTTCTCTCCATATTTACAAATCCTAATAAAAGGGAAATGCAACAATACCAAAAACCAACCAAAATTGCAATTAGGCAGTAATTTGAAGTCGGGTCTGGTATGAAACTGGGCCCTCAATGGTGTATGGACCTGGTTTTTTCTTCTCTTGACATTTCTACATTGCACTGTTGTGATCATAGATTTTTGTGTGTCAGTATTCTGGTGATATACTGTACATATGTGGGGAGATGTGAGTGAGTTTTCATTGTTATCACAGTGTAAGAACGGCCTTTTCAATATGGCTAACAGAAAAACTCATAGAAGAACTCACAAAGGGAACAGTATCTATAATAAAACTACATGTCAACATTGACATTTTTTCTTGGGGCCTGTAGGATTCGGAACGCCTGCTTTGTTTTTTTCCATCAGCTTTTTATCTGTCCAGAGTAAGCAAACTATTTAATGCACTTTTCTATCAGATGCCAGGGCAATTTTGCTTTATTTCCCCCCCAGCAAACTAAAGCACACTACAATGCAGGGATATGATCTTTATTCTTATGAGGATTCTATCAAAAGAGATTTAACTCTGCACCCTGTTGGCTTAAAGAAAGTATCTCAATTCACCGGAATCTGTATCCCTACAAACAGCTTCTTTATTTATGCTGCTGATGCAGTCGGGTGCATTATACTGTTAATTCAGGGATTGATGCTTACAGCAACCAGCAGGACTCCACTTCACAGCTCTCACACTTGAGCCTCAAATGGCATTACTAACTCTGTAATCTAATCACTGGCCGGTGTAGTAATGTGGTCCACAGCACAAGCCCCAGGAAACTCCCGGGCATACAAGCAATTAATTAAGTTAATTGCATGGTTAACTTAATTGATTACCTTGTTATTTTGCCAGCCTTGATATGGTTCCATTGCACAGTGAGATAATGTAGACATAATGTGAATATTTGCCCATAGGCAGCATCAGTTTCAGGTATCAATCTCTCCCCTGTCCTTCCTCTTGATTCACCAACTGAAATACCAGTATCCTAGTTGTGCAGTGAGTGAGTAAATGATGTAGAATTATCATTCTGTTATCATAAGATTAATTAGTTTTATTTATTAACCATTAGCTGAAAACATCCAATCCAACACAAAAATGATAAGCAGGCTATATGAGTATGTGTGAGTGCTGCTGACTGGTGTCAGCATGACTGGGTCGAGCTAATGTCAGATAAAGGCTGTTTAAGAACACAGCAGAAGAATGAATTAAATTTCAGAACAGCCAATAATGGCTTCTTTGGTAGGGAATTTATAGTGAAGGCTCAGATATAACTGATCTAAAACTAAAGTCTTAGGAGCGAGTTGTTATCTCAGATAGCGAAAAAGAAAGATAAAGTATTGTGCATGCATCCCTCAGTGTGAAGGTTGGTAAAGCCAGAGGCATTTATCATTGGAATGAGTTGGCCTCAGATTTGGCCTCAGACAACTGTCATATCAACACTGCTTTAGGGTAGGGCAGCCAGCCTCCCTCTTCTCTCCGCTCTTCATCCCTCCTCCCTGCTCCAGTTCTCCATTATCTCTTTGCCTCTCCTCTCCGTCTTCCCTGTCTGACTTGTCCTAATCTCCCCCTTCTGCTCACTCATCTCCATCCTTTTCTCAGTCTCACACTGTTCCTCCTTCCTCTCTCTCCTCCAGTTTTCCGTCCACTGTGTGTATGAGGGATGATTCTTCCTCCTGGCCTTAGTATATTAGTTCCCCGGCCTCACTCTCTCCTGACAGCTCCGACCTTGTTAGAACTGGAGAGTGAAGACGTCCACTTTTACAGCTGTAAAAAGCCGCGAGGGCAGCTGTATGACTTTTCCTTACCTTTTAGTTTTACCCTTGAAGATGGATGTACATAAACACATCATCATCAGGGGATGATCATTAAGAGGAGACCTGCCAGCGCCAAAACATCTCACTTCTAAACTCCATGTGTGTCTATTTTTATCTGAAGGACCTCAGCTTGGATTTTTCCAAACTTTTCCCAAACTTCTTTGATAGCAAACTTTCTCCCACTGCCACAAAATGGCTTTGAGGAGTAAGTGGCACCACCCACCTCACAAGCACACCTTGATTTTTACTCTTTTTATAAAAACCAATTACCATACTCTATCATGCTCCATGGCACCATTAAATGAGCTCATTAAATACCTTTAGGATTACAAATCAAAGTAATTGGCAATTAGGATTTACCTAATTGTGTGAGACTTGAAGGATCTGATGTTTTCTCACTCCGTTTTTGGCACTGCACAGGGTCACATCACACTGTATACTTGTTTATCAGTGAAGCCATTCTGATGATTGATGCGGAAGCAGAACCAGGCCGGATCAGATTTTGATATACTTACAACGGTAAATATTGCAGCCAAAGCAGAGAGGGACAAGTGGTCCAGTAACTAAAAAAGCATAACTTATGTCTGTATCTCTAAGTAATGTTGGCAAAGGTATCGGTGGCAACCTTGATGTCAAAGTGAGAAAATGACAAATTGTGCTTGAGCTTCATGTCTTTTTCTCAGTGATAGCTTGCCAGAAAATTTTTTTGTCTTTCAAGATTAAAAAAAAAAAGAGTTTAGAGCCATTCTAGCACCTCTGTGAGACTTATCTCAGGCACATGGTGCTAGGAGCTACATGGTAACATGTGTTATCATGCTAACATTTTTTTTAAATAGCCCTAAAAACTGTTGAGGCCAAAGAGAATTCTTCTTTTTAAAGGTAACTGGTCAATAATCATAGTTCTGGACAAGATGAATTTTTGACCTGATGATGGCGTCTCATGAAAAGTTAAAAAGATAAAGATCACCAGAATTTCATGAATGCCTGTACCGAATACATCAGGTTGTTTTTAAGACATTTCACTCAAAGCCACATATGTCAGCCTCAAAGGTGAGGGGATCACAAAGGTCATTAGGATTCAACCTCTGTAGACCATAAATGTTTTATAAATTTTCATGCAAATAAATCCTATAACTGACAAGGTTTCTAATCTGGAACAAAGCTGTGGATCAAACGACTGACTGCACAACAATGCCGCTCCCCGGATCCTCACAATTATGACATGGGTAAGAACATAAGAGCCCCTGCACTCATGGAAGATGACTGCAAAAAATTTCACCAAATTTAAAACAACTGGTCAAAATTGTATCAGAAATGGATTGTGATATATTTTCATGATGGGAAAAACATATCAAAATGTAAAAAATCAATGCAGTGTATGATTTTGATGACGTAAGTCCAGTGTTTCCTCTACTCTGTGTGCCCTCTAAAAATCTGGTTAATTTACACTGTGATGTATCTGAACACCCTTAGGCTTAGCTATGGAAACACCAACCTGTCTGTAACAGTGTGGCCATTTAAGTAGAACAGTAAATCAAATTTTGCCAGAGGGAATAAAATTTCAATTTCCTTTTGCCTCTATCACAATATATGGACATGCCTGTGGGTTTCTCTACATTTAGTGAATGGGGCATGATTGAGATCTGTTCTATGTGAAGTCTTGCTACCTAATTGCTGCCTGTAATCTGTGAGTGCAAGGCAGATCCATCCCTGCTACTTTTTTATAAGACTAACACCACAGAGTGAACTCAAGCCTTAGCTATTGCTGGAAGTGTGAGGCCTTACTGTCCCTATTTGCTGCCTCCATTTAGCTCATGCAGGAGTTAATGCATACAACCTAAAATATTCAGGACGTACCACTCATGTGTTTGTCCTAGTTGCATCTACAAGGATTCAGCCATGCTCAGATTCCTTTTACAGCCCTTATGTTCTGTTATTTCCTTCTAGACTTGGGCCCCTAGTTTGGTTGACTGAAGCTACATGCAGAGGGGCTTTCTGGTGGAACAAAAAAGTACACCGCCAATGTTATTTGTAGTCAGACCTGTGCTGCTGGTGCTTGACTGTGCTTCAGAATACTTAAATAGTCCTTTGTAATGCATTGCCCTTGGGGTGGTAAGTTTTATCATGGGAATGAGTTAGGTCAACTCTGCTTAAACTGAACTTTAAGGAAGTGTTTGGCTGTAGTTCTTCGATATTGGATGGATTAGCCACATTGCAGTTATTTGGGTAAAATGTTACTCTTTAATAAATGCATATCTATAGTAGTCATACATATAGAATATACACATATTTACACGCATTGACTAATGAAATCATTTTTAAATGAAATTAGATAAGCCTTTACTATTCATTATTTGACTGTTACCACGGCATCTTTTTCATTTCTTAAAATATAGACCAAGTCTACACGCTGTGGTTTTGAATCACAGCCAGTCTCTTTTGAAAACAGCACACTCAGCCACCTAGTCTTTGGTGTCCTCTGCTGCTGCTATAACATGGCAGCAGTAATAGAAACCATAAAAGGCCAGTACGTGATGACAGAGTAATAACAGTAGATTTAAACTGTGGCAGACCAGGCAGCCCTTCCCGGCCATAATGACTAATACAAATGCATGTCTAGGAGGCAATAGATTGAGGTCAATAATCATTGTTTATTACCTTCATTATATGAAAACAGCAATTGTTAATAAAATTGATCATTTATCTTTTGAGTTGAGGGCAGTTGCGGAAATAGCCCCAACAGAATTGCGAAATTCCCTGCTTTGGTTGAGGATAAATGGACCCGATAAATTCCCAGGATTACATTCAAATTCAGATATTGATCGTATGCCGTGTATCATTTCATACAATGTGCCATGTGGTGGGGAACATGGGAGAGATGCACAGAGAGGGAGATAGAGAAGGTGAGGGAGTATGGCTACACAAAGGCAAATAAAATGACTGTGTGGGAGACATTTCAATAGAACTAATATCAGCAGAGTCATACTGACAGGCATATGCACATGTACATACATAAAACACACACGCACACACAGACTAATTCAAAGCCATTTCCAGAGCTGAGCAGTTGTCTGTAGTGTCGAGGAGTGGTGCAACCACGATGGGACCAGCTGCCTACAAATGGCTTGGAATGCAAATAGGCTCACAAATGGGTCAGGGAGAGCCAAATGAGAGCTAACTAGGCTTGGCTAATTATGAAGTAAGCAAGCCTCCACCAATCAGGTTTGAAGGCCAGAGAGGCCAGTGAACTGTCTGGTTGTAGACAACTTTGCCACTAATTAGGTTGTACTTGTATAGCAGTTTCATGCAAATGGGTCAATGTATGATGATGGCTAATGGATGGATGGCATTGCAAGCACTTTCAGTATACAGGAAGGAGAAACATAGAATGTGATCTGTGCTCCTTGGCATCTAAAAGAAGTAAAATCTCCATCTCCCCATTAATATCAATCCTGCAATGCACATAAAGCAATATTAGCTGTCTGATCCTTTGGCTATATTCAATTATTGAACAAATGCAGTTTTTCATAATAGCAAAGTCTTTTGAGGATACTCAAAACTTGTGTGTTTGAATTAATAAATTGATATTTGCAATATTAATGTCTGTTTTCTGCTCTTCTCAGAGTGGCTGAAGTCATTGGCTTCCACCTTCACTTGTGCCCCTCCCTTCAAATCAATTGACATCCTCCAGGTCAAGTTTGTTGGCAAAATTTAAACCTGGGCCTCCCACTGTCATATCAAATAGGTTCCAGCGTTGTGGCTGAAATTACTCATCAAATTCATTTGAGTAATTAAAGATGTCACATTCATAATCCCTGTGGAATCCCTTATTAATTCCTGTCGTAAACTCCCTATTAACTATTTGGAAATGGATAAAATTAAAAACTATTTGTCTGAAAAGCCAAGAGACATAAAATTTAACAAAAATTTGATCTTTTTAGGTTATTTAATCACTCTACAGAGCCAAAAACAGTCCTTTTTTTCTTTCAACTTAATATCTATTCATCTCCTCAAATAGTGGTTTTATTTGTCCAAGCGATGTGTTGTGATAATGCTGCCATCTTCTGGTAAGGATCGACCCAGATTATAAAAAGAATAGGCTGCACATCAGACAGTGCTGTAGTTCATAATATTTGCACCGCTGCTGATTCAAGCAGATAATGGACAGATATTTGAGGCTGTCGTGGGCGTGTGAGTGTGTGAGTGTGCGAGTGTGTGTGTGTGTGTGTGTGTGTGTGTGTGAAAACTCACGACAGACGAGATTTCACTATAAATATTTATGCCTGGCAAACAGATCAATGGCCATTAAAAAGGTCAAGGGCAGATGATGATAGATGCTGGCTGCATGTATTGATAGATTTTGACTGCAATAATGAATTACAAAGGAACGCACACATATAGACAGCAGACCAAATGATAGGGATTAATTCATTGATCATGCTTAATCTGTCATAATTAATTCCATAGGAACAACAGTGATGAGAGCAAGCCTCCATTAAACAGATAAATTATTCAACATGAGGAGGTGGATCCAAGATAAATGAGCATGGGAGACTGGTGCCAACAGTCACAGGTCAAGGTTAATTACAATCTTTTCTTGGAAACTAGCACAGGTTGACTTACAGTAATAGTTATATGGAAATATCATATAACTGTAATTGGAGGCTCAGGTTAACATAACAGTTCACTTGGGTTTCATCATAATTGACTTTGAATAAAGTTGCAGGAAATTAGGTGATAGCATTACATAATATATCTACTTGTTTGCTGTTAGCAGAGCAAGGTGGTCCCAGTTGAATCAAATCTCCAATCATGTGTTAACTCCCTACAGGTTTCTCCTCTAAGCTATGTATAATTTTCTTCAGACTCTTTCCTCTGTGATCATTAAGACATTATACTAACAGAGTTAAGACCTGGAAACTGCAATATCCTAGATAATGACTGTCATTAACATATAAAAGAGGCTAGCTTTGGCAACGGTATATAATGGATCATGAGCATAACAACACACCTGGGGCCACATATATGAAACTTTGTGGATTCAAGAGTAAAAGTCAAGTAAGAATACGCATCAGCAGCCATTGTGCTAGATTTATATATTGATGCAATTGCATTGTGCTGTATTACAAAACTAATCCATTTGGAAAATGTATGCACTGTATTTCCTTCTGCTCTGGGTTTGGTCCTTGTAACATCTTGTAAGGTTGCCTGATAAGCTTTTTTTTAAAATTTTCATACTAAGCCATTACAGACTTTTGATGGTAATACAGATGGTAATCTTTAAAGCTTTGACATCACTGACTGTACTCTATCACTTTCAGATCAGCACTCAAAAATATTTGTATTTGTTTGCAAGGCTTGCATGAAGGTTCAAGTATGGACTCCAATGAAAAATAATTTTTATCTAAATATCATTTGTGTGTGTAGTGTGGCTGACATTTTTTTGTGTATTCTTTGTTTTGACGCTCATTTTGACTGCTGAATCAAAGATAAGTTGAATCCTTTAATATACATCAGCTGTATTTTATTTCTTTCCAGAATCATTTACAGCTATATGCAGGCACAGGGGAAAACACATTTCATTATGTTTTGATTTTTGTGAGCAATGCTATTTTGAAATTAAAAACCGACCTCAAGAAGCTCTCCTTCTCGCTTTTCACACATGATCCCATATCATGATACCATATCACAATGGGATAAGGCATGTCAATAATTCGACAAAATCGCTTGACACTCCTAAATATTAGGAAATATTTCTGAAACCCGTCTTGAGCATTGCATTATTTAGACCATCCTTTTTTTTTAGTTTGTTAAATTACTAATTTCAACAGGTGCTGATATACAACTAAAGCACCTGGCCAGCTTTGGTTGTCCCAACTTTGATTTTTCAGCATCTTCGACACACCTCCATGTTTCAAAAGATAAGAACTGAAGTCTACAAAAAAGATAAAAACTCATTAATAACAGTAAAACATCAACAGAGAAGTATCGATGCTGCACATATACAGTATATTACAGTAATGCACCTGTATACACAAACTGTTGATAGCTTATCACTTGTATACACAAACTGTTGATAGCTTATTAATTGTCACTACTGCATAAAACTTGCCAAAATATACAGTAGTTATCGCCTAATTTTATTTTACTTCGGTTGACACTTCCACCATGGACAAAAAAAAAAATTCTGAACCAAACAATACCTATTATTTCAGGCATAGGGAGCCTCCGAGAGAGAACTTCAATTCATATCATGATGTAATAAATTAGAGCTTAATATAGATGAGTTTTAACTCTCTGCATGTAATCACTTTCGATCCAGTCCTGTTTGATGACAGAAATGTCAGCAGAATGGTCAACAAACTGTGTGTTAGAAGAAGGTTTCTCTGCACAGTGGACAAGTGGACTTGTTGCTGGAAGTGAACCATTTGTACTGTAGAAAGGTGAGAAAAACACAACAAAACATTGTAAAAAAGAATGTTCCCTTAATATTATATTGTCCTCATGCGTCAAATGATATCTGGGAGATGTAACATGTAAAGTGTATGTAACAAAAGCAGTAGTGGGCAGGGATTTTTGAATTATACCTCATGAAAAAATCCTAATGAAACATAACTGTACTGGATGAACTACAAATTGTTGTGATTGCTATTTTTCTCTGTTATGATGATTGATGAAGGATGTAGAAAATAATAATCCTCAAATCCTACTGATGTAAATAGTTCTCTTAACATCTCTTGGAAAGGCACTGAAGATCTGAGCAGCCCACCACTGCATGTGACATGAAAAACATAAGCATAAATCTCACCAAACACGCTGAGTGGAATTTCTTTTTGCAGGTGCGGCAAGCCTTCTTGGGCAGGGAGTAGTTGGAGCCATGGATAACAGAGAAGCAGATCATACAGTCCTCTATTCCCTCAAAACGTTTATCCACATTGTTCTTCCAAAGAGCCAGGCCCTCCATTATACTTCCATTCTAAATACACAAGCACACAGTTACTTTTTTGGACCCATTCAATCCTGTTTGGTCTTTTTTGATCCTGAAAAAGAAAGTATTTTCACAGCCCCCTTGACCAGAATTTCCCAAGAAAATTACACTGGTAGAGATTTTATCCGGCTAAATGTTGAGGAACAGTCCCTACTTACTACAGCAACTTCTTGCATTTATATCCATTGTGTTTGTGTGTCTACCTGATGTGTGAGGTAGGTGCTAAGTTGCAGCATCCAGTTCCTCCACTGCTGTACGGCAACACCAACGCGCCTCCCACTCTCTACGGTGATAGAACCTAGCGGGTAGTTCTGTGGCAGCTGAATCACCAACTCAATGAATATGTCATCCACAGAATAGGTAGCAATAACCTCTCGTGCTGCTGAGCGGGCCTTCACCTGGAGCGATAAGAAAAAAAAACAAATAAATACACCTGCCTGTACCCCTAGGGGTCTTTAAGTCAAATATTCAGTAACCCGCTTTACAGTCCAATACCAGGATCTCAGGTGATAATTTCAAATTAACAGGATCTATTGTTACTACTTCATTACAGTATACTGCACATGTGATGCAGATAGTGCACCAAAGGATGTCATATTTAAATGATTATGAGATATGATGAGATATGCTAAGACTTTTACCAAAAATTCAAAAAGAACAAAAAAAAACAAAAAAAACAAAAGACTTAACAGACTTCACAGAAAAGCAAACCATCTGGACGGTAAACTGTAAAATCTCTGTTTTTTTTAATAATCTTTTGTGTCAATGTTTACAAGAACAGAGATCTTGAAATAATAGTGATTTAAAAACTGTTTTTTCCCAGTTCTTCATTAAACTGCATAATTGGAGATTACAGCTCCTCAGAATATTTTTTTTTCTAACAGAAGTATGCAGATACAGAAAAACAAATTTGATTAACTACTCAACCCGACATCCTTCATTACTGCATTAACAATTTGTCTGCTTTCATTAAATCTGACATTTTAAGGAGCCTAATACTCGTACAAGCTGTATATACACAAACAACATAACATAACAAAGAGAAGCAATGTATTGCTAACTTACAGTCATGCTGTCAAACATTTGAGTGCTGGAGTGGACAGATGAAATCTCCTGAGCTGAGAGAACAGGACTAACATATTTAATAGTGAACTTCTCCACAGCTGCGCTCACTCTCTTCTCCTGGCTGTTCCACCACAACCGCACCATGGCAGGCAGGTCCTGCACTGTGCTGTAGTATACACTGCAAGCCAGGTGAGAGAGTTCCCACTCAACGCTGTCACTTTCTGCAGGTAGGAAACAAGGGAGGGGAAATCTCAGCTTCTTTAGATTTCACAGTCATGCACAGAAACCATGTAGGTGTGTGTGCTGTACTTACTGTCAACGGCCAGAGACAGGTTCTCTGTAAAGAAGGTTTTGGTGTCCTTTGTCTCTGCCCCCTGGCCTGGGTAGACAGGGTTCTCAGGCATAAGTTTGAAGAGGTGACGAAGGAGCTTGTTAAGGGAGCAGGTTCTCTTCAGATACTGGGCATAATGAGCACGTAGCTAGAGATAAATCAGAGCAGCAGTCAAGAATGGTACAATACCTTGCTTTACTGTCAGAAACTTGTAGTGTTTATACCACACTTTTGCCATGAGACTTATAAATCTGTTTGTCTCTGTACACTTTCATATAATCAAACTTAGATTCAAAACCAATAAAAAAAGCAACAATTTCATGCTGTAAAAATATCTGTGCTTGTAGAGGCAAAGAATGAAACAAGACTTGTCATGACTCACGTGGGAGGGTGAGGATTTGAAAAAAGTGATGAGTAGCTTCCAGGCCAGCAGGTACCCCAGGATGCAGGAGTACTCCACACTAAGAGGCTGAACAACAGCAAACTCTCCTACTTGAACACCCATTAAGATATTATCACACAGCTCCTCACAGGTTGACAGAATGGCCATCAGAGAAGCTGGAGGAGAACTGAAGACAAAATGTAACTGTAAAAGAATCACTTAAAAAAAACAAATCTAAATTAAACAATATGACCTCCCCCTTTGAACTTACAGACATGGCTCATCTCGATCATCATCACATTTGTTGTTGTCTCTTTCTCCATCACACTCAGGCAGCTGAGGCATGACCCTGTATTGACAATTAAGTGAGTATGTTCATTTTATTAGTTTTAAATCCATCATTTCCAACCTCCTGCAGGGCCCTAAAGATCTCAGAATAGATGTAACACTTAAAGTACTTGGAGATTATTATCTGTTTACTTAAGGAAGCCCGCGTTTGTGGACTGATACAAACTACTTAACAAATTCTTACTTTTCTAAAAGGTGGTATACAGTGGTCTGCAGAGGTCTGGCCTTAAATAGCAGCAGAGGACAAAAAGTGTTGAGGAGTGTCTGGAGGGGCTCTGGCAGGTTCGTCTTTTGGTCTGCTATGAACTGTGGTGGCAGGGAGTTCTGATTTAGCTGCTGCACAGGCACATATGTCAGAGCCATGCCAACCGACTGCAGTACCACCAACGGGAACACGGGATCGTCTGGTTCAGTGAACGCATCTTCATTTAGAAAGCAGAGAGACAAACGGAATATGGCACATGAAATCCGACTGTTTTGTACTGTACTTAAACAGAATCACTTACTCAACTGTTTGCATACTACACTGACATCTTTGTAACAAGTCAAATAAACCAATCAGCCACAACACTAAAATAGGTAACTGATTGGTTAAAATAAGTAACTGGTTAAAATAAAATCCCCATACGTACCTGTAATACTGATGGGAAGAGGCAACAGCAGGTTGTAGATTCCCTCCACAAAGAAATCTGTCCATTCACCAGCCAGCTCTGGAGGAAGCTTCTCCAATGTGTCAGATGACGATGACGCAAAGAACTGATTTAACTTCACTATCAGTGCAGCATTCTCACACACAAATAGCTGCACCCATGGGTTCCATAGACTGCTCACATTCTCGCTGGCAGTCTGAGAGAGGAAGCAAGCAGAGTCAAAGATAATGAGTGATTGAAAATAAGTAGTTGTTGAAAATATATAATCAAAACAAAACTCTATAAAGAGTAATCTATTTTATCAAACAATATTACTCTTAACTAGAAGCAGCAAAGTAGCATAGCGAGGTATAGTCGAATTTACCAGATGTAGACTGCAGGTATAAGCCTGCCATCAGTCACATGTCTCAGGCAGCATTCTCCTCCCCTTCTGCCATCTAGCTGTTATTTGTAAAATCCCATTTGATACAGGGGAAAAACAACCTCTGATCTAGCAACCTACATACTGAAAATGGCAAAAGATTTGGTTTTTGTGCAAACACACAGTCAGCATACCTTTTCCTCTGTTTCGTGCCATTTTTTTGTGGGGAATTAGCCATTTTAATGACACCAATAGCCTCACCACGTGCAACTGTTCCACCAAAACAAGTTCCCCCCATGACACTATTTTACAGGGGCACCATCAGGGGCACCATCGTTATATAATGCACTTATTTTCGCCCAAGAAAAAGGGTAGCCAGAACATTCTCCAGCACTGACACAGCACTGTGGAGCTGTGAGTGTATGCAAGACTAAATGAGCTACAACTAGAAGTTAGGAAAAAACACTGCATGATGACAAGCATCCACCCTGCTCTAATGTCCTGTACATCCAATCTTCACAGACTCTCAAAGGCAGTTCTCTGTGGCTGACCCTGGCCTCTCACCAAAAGTTACAAAACAGCACATTATATATGATTTATATCTCACCTCCAACCAGGCTAACATAGAGCAGAGCAAGAAGTCCCACTGGCTGCTGCCAAGAATTGTCGGACAATGAGCCACAAGCCAAGACAGGAAACGCATCATTTCTATGGAAAGGTTCAACTGTTCTGCAGTTGTATTTGACAGGTCACTGAAAGACAAAGATGTGAGAAAAGGAGGGTATATCAGTAAAAAAGGGTTTCAAGGGTGATAACCAAGACTAAAAAGCAATGTCTCAATGTTTGTGTGATTTGTGTGACTACATTACCTGTTAAAGAGGAACCAGTCCTCCTTGCTATTCCTCCACTCCATCATTGTGGCCAGGATAGCCTGCACAACCTCCTCCTCTATTTCTGTGTTGGCTTTTAAACAGCACAGAAGCACTACCAGATACCCATACACATCTGTGAGACATAACCCAGAGTTATTACTGGCTTGGTTGAAGTCCAAACTGCCTATGTATACATTTGTTTGTGAGTATGTATGTATGTATGTATGTATGTATGTATGTATGTATGTATGTATGTATGTATGTATGTATGTATGTATGTATGTATGTATGTATGTATGTATGTATGTATGTATGTATGTATGTATGTATGTATGTATGTATGTATGTATGCATGCTCACTGTCATCCTCTTGCCAGTTGATTATTCCAGCAGTAGCCAGGGCTATGAGAGTCTCTCTGTCATTAATGGTCATCATGGGACAGAGCACCTGGATTGTGCTCAGTTTGCTTTGTGACACTGGGAACAAACTGATCAAATACAGACAATTTTCAACACAAGTGTGGCTACAAAGTGGCTCTGAATTTGAAATCCAAAGCATTTAAAATTACTTAAATAGATAAAATACTAACCTGTCTACACTGCTATAAAGCTTCCACACAGTTGCACTGTCAGTAGCTGCCAAGTTGCTGGTGTGGATGTAGTTTTCTAGGGTTAGAGACCATAGACCTCCATCCTCCACTGACCTACAAGGTAACAATACAATACACAGTATATTCAGTGGGTATTGTTTCAAATGACTGTGCAGATGACTTCTTCCTAAAGGTAAATTTGTTACATTTCTTCAAAGTTCTTTTCTGTAACCAGTTACTGTTGATGTAGCGCAGGTTTGTTTCTGTTTACTCTGCTAAGTAATCTTCCAATCTATTCTTCTTTGACAAAAGTCAACCGGTGAATTTCACCTTGAGTAGAGTGTCTCCAGCAGGCGTTTCATTGGAACCTGGCTATGAAGTCCTTCTGACAGCCCCCAGTCAGTCAGCAGACTGTGATAGGCAGACACTATGGAAGGGCTGTACTCTACCTCCTTACACCACTGCAGTGCATACAGCAGTTCTGATACTGTCAAAGACATGCAAATACAAACATATTAAACAGGACAATAGCTTGATATACATGAAAACATGAAAAATACAAAGTTAAATAAAAAATAGTTAATATGTGTTAGTGTGTGTGTCCGTGTGTGTGTGTTTGTGTGTGTGTGTGTGTTTAAGTGCGTGTACCTGTATGCTCAAGGTTTGGCAGTTGTGAAGGACATTGTGCCTCGTTTTGGTCTAGACGTATGGCTGCAACAGTCCTGGCCACCCTCCCTAACAGGGCACAGGCACATAGGTGGGCTGGAAGCCCATTTGGCATCCTAGACTTCCAGATGTCCATGAAGGGTTTTTCACAAACTCCTCTATGACGGCCGGACAGTAATGGTGTTTTGATCCACTGCCGAGGACATTAAAAAGGGGAAGAACAATGCATGAATGTTAAGTGTTTTGTGTGCAGGATTTAATGAATGTGTAATCCTCAAACCAATGTATGATAGTGTCAGAATTAGTTATGTTCCTTGAGGAAGGATGATGCATTGGCTGACTCACTTGAGCAGGTAAGGCCTGTCTGAGTCTTGTCCATTCTGTCTGGCTAGGTGTCAATAGGGTAAAGAACTGAATCAGAAGTGAGTCTCGATTGCAGACACAGATGATGGTCTCCACTAGGCTATCCACAGCCAGAACTAGAACCTGTAAACTAAAACACAACAGAAAGGAGAGTTGGCTAAAACTACTCCAAGGCCTTGGGACAGATTCTTATGAGATCGCTGTATTGATTCAGACACAATCAACAGGCCCAAATTTGGGGAAAGATAACTAGAAAAAGCAGAGGATATTTCTCTTACCTTTTAATGTCCAGAAAGACAGTGAGTAGTTGGTTTCTAATCCAAACAGCTGCACTGTGCAGGAAACCACCTTCTTTGACCTCATAATCAGAGTGCTGGACCAATGACTGGACCCCAACTACACACACTTTCCTCAGCTTATCTAAAAGTGAGTCTTTCAAAGAGTTTCAGCACAAATTAGTTACTCTAATTACCTGACAAGTACAGTATTTATGTTTTTAGCACTGTGTGAGTACCTACCAGACAGGAGAGTGTGTGTTTGATCTTGGGCAGTAAGTTGGAAGACACTGAGTAAGAGTTCCTCAGCAGAGAGTAGTAGAAGACAGTCTTTTACAGAGGAGAAGAATGTGGAGGTTACATCACAGATGAAGGAGATGAGTGGCTCCAAGTTGCCTGCATCCGACAGACTCTTGGTCTCAGACAGAGTGGCATGGAGCTTCTCTAAGATTTTCTCCATGTACACCTCCCCTATCAGAGGCTCTGTTCATGTAAGAGATACCAAAAAAAGATTATTATATACTTAGATTATCAAGATTATTATTTAAATGCTTTTAGAGTCCAGCCAAAAGCCACATTTTGGAACAAAAATAATATTTTCTGATGTGTGTATTTATTGTTCACCATTGTTGTGGTGTTGAGAGAGAACCAGGCTGATAAGCGTCCAACTGTTGCTGCTCGTAGAGGAGGTAGAAGTGGGAAGGCAATGTCCCACCTTGCACAGCTCCTCAGTCAATCCCAGAAGCTGCTCTCCCAGAACTGAACCTTTCAGCCAATCACTACAGCTCTTAAGGGTCTGAGGATCTGCACATGCCTAACAGGAAAGAACGCAGATTAGCGCAAAGATTTACAGGAGTACACACTTGAAATATAGAGGTAGGTAATACACTTTGATTAATGTATCTATAAAGAGAATGACACATACCCTCTGTATAATTTGCAGGATAATTTCCCACTGTA
Organism: Istiophorus platypterus; assembly: GCA_016859345.1. Classification (NCBI taxonomy): domain Eukaryota; kingdom Metazoa; phylum Chordata; class Actinopteri; order Istiophoriformes; family Istiophoridae; genus Istiophorus; species Istiophorus platypterus. The sequence goes on along the minus strand of CM029129.1, from coordinate 11,829,736 downwards.
AATCCATCTAGAAAGAAGAATAAAGAGCATGAATTTCCACAAAGAAAAAACAGTGCCATTTCATTTAATTCTAAATGCTGCACAACAGAGATGTGAATCAGGATCAGGTTGTATCATCTAATGACATCTGTATTTTTTTGTTACCGTGGTGATATGGTTGAGTATGCGGTGGGTCTCCTGCCGGCTGCAGCAGTAGAGAGCGCTGAAAACCATCTCCACTAGGTGCTCAGTGTCTCTGCGCCCCTTCTCAGCCAGCCACGCCACCACCCGTTCCAGCAGGAACTGCATTGCTGGATTTTTCATATTCCATTCATCTCTCTGCTCAACGTCCTTTGTTACGCTATCATCCAATGCGACCAATGTCTAAGAGAAGCATAGTTCAGGGGAAAAAATATTCAGCTGCATCAAGGAAATGTACGCGCTATCAAAATGTACTTTTCATCATTTAACCTTAAAGGCTCATACCAGTGTCTTTGCATGTTTACAACCATTAATTAAAAACTGCAAATACTTTAAATTACTGCCAACCATTTTTCAAAGTATACCACAAGTTTCTTATACAGAATTAATCCATAAATATATATATATATATATATATATATATATATATATATATATATATATATTTTTTTTTTTTTTTCCCCCCAATATAAATTTTGCCATTACAAACACAAATAGATGGGCAGCAAAAAACCTGATGATTAGCTGACCAGAACTGCTTACACTCAAAAAACACTTTACAAAGATAAAAAAAAAAAACTGAAATCAAGAACACTTAAATTGGTAATTGTCAAATATGACTTACACTGAAGACCCTCGATGTGTGGAAGGACCGCAGGAGAAGGGAGAGGAAAACCAGATGTCTCTCCGAGCTTCTCTCATTCACATGCACCAGGCACAGTTGTGCCAGCTGGCACACCACATCCTCAAAATGCTGGGTCTGTATGGATCCAAATGTCTTCTCATTCACAAGCTCTGACACTGCCTGCACAGGCTTCTCGACACCATCCCCCTCAACCTCAGTTTTATTATTGTCCTCTGGCTTGGAGAAACAGAGCTTGACAGTTTTCTTCTTCTGGACATGCTTTCTGTTTACTCTCTCCGGGTAACGCATCACCTTGAGACATAAAGGAAATGGAGGATAGATTTATTTAGGCATTTTGTTTTCTGTTTCAATTTGGCCACATTTTTAAGACATGAATGGTTCTGACGTGCTTGATTTCCTGCATCCTTGGTGTCAATGTGGAGATTTCAGTGAGGAATATGTAGTAACCTGAGATTCTCCATAATTAAACTCACCTGCAACAAGGTAGCTACCCCTTCCAAAGCTTGTGGATCTGCGTCCTCGTTGTCAACATAACGCACAAAGAGAAGACCAAGCTCTTCCCAGAAGTCTTCCAGAAGCCCTTGAAAGACATCCTTGCTGTCATTTGTTTCAGCTTCACCGTGTAAACCTGCCCTCTTCTCCCAGGATACGAGCATTTCAGTGACCAAAAGGAAAAGAGGACCATTTTGAAGGGCAGGATTTCCGAGAGCCTTTTCTAGTTGTGGTAGAAGCTACAAAAAGAAAACGGAACAGTGTAAGAAGCGTAGAGACTAAAACAGTTTTGATATGATGGGGAAAGTATGTGCAACTGTATGATCCCACCTGCTGTGAAATAAGCATTGTCCTGATTTTTCTCTGATCCCCCTTTTCTTCAGTATTGTGCATTATGCAGTACCTCAAACATTCAACAACAGAAGTCACAATAACTGCACTTTCCGATGGACTCATCACTGCATGCTCACTAGAAAGGCTAAGACAGACAGACAGACATGTTATAATGGAATTCTGATACGGTTGAAATCAATATCACAATATTAACGAAAGTGTTACACAGCAGAAATTTTACATGTAAAATCCTGTAATGCGCAAGCCTGAGGATTCTCTGGGGTGAAATGTGTTTTTCACTTCCATATTTGTGATCATGTACAAGTATACAGTTTCCTTGAAATTTCAAAAATAATAATACAGAATTATCTTTCAATTCAAGTATACATACACAAACCCACAAAAACAAATTACCCATGTGTAAGGGAATTAAAGAAGGTTGTGTAGAATTCCAAGATCGGTTCAGTAACTGGTTGGGGCAGTTTGCTGAGGAGTGGCATTAGATTAGGGTGAAGTGCTTTAGCCATGCCCTTGCCACCCTCTTTCAGTAGAGCCCAAAGTTTTGGTAGGAAACCCTTCTTGGCATTCACATGTGTCCAGCAATCCTGGAACAGAAACATAAATATCAAGGGTAAAATACAACTTAACTATAAACTGGCTCAACAAAAAAAATGAACAAATCTATTTCTGTAGCTATACTTTTGTGACTACTTGTGCTGGTTACTATAACTCTCACACTACCTATTTAGACTACTGTAAAAACCACTGAGGTAAGACAACATAAAAAAAACATCTGACAATATAACAGCATGACAATTACTGCATATGTGAGGTCATTCTTTAAACACAAGCTTACAGGTATCTTAGACACAACGTGAAGAACAGCTTCCCACACTGCAGGCAGCACCACAGGATCTGTGTCATCAATGCTGAGGAGAACAGTGGGGCAAAGTCGTGCTGCTTCAGCCTGAACCAGTGCTGGAGTGAACTCACACAGAGCACACAACATCTCAAAAAATGCCCCTCGCACCTGTGGAGCAACACATTAGGGAAACATCCCACAGCAGCTATAAGTATGTATACTAGGTGGCATTTGGCAGCAAAAACAGATTGAATTTAACTTCTCACATGATTTTTTCATTTTATGATATAGTCAACTCAAGTGCTGGTGTGAAATGACTGGTTAACAAAATATAAACTATAAAGAATTAAATAAATGTATAAAACATGAGCAGCAAAGATAAATTCAGATGTTTTATCAAAACTCACACAAAATGTCACTAAAGGGCATTTGGAATTATAGGGGAATCCGGTGGCTTCTTTGTAGTGAGCTTGTCATATATTATCACTATAACCTTTTATTTAAAGAAAAAAATTCCCCCAAAGATTTTAAGGTGAAAAAAAATCAAATTCAAGCAATAGAATTAACAGAGTGTTTGATTTTATTTGAGTAAAACTAAATTATGGGCATAAGTGAACAAGTTAATGTTTTCCATATTTAAAGGCTTACGCATTCCAACGTATGTTATAGGCAGAGCAGTTCTGTTTAATGCCAGTACCTGTGGTGTCTTGTGTTTGCTGTACTTCCAGAACTTCCCAGAGTTAACCAGATGTGCTAGTCTTTTCTCCAGGACCTCCCTGTCATTCTGGAAGAGCAGGGAGAGCAGTCTCTTCACCCCAAGGAGTGAACTGGTCAGCATACGCACATATTTGGCTTCTCTCTCCTCCTCTGTCACACTTCTAGAGAACGGAGCAAAACGGTGCCTCAGCAAAGATGCTGATAGAATATATTATAGTTCTGCATATACAATGAGAAGAATGGATACTGAATCCATACTAAGCTAAATTGATAACTTACTGTGGATCGCTCAGTGTGTCTGCAGTTTCCTTTAACAAAATATCTTGAAGTACCTGCAGTATAAAAATAACAACTAATTAATTTCAGTAAAATTAAGTTGATTAGATTGCAGCACAAATCCCTCTGTCTGCCCTAAAGCCATCGCTACTACTTACATAAAGGATCTCATCCTTGCAGAAGCTGAGAGCCTCAGGCTGTTTAGTAGGTGAGAAAGCAGCCTGGAAGGCCTGGCATGCAGCAGAGGCTGCAGGTGTGTAAGTGTCACACTGGGATAGAATCCAGTGGCCCATCAAGCTCTTCAGAAAGGGGGCCAAGCTGCGATGCACTTTCAGTACCAACTGTTCAAAAGCCTGCTGTGTAGCCTCCCTGATTCGACGATCATGATCCTGACGGACATAATAATGAAAACAAAATAAATGTACACACAACATACGCAAGTACCCACACACAGTGAATTCCCATATAAATGTTGTCCATAAGTTGAGTGTAGTTCTTGGCAACCTCTTTTTCAGAGATATCTCCCATTATCAATTTAACAGACGTTCTATAGAACTGGGGTGCTTTCCTCTTATTTGACAGGAACGACAGTATAGTTGAAAATTTTTGATGGTGAAACTGGATGGAGAGTGACAGAGTGTTTATTTAACCTTTAAAGCTGCATCAGTTCCATAATGTTATGAGTAACGTGACACTGTTACAACAAGTTTATTTCATGGTTGTGCGGTGATTGTGTGGTTAGCTCACCACCGATATTTTGCAGTATATTCTCGGCCAGTATGGCAGGACCCCTTTGACCTCTTCAGCATCCCGTTCCTGACACATGGACCCAAAGTCCTGCACAGCCTGAGAGAAGTACACTCTATTAATACACACGCCTGAGCCAAAAAAAAAATCACCCCGGAGACTGCTTTTCCAGTGTCATGCATTGTATTTTATGTTATTTTAAGTGTCAGGTTGTGGCACATATGTTATGAGGATTTAACATCGTACCCGTGTGTCAAACGTGTTCAACTCTGCACAAGTTTTGTTTACATCACGTTGAACTTCGCCGCGCAGTCGGCGAGCACGGTTTCCCCCGCGAAGACCATCAGATCATAAACGTTTGCTCTTACTTTCAACCTGGTGACGACGTCCCTCTTGGAGAGCTTCCTGAGCACCAGGCGGAAGTCGGCATCGACCAGGTTGTCGATCTCCTCCGCGCCGTGGACCGCGGGGACGTAGCTCAGCTCCGAGGTGACCGTTGAGTCGAAGCCCACGAACCCCGGGATGATACCGCCTTCCCGTGCGAGCACCTCGGCGGCTCGGCCGCTACTCGACGGCTTGAGATGGGGATAGAAACGTTCGGTTATTTTGAGGATCCAACAAAAGCGGCGATGTTAGCGAGGAGATCGTTATGACGATAAAACAGCTGGGACAGCGGTGCCGCATACATCGCGCTAGCTGTTAACGTGAAGTTCACGTTAGCTAGTTATAGGGGTTCTTGCTAGCAGTTTTTACTTTAAGAAATTACGTTGACTGACAGAAATTGGTACTCACCCGAACATTTCCTTTAGTTCTCTGTTTATTCTTACCCCCCATGGACACGTCCTACTCTTAAAAGTATCCGTTTTTATTGTAAATGGGCTGTTTAGTTACTCGGGTATTGGCGTCCGCAGTGTTATGTGACTCGCTTAAAGCCACTGATCGCGCTGATGTTACGGCATTGACAACTTCCCGTCCAGGTCTTTCAAAATAAGGCATCGTCCTCACGGACTGTATATATACTGCGATAAAAAGCGTTATGTCCCCACAAGTCAGCTATAGTGCACGAAGGTGGTGACAAACCTGTTAAAATATTTCATGATAAACGTGATGAATAAATAAAGTGTTAGAGACATCAACTGATTGGAATAAAGTCCTTCAACAGTAGACCTGAAACAATCATTTAGGCAGGTTGAGGGCCTGATTTGTCTAAATCAATCAAAAGCCAGAGAGCGAAACTGGTGGAAGCTTTCAACACTACGCCAGGAAGGACTTTGGATGTTGTTGTGGACCGTAAAACAACACTGAACGACAAAGTACCTTTAAATCATATTGCTCGATGCTCGGAAATTTCTTTAAACGAGTCTACCGAGAAGGCTGTTCCGTCAATGAATCGAGCGTTTGAGGTAAAGTCACGTACTTTTATTTTGAATGGGAAATCGCAAAACAGGAGCGGTTACGTGTCTGTTCTTGACACGGATGCACTTACTTCCGCTATGAATTTCTTCGACTTGTCTATTTGGAGTAAACTCAAAGCTTTGCGCGCTCGTCGCTGCCCCCCATGGACATATTGCCGACATTGCAGCCCTCTTAATCAAAAATATGATTCTTTGACAGTCATTTTTGGCTTGATGGTGATGTTGAGCTCTTTAATTGTGCTCTGTAGATTCTTAATTTAGTCAGTGGTCAAACTTACAGCTGTTGGTAACCATTAGATTTCTAGTTTACATCTAGAAATACTGTCCTGATTGTGCCGTGGAAATCAGCCCACCAGCTCTGGATACCTTGTGTAAGAGCCTGACATTTGACATAGTTAGCACAAGGAAAAGGTGGCAACATGTGATTTTGCCGAAGTATTCATTACCCCCCCCCCCAGCAAAAAACCTTATTACAAATCCATCTGTACTACAATGAATCTGTGAACTAAAAGCTACACCTCAAATTCAGCAACAGACACATTGTGAAGTTTTTACATTGTTAAATTTAATGATCAGGTGAGGGCTGAGGACTGGCATTTCACAATAACAATAGCCTTTTTTTTTTTTTACATAACTCAAATAAATTTGCAGAGAGTTGTATTGCAATTCTATGCATTATATAGCTTTAGTTAATATTTAACTTTTGAAAATACTTCTACTTTAGTCTAAACATGGATTTTGCATTCTACTTTTTACAATCATGGCTTCTGGGTTGGAGGTCCCATGTGTCTAAAGCAACTTGAACAATTGAATAAAAAAGTTGAAGTAAACAAACTAGCAGTGTAAATAACTGCCAGAACCATGACAATGTGACATTGTTATACTCCAATTATACATAGTCATTTGACTTCTGGAATGATGTTGTCATCTATGGTCCACTTGAAAAACTGAAGATGCAATAGTGTAAGTTGCGTTGAGCCCTGAAATATTGAATGAAACACAGGCGTACCCCGTGTCAGGGACTACATCAATTAGCAGAACATGTAATTCACACTTTTCAGAAAACATGAAAGGTTTAAAATTCAGGTTATCTTTTTGGTCATCTTTTTTCATCTCTCAGCAACAAAAATCAAAAACAAACCGAGCTGTGCGTTTTTTATTCCCTGAAGCAGATTTCTTGTAACCTTTAGGAAAACACTTCAATGTGGCACCTTATTCCTCAGTAAACACGGTTTCGATCAATGTGGGATTGAAGCTGTAGAGTTCACCTTGAAAGTGTCAGCATTAATTAAAATGCAAACAGCCACCAAAATTTTCTTTATATTTTGTGAGCTCATGTGAAACAATATTAATTCAAACTGTTAGGATTTGACCTTTATTAATGAATATTAAATACTGAAGTAATTTCTAACCCAAACACCTCCACAGAATAAAATGAGAACTAGACTGATGCTCAGCAGAGTGCATGCCTCTGCCAAGCTGAAAAATGCTCTCTCACACAATGTTCCTCCGTGGCCCATAACCCATCCTCCTACCAAGTTCGGTGCAAATCAATTCAGCACTTTTTTTTTGCATATTCCTGCTGACAGACAAGACAGACATGGATGAAAACATAACAGTACAGCTTGGTGGAAGTAATGATAGCTCAGGCTGGCTAAGGCAATGATGTTTTGAAATTTGGGTGAACAATATACTTTATTTTGTTATTTTGGTTCAGAACCTTGCAAATTATATAGACTATGAATTCTATGGATTCTATGAATTTTTTAACTTTGTGATGTATTCTCATCATATTCTTTCTTACAAGATTTGAAACAGATTCTGCAATGAAATATGGACTACATGTATTTTTTTTTAATGTAAAACAGACACCAAGTATCTGATTTCAACCATGTGCCAAACTTTTAACGACATATCAGGTTTTACTAGAGCAGGCTGATGGGAGAAAGAGAAATAGTGAAATAGAGAAATCCTTATTTGTAAATAATTAAATCCAACATAGGACTAAATCTTAAATGAAAATAAATAAGTCTGAATGAGTTAGTTTGCAAAGTTTAAAGTGCTGGGTCAAAATAGTGTCGTCAGGCTGTAGCCTAATACTTTTTTTTTACATACAACTTTTGATACATTTAAAATAAACTGATTTCTTTGTGAAAATAAGGTGAAGGAGAAATTTGCTTACTGAAAACCTGTAAAATGTAAATAGGTTTTAAAGTAATCAGCTTAGTGCTCTGTATGCATTGCAAATGCATTCTCTGATTTCTTGGAGTTCATCCAATCACTTGGTTTCGTGTGTACAAGTAAAGATGGTAGTCAATACAGTTTACTAGTTAACAATGGATTTACTATGTTTCAAGGTGAAACTACTGGTATTTTTTCCAGTTAACAAGTTGTAATAACAGTAAATTAAGGTCTCATAAAACACATATCACCAAGCCATTTTGTTCATAAAATTAACCTCCAAATTTGGCAATGTCCTTGAAGCTTTTACCCCTTTATATATCTTTAGTGGTAAACCATTCAATTGGAATCATTATTGTTAAGTTTTTTTTTAAAAAAGAAAAAAAAAACAACTAATGTGAGTAGAGATTTGGAAAAAAAACTCAAGTCATTAAAAACAAAAAACAAAAACAATTAAGTTATGAAAAACATAGCATCACAAATACACATGGTGTCTTTCCACCTTCGTGTTTCACATCATAGAACACAATTTAAATACAACTCCCATTTTCTACTATGGAATAAAATATTTGATAAGGCTACATAATGACATATCTCATCAGATGCATCCATTTTCTGGGAAAGTACACATTCAGACATATCTTCTCCTCTTAAATCAGAGTCAAAATCCGGTTTCACAGTGCCTATTTCAAAAAGATTAGTGAGTTTCACCCTCGGACATGAAAGTAACCATCCAACTGATGAAATTAGTTTAGTCAGCAACTTCAACTTGAAAAATTAAGAAACATTATGATTCAAGGATAAAAGAAATGTTGTTGCATCCAAAGTGGAGTCATTATTAATTTCCAATTAACCAAATTATGGGTGGGGTTTTTTTTTGTGATAAAGGTGAACTAACCCTATCTACCTGACAACTTCCATCCATTCCTTGTAGAACAGATTAATGTAATCCTGCCAATATAAATAGACCACCTGACAAATTATAAACGGATAATTTAGGCTGCTTTATTATTATTATTATTATTACTGTTGTTATCTTTATTAATGTTAATTGTTTTGTAAAATTAAGGGTTTCAGTAGATCTTGAAAATAAATATATTAATATACCTGTCAATTTAATTTCAAGGCCAATTCAACAAAATTATGTATTTAATTTATTTCACTGGTTACCTATAAGCATACAATCCCAATCAGTCAATGTGTTAGTCAAACACCAAACTTAACATTCATGGCAGTCTGCATTGGACAGATCTTTTAAATCCTGCAAAGCATATTCCATCTCAAATTAAAAAACATTACAACTTCTGAGCTGTTATAACGCCTTTTAAAAACCCTAAAGCTACACAGAGAGAACAGGCAAACTGTCCATTTCCTGTTGAGGTAACCTTAAAGCCCCTCCCAGAGCCTTGTCCCAAGTCATCCTAGTTGGATGTCAGCCCCTGGTGGAAGCACCGTGGTGTAACGAGGGTCCAATTTGGGCACAAAGCCTTTAAAGTCCCTGGATGCCTGAGTCCCAAAAACATCAAGCAACTGTCGGTTCATCAGAGCAAACCTAGGAGACAGAAATTAATCTCTTGACCATGATGAAAAATAAAACTCTCACTAACAGATTACCTTAACATGGACAGAAACAGTGTGACTACTGACATTAATCCACAAAGACAGATTTGGATTTTTAATTGAAAACAAAAACATTTTCTATTCTACCATTATATTTTTTGCAAACTGTGTTGAAACATAGTGAAAATCATAGCTGAAATACAGTATACTCAGCTAGAATGCTTTTCAATAATGCAGATGCAATTGGATCACTACATGCTATAACCACTTTGTGTTTGTAAGTAAAACTATTTCAAAGATCACTGCTTTTACTCACCATCTTGTCCCCTCCAGTAACATTTAAAGAATGCAAAATTTATTTGTGCTAAATAAAGTAGCTATTTTTCTCTAAAATAAAGATGTAATTTTGAACTAAAAACCCTTTAGTACAGTGCACTTGATGTTCCAGTTATGAGTGATTTTCAAACAAAGCAGCTGACAGCTGACAGATTCCAACCCATACATTCATACCTGCCCTTAGTTAAACGCAGCAGGAACTTCCAGTATGAAGGCCTGAGGTTCTGCACTTCCATCACAGCCTGTGTAACAGTAATGAGTCATACATTATATCCTTACTCAAGAAAGGTAAAAGCACGTGCAAAGCATATTCATGCGAGTAGATGTGCATGTTTGTCTTTGTGTTACTTACAGCTTGGAAACAGATAGCAGTGGAAATGGCATAGATGACAGTGTCTGCATGAGGAAAGTACGGAAACCGGCCAGCCTCAATGCCCTTGAAGTACATGGTCTAAAAACAGTGATTATGACATGTGCTGTTAATAATAAACTACCCAATCATGATAAGCAAACATGTACTGTCCTGTATAGCAACATGTTCGATTATGTAAGTCAATTTTCTGTTATAGTTGTTCTGGCAATCAGCTAACTTAAGAACTACTACAATTTCCATAACATTTCTTCTGTTTGTGTGTGAGAGATTTTCTCTTACCTCCACCAGCTTCGAGAAGAGGTACATTGATATTGATGTGCTTTTGTAGAAAAACATTGAGATTCCAGCCAGGAAACCTAGAAGATAAAAGAAAAGATACCTCTGTCAAACAGAGTAAACTAGATGAGAAACTGCAAAATCCAGAGGATGATCATTCCACAGGGATTTATTTTGACGGTATACACATTCCTGTCATACCAGCTATCAGTGCATGAAGTTCATCATCAATGTTACGCACCCAGCGCAGCAAGCAGCTTGTGCCCTGAGAGGGATAGAAAATCATTTTAACAGATTAACAATATAACTACGGTGACATATCAAAAAATATGGGAAAAGTTAGCAAATGTAATACCAGATATGTGAGAGGAAAAAAAATCTGAGAAAAAGTAAGAGGGATTACAAATCAAATACTCTTTAAAGGGAATGGAAACACAGGAATATATATGGTACAGTTGATATACAGTCTACTACTTTGGTGCAATTTTTTGTAAATATTTTTGCAAACCTAGAAGCAAGAATTGAATAATGAGAAAAAAAAAGTAGTACAGCAAGAAAAAAAAATTAAAAACAGACATGTCATGGAGAAAAAACAACAGATATGAAACATACCTTGTAGATACTGACAAAAGATCCTAAAAATGCCCCTAGCTGGAAGTTTTCTTTGTTGTAGAAGAGGGAGGGGAGCCGGGAGGGTTTGGAGAACATCTGCCTGAATGCTGAGGGCACTTTCAGACAACACTGAAGCAGGTAGCCAACACTGAACATCCTAACAAAACCCTAGACAATGAAAGAACAGTAGATTTAGTATTATGTATTTATTAGTAAGGTAGTATCTTCATTTAGAGAGTGTCTTACTTTAACACAGTAGGAAATGCAGTTGTCTTGATAGTGTTTACAACATCTGTGTCTTGGACCATGTTTGCAACTGTGTTATAAAAAAAAAAAAAAAAGGTCAAACAAGTATTGGCCACCACTATGCACAAACCCATGTGTGTCTGTGTGAACGCAGGGATTCTCTCACATTGATTCAAGCAGTTCCCTGGTGTAGGCCACTAGAGTTTTCCTCCTGGAGCTGGGCCTTTCTGCTGGCGCCTGTGAATCCTCCGTCTCTATAGCAGCTGCTCTCTCAAGGGGCCTTGTGCTGACATGTTCTGCCAAACTGGAATGAGTTGGAATCTCTTCCTTCCCAATGATGAACCTGTGACGGACAGTGCAGAGGACCTCTGTAAGCTTTACCAAAAACTGTCATTGATCTAAATCAACACTTCAGTGGGAAGAGGGACACAACTTACTTCAATGCTGAGAATGCAAAGCCTTTAAGACCATCTTTACTCCTGCAGTATAAAACAAAATTTTTAACTCAAACATTTACTCTTGTTTTAATATGCGAATGATATTTCTAACCAAGCAATGTTCCATATTTCACTGTGATAATCTGCTTTATGTGCTGCTCTGACCTGAAGAAGAACATGTATAGTGATGCAGTTATGCAGAACAAGAGCACCTAATGGGAAACAGACACAGGAACAGAAAGTCAGGGCAACAGATGAAACATAAGCATCTGTTGGAAAAAATTGGCAAATTGCGGATTTTTTCTTTTTTTTTTTGCTAATTACAAAATACCCACTTTCTTGAAACTTGAGCCATGTTAAACATGCTCAAAACATATGTGTAAAAGAAGATAATAAAGTTATGTATTAAAAATTAAGTTGATTGTGAAGCTATATCATATTGGTGTAAGGTGTATATGTATATGGGGACATAAATTAATCTTCAAGGGACACCAACTACTGTCAAGTTCAATCGTAAAAATGTGACAGCTCATACTGACTTGCTTCAGATTCTGTACTGACACATTCATATGTGTCTCTTTGTCTCATGAAATGGAAAAGACGTTTGAGATTAGCAATATGGAAAAAAAAAACAAAACTGAAACCACACTGAGAGGGCCGCAACTGAAGGCAGGAATTTTATTTGCCTTTCTCACACTCTGCCATGTCCGAAATACAGAGCACTTCTGCTGATGTCAGGAGAAATTTATTCCACATTTATTAAAGGGGAAGTAGGCAGAGGGGCTAATACACATAGGAAAGGCCATAAATCTAAGGAGCGAACTGAGTACACCATGACTGACTACAGTGATCATGGGGCCAGATGCATCAGGATATGTCCGAATCAGCTCGACAAATGAAACTGACTGACTGTTGATATTCACCAACTGGACACACATTTTAAATAATAATGTCTTCTCATTTGCATCAATGATTATGATAAGATGGAGTTAACTTTAAGAAGAAATCTACTGCTGTGAATTCAGAAATTATTCAACAGCTGCTTACACAATCCTGATGAAGCTTGGGTACATGATAAAATGGAGCTAAGGCAGACTTAGGAGCCAGTTCTAAGTCTGCTAGGGCCCTCCTATATTACTGTATGTGTTATGTCATTTAGCATCTCCAAGCCCTATTATCTAGCTTCCTTCATTTTTAGCTCACCCAAACCTCCCTTTCATCTTACCTCGCCATGTTTAATGGGTTTGACGATTCCTCGTGTCACAGCCATGCGAAACAAAGTCTCAGTGGCCTGACAAGAAGATTTTACTGTTATAAATACAGTGTGTGGAAAAGCAGACATATCTCTTTATATTTAACAAATTATGTTTAAATGAACAGAGCAGCTCTTACAAGATTTGTCATGTATATTGTCAGCAGCCCTCTCCTAGCAAGGGAGAGAAAGAGTGAGATATAAAGTTTCTCAGTAAACACAGAATCAATATTTACGAGGGCATCCCTGAGACTGACATCTTAATTAGATCCCAAAAATGAGGTGCCATTTTTGTGTAGTGTTGTACTTTGTAACTGAGTTTTTATTTCAAAACACGAAAGACTGTAAAACATGCAAGCACATATAGGGAAAATAAACAGAAAGGAATCTTACCGGCTCTTTCGCTCCAAAAGGATGGCAATATAGGAGGCAGGCAGTGCTGAGCCAAACCCAGCAGACCAGGAGTTGAACCCTCCCAACAGCTTCCTAAAGTTGGAAAAGTACAGTGTTATTTGACTGTTTTTTTTTTTTGTTGTTGTTTCATTCAACTGAAAAACAAGCAAAGTTTCAGTCAGATTTTAGTCCTTTCCTTTTTAATCAAAATGGAAATATAAATACCATCCAAACGGCATGTTGGCTTTGGATTATCCATGAAGACATTTTTAATTACGTGTGGCTCATTTTCTATTAAAAAGTATCCTGTGGAGCTTTTGACCTCTACTGAATAATTTTTGTGTGGCTCCCTTGTGTGGGGGGTGTTACAAATTTCTGCCGATGATTTCCTAATATTCCACTGAGTTACACAATGTGCCAACAAAGATGGTGTACAAGAAGATTTCTAGCTTGAAAACGTGGATGTAAATAGAGATGATTTACCCTTTTTAAATCAGCTTTGCAAAGATTTAATGAGGAAATAAAGGTATTCAAAACATTGTTAGACCTCAAGGACACACACGGTATTTGGTGAATAACACTGAATGTAAGCATAAGTTTCATTTGTTTACAAGAAAACTGACAAGACAACCTTTAAGCAAACCCTAAATCGTCAGAAACACAGGCAACCAAAGGCACTAAGTTACCATCTAACCGCAGACATAGAGTGAATTCTGAGGTCAATTTGCTTATTTCTAGTAGCTTTGTGCACCATTACATCTTTAGTTTGAATGACAAATATTTACGCTGATCAGATGCATGCATGAGCAGATGCACAGATGCACCAACTTAGCTTCTGAAACCCTTGCATCGCCTGCATCTTCATTTCAGCTGGGCTGTGTGGTTGACAGTGTGTGTCTGTGTGACACTTCTTGGCTCTACTAACCTGAGGATGCAGAAGAAAACAATGTAGAGACCTCCATTGGCGGTGAGGAAAGAGGTAGACCATAGAATCTCAGGGAGAAGCCTTTTTAAATAGTAGTCCTTCTTTCTTCTCCTTAGAACTGCTGCTATCTGCAACACATGGAGTTGAGAGGCAGCCAGTGCTAGTGTTCATATTTTGTTGCCAAATCCCTGCACGGGAAAACGTGAAAACAGTTTTTCAAATGTATTAACCCCCTGCCCCCCGAAAGTGGTGATAGTTTTAAAAGTTTCAAAAACCATTACAGTGCACGACGAAGGGCTTCAAAGAGAAAACGGCAGATTGGTGAGATAGGTTCGTGCTAACTCGTCGGTTCGCTCAACTTATCGGATGAAGTTTTCAGTTTCACTACGTTAACTAGCCGACGGATCGTGACGGTGCCATGCTGTGTTTTTAAAGGGACAAGTTTAGTGTTAATAGTGTTGTTTAGTGCTAATACACGTGCTTGCACTTGAACTTCGTCCCCGATCGTAAGCCGCCACTTGTCATCCGATTTCTAGGACGTTTTCTCCGAGTTAGTTAGCATTACTTGGTTAGCTAGCTGACTTTAGCTCCAAAGTCCACAGGTACCGATACGGCGAGTCCTTCTGCGAAACATACCAGGTAGAGAGGGGCGTATATTTTGAAGGAGACCTCAAGAGCACCCCTGGTTACATCCAGAGCGGACTGTGCACACGACGGGTTCCAGGTGTGACCGATCTCGTAGCAGTTGTGGGGTATTTTGCTCAGAACAGCCATGTCTGTGCACTGGCAACCGACAGTGGCAACGCGCCGCCGTGCGCGTTCACAGCGAGGGAGCCGCGGTCACGCAAGAGAGCTATGAACGCGCACGGCGCTGGGACTGGGCCGCCCTGCTCTGCTTAAGCGCAACGTAAAGGTCATTCAGTTAGAATTAAAGTACCGACGTTTTAAGTCAGCACAAGAACATACGTAGCACTTGGAGTAATGATGAATAATGTTTGTTTTCATCCCGCAAGTTTTTTTTTTCCTTTAATTTTATGCTATTTTCATTATTTGCAAAGGGAAGTTTGGCACAGCCTTGTATCTAAAACAAGTCTCTCGGCCCTCCTTCATTCCCTCTTGCTGAAATGTGTTGATGGTTTAGTTCATTCCTGCAGTATATATATAGATATAGCTCTTGAAAAGTTTTTATCGTAATAAGTATATGATGCAACAGACTGGATTAACACCTGTTGGGAACAAATTCACCGTAATTCTGCAAATAAAACACGATTCCCGAGACGTCTTTCTAGTTGTCTTTTATTCTGAAGTGCAGCGATACAGTTATCATGTCTCAATGTAGGATCCAGAGATTTAACAGAGACCTAAGTAAACAGGAAAGAAATAATGTTCTATATTGTCCTGAAACCACACTGGTAAGGTTTTACACAGTATTACAGTACTTAAATACATTATGTAAATGGTAAAAAAAAAAGAGGTCTGAAACATGCTGAGATTTCAGATTGTGAAGACTTTCTTCAGTCCATTACAACACTTAAGAACTGATTGTCCTAATGACCACTATATATGTATTTGTTTACTTGTTGATTTAGGTATTTGTACTGGTGTCGCAATGGATATACAGGGCCAAAATTTGTGCTACCTGACCACACACCAGCAAAATGTACTTAACGTATCCCAAATAAGAGCACTCATACAAAATGGCCACTTTCAGAGTTTTGGATCCCCCCCAGTTTCCTAAAAGACGATTTCTTTCCATCATTTTCGTACATAAAATTATTTTGTGCACATAACATGTTCATGTGTACAATAAGATTTGAAAAAATTCAGGACTTCAGAGCCCATTCTCTTAGTTTTGTTGCAGTAAAAGTTGCAACAGTATCTCTTATCATTGACAAGACTAAAATGTGTAATTATAACATAATCAGCCATAAATGAAGCAAAAAGCACAATATTTGCCTCAAAAATGTAGCAGAGCAGAAGTATGAATTTGCATAAAATTAGAGTTCTCAAGTGAAGTACAAGTGCATCAAGTTTGTACTTAAGTACACTATTTGAGTAAGAGTACTTAGTTACGTTCCACTGCTGTCAATAAATAAATAAATAAATAATAAACAAAAGGTTCACTGATGATCAGTGAATTGTTATCCATATCCACTTTCCTACAAGGCCTCTGTGAAACACTTTATAGTTTCTTAGTCATTTGGTGTGAAATATTAACTTATCTAATCATCTAATTATCATCATCGATATATCATGCGCCAATAAAATATAGACAACTAATAACTGACAACTGGCACAGCGACAATTTAAATTTTCTTACAAAATGTATCGGCCATTTTGAAAAATAAATTAGCAATACAGCTGCAGTATAATGTATGTATCCTTGAATTAAATTATCACTAATCATTGCTTAAAGTCTGTTTTTGGTATTAAATTTCATTTCATTTCTAAACTTATACTTGGAAATTAGATTCAGCCTTCAAAATGCTTAAGATCCACCAATATCAGTTCTTGAAATTTAAGATTAAGAGACAGAGAGTTACTTAGGCAAAAAACAATTATTCATTAAAAAACAGAATTGGCAAGATTAGTAAAAGAAAAAAAAAGATGGGTCACTGTGTGACAAACTGTAAGAGGTTTTTCCTTAATGCTATAATGCTAAAAACATCACAGGTTAAATTCCCCACCTGCTTACTGTGGATACAACTTCAGCTATATACACAAATCTGCCTGAATCGATGACTAAATGCCTAAATCTGAAATCAGATTAGGCTTAATCTGACACAAGACGTTAGCCTCACTGTAAGAAAAACTGTGCTAGATCCTGTTGGTGGCCAAGTGGAAGCATGTGGATGCTTGCCTTTGTGTGAATGTATCCAGTAGCATGATTTTATCAGTGTTCTTTTTTTTCCATATACAGTTGTAGTGGAGATAATTTTGCACTAAATCTAACATATTTTGTTGTGACACAAAAGCGCAAAAATTACAGAGCCACAAACCAACTTGAAAATCACATTGGAATCTGACAGTTCAAATTCAGTTGAGCTGAATATTATTACTCTAATGTTAAAGGTAAATAGTATGGAAACGTAAAGCAAACATGAAGTTCAATTTCCAGAGGTTTCCATCCAACAATAAAGCACTGGGCTAGTGCTTGACTAAGAATGAATTAGAGCACAAGTGATCTTTTGTTACAATGTGTTCTTTCTCTGGGCTTGGATTTCAGAGGGCACGATGGTGCTACAAGACAAAAGAGAACGTAATCAACCCGTGAGCTGTGGGACTTGACCGTGTTGACCTACAAGCACATAACAGAGTAATAACAACACAAGTCTACAGGGTGCTATTTCCAGCCTTTCTACTGTAAGGGCTTATTTCCACTAAAACTCCTGCCCAGTGCATTTGTTTTTCACCGTATCACCACTGAGCTTGAGGTGCAGATTGTACTGAGAGATTTGTGGGGATTATGAGAAATAGGAAGTTCAAGGACCAATCTCGCCTAAACGAATGAGGGGGGACAAGACTAGAATGACTAGAACACAGTTATGGTGTTGTATTAATGTGGTTTCCTGCATTTGCTCTGTAAAGGCCGAGCCATCAGTTCACCAAGCTTGATCTCTATAGTTCTTTACTGCTCAGAGTCAGTCAGCAGGTGTCAGCCTCACTCCTACGATAACCTAAGATGAACTTCATTAATACCACAGGGGGATTTATCTGTCTATATCCTGCTTCCTGCAGCAACCCAATATAGACAAGGTTACTTGTCAAGCATAGTTAAAAGAGAAAAAAATATTTGCATCATCAGTGTATTTACATGAGATGTAATATTGCGCATTGTTTACATAAAGTGTAGCATTACACATACAGTTTGTCAAGCCATAATGATCAAATACTTGCATACGTCACAAAGAAATATTTGCACATATCACTCTCCGTCAGTGTTGCCTAGAGTGGAGTGCTTTGTGGGTTTTCGGGAACAGTGTTGGTCGTATAGTCTGACAGCAGCTGGAAGAGAAGACCTGCGGTATCCCTCCTTTGAACACCGCGGGTGGAGAAGATGGATCCTCCCAGTAATGTCAGGGTGTCAAGGCGGGGGGTGGGAGACGTTCCCCCTTGAGGATGAAAGCTTGGCCATCCTCCCTCTCTCTCCCACCACCTCTATTGTATCCAGGCGTCATCCCAGGACAGAGCTTGCCCTCTTGATTAGTGTACTTAGTCTCTTCATGTCAGCTGTTGAGATACCGCTGCCTCATCAAACCGCTGCATGAAGTCTTTTCTGATCTTTCTCTTGAAATGCACAGGTATTGTCCATCCAGTCCAGTTTATTGTTTAAGTCCACACACAGGTATTCATACAAATTTACAAAATATGCAAGGTATTACACAAAAAGCTTCAGTTTGAGAGACGAAGGGATGTAGGTGCTGGGTTGTGGGGAATGTGTATCATCAGGATGAAAAGCCCGGAACAACGTCATAATTTAAAGTGCTGGTAATTTCACTTAGCACCTTGCTAAAAGAATGTTTTGACAGTGAAATCCAGAGTGAAGAGTAACATGGAGAATCTGAACAAAGCCAAGGTTTTTTATTTTCTTTCAAATGATCGGAAATGCAGCTGGTTTTCTTGTATTAGAATTTCTAGCTCATTGTGCAGTGAAATATATTTAGTTATGGTTTGGGTGTTTTGACATATGAATGTATTCAGGGTTACACAAGACTCCATTACTAACGCTTTAAAGATCAATTATGAGTCATTAAAAAGAACAACTTCTTGGATACCAGGTTGTGTAATTCCTCTGGCAGCTGCTTTATCCTTCAACAAGACACTGCCAAAAACTGCAAGGGATCTGGACCAAAACGCATTTGACTTATTAGAAAGTGTGAAACCTAAAAGTATTTAATCATTACTGGATTACCAACATTTAGTACCAGCCAGAGGATTTTGTTTTTCTTCACAACCTGGCAACTCGAGTTGTTCTCCTTAATGGCTTGTAACTGATCTATAACCCAATAGTTTATGACTCAGGAACCAAATAAGCCACTTCTTTTTAGGTTGACTTATCAGAAAGTGGCACGGAGATGTAGAAAGACTCGCAGAAAAAAAAAAAAATCACTGGGATTTTGGGCCGTAATGTCTCAATATCCGATTTCTCAAAAACAGCCCATCTTTAGCCCCACGCACGGGCCAGCACCGACACGCTTATTCATCACCTCCCGGGCACCGACGCTTGTCCCGCACGGTTCACTGTGCTTGTTCCACGGGACCGGATCGATTACCTCAATGTCCCCGCGGGCCACGTCGGTAACTTCCTCCGATATTTATCCGCCGGAACACCGAGTCGTTATCATCCCCCGCGTCCGTCTGATACCGGAGGAGGCGGTCACACCGTCCCTGCCTCAATAGTCCGACTGTTCCTTCCCTCTCGGAGACTTTCGTAAGTGCGGCGCAACTCCGGCACACAGGGTAAGTACGTGCTTGCATGGAGGAGAGAGCGGGGCTTTCCACTTGATCCTCCTGAACCCGGACCCCGCAAAACACCCTGCCCCCATCGAGTCCCGCGTCCCGCGTCCCGCCGGAGCGATCGCCGGAACATGGCACGGACCTCGGAGCTGTTTGTGACCTGTTTGCTGTTTATTCTCTCCTCCGGGGCGGAGAGGAAGAGGGAGAGAGTTTACCATGTGGGAATCATTGAGGAGTCGTGGGACTATGCACCAAGTAGAAAAAATCTGCTCAACGGGGAAGACCTCGAAAACGATGAGTGAGTTGTGAAGTACTTTCGGGGGGGTTTAAAATAAAAATATGTACAGATAGTGAGGGGTGGTTAAAACAGTGCTATCACCTGTTCATCTCACCATGCACTTTATATCATATTAATAGCCCTGACAGATCTAAAGTTATTATAAGAACTGGGAAAATAACCTTTAAGATCCACAATCGAAATACAAGGATTACCAAATAAAGAAGCTTTATGGGAATAGTTGAGCAGTATGTCATCTTGTCAGGGTGTGACAGCGTCTAGACGTCTGAGGGGACTGTTGTGTACTTTGCTGGCTTTTTGACAGATGCAGGGGGGAGACGAGTGACTAACAGTGAATGGCTATTTCACAGACCAAAATGGAACAGGAAACACAGGCAGCCTTCTGTCACTTATGACAGACAGACTGGTATCACACCACCAGTACTGTGATATTTGATAAATGAAAAGTAGATTTGATGACTTAAGAGTAAACAGAAAGATGCAAAAGGGTGCAATGAAAATATCCGAGTCTGGAATCTGGGAGGATTTTCTCTCTGCTTCCACACTGTCATTTAGACCATTTAATGCATTCTTAATGTTCGGATTTATTTGGAAAGTGGAGCTCCACAAATAGTACTGTTAATATGCCCAGCAGTTGTGTCATTCTTGGCTGTGTATCACATATACTCACTGTTATCAGTTTGAGTCACCGCTCAGATGGCTGATTAGGGCTCATATCTTCATATATGGGACAACTGTGTGCTTTCAGCAGTTTGACTCTAAAAAAAAAAAAACACTATGGAAAACAGACAACATCTTCCACCTCTTAGATTTACATTTAACAAAAAGTACAAAACAGTGTCAGTAGAAAAATATAGTTTGTAAAGAACAGATGAGGTTAAACTTATGGACTTGAAAAGGAAGAAAGCCCAAGATGAAAAAAAAGCCTTCTTCATAATACGGTATATAATGAATAATGGAAATATTGCTTAATTCTGTACTTTCCTGACTTACTCTTTCAGGCAGCCATCTTAGATAATCACTTTTAAATGGCTTGTGAAGCACCCATTATTTCTTACATGATAGTCGTGTTCAACGGGGGGGGGGGGGGGGGGGTAGTGAGTCGGAGGGAGCTCATAAGCTCTCACCAGGTGTTTTAGTCAAAACCCCCCTTTAACAGATTGTCAGCAAAGATAGCAGTGCAACTCAGATGTTACTGAAGTAAACAAAATGCTTTTCCTCCTCCTTGTTGCCTTGGTTATGAGTGAGAAATACAGTAGCAAAACTGCCTTTGCCACAAACAGGTTATTAGCCGACAAAAACATGTGATCATGATAATGACAAGTCTAATTTTTGGAGAGATGCAACCAGGTACAGTTAATTCTGCAGCAGTACATCTTTGAGTTATTGGCTTTATGACCAGCTCTCGTATGGTTTGAAATTACATTTAGTCAGTTACTGACAATGACATTAAATAGTTTCAAAGATCATAGCCTTTGTGAAAATGTACAGAGTGCACTACAATTGCATCACGCATTTTGCAATAATCCCACTTAACCACTTTTTATACTTCTATTTGCCTTGAAAGTATGACATCTTGGCATGTTTTGGAAGATATAAGTGCATTATGTAATGCTGTATTGTATCATTTTCAAATGCCTGACCCTGACTTCAACAATTGCTCAACAAAACAGAATTATTCGCTGTCTCCTTCTCTTCTATCCCGTACACACTATCCTCCCTCTGTGTAACCACTGCTCTGTCTGTATCTGTAATTCTATATGTCTTCTTTCCACTTCTGTCTCAGGCATGCATCTATATTCCTGTTAAGAGGACCCCATCGGATTGGCAGCGTTTATAAGAAGGCTATGTTCCGACAGTATACAGATGCCACATACAGCACACAGGCTCCACGTCCTGATTGGTTGGGCTTCCTTGGGCCCATACTGCGAGCTGAGGTTGATGACGTTATTGTGGTCCACCTCAAGAACTTTGCATCCAGGAACTATTCTATGCATCCCCACGGAGTTTTCTATGAGAAGAATGCAGAGGGTACAGTTACATAATACATATAAAGTGCATTTGGAAAGTATTCAAACCCCTTGACTTTTTTTCACATTTTGTTATGCTGCAGGCTTAAGGTAAATTCAAACGAATTCTTTTTCACCCACACTGATCTACACTGCTTGTAATGTCAAAGCCAAAACAATATTTTAGAAATCCTTGCAAACTCATTAAAGAGGAAGAATAAGAAGAACAGCTCTAGGAAGACTGGGACTCCACAAGCTCAGGGTTATAATAATATCATTAGCTGCATATTCAGATACTTGACTCAGTCGAGTAGATATAATCTTTCGCTGTATTAATTTTTTTACACAAAAGCTGTGGCTTTGTGTTATGCTAGTTTAAAAGTATGACATCTTGGCATGTTTTGATCCTCTGCTTCAGTGCCAGAACTGTCTCAGATTACAAGATACTGTGAGGCTAGAGAAGAGAGTGGCCCAGCAAATGTGTTACAAGTCCATTTAGGCCCTTGTAAGAGTGCAAAAAGTGACGCAGCACAATTTCATTAACTGGGTGGCTATTATGGAAGATATGGCCTCCTGACTAATATGTCTCTGTAAGTATTTTGAACTTTGCAGCTCTCTGTTATGCAACAAGTCCCCATCCCCCACTCATCTGTGGAGATGTATCCTGCCTCAGGAATTTTTCAGAGCCTTACAGACTGTGGCTGATGTCACGCTTTATTAAGGGATTTAGGGTATGTCTATCATTATCTATAAGCCAGATAACTAAAAATTGATTCAACTTGTTTTTATACACAGCACCTTGGGAAATGGTACTGTGTATAAAGGGAAGGGAGAGAGCTGTGAGGATGGGGGTGAGGGGGGGTGGTGGAAGTTGTGTCAACGCATCAAGACATAAAACTGATAAATAAGCTAATTATGCTCTGAACCATGTCTTGTGACGAGTACAAATTGGTACAGAGGTCGGTGTACCCGGGACATCTGTTTCGCACGGGAGTAAAGTCATTTACAGTGTGTGTTTATAGATCATACACACCTACACACGTGGAGGTTGAAAGCTTAACAGACATAAGTCCCAGAAAGGAAAGGGGTATGACCCTGATTTGGGAAACCTCCATTGAAGAATATGATAATTTGCAGTTGAACAATTTATATATTTTCATTAACTGTCATTCTTTAACTATCATTCTTCTAATTATCATTCTACAGCTCTCAGCATTCAGTTTTAAAAGGTTAAGGAAAAAAAATCAGCTTGTTAAGATCATAGCATTAAGACCATGTTGTTGGTTTCGACTGACATAACATCTTGTATTTTTCCTTCCAGGAGCGCTCTATCCAGATGGGACATCAAACAGGTTGAAGGAGGATGACTCTGTGCCTCCAGGAGGCAGCTACACCTACCGCTGGGAGGTCAAGCCAGAATTCGCCCCAACCGATGACGATGCCAACTGCCTGACCTGGGTCTACCACTCTCACTTAGATGCTCCCAGGGACATCGCCTCGGGACTTATCGGGGCTCTGCTCACCTGCAAGAAAGGTACGAAGATATGTGACTAAATGCTATTGAACCTCATTGATTTTGTATCAAAAGTAATTTTTCTCATAATGTGTCTGTCCATTACCTGTTGGGTTACATCTCTGTATGCATTATTTGTATTTCAAATCAAATTTAATTATGTATTGTTTAATCATAGTTACAGTTACTGAGGGCTTTTTCTGACCCTTTCATAAACAAAGATGGTAGAGCACCAGAGGCAAACAAAGATTAAATACGCCCCTATCCGTGTTTGACTTTATAGATATGTAGTATTTAAACCCCCATCCTGCATTTTTCTACATATGTGTTTCATGTTTCTGAATAAGCACAGGAATCTTGAAGGAGACTAATAAACCAGTTCAGACAAAGCCAGAATCTGTCACAAACTCAGTCCGGAATGATGTGGACCAGGATGTCTTCTTGATGTTCAACGTGGTGGATGAGAACCTGAGTTGGTACCTGGAGGACAACATTCAGAACCTCACTGATCCAAATGGAGTCGACCAAGAAGACCCAGAATTTCAAGAGTCAAACCAGATGCATGGTGAGAGATGAGTGTTTTTTTAGTCTTTCTATGATTGTTTAGAACTGAAATGACTGCACACGCATTAGGTTGGCTAACAAGAAGACTATAAATTTTAATATGTAATGCCTTTTTACGTTTTTTCATAGAATCTAAAAATTGTCGTTGCCTCTACTGTACCGTTTAGGCAGCTGAGCTGTGAATATTTTCACAGTGAAGTCACTTCACATCAAACAACATTTCATAATGCCTTAAACACAGGGTATAAAAGCAGGTTTAAAGGATAAATTTGCTCTCTTTGTCCTTCGCTTTAACCTCCCTCTTTGTTTTTTTCTCTTTGTGACAGCTATTAATGGGTACATGTTTGGTAACCTGCCGGGGATCAAGCTGTGCCAGCACCGTGCAGTCGCTTGGCATTTGTTTGGCATGGGTAACGAGGTGGACATTCACTCTGCCTTTTTCCATGGGAATACACTGCTAGACCGCGGCCACCGCACCGACGTCCTCAGCCTGTTCCCAGCCACGTTTGCTACTGCTAAGATGGTCCCAAAATCAAGTGGAAAATGGCTGCTGACCTGCCAGGTTAATGATCACTTGCAGGGTAGGGCACCGGACCTTTAAACTTTGTCACCTTTGACCTTTTTGCTATGAGATTTTACTGGTGGCGCAGAATTGCTGACAGGGGAGAATGCATTTTAGTGAGGTATGCCATGGTCGTTTTGTCAGTGCATGACATTGTGAGCATTCCTACAACAAGGCTTGTATTTCTATTCAAAACATACCAGGAATTGTATTTCGAGGCTGTCTAAAGTCCCCTGATCATAGAGCTAAATGATTCATACTTGCTTGTTATACCATGAATAATGCAGACACTTGTGAAATACCATGCCATTGTATCATAGCAGGCTTTCAGTAAAGGTCTATTCTTACATGTCTTTCAAGAGAAGTGACATTATGTTATTCACCCTACAAATCAAATCTTTGATAGTTTTTCCATTCTGGATCCTCTCAGATTCTGGAAACATTCTTTAGATTCTTTAACATGATAACTGCAAAAAAATAGCAATTTGAAATTGTGAACTGAACCGTGGAATATTTATTACAATATTTACGCAACATTAGATCTGAACCACTAGAACTGTCAGGTTGAATTTAAAAATTCCCTAAGGCTCTGAATATCCACTTTCACTACAAGGTTTTACTTTTTGCATGTGAATTATGGTTTCTGTAATGTTTTTGTGCTTTTGTGCTGCCTATTCCAGCGGGGATGCAGGCCTTTTATGAGGTGAACTCATGTGACGGAGAGGCCGGCACCAAAGTGATGGACGGTGTTGTGAGGAATTACTACCTGGCAGCAGAGAAGGACCTGTGGGACTATGCCCCCTCAGGAAACGATCTGATTAACAATGTATCACTTACTGAGGCCAACAGGTGGGCAGACATGAGCAACACACTGGAGAATTCAACTTACTGTTATCAGCTGTAACAGGGAGGGGCACAGCAAATTTAAGGATGAATCATTATCGAGCCCAGTGTAATACATGGATTTTGCACTAAACAAACAGTGAGCTGGACCCACACGTTTCATGTGAGCTTTCTCCCAACTATGAGGTTATCAGGGCCATGTCCATTTATCTTGTTAAATTGCCTTATCTGGCCTTGTCATCACAGTCTGGTCAATCCAAAATGATCTGTTTACAGCTATAATAAAACTAATACATATCTACAAGATGTCTCCAAGCACCTTATACAGAATAACCTTTATAGCTAGGCAGCTGCATAGCGAGACCAAAAGTCTAAAATATATCAGATGGACATTTTTTTGTTTCGAAAGTACAGCCTCTGTGGTTTTGGAGAAGAAGAATGGACGCTAACTGACTCCGTAGATATTCAATGTAACATTAAGCAGCGAACTACCCCTTTAATGCCTGCAAAACCCCAGAACACAGTTGCCGTCTGTCTGTGTGTATGGCCTCTGGACAGGGCTGATTATATGTGAGCTGGTTCATTCCTGCAGCGAGGCAGTTTTGTGGTGTCTAGTGTAAACAGTGTGGATGGTGACACAGTTGTTGTCGTGTCTTTGTTATTTTGTTACTTTCGTTCCCTGACTGGACACAGTGACACCCCTCTGACTTGCCAGTTGTTTACTCTGTTTTTTCGTGTTTCTCTCAAATTAGAAATTCCACACCCCGGCTGCATCCAGGCCACAAATAATTTGCTACCTATGTTACTTCTTCTCTGTTCTCCTCACAGTTTCTTGCGCTCTATATCCACCCTCCCCCTTTAGTGCTTCAGAGATATTTTTTGGCAAAAGTGGTGGAAGGATCGGAGGTGTCTACAATAAAGTGATATACAGAGAGTACACAGACAACACTTTCAACACCAAAAAATCCCCAGGACCTAATTATCGACATTTAGGATTCTTAGGTAAGGTGTCCCTTTTTTGCCAAGTTCCAGATTTGGCAAAAAAATCACACTCCTTTGTTTGTATTGTATTTACTGGTACACGGGTGGTGTTGTCTTTCACCCAAGTTCTCTCAGTACTTCTTGTGTGGTTACAATGTTCTTCTGTGTTTGTCCAGGTCCGGTCCTGAGGGCAGAGGAAGGAGACACTCTAAGAGTGACTTTCATGAACAAGGCTGATAGAGATTACAGCATCCAGCCTCATGGCCTGCACTATGACAAACTCTCCCAGGGAAGCAGCTATGAGGACGGTGAGGAAGCAGCCAATTGCACTGCCACAGATACTTGTTGCACAGCCAAGAAAAACTTTAGAGGCTATGATATATTTTAATTGTTAGATTTTTCGGGACTCACGTTAAGTGATAACAAGGGAAGAGATTAATATTTTTGTATTCTATAGACAAGTCTGTAGCTGGTGGTTAACAATTCCAACTGACAGAGGCATAAATTTGCACAAATATAGCTTCGAGAAAATAACCCCCTCTAGGCCTCTAGTGTTGGCTAGACTATTGAATTTATTTCATTTGAACAAAGACCCAAGACCTAGGAAATAAGGTCACACATGAGCTGCATTGTAATGGAATGTGTCTCAATTTCAGTATACCACAAATTTTAAAAGTAGGAGATATATATATATATATATATATATAAAACACAGTTGCCATTGTTTGTAGCCCATTACAGTACATGCTTCATATCAGTAGCCCTATTTTCAAAGTAGCAGTACCATACAAAGGTTTCTAAAAGTAGGATATATATATATATATATATATATATATATATATATATATTTTAGCCATTTACACATTTTTTAGCAATATTAGTATACATGCTTCAAAGTAGCAGCACTATTTAAAAAGTTTTTTTACCACACAAAGTTTTTTTTTTTTTTTTTTTGTTTTGTCATATCATTCATCATCATTCATACAAAAAAATTCATCAATAATGATGATGACCTAACTTTATATTATGATCACAGAAACAAAACTGCTGAACAGAGTCACAAGACACAACAAACAAACACAAAACAACATCAATCAAGTTGTCTCTGTGTCTGTAGGTGGTCTAACAGAGATAGAGTCAGATAATTGTGTATTTTATTTTGTTCATTTTGTTGCCAATTGACAAGGTGGGTCCACCACACGCACACCAGGTGAGCACTTCATCTACACTCATCATCATCATCTTCATCTTCTTCATCATCCATCCTCCCTGTATACCCTACCTATACTACTCTGCCACTGATCCTGCCATGGATACCAACTCTGGATTAGTGGGACCTCTGCTTGTTTGCAAGAAAGGAACACTGGGGAAGAATGGAATCCAGGTGCTGCTTTGTTATAAATTAACAAACACTCTCACACACAGAGAAATGCAAAAAAATCTTATATAATCAGATAATCTTAAACTGGTATATGTTTTCTCTTAAATGTTTTATTAGATTATTAATTGTCATTGATTTATTCTATTTTCTAGATGAATTTAATAATTTTTTTGAGTACTACTTCGATTAAATAAGATTAAATGAAACTTTAATCATCCTTGTTGGGAAATTAGGCAAAGAAAAAAATACATTGTACAGAAGATAGTATATCAAATCGATTGTAACAGTTTACTACGTTGGTAGGCAGGCATTGTAATGTTCAATGGGTATAAGAGTTGAAAACTGATTTTTTAAGGAGTTTTTGTGCTGTTAAGTGCAACTGCACATCTAGAACAGATATGTGTTGTTACTATTACCTACACTGTGTTTGATTTGTTCAATAGAAAGGTGTGGATAAGGAGTTCTTCCTTCTTTTTTCTGTCATGGATGAAAATATGAGCTGGTATTTGGAGGAGAATATCAAGATGTTTGCCAAGTATAAGAGAAATCTGTCTGACATCGTCCTCATGGAGAGCAATAAGATGCATGGTAATCAGTGTGTTTGGTAAAGAGTGTGTAGTTGTGTAGTCCACTGTCTGTGTTTAATTTAAATATGTTATTAAATATTATAATATTGGTGCCATATTGTGAGTTCCACTTCGGCATCTTCTTACTTGTCTCTATATTTTCCGTTTTAAATCTTCCCTTTCATTACAGCTGTAAATGGACTCATGTTTGGGAACCTTGCCGGATTGGAGATGTGCGCCGGGGACAAAGTTTCCTGGTATACCTTTGGGCTGGGTACAGAGATTGACATCCATGGTGTCTATTTTGAGGGGAACACCTTCAACAAACAGAGCACAACGCGTGACACTATCAGCCTGTTCCCTCACACCACTGCTACTGTCACCATGCAGCCACACACTCCTGGTTAGTCCTACTTCTCATTACATGCATACACACATAAACACACACACACACACACAAACACAAGCCAAAAAAAACCACATCCTTTTGGCACACATACATTTCCGGAGTACATCCTTTCATCAGGTTTTCTACAACAAGCAGATATATATGTTCTGTAAAGACATGCCCAGATAACCTTGTGTGAGTGCTTCTCTGAAATACAAGCTACTTCTCACATTTAACAACAGGAAACACTAATAATCACTGCACAAACAGGAAACATCAGAACTATCTCTGGCATATACATTATTTTCAGTAACCTAAGATATGACTGAGGGCTTCATTCCAGCTCATTTAAAGGAAAATTCCACATTAAATGATGTTGAAATTGTTAATTCACAAATTTAGACAACTTTTCGAGGTTATCCTATGTTTTTTTTTTCAGTGTACTTGGGTATAGAATTTCTAAGTTTAAGGAAAATACTATTTCACAAAATCCCAGCCAGTCATGTCAGAAATCAAGAGAAAACACTGCAATTACATTTCAATATAAAAGTGTATGTCATATACAGGATACATCTGGTCTCAGATGTCTGGGTTGGCTGAACTTTCAATTTTACATTTGAACGACTTGTGCTGTCACAGTCTGAGAGACAAATACAGTAACAGAAACAGATTAAAAATGAAAATTTGCCATCAGGATACTGTTTGGTTATTTCTACAATTTTTAAAAAAAAGGTTCAGTGTGGTTTCCCTGAGGTCCATTGTAAGCCATTTTGAATGATAAAGCAGTCTTTGAAAATCCCCTACACACATGTTTTAAGACATAGAAAAAATATTCTGGTTTGAATAATAATTTATGTCTAAGTTTTTGCCACAGAAATTTAATAGTTAACATGTTTCTAAATTCTGCTGTTAAAATCTCCTTCCTCAGTTAAAAATCCATAATTAATGAAAAATACAGCAAATGTTTTTCATTTTAAACTGCACAGACTGTATAGTACATCATTCTTCACAGTGAAGGTCAAACATCCATTGATTCCATGATTCACCAATAAGCAAATCACATTTTTAATTGGAGGGGGACTCTAAAACTGCTCAGATAGCACAAAACACACTCTGAATGC
This sequence comes from Istiophorus platypterus, assembly GCA_016859345.1. Taxonomy (NCBI): domain Eukaryota; kingdom Metazoa; phylum Chordata; class Actinopteri; order Istiophoriformes; family Istiophoridae; genus Istiophorus; species Istiophorus platypterus. The sequence continues at coordinate 11,799,794 of CM029129.1, read as the reverse complement.
TTAGTGTACAACAATGGTGAGATAACATGCTGCCCTACATGTGTCATGCTAACCCAACAACCAGACATATGTAGAAAACTGCAAACCACAAGTCTTCAAGATTTTTTTAAAGTCACCAGCAGAAATTTCGTCAAAAGCCGCTGAGTTTTCAAGAAGATGATGCAAACCAGAGGTTTTTTTTTTCTTTCTTCATTTCAAATGGGATTTAGTGACAGTTAAAATTGGATTCCTTTGCTTGATACTTTTGTCCAAAATGACTTTCAATCAGTGCATCTTAATTCAACAAGAACAAGAGTTATCAGATGTTATCAGAAATTGGAAGTGCTACCATTTGAAATAAACCAATACAGCATGTTCAGGCAGGTGCAGTACAGATGCTTATAAAGCATTTTTTTCCACTGCTGCAAATGTCTGCAAATGTCTGCTGCAAATGCATGCAGGGTGGAGTCAAAAAGATATCCATTCATGTGACAACTCCCTTAACCTCTGTTCATTCTCTTGATAGGTTTGTATGAGGTGAGCTGCAGAGTAACTGATCACTACTCAGCTGGCATGAGGCAGCAGTACAGAGTGAACTACTGCCCAGGGCACAAACTGAAGCACTCACATAGAGAGCCAACCAAGATAGTGCAGTATTTTATCAGTGCTGAAGAAATCGAGTGGGACTACTCACCCAAGAGAGACTGGGAGCTGGAGAATCACCATGCCACATTAGAGGACAGGTGTGTGAGTAAGATAATTGGAGGATGAGGTATTTCAGTGTTAGAGCCAGAGCCTATGATTAGTGGCAATACTTATTACTGTTTGTTAATGGAGGCAAATTGATGCATGTCTCCCAGTCCAGGCAGTATATTTGTGGAGAGAAGCATGAACAGAATTGGCTCGCGCTATAAGAAGGTGGTGTATAGAGAATACACTGATGACACCTTCAAAGTTCAGAAGAAACGGCAACCCCACGAACAACACCTGGGAATTATGGGTAAGTTTACCTGCACTTTATTTCGTTTTTAAGGAATAGACTGAAGACAACATTGGGTTTTGTTTCCATTGCAGGTCCAATAATTAAAGCAGAGGTAGGGGAGCAGATCGTGATCACATTCAAGAACAAAGCCAGCCGGTCATATTCGATCACTGCCCATGGAGTCAGGGCCAGTGGCGCACACATTCCTGTATCACCTGGTGAGATTCCAAATTTAAAAAATAAATAAATTGCATTTTGTCGCTGGTGTTTTCTGACAAAAAGACTGAGCTACAAAACACTGACCGTCTCTGAGAAGCAGTGGGACTGAAATTTATTTTTTCTATGATCTCTTGCCTTCAGGTCGCATACTTGAGTTGACATGGGATGTTCCCGTAAGCTCTGGTCCAGGGGTCTCAGATCCTGACTGCATATCTTACGCCTACTACTCCAAAGTTGATTTCATTAAGGTAAATATATTCTGTACACAGTAACAATCACATGGAAGCACAAAAATTCACAGTGTTGCTGTTAAAAGAATGTGTTTTTAATTAACTTGCATGTTCAGGCACTTGAGGTACAAGATGTTTGTGACTGAGCGGATTAATTTTGTGTACTTTCAGGATCTGTACAGTGGCCTTTTGGGGCCTCTGGTGATATGCAGGCCCGGGACTCTGAAGCTTGGTGACGGGCCAAACAGACAGAGGGTTGACGTGGAGAAGGAGTTTGCGCTGCTCTTTATGGTGCATGACGAAAACCAGTCCTGGTACTTGGAAGACAACATCAGAACATACCTCGGCGCTGACCCTGATAGCTTCATGCCTGATGAAGACTTTGAAGAGAGTAACATGATGCACGGTCAGAACAAAGATGGAAACTGGATCAACTATGAAATTATTTAGTCAAAATTGGGTCAGCCCATCAGGAAAATTTTTAAGACGGGAGTGAACATTAAAAAGAAAATAGAAACATGCGGCCAACCCAATGAGACAATGTAGAATTGACAATAAAACTAATAATACTTTTATCCTTTAACTGATTTTCCACAAGGGTACATTTATCTTGTAGTCAGGTGAAATATAGAACACAACAGACCCAAACATAATATACATGATATATAAAACAAAATCAATTACATAAAACATACAATAAAATGTTTACATATCCAGTCAGCCAATCATGTGGCAGCAGTGCAATGTGTAAACTCATACCGATACAGGTCATGAGGTTTAGTTATTGTTCACATCAAATATCAGAATGGGCAAAATGTATGTCAGTGACTTTGACCGTGGGATGTATGCTGGAGCCAGACAGGCTGGTTAAAATACTTTTGAAACTGCTAATTTCCTGGCATTTTCAAACTCAAGAGTCTCTAGAGTTTACTCACAATGGTAAATCAACACATCCAGTGAGCGGCAGTTCTCCAGATGGAAACGCCTTGTTGATGAGAGGTCAGGGGCGAATCATCAGACTGGTTGGAGCTGAGAGACAGGCTACAGTAACTCAAATAACAACTCTTTACAGCTGTGGCAAGCAGAAAAACCTCTGAGAATATACAATGTGTTGAACATTTAGGCTGATGGGCTACAACCACAGACCAAGTCAGGTTCTACTCCAGTCAGCTAAGAACACAAATCTGAGACTGCAGTGGGCACAGGCTGACCAGAACTGGACAGTAGAAGACAGGAAGAAACGTAGCCTGGTCTTATGAATCTGTATTTCTGCGTAGGTAGCAGATGGTAGGGCAAGAATTAGATATCAAAAGGGTGAATCCATGGACCCAACCTGCCTTGTGCCAACAGTTTGGGCTGCTGTTGGTGTATTGGTGTGGGGAATGTTTTCTTGGCTGCTGCTGGACCCCTCAATACCAATGAATCATGGTTTGAATGCCATGGACTATCTGAGTTTTGTTGCTGACCATGAGCACCCCTTTATGACCACAGATTACCATCTTCTAATGGTTACTTCCAGCCTGATATTGCTACATGTCACAAAACAAAAGGCATCTCAGACTGGTTTTGTTAAAATGACATTGACTCTAGTGAACTTCAGTGGCCTCCCCAGTCCTTGAATCCACTTTAGGATGTGGTAGAACAGGAGATCTACAGCATGAATAAGCAGCTGACAAAGTGCAGAAATTATGTGATGCAGTCATGTCAATAGAATATCAAAGGAAAGTCAAACATCTTTTGAATTCCATACCACAAAGAATTCAGGCTGTTTTGGGAGGAAAGGGAGGCCCTACCCGGTATTAGCATAGTGTTCCTAATAAACTGCTCTGTGAGTGTAAGACAAATGCTTAAATACATAATATGTAATCCACTGTGCAAGCTCACAAAAAACAATTGCATTAAGTTACAGCCTAACGTCAAACTTCACATATAGTAAATTAAATTGAAACTAACTTAAATCCAATATTGGATCCATAGTTATTCATTCATTATTCAATTTGCTCATAAAAGTTTTTTTTTTAATTTGACATAAGAGGGAGTCTAAATTATGGTTTTCCTGTTACGTCTGTCTCTGCATTCTTTTTTGTCTGAATCTCTGTGTGATGATTTGACTGGTAATGTCTGTATGCGAATGTGTATATTGAAGGTATCAATGGTAAACTGTATGGTAACCTCCATGGACTGGTGATGATGCAGGGTCAGAAAGTCGACTGGTATCTACTTGGCATGGGAAATGAAGTGGACATGCACACTGTTCACTTCCACGCTGAAACTTTTACCTACAAGGTAACCTTCACCATCACAAATAAAGCTCAATATATATTTTTGAATAAAACAGTAGGGGACAAAATGTTTACATACAAATACTACAAGTTTTATCAGGAAGTGGCGCTGCAACACAGAAAATATGCCATCCTTCCGTATATACACACTGTGGAACTGATCTTTTTGTATTAAGTAAAATAATGAGTTTATGAAATCCGGTGCAGCCTATCCTTGCATGAAAACATGTGTGTGCCCAAACAGGAAGTTTTAAAACTCAATTTGTCACTCAGTGCTTATTTCCTCTTCTTTGTTCCCCTCTATTGTACTGTCTGTACTGTGTGTGCGTGTATGTGTGTGTGCGTGTGCGTGCATGTGTGTGTGTGTGTGTGTGTGGGCGCATGTGTGTCAGACGGATCGTCTGCACCGTGCAGATGTCTTTGACCTCTTCCCTGGGACTTTCCAGACTGTGGAGATGGTTGCCGGGAACCCAGGGACTTGGTTGCTCCACTGTCATGTGACCGACCACATCCACGCTGGCATGGAGACCACTTTCACCATCAAAGGTGTGTTCGCTTGCCAGTGCATTTACATACAATATTTAGCATCCACATATGTAATAGCAGCTATACAAGAAGATATGTCTAACATCGCCCTTTTTTATCTTTTTCATTTCAGAAAAATCCACACATAGTAAGTACCAAAACATTACACAATATTAGGTCTACATTTATTAAGTCAATTCAATGCAGAATAAATTTGATGTGGCTCCATACCTGACCCTCCGCCTAATCTGAAACCTAAATCATCAATGATTTTGAAACATGTGCACATATATTAAATTCTGCTTTCATTAATGATATTAAGGGATATTTCTACATAAATATTTTGTATTACAAATATATTTTAAATACTGTGACCGTTTTGATTGATGTTACATTATTATTGCAACAAAATGCAATGTACAAATGGATTTCAATTGAAAAGTCTGCACTTCACTTCCCTTACAAAATAAAGTATTACTGTAAAAGGTTATACTGAGATTATCAGTAATAGTAAGACATTATTAGTATACAACTAAAGCCATTTCAAGAGTGTATTAATAGCTCATCTTTTCATATGGAAATGAATAGAAATTAAATGCATGTCTGGAACTGCGCACAAAGCACAGCATATGTTACATTTTTGATACAATACATAGCTTTGTGGTTTATAAAATGGCTATTTGTAATCTAAAACATGAATTACCACTGGAATAGTAGGACAGCAGGTATTGGACTTTGTGCTGCTTTGTAATGGATGTGGAATGCTTTGTTAAATTATATTCATCTTTGCTTAGTTAGTATTGCATACAGGGAGAGAACATATCAATTGGGTCAGTCATTCTCATAGAGCTGTCACTCTTTTGAAAGATGTAGTGCAGAGGATAACTTCTTGATGACATGAATTTTGACAGGGATGAAGTTATATTCTATGGTAAATTTATTCTGATACCTGGTTTTAAGCACAAGAAATCTAAACATGTAGAAATGTTTAGGGCCAGTAGAGGCCAGTATAGGTGATGATTAGAGCTATTTGTGTAAACCACTATCACCGAATGCAGCACTAAATAAGTGAATTCAAAGATGTAACAGACACACACAGGTTAGGCTTTGACTGAGGTTGTATGTAACAGGAGATCATGGATATAATAATTTTATCATCATTTCATCACCCCCCCCCCCCATCTAGCCATCTCTCATGATGCAGCACCAGGAGCTGAAGGCTCCGTAAAGACACTGCTTCTCTTGCTCATACTCGGTCTTATGGCTGTAGTCTGACTGCACTTACAAGAGGAACCAATAACTACAATAATGCACTTAAAAAAATTCCTGGGACACAATCACTGTTGCATAATTATGTGTTTGCTGAAGGTTATGTATATAAATATCAAGCAATGATCAAACCAGTTAAGATATATCACTGACTGTGCAACCATGAAGAAAGTTCAAGATCATTTTATTTCTTAGGACTAAAAGAAGCATTTTATATTTGTGGATTGTTTCTATGTTTTTCTGTTTTCTGGGATGTTGTAATGTTTGTTATTTTTAGTATTTTTGTTGGTCTTGAAAAGCACTGCTGTACCAAAAAATCGATTCCAGTTATGAATGTACAATAAAAACATTGTGATATTTGTTTATCAGTGGTGGTTTTCACTGTAATGGCATTTTTCTGTCATGTGCTAGCATTATCTAACACCACAAGGTGATGATAAATCAATTTGAAAACACCAAGAAAACAGGTCATTGACAATTGCCTTTTTTCTTATTGTGCGTGAGCCTGTAACAAAATATTCAATGTGCAAATCTTTTGAACAGTGCTGTGTCTTACCCTCAGCTTTTATGACAGAGCTCCCCACAGAGAATTTCAAAGTTGAATATTTCACAGTGGTAGTTCTGTCCCATGTCAAAGAACTGAATCCTGCCTTGAAAATTAGTTGTATACTGTAAGATGTGAGGGAGCTGATCAGATCAATACATGTCTTGATAAGGTGAGGGAAAGAAAACACTGAACTAGGTTAATTGTATTCCATGTGTGTTTTGTGATGAGTTTGTAAATACCTTAAATAAGGTTAGATACTGTACATCCACTCGTAGCATCACCATTTCTTTGAGATCATTTGATCATTTAACGATACTCAGACAATCTGATTTGTTAAGATAGCACTGATAGATAAAATATCCCATCAACATAAATTGTTTCATGGGATACCAGATTAAAAGCAAATCCTAATTTAAACCTTGGGGGTTCTTACCTTTTAATCTGAGACACTGAGACACAGTAACAGCACAAATGACCATATCAGTGTTTGTTTAGATAGGCCCACTGTTCACTCAGTGATTGATTTGCATATTGATTACAGTTTCACCATAATGTGCTACAAGTGGACAATCAGTAGTCTCCAACTTGGAAATCAGGTTTTCACTGTCAGTTTCCAGACAATATAACCTTCACTTTCAAAAATGAATTTAAACTTATTTCAGACCTGGAAAAAAATAGGTACCATTTTGTAATGAGGCACCATTTACAAAGGGTTTATAAGATGTACTTAATAGTTTTAATGATGGTTAATAATCCTTTTACATTCATTAGCCAATACTTCATCAGATCAGTCATAAGCCATCAATAAGAACAACTTGTTGGTTGCCAGCTTCTTGAAAACCAAGCCATAAGACTTTTATTGTCTTTCTAGCTCTTCAATTCATCAGGTCGACCTCTACAGTGGACTGTTTGTTTGCTTACCCCCTGAATAAAGACTGCAGGATGTCTGGACCAAAATCCATTGATAAACTTCTTATAACCTTTTCAGTCTGTGGGAGCTAACTGCTTCAGCAGATCTTCCACAGGTAAACACTAAGACATGACACAACAAACATCAGTAAACAGTTTAGATAACAAATGAAACTGAGGATCCACTGCTCCGGTCTGCCCCCTGCCTCCCTATCAACGGCTGTTATTGATCCAGACAGCTGTTGCTACCTTTATCTGCAGAAGTCTATTATGTTTTCAAGCAGACTTTGTTTGGCTTGATTAACCCTTTCCACTCACCCAGTCACCGCGCTTTGGGACTTCCCATTGCACAATGACTGATTAAAATCAAACCCTGTCACCCTTATTAACACAGACTTTTCTTTTCTTTTCTTTTTATCCGCCCCTTACCTCCATCATAAGAGTATACTATTAAAGAACATCTCAGAAAACTATCGACCATAAGGCTCCGAACTGACTCCCGTGCGGGATCATCATTGACATATCACAGCGCCGGGCCTGTTTATAACGTTGTTCAGCGCTGGTCTGGCCGAGGCGCAGACGTCAGGCAGTCCATAGTCAATAGGGGGCGCCTTGAGAAAACGGCCTGGGTATATAAACCCCACTCATTACAAGTAATCGGTCATTTAAAGCCGACCAGACTACTCCTGGAAGTTTGGAGCTGGACAGCCCGGATTGGTAAGGATGTTGGATTTACCTGCGCAGGTTATTTACCTGTAATTTACTTTGGATTGTAGGGAGGGGGGCGGGGGGGGGTATTGGGAATAGATTACACACAGACACGGGCTTCTCTTCATGATGATGTGGTCACATTGCTTTTTTATTTTCCATGACAACTGCAGCTATATTCTGCGCGCCGCTCTTATCGCACTGGCTGAACAGATTGTGTGTGGATGCATGTGCAGAACGGTGTGTGCGTGTGTTTGTGTGATAGAGAGAGAGAGAGAGAGAGAGAGAAGTTGACTGTATGAGCTGATTTGTTTATTGTTTGTCTGGCAGGTCCTTTATGTTTCGGGGGCTCCGCAGTAATTGCAGGGGAAAGTTGCGGTTGGATGGGCCTGACCAGACATTTAGGGGTTATGTAGGAAAGTAAAAGGGGCTGAGGGGGTGAGGGGGTACAGGGGGCATGGGGTGAGGGAGCAGTGAGAGAGCCCCACTTTCCTCTCTGAGTCCAGTTTGGACCAGTTTGCCTTTTCCACCAAACGACAGAAAGTCTGTGATGCCGCCATGGATGCTTCTGCGGTTATTAGTGCCTGTAATGTGATGTAAGGTCTTTGTTCCCGCAGCAGAGTGATGTAATGAACTCTGTACTAGCAGGAGAGTTAATTATTCGCTATTGGTTGTAACTATTAGTTCCTTTGGTTATTTAACAGAAGTTTTATTATTATTATTATTATTAGTAATAGTAGTAGTATTAGTATTATTTATATGCCATCAGCTCTCTTCTATATCTCATTAGGAGGGAGACTTCAGTTTGTCAAAAAAGCTGAGCATGTGTTTAATTCATAATTATCACAGTTTTATTCACATTATTTCTAACAGTGCAACAGGTGACCTTCAGTTAGGTCCAAAGTTATCTTGGTTTTATCTTGTGATCCAATAAAAACTGAACCTTTCTGTCATTCAGTGACTAATAGGCTACCCCCCCATTCCTCTTCACAGATAAGTGACCAGTGATCCATCCTAAGTGTCAGTCAGGGGAGGCTCTCTCTGCGCTTCCAGCTCACTCTATGCTGGTTTCTCTCTTTCTCTCTCTTTCTCTCCCTCTCTCTCCATCTGTCTCTCCTGTTTTTCTTCGCTCTTCTCTGCCTTCAGTTTCTTTCCCCCAACCATGGCTCCGACCCTGGCCACAGCATTCGCCAGGCGCTGGTGGATGGCAGTGACTGCTATCATCGAGAATCTGCTCTTCTCTGCTGTCCTGCTGGGCTGGGGATCACTCCTCATCATGCTAAAGTCAGAGGGCTTCTACTCTTACCTTTGCAAGGAGGAGGGTGAGTCACGACTGTTGTACTTCTCTGTTGACAAGGGAGTTATAGAATAACACTCTTTTTCTCTGTCACCTCTTCCATTATACATCTCTGCACCTTTGCTTAGTTTTGCCTTGACAATAAAGCAGTTGCTTTGGACAAGTAAATGGCCTTGAGCATCTGTCTTCATGAGGTTGCAATGCAGAACTCATAGTGTTTGGGATGTGACCTGCCTTTTCGCCTGAAATGCACTGCCTTATGCTTTTAATGTGAGGACTGGGGGAGATAGGTACTATGACAGTAAGTAGGTGTCACAATTTAGGGCCTGGACAGCGCAAGCTTTTATTTAGGAGATGTAACTCAGCACTGTTCCCCTCTTGCCTATTCCATTCTTTAGGAAGAATAAGTATTTTCTGTGAAGGGTTTATGAGCTGTTTTTTATCGGGACCTGATATGTGAAATTAGAGTGAGAGCAAGGTTGCAGGTTGGCGAAGTGGTCCAAAGTTTGAGAATAAAAGGCTCCATTGTCTTGTAAATTAGACAGAGTCTTGCATTCTACTTGCCCCTTTGAATGTTTAATTTACAGTGTCCAGCTGAGGCAATTGATAAACCACCGATGGCTTAGCTCAACCATCCCTTTGGCTTCTCCCCAAGTCCCTGTTCTCTAAAACTTCTCTCTTTCTCTTCATCCCTCACTTTGATCAAGTTTTTTGTGTTTTTAAGTGCAAAGGTGAAACCACTGCACACAGTGGTCACAGTCAGGACTTTTAGAGGAGAGTAAGCACAAGGAATGGGAGAGAGGAATCAAGCCAGATTTATCCTTTGGACCTGAGGTGACATTGTGTCATGCCCCATGGACTGACTGTGGTGAGCACAGCTGATTCAAAAGACACTAGACTATTGGTTGGACTCAGTTTTTCTCTCTCAGTAGTAGCCAACCTGTCTGCAGGGAGTTTTTGCCATTGATTTATCTAATTGATTATTTGTAAGAAGATGTGTTTCCAGATCCACATGCCCTGCACTCTCCTCCTCTTAATTTTAATTTACAAGTCCTCCAACCTCATCCCAAGGCAAATGATGTATCTCTGTCTGTCACTTTGTTTAATCTTTAAGATCATTCAGCATCACTAGTGACATATCCTAAAATTTGACCATATACCATCAATTACTCAAGGCCAATTACTCTAGGTATTTACCGCCCAAAGTACAGCATTTTAGAAGATATTAAAAATCATCTGCGATGCTAAGTACAGAAACACATCAAACCATGACTGTAAGTAACTTCCTGGAGTATTACAAAGGCTGTCTTATCTTGGTCTGATGATATAAGAGGACAGCAGCACCAGCTCAGCTCTTTCACACATATGACATGTGGTAGAGGGACTGAATTTTTATTACTGGTAATACGGATGTTAAAGTCCATGGATAAAGGTCAGGGAGAGGGAGAGAACTGATAGCAAAGTGATGAACAATAGAAATCAGACCGCTGCTGGGGCTGACAAAAAGTAGGAATGAAAGATAACAATGGTGCAGTGCAGATTGGGATTTAATGCACATGCAGCATATGCATGTTCTAGAGTTTCGTTTTCAGGTACTTTTGAACACAGTTAAACAAAACATATACCCCCTAGAATTTATAGTAAGCAGACATTTCATGCAGTTCACTTTTTAGTAAATGCAAAGCGACACAGAATTTCATGAAATTTGATTAAATAGAAATGTCAAACAAGACTGGTGCTTTTTTCTGGTTTCCTTAGTCCCTCATACACAGTAACAGTTCTTTGATTAACCAGAGTTTTCTTTGTTCACCTTCGCCATCTACCCAGCTAAATGTTTCAACACTATTGGTGAACTTTTCCCCTTGCTCCTGCTAATCAGTTAGATGTTACCGTTAAGGCCAGTAAGGAACCGATGCAAGAATAAGGGATTTGTGATCCTTTTTAGTCTTCTTTCTAAATCTTAGGCTCCTTCCTGCTTTTTTTATTTAAGAGTTCCATTCCCACACAAAGCCACAGACACCCACACATTTCTCTGCTACTTAACAAGAAAGCATTTGAAGATAATGTGACCATTAAGCTTGGTGCCAATCGCTTAATGCCAGTCTTAATTTTGTCAGAGGCTGACGATGAGAAAACATAATGTGTATTTTCTTTGAACAATCAATGAAAGGCTTTCACAAGTTATTCATTTTTCCCCGTCCTGCCCAATCAAATCCCTCCTGCAACACATTCCAGGCAACAGCAAATATTTTGTGCATGTTCAAACATCCACTATGCCAACCAGCTGTCCCCTTCGGCCTTGCTCCACAGTGTGTAACAAAGTGTATGATCTGGTTTCCCCAGGAAGACTTTGGCACTGTGTTGTGAAGCATGTCATTGTGTTTTACACAGGGATGCCACACACTTACTTGCCTCCTATGATTACGACGACACCACGGAGGTATAAGAGAGTTTAATCCAGAAAAAATCAACTAATAGCTAACTAGTGAGCTCCCACATGACTAATAAGTTCCCGAACTGCCAGCCTCCTCGCTTCTTCACTTGGACTTCTCCTGAACTTTTGTACTCTTTCACATTATCCGCTAGCAGGTTCTGATGATAATGAGAATTTTATTGCAAATGCAATGCAAGCTCATCACTTTTTATCGCTGGCAACCAAACATATCAGTAAAATCCAAATAGCATTTGTCTCCAGGTGTTTTGACATACTTTAATTTTTCATTGGGTCTAACCTGTACAGGGGCAGTATCTTTGTTTCCCTGTTTTATTGCTTCTACCCCTGCCCCTGATATGATGTTATAGGTTTCTAGTTTGGGTTTTCCCATACAACTAACTGTGCAGGTTTTCATTGAACATGTGACCACAACATGTTGATGTATTAGGATCCTGGGAAAGAGCAGAACTGTCTTCTTTAAATTTCATCTGTATGACAAGAAGCCACAGTTCCCTATACACTAAACAATCTATAGGTGCACATGGCAGAATTCAACTTTACACACTCATATGGTTATTCACAACACTTTGCTTCAGTGGATGATGTCTTTGTTTATAAGTATGATCAGAAAAGGCATGTGAATTCTCAAAAGATGGTCACTTTTTTGCAACATGAATTGTCTTAACTGACAGCATGTTTTTCACTTGCACACCTGTCGTGACTTTTTTTTTGGTCAAACTCCAGAATGTATCAACACCCTATCATCTACCTACTTCCATCATGTTCTTTAGGTAACAGCTCCAGCTATAATCTGTCCCAATCTGCGGCAACGCCAGTACCCGATGTGTATGCTGACTACTATGAAAGTGAGGGTGGCATTGTCGGTCTGGGAGACGGAGTGGAGATGAGACCCCTTGTCCCAATGGATGGGCCCCTGAGAATGAATGGCTGGCTGATCTGCAAAGAACAGGATGAGATGCTGAACCTGGCGTTCACTGTGGGCTCCTTCCTGCTCTCAGCCATCACACTGCCACTTGGGATAGTTATGGATAAATATGGGCCACGCAAACTACGACTGCTGGGCAGGTAAGGAAGGAAGAGAAGAAGTTATCCAGACTAACCATGATGTTGTTTCCAAAAAGACGTCTTTTAATGTAATTTTTCAGTTCTGTGGAAAATATTCTATTCACTTCCAGTGTACTGGGACTATGAAAAAGGCAAAAAAAAAAAAAAAATGGCATAGATACTGATGTTGCAACTTGATTTGTTATAAGAAGTGTTTGACACATTTGTCAATTTTTCAGCACATGCTTTGGTTTGTCCTGTCTACTCATTGCTTATGGAGCCTACAAACCTAATGGTAAGTATGCCTGAAGAGTACACACGTGCATCTTATTGCACTGTATTAGAAACTGTACAGTAGTTTGGTTCATGACTGACTCACATGTGTCATTTGCAGAACTCTCTGTCCTTATCTTCATTGCCTTGACTTTCAATGGTTTTGGAGGCATGTGCATGACCTTCACCTCTCTCACAGTAAGTGTGTGCACGGCTGCGTGTGCTATGTGCTTTTTAATTCCCCGGAGCCTTTGCACCTTCTGTATAGTGTTTGTCTAGATGTGTGTTTTCTATCTTCAGAGTTCCTTGTCTCAGCGTTATTGCTCTTACAGTAGTTTGCTGGCTCCCCATCTGCTCACCCTCTCCCGTCCCTCCTGTCTGGCATTCCACCCTGTCTCCTGTTCTGTGTTGTTGTTTTTTGTTTTTTGTTTTTTGTTTTTTTTTGGGGGGGGGGTGGCTCCTCACACTGCACTCTGTGTTCCTGTCTACAACTGGTCTCAGCTTTGGAGAGCAGCAAGCAGGGACTGATTGGAGAGAGAGGAAGAGAGCGAAAGTAATTAAATGGCTCATTACCACTTTCCAATGTATCACTTGTTATTGTGCTTCAGCAGAAACATCATAGCAAGCACATGCAAAAATAGCTACTAATAACTTTAATTTACAAAGACATAGCAGTTCAGCTTTAATTTGTGTTTACAGGGAAGTTAAAAGAGTACTTTTGCATTCTCATAACGTTTTCAGACTCACGTGGGCCATTTATAAAAAATCTGACACATATATTACCCAAAATGCAACTCATCCTCTGACAGTTCAGTCAGAAATTCAGGTGTGTTATACGAGTAGCAGCTAGAATGTTTTTAAATAAGCACACCTTGATGATTTTTCATTTTTACACTTGTAGTCTTCAAACCCAACAAACACTGATTCAAGTCACTTTGAGGCAATTTATCAGATTTCACACAGCTTCCTTTGTAGCCACAAAGAGCTTTGTGCAACTTTTAGTTACACTTTATGATACAGCGCATGAGTTACAGTGTAATTTCAATGCTTGAACTGTGTAACCAAATTACAATATAAATTGCTGGCTCTGTTATAAAATATTACCCTACTTTTTCCACGTATGCAGCTGTACTCCCGAGACCTGTAAACAGATGATTTGTAAAACTGCTGGAGTTCCCCCTTTCAGCCTGAGAATCCCTAGAGTTCACAGGGTCAAACCCTCGCCATTCCTTTGCATTCTTTCCCTGCTGTTCTTCATCTCGTAGTTCCCTCCCCTTGCCATCAGTTCAGCTTCCAGTGACACAAACACAGGAGTCCTGGGTTGTACCATGGTGATGCTGTTCATGAGAGAGGGGCTCTCCTCCAGTAAATATTCCAATAAAACACTCTGTTTCTATACCACCACAGGCTACATCTTTCATCTCCTATGTGGTATTTGTTGCATACACCTAAATCTCTCATTAGCTACTGCCTCTGGCCTTAAGTTAGTAAAACCCATGATTCAGGGCTTAGTTTGCTCTTTTCCTTTAGGCTTCAGCCTATAGGGAGCCTATGGAGTGTGTGCTTAAAAACATGTTTTTCCCTTACTTCCCCTCTCAAAACCTGACATACCATACTTTAAAGCTTCACTGTTGGGTTAATAATTAGACTTCGCCTTGCTCCTTGACTCCTTGATTGTGCCTCCACCTCAGACCAACAGGCAGTCATTTTCAGCTGAGGGGTGTTGGGTAACTCTCAGCTGCCGTCAGCAGCCATCACTGGCTCTCTGCCAATGTCAGTTGTCAGGTCACCTTTCCACTTCAGGTTTGTGCGGCATCTACTGATCTATCTGTACTGTTTACAGATCTATTGGAGCTGGGTTTTTTTCCAAGTACCCCAGATAAAATTGCTGGGAAAAACTGTAACCGGGGCTCTTCAGTTTGCATACTTTATCGGTTTAGTAGACACAGACACAAACACATGCCTCTTCCTCGGCTTCCACTGCCTTATGTAATTGAATGTGCTTGTTGTTGTGCAGTCTCTTGAAAACAGAACAGCTTGTGAATGCCTTTGTATTTGGGTGTTTTGCCACCCGCTGTCTCCTGTTTTGTCTGATTTATCTCCCAGCTCTCTTTTCTTTCTCAAACGGGAGTTAAGCCTGTAAAAGAAAGAGAAAACAAACTTATTGCTCATCTTTCATCATCTTTTAATGTCAGTGCATCTCCTTTGTCCTTGACTGTCACCTGACCTCGCCCTCCCCGATTGTTTCAGCTGTATGGAATTCATCAGCACTGCGTATGCGTTGTGTGTTAGACAGCTGCGTATGTTATGAGATGCTGTTGTAAATACTTTTGCTGGTGTTCCATGTCACTTTGCTGGGTTTTTGTTTTCTCTGATGTGCTTTCTGTAGACTCATGTCTGCTTGCTAATTGGTTTCCACTGTCCCCTCTGACCCAATGTCAGTAAGCACTATTCACACAGTGTCCCCAATCTGTCCTGGGCTTCACGTTTAGAGCAACTACAGTGCAGCTAAAATCATCATGATCTTGACAGTACATTGTTTTACCTTTACACTCATATTTACAATAAGATCTATCTGGTCTCACTTGGTAAAATGCGGGTTTACACTTGAAATTAATTGTGGCTCAGAGGGACAGGTCATAATGTTGAGATATTCTGAAGTATCTGTCTCCCTTCCTCTCATTTCTAGCTGCCTAACATGTTTGGGGACCTCCGTTCCACCTTCATCGCCCTAATGATTGGCTCCTATGCCTCCTCTGCTGTCACCTTTCCCGGTGTCAAGGTAACGATCACTGAATCACCCTATGTACATCCACATACCTACGCTGACACCATAAAGCGTAATTTGTAGTTTTCCTGCACTATAAATGTTATTCACTCTTCAACAAATTTACAACATAGTGTAAAAAAGAACTGTAATTTTTTTTGTCATTCCATACTTCAATCTAATTGAATCAGATTAAGTAACATAATAAATAGTCAGAATGCTGATTTTTTTTTTAAAAAAAGGTATAAAGTATCAAGCATGCATTAACATAGTGCATAGAGACTAAATGTACTTCGTGCTGAGCACCTCAGTCATTACTGGGAACGGGGGAAGAGAAGACATCCACTTTATGAGACAAATGTCCTAGTCCTAATTTTTAAGTGCTTGGCAAATTCCTCTGTTCTACATAAACTGCCAGAACTCTTCTTTAGTGCAGTGTGCAACTGCCACCGCATTTTGTCCTACATATTAACTCTAAGTGATATTCATGGCAACGGGACTAATTTATATTACCACCACTGGGTCAAATATTCATCCTTGTATAAAGGCTGCTGCTGTGTATTTTGATGATGAGATGGATCCAAAAGTAGATTTAAGAAAAGGACGTGCTCTCTGATTTCTTGTGGTGTTTGTTGTCTCCTCAGTAATTTGTATCACTTGGTCGTGTTTTGATATGAACAGGTGATCTATGACCTTGGCATTTCTTTCATCACTATTCTTGTGGTCTGGGCTGCCTGTGCTGGTCTGGTCTTTCTTAACTGCTTCTTCAACTGGCCCCTGGAACCATTTCCAGGACCAGAGGACATGGACTACACGTGAGTATCACAGAAACTGCACCAATTATGCGTAGTTTTGTTTTGTTTTTTTCTAATCATCCTTTTCACTTTGCTTATCTCTTCTGCTTTCTCAGTGTGAAGATCAAGTTCAGCTGGCTGGGCTTTGACCACAAAATAACAGGGAAGCAGTTCTACCACCAAGTGACAACCGTTGGCCGTCGTCTCAGTGTGGGCAACAGCCTGAAGCAGAAGGAGCTGGCTACTAAGGACGGTCACAAGCTCTGCCTCTCCACCATGGACCTAGAAATGGAGTGCAAGCCAAAAGAAGACTGTAAGAGGCCAGGATTCAAAAGCTCCTGATGTGAATTTGTAGTCAGGGTTTTAATAAAAGGTGACCCCTTCTTTTTGTGCTTCTCAATCTAATGCATTGATTTTTTTTTTTCCCTATTCAGCCCAATCATTCTTGAAAACAATCAGCAGCCCAATCTTCCTGCTCAGTCTGGTCACCATGTCCATCACTCAGCTTCGTCTCTTGTTCTACATGGGGGCCATGAACAGCGTTCTGGAGTCTCTCAGTGATGGAGACCTCAACACAGGTCTGCTTTTATATGTTTAAACATGTGCCTGTGTGCTTAGACAAACATGAAAAGCTTTGTTGTTTGATTAATTTTTGCTTCATTTAGAATATGACAAATACTCCTCAGTAACTTTGATTCATGACATAAAAGCAGGTGGACTTATCTTGCTTTTAATTGAATTTCAGTGGAGAAAATGGAAGTCGGTAAGGCTAAAAGCTTGTAGTTGTATCAGTAGTTTACCAAACAATTAAACTTTTAACTTTCAAGCTGACAACAATTAGATTTTAACCTCTAGTTTTGTACAGACCTGCCATCACATTCTAATACTGTAATAGCTCCACCTTCACTACTTTCTGTTAAACTGTCATAGCTAGTTTTGTTATGACGTCACTTGACCTTGGCTGTTGCCCACATCAATAACCCAGTCCTTCAGCTGTCATTCAGCTGTAATCTGAAACCATCACGTACCGTTTGTAGTAATCATTAACCAACTTTGCCCCTCAGCCCAGCCAAAGAGTACACATCATATGAGCACTTTCACATGACGCACTTTTCATTTATCATTAGTCCCTGGACAACAAATTCCATTCATTATATTGACTTTGAACGGCCATTATTCAGCAGTCTCACTCAGTATGGACCCATTGGCTAAGATAAATAATTAACTGCATGATGATAGTCATTGCCCCATAGAGAATGGGCCTGTAGCCTCCACCTCTGTCATCTTTTTATCCTTCCCCTTTCTCATTTTCATCACAATTTATAATGCTCATTGAACTCTCTCCTTTATTTTACAAGCTTTTTGTCCTCATTCTCTCTCTCAGTGAGTCTGTACTCCTCCATCTTTGGCATGCTGCAGCTGCTTTGCCTTATGACCACTCCTGTGATCGGTCAGATCATGGACTGGAAAATGAAGGACTGTGACGATGGAGAGGAGGAAAAGGAACCCTGCAGCAAGTGAGTCAAGTTTGAGTAATCCCTTGCAACGCAGGGTAAACTCTCTGCCTTACCCCTTTCTGCTTATAGTTCCAGCATTTCATATTTACAGTATTTGCTACTATGGTGAATAGAACCAAGAAATTAACCTTTATTCTGAAACAGAGCTGTGATATCAATATCTAATAATCTGACCTCTTTTCCTTCTTTCTGCTTTTACCCACAAGGGGGGAGACAAAGAAAAAGCGCAGAGACAAAAAGACCCAAAAGGTGACCAATGCCTTGCGAGCTTTTGTCCTCACAAATGTCCTTCTAGTAGGATTTGGGATCACTTGCCTCGTGCCCAATCTCCCCCTGCAGGTGAGTGATCCACTTGGCTGACAGATATACAAACAGGCCTTCGAAGTATTGGGGGATACAGTTTCCACGCCAGCAAAGTTATCAATGTCTCTATGTGGCCTTTAGAGTTATTCTTTTCAAAAGTTACTCTTTAAACAGGATGCTGGCAGAAGAGACAGCCAGTTATGTAAAAATCAACATGGTTAACATCATCACTATGTGTAATTACGGCATCCAATTGATCTCTTTGGGATCAGCACAAACCCTGCAAGATCTTTACTTTTTTATTGTATTCCAAGTTGTGTTGAGTTTTATGACTTTATTTGTACATCTCTTGACTTTTTAATTTCAGTTTAGTTCTTTACCAACCTTTTTACTTAGAATTCTACATATTGGAAATGTAGACCTTCTATTAAAAACTAAAAACAGATATATTTCACACAATTTACAGTACACTTTGAGTGCAAATGGTGGAACTTGAAAGGAATAAAGTTTGACATCTTGGGAAATGCAATTGTCCTCGTTCAGATGTTTCTGTGAGATTTAGATAAGAAGTTCAGTACAGCTCTCATATCAGTCTGATATATATGAGGCTACAGTCAGGAGAGGTTAATGTACCTTAGAATAGAGTGGATACAGATTAAACAAACAAGATATGACACGTTAATTAGTGCCGGATGCTGCAGGTTACTGCCGGTTGCTGCCGGTTGCTGCTGGTTGCCGCCAGTTGCCGGTTTATGTGGATTTTGTTACCTTTGGACATTTGCAGGCTAGCTGTCCTCCCCCGTTTCAAGTCTTTATGCTATGCTAAGTTGAACTCAAACTCTGTTTTTAATGAACTTGCACGAGGGTGATATTCATCTTCTCATCTAACTCTCTACAAGAAAGCTAAAAGTCATCCAAATGATGAGCAGTTCCTTTAAGACTCTAATGAACTAACTGACCAAAAATGATTATGAGTGATTTCTTCTACTTTTATCTTTTATTTCAGATCGTGTCATTTGTCTTACACACTGTGGTGAGAGGATTCATTCACTCTGCTGTTGGCGGCCTCTATGCCGCTGTGTAAGTCTAAGTGTGCCACTGATCTCACACACACGTCATCATCATCACCATCATTACCTTGGTTGTCTGCGTGTGGATGTAGCTTCAGACTAGGGGACTAAATTTACATCTCCTTCCTCTCCAGATATCCCTCCTCCCAGTTTGGCAGTCTAACAGGCATGCAGTCTCTGGTCAGTGCTGTGTTTGCTCTGCTACAGCAACCCCTGTTTCTTGCTATGATGGGACCCCTGGGGGGAGACCCACTCTGGGTATGAATATGCACACACTCAAACAGACTCGCATGTAAATTAAACCCTCGGGCACGGCTAATTCTAGTGTTGTCCTCCAGGTCAACGTCGGGCTCCTTGTTCTTAGCATGCTGGGCTTCTTGCTGCCTCTCTACTTGATCTGCTACAGACGGACGCTCTACAAAGAGCAACGGCAGAGGGAGGACAACGCTAAGATCTACATCAAAATTAACGGCTCCGACATCCCCGAGGCCTTCGTCTAGAGAAATGTAATGGAAGAGAAACGAAGAACAGCAAATGAAGATTTCTTACTGAGAAACATTGGCAATCCAGTGATACACCTAAACATTCACATACAGTATAAAAGGATAAGTGAGATCTGAAATATTTATCCATTGATTACATATACACACATACACACACAGACTGCCACCTCAATTTATCCAAAAATCCCAAGAAGATACACTGATGCTGCGGTTGTCAAGGAAACAAATTCATTGTACAGTTGCTGAGGAGAAAAGTGAAGCCTGGAGAGGAAAAGAAGAACAGTAGAGAGGAAAAGACTGTGAAAGGAAAGAGGTATCAACCCTCTGTACTCCCCCAAATCCTCTGACTTCTCTTTTTATTCCCTCCTCTATGAGCGGCACATTAATGGAGCTGTGATCCACATAAGACTGCTTTAAAATCCCCCGTGCTAGCAGAAAAACGGAAAGAGAAAGCTTGTTTAGCCCATTTGAAAGCAACAGGACTGCAAAATGTCCCCATCACGAGTACCAACCCTAATTAGTGAGTGATTCCCTTGTTTCGAGTTTTCTTTTCTTTCTTTGTTTAATATGCTGACTTTAAATCATGCTGATTGTAAACCCCGTTACACGGTGCTACCTATCTATTCAACAGCTGGACTTCTTGACAGATGCCTTAGGGTAAGTGTGGACTAAATGGCATCAATGAGTGACAGGGAAGGGAGTCTTATTGCTGATGATGAGCAAGAAGAGAAGACAGTCATGATGATTAATTATGGGGCTTTTTTTTCTTTTTATTCGAGGATAACATCTTATTACTGTATAAAACTACTGTAGCTTAGACTATACTGTAGTATTGGGTGAATGTCTGTGTCTTATGTGGCTGTATTCCGTAAGAGTGACATCAAACAAATTGCAGTATGTTTTCCTAAAAGCAAAATGTTCATGTATGTGTACATTATTTATTTTATTTCCTTCTTTTTTTAGTTTCATTTTTATACTTGAAGTTTACCAGAGTTTCCTTTTGAATATATCTTGATATAAAAGAGAAGATTAGTTCACTGAGCAACATGCTCTATTGAACTTTTTACACATATCACTGAAAATAGTGTCCCCTTTGCAATACATGTTAATATGATGTATGTATACATTTGACATGTTCTCCAGTAAGCACATCTATAAAATTATCATCATTCAGATGCCTTAGCTTAAAGTCAGTATTTCATTCAATCTGTCTACCCACTGATTAAAAGAAATGCAGCACTTTATTCCCTGTTAACCCCGTTAAATTTCACACACAACAGCTCATTTCAGCACTTTTCTCCTGACACCTCTCTTGAAAAATAGTCCCAATTTAATTTTGAGCTCCTCCTTCCTTCACACATGTATTTATTTTTTTACAATCACTTTTCCATCATAAATATCATGATGTGTTTCAGTTTTGCTGTACTTTTAACTACACACATCATATACTGTGTTGTTCACATAGAGCTCTTTCTTCTATTGTTGAACATAATATAGAGATTCCAGTTTGATATAGAAGAATGCGTGGGGGTTAATAAAGATGTGTTGATCTCTTTAAATGTTTGCTCCAGTTCATGTTCTTTTCGCCACCACAGTATATGTCTCTGTGGAACCGTACCTGTGTAATTCATGGCTGTAGAAACTGCAGGTAGTTAATTCTAACGTAGACATTCGGAGGCTGGTGACATTATAACAGAGAAGATCTTTACCTAGTTCACTAGCATCAGGGGTTAAGTTTTTATTTCATAAGCAGAACCTTTTTTGTGCCTGCATTAAGGATTTACTGATGAGAAATAACCAACTGTAAAAGTGTGTTGTGTCTTTCATCATGGTGCAACTCCCTCCTGTAACAATCTACATAGATGAGGCCTGTTATTTAAAATTATGTTTTGAGATGGAAACGGTGTCATTTTGAGATTTGAGTTTTAGAGTTTGTTAATGATGTTTGTGTTTATAGGTACAAGAAAATAGGTGTATTTTCAGAAAAATGTTGAAAATGCAGTTGATGTAGTTGTAGGTTGTTCTGCAACAAACCAACAGAGGTCAGTATTAGTGGCTTCTCTTTGAGGGGCCCTGTCAATACTTGGATGAAGAAGCCAAGGTAAATGTTGGTCCTTTAGGCCCTAATTGCAACTGAATTATGGTTATGTTTTATTGAATGTTTTATACAGAAAAATCAGGATTTGAAATACAATGACAAATAGCAGAATCTCATCTCACAAATATTTAAATAGAACTTCAAAATTAAACAACTCTCTCAACTGATTTTTACTTTCAGCACAAACAGTTCCGTATAACCAGGACCTTTTTCATATGTATGATGTGCTATATTTATACAGAAAGCCATCACATTCAAAAACGCTAATTTGCTTTAAGAGCAGTGCTTAAGAATTGATTGTCTCCTGACTCCATGTCCCCCAGGGGGCTTGTTCAGAGGTGAGATTAAGACTAATTCTGAGCAGTGTTTTAACAATCGATGTTCTCAGCACGCACGCTGACTGCATGTTTGGTTTTAGCAGGTCTGTCAGCACAGTGCTCTGCAATCTGATACGACACTCCAGCAGATGGTTATCACTTGATACCTCAGGCCATCTCATCACCTGAGAAGAGATCTGAGAAAACGTCACTCACATCAGGGGCACTGGCTCCTGGAGCTTTGCTGGCCTGGTGCTGCTGTAGCTGGAAAAGGAACTGTTTTTGTCTGGATGTCCCCTTTGGTTTGTCCTGAGACTCAGTTCAAGGATGCAACATGAGACCACAGCCTTTTAAACTCACTGTAAAACAAATAGTGGCTCAGTCACAATGTGTTCTGTTGAACAATTTGGCCATACACTTCTATATTATGAGCCAAAGAGGTTTTCTCTGTTATGCTATAACAGGTCAATAAAAAAGTTAGGGGGAAAAGGTAGAAGTAACAGAGCACACTTTATTGAAAAAGGCAAATCATAACCATGCAATTTAAACTTATCATAGCACAATAGGACGCTTACATCCAGCTCACGTCCTGTTGACATATACAATCCTTCTAAAGGTCAAGTTATCTTTATTAGTAGGTACAATGGAAACCTGCTGTTGTTAGATGACATTAAACCTGTGGCTGAAGTCATGCTGGTAACCCTTTGCCTTAATTATGAAGCTGCAAAGACAGACAGACAGACAGACAGACAGACAGACAGACAGACAGATAGACAGACAGACAGATAGATGTGATATACAGATAGACGACAAGGCAGGCAGATAAGTATATACACAAGTATATACAAGTGTATACACTGTACACAGACAGACAGATAGACAGATAGATAGATAGATAGATAGATAGATAGATAGATAGATAGATAGATAGATAGATAGATAGATAGATAGATAGATAGATAGATAGATAGATAGATAGATGCACTTCCCTTAACTGTGTTGCACTGTACGTTTGTTACACGGCCCCAAAGATGAGAAGACAGAGGAATGATAAGCGGATGTCGGCAGACGGATACAGATGCGCTATAAATACAACAGCAGTGCGCTGTTACGTAATTTTAGACTCACACACAGGCGCGGAATCACATCCCGCGATCCCCGGGACGTGGGACCGGATTAGGGACCAGTGATGCCTTGTCATCGCATCACGCGCCAACACCATCCTATAGACCCGTGGGTGGTGGACCAAAGTGTGGCCAGGGGACCTCCGGGGGGGGGGTCTGTGAAATCATTGCAGAATTCCTATGGGGATTTTAAGAGGACGACTGTACAAGCTCGCCTCCACGATTTCATTCCACAACATGAGATCTCTGTTGGAAATACAGTATTTGAAATGTAATGTAACGCAGAACAAACGATGTCCTGCCGGTCACCGGTGACAGGGACGCGGTGGACGGGAGTGGGCTCGGGATCTCCGGATGCGGATAATCACATTAGATGCGGGGACTTTGTTTAAAGGGGCTTAGAGAGCTGACGCACCGTGCGTCCGTGCCACCGGCGGTGGTCCCGTGTAATGCCCATAAATACTCTGATGGTGAATATCCACGGTTCTACGTCACGTCGACTGCTATGACGCAGAGGGCGCAGCACACTCATAAGAAAAAAGGTTCAGAGAAATACATGTGGTCCGTACCACGGCAGAGGCGTGTTATTCATGTGTTCATTTATATTCCAGGGTATTCCTTGTCGTGGTATATGGTATTTATGGCTGTTTATATCGCACTTAAATTATCCTGATCTTGTGTGTTGTTGATCATCCTATCCGAGCTTTATCTTCCTCGAGTTTGATGTTATATAACCTGAGTTTTATGTTTTGGTGCTTGACGGCTTGTTCATGTTGAATGAAGTCAGGGTTTAAAATACATCATGTTTACGAAATTTAATTTCAGATATATAAAAAAAATCAATTGTTTAAATTTACTTGAACGTGAACTTCATTTTTTTATAAACTTTATTATTATTATTATTATTATTATTATTATTATTATTATTATTATTATTATTATATAATCATTGTCTTAATTTTCTTTAGTGTTTTTATTTATTCATTCATTTATTTATTAACTAACTTTTTCTCCCAAGTCTGATTCATTCGTGTGGAGGTAAAGAGTGCCAGTTTGAGCAGCTCTGAAATCGACAGGATTAGGCGGTTTTATTGGCGTTTTGCGTCGGCAATATCAATTCTTAAAAAAAAAAAAACAAAACCAGAACCAAAAGAAAAGTCCTTTTTGTTTATTGTGTTTTTACAGTTTGGTCGGAGCTGCATGGACCCAACCACAACAACCCCCCAAACAACCCTCCGGTGGAACCATCCTTTTCTGTGTGGAGTCTGCTCCGCACAGGCCTCGGTGCGCGCAACAGCAACGCCGCGCCGCGGCCCCGATCAGGAAGTGAATTTGAAGAAAATAAGCGACTGTGGAGGTAGGATGACATAGAGGGGGAGAGGTGGGAGAGAAGCAAGCGGAGAGAGAGAAGAGACTGACGGAGGGAGGGATCGACCCTGTTTCTGGACCTGTACCGAGCCGCTTCCCTCCGGGATATACCGCACCGCCAACGAAAAAGAAAAAGAAAAAGAAAATGCTCATAAAGGAATTGTAAGTAGCAGTGTGTGCATGTGAGAGTGTCCCTGTGCGTGTGTGTGCGTGTGTTAGTGTGAGAGTGTGTGTGCGTTAGAGAGAGAGAGAGAGAGAGAGAGGGGAGGATGTGTGCGCGTTTATCCGTCTGGTTTCACGGAGGCTGACATTGTGGCCGGTGGCCCGAGAGTGGGAATTACATGATAGCGGTCAGGGGTGATGTCGACATCCCGTGTCTGCTCCACGACTCCGTGTCCGTCACCATTTTTTTTTTTTTTCTTTACATGAATGCGACACTCCATCGCTCCAGCCGAATAAAGGCGAGAGATAATAAAGCCGCTGGATGTCGTTGCATCAGCAGCCGGCGCCGGGCATTGGCTTTGCCCTTCACGTTTTGCATCACAGTGCCTTTCAAGTGAGAACCATGTCGCTGACGTTGCCCCCGGCGCTAAAAATGACGGACGCTCGGTAGGAGTAGTGGTGCTGAGGGGAAGGAAAAGGCTGGTGCGAGCCGTGCCGCGCCAGCGTCCGTCCATGCGAGCCGTGTTATTGATTCGCGGTGAAGGTGAAACGAGCGGTGGGGCATTCCGGCATTTATCTCCCGGAGGAAAGGGAATAGTGAGGTGTGTGTGTGTGTGTGTGGGGGGGGGGGGGGCAAGGGTGGATGGGGGGCTCCGAGGGGTGGGAGTGGGCAGGTAAATGGGGGTGGGGTGGGGGGTGGGGGGCAAAAGCTTGGGCTAAAAATGACAAATGGCGAGGTTTTGACGCACCGGTCAGGCATTTTCTAAGAATCTGACAGCTGGACCGAAGGGACCGATCGTCTCCCGGCAGATGAAGTGGGATCTGGCGTGCAGTGGGAGAGACCTGGGTGTTTTTAACACATTGTTTTAACACACTGCTTGCGCAGGCCTCTGTGTGCTACGAGCATAACTGACTAAGGCCTACCTAGAATCAGCTGGTGGCCAGAATAAGGATAAGGCTGATCAACTGCAGAAGAATTGGGATAGTAGAGGCTATAGAAATTTAAAAAAGGTCAGTTATTAGACATGGATGGTGACTTCAGATGAGATGGTGGTTCCTACATTTTCATGTTCTGCACTGGTGTGAGTGTGAACACCCGACTCATTTTGCCTCAAGGAGCTAGTGACCCACCTGTAGAAAAAGTCATTCATCTCATTTCCTTCACATTTGAAGTGTTACAGTACAGTTTCAGATTAATTTTCATCCTCTTTTCTGTGAAATATTTGAAATATATCTTGTTTTTTTTTTCCTGTTGTTCAACAGAATTTCAACTGCATCTTCATGGATCGTATTGCACAGTGAGATCAAAGCGACTAAACTGGCTCAAATTCCAGCTATTTGCAGCTTCCACCTAAAAATAAAAGTATCTGATCCTCAACTATGCATGTTGATCAAAATCTGGCTAAAACGGGCATACATTTATCAACACTGAGTATTGTGTTGATTTCTCACCACATGTTTTTAATCAATAAATGGCACAGCCCAGGAGCTCAGGATCAGAGTGGTGGCATTGGCTAAAGATCTGAAGTGATTAGGGAGAGTCTGTGCCTCAGCAGTCTGCCTGGAAATTAATTAAATCGGTCACGATTAAATGCTGAATGAACTTACACACTGTCAACACACAGGCACATAAACAGGCTTGTAAACACACACACACACACACATTCCAAGATTTCATCATGGGGGTTGAGTAGCAGTGAAATGATCCATGTGCTACTGTAGTACAGAAAGGTTTTCTTTTAACTCAGTTGTGCTTATCTGAACCACTGACCTAAATAGCTTCTGATCCACTTTTTTCTGCACTTCCATGAGCTTTGGCAGGTGTACAGAAAGACACTGAGCAGTGTATGATGGGGTGAAGAGAACGAATAGCAGTGAAATAGGAAGATGGGGTTAAAAAATGAGAAATGAGTAAAAAAACAGATGACAGAAAAGAAGAGTAGAGGGATGGGGTTTTTTTTTCTGAAGCAACAAATAGTCACCTGATATTCCTGTCAAGACCTTTAGACCTAGAATATTTACATAGATAGAGCATTAAGGTGATTTAGTCCTTGTTTTGCTTAAGTCTAAACTACTTTTCTGATGAGTATTTCGGATGTTTCTCTAACATTTACCTCACACTAAGCTACACAAAAAACTCACTTTGAGAGAGATGAGCATTGTAAAAGATGTGCAAGAATGACAAATAAATAGCCACAATGCTCCATTGTAAAAATACTTAGAAGCTATACTGTAAGCGCAATCATATTCTAATATTGCCATCGGACATTATGAAGGGGTTTCCATTGTCTCTGCCTTAATTGCAGCATTTCGTCTTCCATCAAATGTCTGGCTGGGACTTGGACCCAGATTAAAGTCAGTGGCGAGTGAGCTGCGGGGTTATGTGGAAAAACAATCAGCAAAGATGTAAACTGCATTATGTAGTACCAAAAGCGCAAAGTTTCAGGAAATCTGTAAATAAATATAAAAGATCTCAGAAATGGTGTGCATGAACATGCGTGTACAAAATACTGTATGTCCTTCACATAATAATACTGTCTGCACATGGACATTATCTGTAAAGCATACAGGAGCAACATCAGATTTTACAAATTTTCATGAACTTGAACCTGTCTTTTTCACCACTAATAATTTGCACCCTGCAATATTTTTTCCTTAGTATAACAATAATTCTGCATTGTACCAAGCTAATTTGACATATTTATTTAACTTCTTACCCCTTAAATCCACAATCAAACTGGAAAATGGAATTTACTAGATTACATGTTACATATTAGGTTAAATAGGAATATAAGTGGATTTCTAATTTTTTTACATTATTTGTCAGAGCAGAATAACCTATCAACACTTAATTTTCCATCACTGCCAAGTTTCCTTGAGATTAGTTGCCTAAAAAGGTATGAGGTGATCATTGGATCATAAATGGTGAATCTGATTTCACAGTGACACACTGCTAGTATGAATGAGTGCACTACAAATAGTATTCATATATGTAAATTAAAGAGAATGAAACACGAGGGTTTGTTTCCTTATATGTCTTGATGTTCATGACGCTAACAACTGAAGACTGACTCATTAAGTGCAACATGCTATACTGGTAGTTCTATGTTTTACCAACATATTTGTTTCACTGGGCCTGTTGCCACTAAGGCAAAATGTGAACAAAAACAGATTTGTTCTTGGCTCATTCAGAGGTAGTGCTGGCATCATCATTGTCATAATTTTGTCAACACTCTTTTGTTAACACAATGATGAAATGAGAAAATATTTGAGATGAATAAACAAAATATGGCAAAAAGGCAAAACAGCAGGGACATACAAACAACAAAATGCTAATTGCATACAAATAATCTTAGTTGTAAGCTTTATCTATCCAAGAGGACTGGACTTTCTATTTATACTTTTCAACAGTAGCTTACTTAACGATATTTTAGGTCCAGTGCACCTGCTCTTGGCCACATGCGTAGTTAGTGTTCTACCCATTTGGAGGCGCCCGTGTTTACCTGACTGGCAGAAATATTCAAGTGTTTTTGGGTTTTTTTTTAGTAACCATAAAAGCTTTTGAATAATTCAAGAAGTAAAAACTATAAAATGCTAATTTTACATGGTGCAACTAATAATCAATAGCTGCTCAGTCCTTGAATAGATAACAAAAATTGCTAATCCTGCACCTCATCTAGGCTTTTTTTTTATTATGTAAAAAATAATTTAATAGCCAGTTAAAAACCAGTGTGTATCTAAAACACATCTTTCTCCTCATATAAAGTAACCTCTTTTTTAAATCCTTATAAAATAACTTCTCAGACAAATGACCTGAAAACCGGGCATCACATCTCAGTTTTTGTATTTGATCTCGGCTGTTTTCCTGCTTCAGTGAAGCATATTCTCATCTTCCCTTCAGAAGAGCAAAGAATAGATCATTTGTTCTCTCCAGATGACGCAGTGTTACAGTATCAAAGTGAAATGTGTGAATTTCCCACTTTACAGGCTGTTTGGAATCCATGTTTTATTTTATTATTCTATGACTATTGTTAATAAAGTATAATTTGTCATGCTAAAGAATAAACAAATAGCCATGTCATTTACTTTGCAAAAACCCTGAAGACAGTCTACTCTTTGCTCTTTACAAGGAGAAATTCCTTTAAAATTGAAATCTGTGAGTTGCTGATCTGGGATATTAATTATATTGGTTGAAGAAGTCGGGCCAAAACTGTTTAATCATCATCTTCTGTTTGTACAGCTCATATACTGTACATGTAGCTCATTACAAATCTCCTTGGCTCACTCCAGCTCAGCCAAGGAATCATCTGAAACAGCATCATGGAGAGGATGTGATTGGTGTCCAGATCCGTGCTGAGCTAAATGTTTAAAGATGTCACCTCGTGTTGTCAGTGTGTCACTCACAGGGTTTCTCCGGGCCAATCCATTTCGCAGAGAAAATCCATTATTACCAAAGTGAAGCATGATGAATGTCACATTAGAATGCACCATAATTTCACAATAAACACTGTGCCTGCAGCTCAATGTATGTCAAGCCAGCCAACATTAGAAAAATGTAGCTCTGCAAACCCTTCTGAGCTTTAGGCTCAAACTAATACAATGGGTAGACCTGAGGAGGAGCAATGTTTTGGTTTGATTGTTCCTTTATTATTTTTTTCAGTAACTTCCTTTCTTTTTCCTTCTCTTCTAGTCGAGTGATTCTTCCCATCTCTGTGGAAGAGGTAAGTTTTATTTCAGCATGTAACTATGTATGTGTGCGTGCGCATGCATTTGTTTTGTGCGTGCGTGCATGTATGTTTTAGCTAAAATGGCTCAAGGCTTAGCTTTTTTAAATTCTAATTCCTTGGTTCACTTTATTCCCAAAAGCGAAGCACAAGTGCCTGCCATCACTAAATCTGTTCTTCTTTGGATGATACTAGGGCTTTTATAAGTTCTTATATTTAAATTGTGCACATGTTTTAAGTGTATAGAGGCTCTAGATGTAAACACGTTGCTGCCTAGTCAGCATGCTATGTCACGATTAGATTCTGGAAAAATACTAAACAAGATTTATTTGACTAAAATGTGATCTGCAAAGCCTAAAGACACTTGAGTATCATCCCCTGTCTCTTGAACCCAGTGTCCTTCGCATTATATCCCTCCAAGGCTTCATCTTCTCTCTCTCTCACTCTCTGATGTCTGAAGCTGTAGTCTTCAGTAATTCACCACCAATTACAAGATATGGTTTGCAATCTGCCTACACTTTAGGTGTGTAAAGATTCAATCCATCCTCAAGTTGATTTAATTTGGATTCTTCCAGTTCTTCCTCTTTATTTCCATCTGTTGAAGCCCCTGGAGAATTTACCAAATTAAATTTCCAGTCTGTTAACTGGACATGGAGTCATCTCGCAAAGAAAGGTTGAATTATATTTGTCCAACACTGTCACCAGGGAGGCTATGCTGTTCCTGCATCCCATTTATAAAGTTGGCAGTTGCGGTATCTGCAGCTGATTTAAGGGACTCAGTGTCCAGTCCAGGGACCATCAGAGACCATCATGGCCACAGTTATCCCTTCTTTCCAAAAATTCAGTGTCCACATTATGTGAAGGTCATTTAAATCAGTTTGGCACAGTTCATCTGGATCTTTGTTCTTTTTGTCTTTCATTGCTGTTGCTAAGGAGCAACCTTTCAAATGCACTCAAAAGGTCATGGTTAAGAGAAGCAGTGTCAGTGAGCTTTTCTATTCACTGAAATGTCTTTCTTGGTCACATACCTAACGTCTGAAAGTTTGAGGTAGCTAAAACAATTGATGCAGTAGTGAACATCTGATACTGTTGTGCTGAATACATGATCTGTTGATTTAAAAAAAAGCTTAACCATCTAGTCCCCCTTAAAATATATCTAGAATTTGGCCTTGATTCACTAGCTCTGTTAAATCTTTTAAATCCAATGATTGACCCTTTGCTATGACGCCCGAAATTTAGCTCAGGTGCCTCCAATTTCTCTTGATAGTCTTTGAGATGTTTCTGAACCTTGACTGGAGACCACCTGTGGTAAAATCAATTGGTTGGACATGTTTTTGAAAGGCACACACCTGTTTACACAAGGTCTCACAGCTGAGAATGCATATCAGAGCAAAAACCAAGCTATGAGGTTGAAGAAACTGCATGCAGAGCTCAGAGACAGGATTGTGTTGAGGCACAGGTATGGGGAAGGCTACAAAAAATTTCTGCTGAACATAAGGTTCCGAGGGGAGCACAGTGGCATCCATGATTCTTCAATGGAAAAACTTTGGAACAACCAGGATTCTTCCCAGGGCCAAACTGAGCACTGGTAAGAGAGGTGACCAAGAAAGCCCCTGGTCACTCTGGCTGATTTCCAGAGATCCTGTGTGGAGATGCAAAACTTCTAGAAGTCAGCCATCACTGCAAAAAACACTCCACCGACCTCGGCTTCATGGCAGAGTATTAAGATGGAAGCCTCTCCACGTTAAAGGGCACACGAAAGCCGTGATTGAACCGAAACCAAGATTGAACTCTCTGGCCTCAGGCACCAGTCATCACCTGCCCAATACCATCGAAGCAGTGAAGCATGGTAGTGGTGGCAGCATCATGCTCTGGAGGTGTTGAGGTGGGACAGAGAGACTGGTCACGGTTGAGGGAAAGCTCAAAGCTGGAAAAAGTGAAGAGACATCCCAAATAAAAACCCTGGTCAAGAGCTTTCAGGGCCTCTGACTTTGCCAAAGGTTCACCTTCCAACAGGTCAATGACTCTAAGCTCACAGTAACTTAAGGACAACTCTGGGAATGTCCTTGAGTGGCCCAGCCAGAGCCCTGACTTGAACCCATTTGAACATCTCTCAAGAGACCTGAAAATGACTGTCCACCCACGGGCCCCATCCAATATGACAGAGCTTGAGAGGATCTGCAGGGAAGAATGGCAGAAAATCCCCAAATCCGGTTGTGCAAAGCTTGTCATGTTAGAAGCAAGAAAACCCTGAGCTGTGAATGCTGCCGTAGTTGCTTTAACTAAGCACTGAGTAAAGGGTCTGAATACTGAAGTGAATGTGATAAATTTGCTAAAATTTCTAAATTTCTTTTTCATTTTTTCATTGTGGGATATTGATGGTATATTAGAGAAAAATGAATTTAAACTATTTCATCATAAGGCTGCAACATAACTAAATGTGAAAAAAGTGAGAGGTCTCAATACGTTCTGACTGCAATGTAGACCATTGGTTTTGTGTACAAAAGTACCAAAGGGAAAACTGTTGCTTAACCTAAAATATTCTCAAAATTTGATTTTACAGAATGATGTAAATTAATGGATAACGGACTAGACAGAATAACTGTAATCTCTTGTCTGCAAAAATAAAAGAATATATAATAGAATAATTCTTACTACATCAACTTGTTGGAAGCTTGAGATGTCTTAAGTGTGTCTGTGCTCTAGTCCAGCTTTATGCAGAGGCTACATGGTGGATTAGAGGTGATTAAGAAATGAAAGGAGCCATTGTGCTATGTTTAAGCACTGTTTAAAGATGGAGGACAAACAAGGGGGTATGGAAAAGATTAGGAGGATTCAGAGACAGGGCAAGGAGAAGGTATATAGCGATCTGGGATCAGAAGAAAAAGTAATCCATCATTTAAGATTGAAATAGATGAGTTGATAACACACATGTAAAAAGAAGTGATATCTCCCTGTGACTATGAAAGCTCACTCATCATCAGTATAATTCATGGTGACTCCAACATGCATTCATTAAGGGAGGCTTAGGGGAAACACCTCCTTATTTCTCCCTTTAAACACCAATTTTACCCGTTTTTTTTTCTTCCTGAATCTTTGTTGTTATTGTTTTTTTTTCAGTACCAGGTTGGCCAGCTATACTCCGTGGCTGAGGCCAGTAAGAACGAGACAGGTGGCGGAGAAGGAGTGGAGGTGCTAAAAAATGAGCCCTATGAGAAGGACGGAGAGAAGGGACAGTACACACACAAAATTTACCATTTGCAGAGGTAAGCAGTTCTCAGACGTGTTTAAATGCTAAGAAGAGTAAAAAGGTTCAAAGACAGTTCACTGAGGATGGTTACTTCATTCATTTCTCCTTTGAGGGCACATCTTTTGGCTTCTGTCCATTCATACAATTTTCTGCTTCGGTCTGTTATACTGTTACTTTAAAGTCTTCTCCCTGGTTCACTTCATGCAGTCTAGTAAGCTGAAAATGAACGCTACTTTTAAAGGAATAGTTCATAGTTTGGGGAAATATGCTTGCTAAACAATTAGTTTAGCCTGTCAGGTAAAGGTTTGGTGTGGAAAGGGTTATGGTGTGAATGTTGGCAGAACCTGTGTTTCTGCCAAGAGCATACGGATCAAGAATCCATCTAAAATTAATTATGGTTATTTTACTGATCACACATGCATCTTATCTTATCCTTATAACCACACATTAATGCAGCGTGGACCAAAAATCCCATGTTCCTAGTCTCTCCTGTTTAAAATAGAGTTAAATGATTAAAAATAAAATAATTAAAATTCTGTTAAACTCATAATGGATTTATTCTTTTTTTCACTTTCCTGTACCTGCAGTAAAGTGCCATCGTTTGTCAGAATGTTGGCTCCAGCTTCAGCTCTCAACATCCACGAGAAAGCCTGGAACGCATACCCATATTGCCGCACAGGTAGCTAGCTCACACACACACACACACACACACACACACACACACACACACACTAATACACAAACCTTGTACTAACACTAAAATGGACACACCATTATCTCACAAAGCTGAGAAGTTAATGGTATTAGTTGATGGTATTAGTCACAAAGATTAAGTTCAAATTTGGTTAGTGACAATGTATATGTTACATTATCGTATATATTTTCGTATATATTTTGACTGACTCATAGAGCTGTAGTGGTACACTAAAAATAGCAGTGTTGTCGACATTGTTGGCATTTAAATGTCGGTACATGGCAGCAAGAAAACATTTATATAATTTCAATCAATCTATATGAATGTCTGACAGAGGTCCCTGGAAACAGATTCATAAGATGCACTCAATACAACTGTATCCACCCAGTCTTTCAAGGCTATTTTCCAATGCCTCAAAATAATTTTGGAAGCTGTAGTTATACCCACAATAATAACTGAAAATGCATGTTTTGATATATTTGCTGTCTGAAACAGGGTCAGAGGGCTTGTGGAACCAAATCAAAAACGCAGGACTCTCATTACTGCTGTCAAAAGTGTTGATTTAAAGGGAAATATTGATGCTAAAAATAATCATATACACTTTTATCCTCAAATATGTTGGGATGCATCTGACTCAAAGTACTTGGAGGTGACATAGATGCTGATCTGTCAGAGCATTTATCGTTCTCTGGGTACTTCTCTTTCTCTCTCTCTCTTTCTCTCAGTCTCTGTCTCTCTGTCTGTCTGTCTGTCTCTCTCTCACACTCCGTGTGTGTGTGTGTGTGTGTGTGTGTGTGTGTGTGTATGTGTGTGTTTGTTTCTCTGGGTCTCTTTCACCTTGAAGGAGTAGTTGAATAATTGAATACAGTGTGTCCAGTGAGAAGAGCCATGCAATCACTTGAGCCTTTTAGGCTGAGAACACACACACACACACACACACACACACACACACACACACACACACACACACATATACACATACACACATATACGCACACACACTACCAGCTACCTGACAGCCATCTGGCATTCAAAACCATAGGATAGTCAAAGGCACAACCTGAACCTACACACAATACTCACTGACAAATACTGTTCAAGAGCTCTGCTTGACTTTTGTACATTAACCAACATTGTAAATGTTACTAGATTTCTGATGTGTTCGTTAACTGCATTATGTTTCTCTTTCTCTCTGTTTGCTCCTTTCTTTCATCCGGCTCTGCAGTTATCACTGTAAGTATTTTTGTTCTTTCATGATTAGGAGATTTGTGTATGTCAACACAAAGGACACACCAAACTTTGATGCCCATAGAGGCAGCAAATCAACCTGAAAGTTGAGAAATCTATTTCAGTGACATAGCAGCAGCAAGAATAGTCGGACACCACTACTTTATATGTGTGTGTGCGCGCGTGTGTGTGTGTTGGTATGTGTGCATGAAACTCGATTATATTTCATGGTTTTTCACTTGCTTGCATATTATTCTGTAGACTTAGTGTCTCTCCTCTTCTCTTTTCTCTGCAGAACGAGTATATGAAAGATAACTTCCTGATCAAGATTGAGACATGGCACAAACCTGACATGGGACACCTTGAAAATGTAATTACTAAAGACTGTAATTAGCA
Source organism: Istiophorus platypterus (assembly GCA_016859345.1). NCBI lineage: Eukaryota > Metazoa > Chordata > Actinopteri > Istiophoriformes > Istiophoridae > Istiophorus > Istiophorus platypterus. Next base: position 11,764,761 of record CM029129.1, on the reverse strand, counting down.
GTGGAGGTGTATGTGTGTGTGTATGAGAAGCTTCAGGAATTTAGTATGAGCATGTTTGCTGGTTTTTGGGATGATGACACACATCACAGAGAAGTGTTCATTTTGCACCACTGATGCCTGATTTTAAATTATACTGTATCTCATGCTTTGTATGGGGGGTTTTTGTTCATTGCCCATTTCGTGTACTGGTTGCTGAGAAGTACCACTATTTCCCACTGCTTTACTCTCTTTACTTGTCTCCCAATCGAAAAACTACTGTGTGAATTCTTGCCCAGAAAAAAATCCTTTTGTTTAGGCTTCAATAATAACTTTTGGATAGAGTTCATATATATGAATGAATAAGAAAAATAAAAGGCTACACAAAATATATCACCCGATTATAATCTCCTACATTTTCACTTGCACCATACAACTTTAAAAAGAATTTTTACCCTGAGCCTTATGTTCTCCTCTATGTTCTATGTGTGCTGCCTTCAGAGACTTGAGCCTTTTTCTAGCTGTGCTCTATTATTCTGCCTCAGGTACACGGTTTGGATGCAGAAACCTGGAAAAAGGTGGATGTAGTCTATATTGATATTGCAGACAGAAGCCAAGTGGAGCCAAAGGTGATTATGTTTAGCGTAAGATTCATATTAAGATGATTACATAAACTAGGTCTCTTACTTCTTGTGTCATCTTATCCATGTTTTTCATTCTGTTTTTTCTTGTGTTTCTCCAGGACTATAAACCAGAGGAGGACCCATGCAGGTTCAAGTCAGTGAAGACGGGACGAGGCCCTCTAGGACCAGACTGGAAGGTACAGCATCTTGTTGTAAATGTTGGTGGAGACGTGTTCTGCAGCCACTGAAATACATGATAAACAACAACCTCGAACTACATTACTGTTGATTATCGGTGTGCGAAATAAAATAAAAAACACTGTCTAGTCGGTGTTGAAATAGTCAATACTCAGTTTACTCTGATAGTTAAATTTAACTATATAGGGATATTACATTTACAAACAATAGAACTGAACATTTATTTGTATCTATAAGATATGAAAAACTCAAACAGCAAATTGTTTTTGTGTAGTCAGAATTTACTCAGTATTTCTCAAATATGGACATGAATGATTGAAAATATGAATGTAAAATATGTATTTGATGTGTATTTTATAGCCCAGCTACCTTTTTTAACAACTCAAAAATTGCTGTATGTATGTTTGTGCACTTGCAGAAGGACCTTCCAAACAGGACAGACTGCCCACACATGTGTGCCTACAAACTGGTTACTGTCAAATTCAAGTGGTGGGGTCTGCAAAATAAAGTGGAGAACTTCATTCAAAAGGTTTGTTTATAGTTTGGACTGCGGTACATTCCAGTCTGTCACTTTATGATCATTATGACATCCAGGTAGCTACAGGTAGGTCAGCTAGTGAGCAGGAATTATTAATAAACTGTTCAACACAATGTTTGTCCAACAGGAAATGTTTTATTTCCCTCCCTTGACAGTGTTATTTGCACTGTTTGTGTGTTATAAGGACTATTGTGCCACAGTGCTTTATATCATTCACCATCATGCTGTAGTTACTCTACAGACTGTATGTGTTGTACCAGCCTCTAGTGGATAAACAGGGTAAAGCAGGATGGAATTAAACATCTCTGATAGTCAAACAGCTTCATTTTATCATTTGCACTTAGAAATCTCTCCAAACTACAGTATGACTTTATATTCCCTTTCCTGTTTTCCTCAGCAAGAGAAGCGTTTGTTCACTAATTTCCATCGTCAGCTCTTCTGCTGGATCGACAAGTGGATCGAATTGAACATGGACGACATTCGCCGCATGGAGGAGGAGACGCGCAAGGAGCTAGATGAGGTGGGGGAAAAAAAACGAGGAGGACAGATCTAAACACATTTTTTAAAATGGGATTTCTCCTAATAGGTACATAGAAACAAATTAATTAAACAAAGTTTAATTAATTTGTCATTGTTCATTGTTCTGGAGTCCTGGGGTAGAACAGGGTGTTGATTACTCCTGTTTGAATGGAAATGAGATTTATGATGTGTTTTTTCTTGTGTGTGTCAGATGAGAGTGAAGGACCCCGTGAAAGGGATGGTGGCTCTAGAGGACTGAAGTTGTGTCAGACGGTGAATGCTGCTGCTCATCAGGTGAGTGGAATTTTGGTGTTTTGTGCACAGTACATTGTACTCTGGTATTCATTTGCCTGTCAGTGTGTTGACAGGCTCTTTTAAATATCTATTAATTTTGTTTTTGACTAATGAATTATCAGGTCTACAAATGAAAAAAAAAAGTTTTTTTTCATTGCAATTTCCCAGAGCCCAAGGTAATATCTTTTCTGTATGTTTAACTTACATTTGAAATATATAGTCAATTTACAATGATATAAAACACTAAAAAAAGAAGATCCTCACATTTGAGGAGCTTGAACCACGGACATTTTGGCCTTTTTACTTAATAAATCACTTAAGCGAAAATTGACTAAAAATACCAGCCACGCTGATGTGTTGGACTTACTCTAATCAAAAAAAACTATAGAACGACGGTTTTTGTTACTGATTCATCGTTAATCATAAGTATATCAGTATTGCTGCATACATATATCGGCTAATAATTAACAAGAAATTCCATCTATCCATGAGCTATACTGCTAATCCTTTGAGGATTGTTGGAGGGGGAGCCAAACCGAGGTGACATTGTGAGAGAGGCAGGTTTCAGCGTGGTCTGGTCGCCGGTCTATCACAGGTCTGACATATAGAGACAAACAACCGGTCACGCTAACATTTACACCTACGGACCATTTAGAGTTGCGAGTTAACCTGCATGTCTTTGGACTGTGGGAGGAAGGTGGGTTTTATTTTCAGTCTGTTAAATGTACAAATCTTGGCACAGTTCTTCAGTAGCCAAATCATACATTACACATGGTCATTTCATCCAGTGTTAATGGAACATCATTGACTACTGTAGCATTAAGAGATCCTGACTAAGAATTTGTTTTTTTTAAAAAAAACTCCACCTATATAAATGTTTTTTAATTTAATCTTCTAGATATTAATACCAGATTCAGCATCAGAAGTCCTGTGTGAGTCTGACATAATTTGACCATATGAATAAGCATATTGATGAGAAAAAAAAAATGGTAGGATATCAGACAGTGGAAGGGACTTTTGTCTGTGCTCTTACGTCCTTCTATCTCTTTCAGACCAGAATACCCAGACACCAGCGGATTCACATCCATTCTGTTCCAACTGATAAAACATCTGACCGGCCAGTCCAAACTCCTCCTCCCCCGGTACAATCTGGTTTTCAGGGACCTGGACCCAGTAATCTCCCAGTTTTTCAGATGATCTCCTCCACCCCATCCCACCTCCCTTAGGTCCCATCTGTCTCTATATGTTTTTCCATCCGGTGTCCCCGTCTTCTTAACTGCTCTGAGGCCTCCAGTAGCAATTCTATAGATCAGTCCTCTTTTTCGCTCTCTCAGTCTCGAACTGATCTAAATAACAGAGAATAGTGTCATTTATCTCTGCAATTTAGGATTTATTTCTATTTAAGATATCCCAATGTGTACAGTATATATACATTATACAGTATATCGGGGAGCGGAATAAATGTATTGAGATACATATATATATATATATATATATGTATATATGTATATGTATATGTGTATATATATATATATATATATATATATATATATATTCATATATATATATATATATATATATATATATATATATATATATATATATACATACACACATACACACACACACACATATATATATACAGGGTTTTTAAAATGATTTTGTCTGTAAATTTGTCTGTGGATTTTTCCAGACCAAGCTTTATCCGCTCAGTGTTGCATTTGATCCTGTGATTTTTTTTCTCCTTTTTTCTTTATTTTCAGGGGGATTTTTCATAGTACCTCCTTCCCTCCATTTGTGTCATGCTTTATGCAGTGTTTCCTTTTGTTGTTCATTTCAGTTTGCAAATCTACAACTACAGATGAAATATCAGGATTGTGCTAAGAGTGTTATGTTGTCTCTGATATTCTCCTGACCTACCAGATAGCATTCTTTTTCCCAGCACCTCCCTTAATATGTCGAGGCATTCATTGGCTTCTCTGCTGCTTTGTGAGTTCTTGTCTGTATGTGTGTGTGTTGGTGTGTGTGTGTGGGTGTGTGTTTCTGTAGTGTCTGTAGGTTTTCCAGCCATATTTTTCAATTTTCCTTCACCAGATCATCTCTAGCTCTTCAGTTTCATATGGCTGCTCAAACAGACTACTTGAAAGGGCAGTAATTGAAAAATAACTCTGAATACAAATATACAGTAATATACATACACACACTAACACACACACACACACACACACATACAGAGAGAGAGAGAGATAGTCCACAAAGATAAAATGTATGACTCACCAATGGAAAATGCACAGTAGACATCAAGGACAGCCATAAGTGAGTGTAGGACTGCCTCTTTTTTCTTTTTGTTTCGCAGTCCTTCTATCTACAGGTTTCACAATTTTCAAATGCAAAACTTGTTATCATTGCAGTAATTTTAACAGTAACAGCCTTCTAGGACACACTGCTCCTGCCATTTGCTGTAGATGGATAATTTTTTTTTTTCAAATGTTAAACTTTACACCATCTACATCAATTTTCTGCCCCGTCCCCCGTTCTTTCATTCTTTCAGTGGATAAATGGTATTATCCAGCGATAGCAATAACTACCATGACACGTTGGTCTTTTCTTTATCATCGCAAATCAGTCTTACTCTACAGTTTATTCCTATCGTGAAAACAGTTTTATTGAAGCAGAGTCCAAGCTTAGAGTCAAGGATGGTTAAGTTGTTGGTTAATTATTTATCAAATGCTGGTTTTTATTGTGTCTGTCTTTGGATGCGGTGGGTTTCTTCCTGCTGGAGTCTGAAGACTGTTATTTGTAATAGTGTGTTTTTTTCAGTATATGCATGAGTGTACATGAGTGATGTACAGTAGCTTATCTTTGAACAGATCTGATACTGGCTGGGTAAAGAAGGGAGAAGGTCATGGAGCTAGAGGTGTGATAACAACAGGCACTGTCCTTCCGCCTGTTGATGTTTGTTTGGTTTCCTCTGTCCTCAGTTACCTTTATTTCCCCTTTTCCACCCTTTGTACACTTCACCTGCTCCACATTCTTAACAGTGTGGGAACCTTAAAGAGCAAGCAACAGAAAACATCAAAAACGCTATAATGCTGGAAAAAAAATGCCATCAAAACAAATATTCAGTTGTCTACAGCACAAAAGTTACAAAAGTTAATGAATTAAACTGAGGTCATAATCTGGATTTTTGCAGAGAAGAAAAAGCAGCATAAATGACTTAACATTATTAAATGTTGAATTGGATCATTTTTAATTCTCCAATAAATTTAATTAAATATAACTTTTATTTTGAAAATAAAACAATTTCTGTAAACAATTTACATTATCAGAAAAGCAGTGGCTTACAAAAAACATATAAAATTCAGTTTTTACCAAGAATCTCTCTACTTTTGAAAATTTTATGTCAGTCTGGGAAGAATCTAAAAGAGGAATTAGAGTTACAGTATAGAAGAAAATAAATTATTAAAGTCAAATAGATGATATTGTATCTTTGATATTATATATTTATTTCTTTGTCATTATTAACCACTGGAGTTGCTCACAGAATCAAATCTTTCTTTTGAGAGAGCAGCAGTGACTTCATGTCTTCCAGGGGCTTCTTGAATTATGCTTTGTCACATACAAACATTTAGTCATCAACTTTTAACAAAACCCCTAAAAAGATATATATGTTTTCTAGCAGAATGCCAACATTGAAATTTATCCTCCTCCTGCCTATATTAATCAGAAGGTCCATTTAACTGCAGTAATTCAATTTGCAAGTCTTTAGCATAACAAGTCATATTAGAGTCAGCCTTTTTATCGTTTGTTTGTTTCACATTGAAACATAGAATTTAATTGAATACATCATTTGACAAGAGGATATCTTATCAGTGTCCCTGTGCAATCATTATCCTCTACATTTATGCAGACTGTTTAAAATAAAATAAATCCAAATCTTATTTTTCTTTTTAAAAGACCGTTAAAAACTGCTCTGGATCATATTGGAAAGTATTCAGGTATAATGGCTCCGTCTTACAAAAACTCACTTTACTACTATGAAAATTTACTCTTTATATCCATGACAGTTTTCTCATGTCTTTGTATCTCTGTCAGATAAAGTTTCTAAATGCGAGCCATTTTCTGTTGCCTCTTCTTTAAAGAAAACACGCTGGCCCCCGGATGTCCAACCCCTCCACCTCTCTCTGTGTCCAAGTATCTGATTCACTTTCTCTGATGGGGCTACCAACTGAATCATGGAGATTTGTGGATGTACTGTATGTACTGACTTTGTAAATAGCAAATAAATTACTGTAGATGAACACACATATATAGACCAGACTGTCCTGCCAAACCTACAGCACACCCTCTTGACACTTGATCCTTTTATTCCAGGGCAAAACCTTCATCTCTAAACTGACTCACAGAGGCATTGTGAGGATATGTAGAATTAGAGTTGCTGACATGTGGTGCTCATAAGACATTTTGAGGAGTACTGTCAGCTGTAGACATAGTAAATGCATTATTACATATTATCAGCAATGACTTTGCTGAGATTTTAGGATGCTCTAGCAAAGCAGTGGAGGGCTGAGCTGCTGTGTGGTTTGAATTTGGAGGAGAAAAAAATTTTAAAGCAAAGCAAAAACCCTGGTCACTGCTTCCTCCCCTTCTCACGTTCTTCCCTCACTGGGACCACGTCTCATTGGCAGGACAGTGTATAAATATATATTTTTGTTCTGAATGTTGTTGTACCTTTGTTGTCAGTCTCTGAACTACACACCGCTCTCACTGAAAAGGAACATATAACGGCAGCTTGGGTCAGTTCATTGATCCACATAATTAGCTGATGGTGTTGGCCCTGAGCGGAGCCTCAGTGTGAGTTCGATTTCGCCCTCTTGTGGTTACTCTGCAATTTAGGATCAGCTTTGACCAGGTGCTGGAGGGTTGGAGTTTACAGCTACACATTAAAAAAGGCTGTTTGAAACATACTGACAGTAGATCCATTTTAAGAGCCTGAAGACACCATACAAACCTGTGAGAGAACACAGTTTAACAGAGACAATCTCATTGATATCTGTTGTTAGATTCCTCGATTTATAATCAGAGTATGAAACCAAATGATTCCACTGTCCCAAACTGTTTTTAAATTATTCGATCTCTCTCTCTCTTATTCTCTCTCTCACTCCTGTTAACTTGTCTCCTGTTCTTTCTTTCTTTTATTGTGAATTTGTGCCTTTTTGTCATCTTATCTTCCAATAACACTACTGTACATGGGAGACGTAAAGAAATGAATAAAAAGAAGCAAAGCAACTGTACATAAGTTTTGATTCGAATGTTTTGTGTTTTTTTTAAACTGTAGCACATGTACTGTGACGCAAGAGCAATGATATCCTCACTTACCTACCATCATCGCTGGCCGGGAGAGAAATGATACTGGTTCTCAGGTGATTGTAGGTGCCTTGCACATAAACCCCTGTAGTAAATTTCCTATGGTCATAGGGATTTCTGAAAATTGGAAGTGAAAATTAGGTTGCCATTTGTAGAGAAGTTTAGAATTAATACTTCAGTAAGGTTAACAATAAAGCAAATTGATGATGGATTTATAATAACTATGCACTTTCAAATCTCTGGCAACATGTCCCAACAAGTGACTTTGGTTTCTGAAACATCACTGATTTGGAAAAATAAATGACACCGCAAGAGGCCTTGACAGATAATGACATTTAATATTCAATGTATTATACTATACTCTTACAGTTCTGAGTTTATGCTATATATTTGTATGGATGAGCTGCACTGTAGAGCCGGTCAAATAGTTACAAAGCAAATCATTACTTAACTTGATGTAAATAAAGGAGATTTAAGATTGGTTTCACTGATTAATTCATAGACATACATCAATTTATAAAGGAACTGAACACAAATGGGACAGAGGAAAGATGGATTAACCAAATACATATATATTAAATTGATATATCAATATATAGAGATCCAAATAAAAAGGATTTGTAAACTAGACTAAAATTAGCCAAGAATATAAATATTTTACTTATGCACCCCGGTAGTAGAATTAAATATTGATAGTCACAGGCAGTATAGTGAACCATGCACCTCCAACACTACAGCAACCCCCCAGGAACAGAATGCAACAGAGGACTGAGGACCCTCTAGTCCTTAAATGAGTAAACTGTAAAGGATCACATGGAAATTCTGCAGAATCAACTCATCTTAAAAATCATCAAAATTCAACTTCTGTTAATTGGAAACTTGTAAAAATTTGTATTTTTAATGTTTAGACAACTTCAGAATTTATAAACATGAGTTCTCCTGACTTGAAATCATGAGTTGAGTGAATAAACTGCTAATAATTCACTCACCTCACTGAATTAACTTTTTCAAGAAATAAAACTAGCATATTAACAGACTTCCCAGCATGCACCATTAGAAGGTAAAACCTCTCCAGACACAACTTTTCTTTGTAGTTTGAATAAAACTAACATGATGGAATATATAATAATAATATATGTTAAGATAAGTTATGCATGTTTTATTTTTAATAATAATGAAAACAATAAGATGCCAATCAATGCTAAAATATTTTTAATTCCAGACACAAGAAGCCAATTTTTTTCAACTGTTACATCATAAAGATCAGAGGTTTTCATGAGAAAAAAAAAAAAAAAAAGGTCAGAGTCATTGCACTTCAGGAGAAATTATGGGGTTGACTGTGTTTATACTGCAAAGCACACAGTGAACAGAGCACCCTACACATTCCATACCATTAAGAAAGCGAAGGCTTAATTATTAACATACAAAGAGGGCTTTAATGTAACAAATACCATGCGTCATGGTGACATTCAATAAACAGACATGTCCATTCATGAATGAGATAATACTTTCTCACTGGATTGTTAACAAACCTGGGATAATAGCTTGATCCGATGTTACGCTTTAAGTCTAGAGCAGGGACCTTGCACCCAGTCTGGGAACAGCTGAGAACAAGTGAGGGAACCAAAAACAGAAGAAACAGTCACAACAGGACTCGCCGCAGGAAAGCAGACCCAGTCTCTTGACTCCTCTTTGGAGATCTTCATCATCTGTGCCCACGGGGTCTGTAGTTTTTTAAAGAGACCACAAGAGAGACGCACAGACAAAGGTATGGTACTGAATGGGTGTTTGGTTTTTTTTTTTAAATATTCTACAGGCTCTTTAAAAAGGACCAAAAATGACTTTCTAAGAGACCGAGGCCTTGAATTAGTACACACCTTTCTAAATTTCTTCTTGACACAAAGATTGAACTGTCTCATACAGAAGGAGCCACATATGGTTTGCTATGTATACTTCATTTACTTTTTAGTATTAGAATTTTATGGAACAGATTTAAGTAATAGTGTTAGTGTTCAAAGTTGTTCAATTCTTTTTCTGGCTCTTTGGAGAAATGTTTCTGAAGTTCTTAAAGGTTCTTATAAGTCAAAACCAGGTATAACTCTTCTGCAGGGTTGAAGAACATAGTATCTCACCCTCAACAATCAAAGGATTTGGAGGGTTTGAAAAAAAACTAACTGGATGGGTTATATTTGATAACAACTGCTGGATCCTTGCATTATTTTGATAAAAAAAAACATATTATAATAATTATTTAACAATAATTATTTAACAATAATTATTCATAATTTATTAGTTGTCATGATCAGACTCGTATTACAAAAAATTGGGCATCCTAATTAGTCTGTGTATAACTCTGTGTGTGTGTGTGTGTGTGTGTGTGTGTGTGTGTGTGTGTGTGTGTGTGTGTGTGTCAAACTATGGACCCACAAGGTCATAAATATGACTCTCAACCTCAGCTGTGTGGTCCTTTTTTTTCTTTTTTGCAGGTAATAGCTCTTTGTTTTGTTTTAAAACCTGCAACTTTATTATTTCAGTTTGGTCTCATTAATTGTCCTTTCAGCAGCAGGAAGCTGCAACTAACATTTTCTGCTGGCCAGACACATGAATGCATGCTAATAGTGCTTGTGTCTGCTGCAACTGTTTTCTAACGGGAAGCTAGCCATGTGTTTGCGGCTTGTTATGCTGCTCCCAAGTGGCCGAAAAAAAATCAACTAAGTCTAGACCATGTCCTCACAAATGACAAAAAGTGTGTGTACATGTGCAGGTTACAAAATAATCACAAATAGTTTCTCTGGGGGCCAACCACATGCAGTTTCTTGATTGAATAATGATATTTACACTCTGCAGTGTTGGTACAGTAGATGTTACTGGCTCATTTTTACTGGGATTTTTTGTTTTTAGCCAAGACATGGCACATTGCCAGATGTTTGCCTAGTAATAGTGTAAAAAAAATTAAATCACTGTTAAACATCAGGAACCTCTGGATTGACTGGATTGACTGCTTTAAAAATGGCTCTTGAGTTTTTCTGTTTTCACATGTGAACTTCAGGGCACTGTCACTTTAACGTGGATGAAGCAAACCATGATTAGATGTGATTACAAAGCCATTTCAGAAATGACTTTCAGGCATCCCTGTCAGGTTTGGCTTTGTCTGTTTTCTTGGGCTCTGTTCTATTATTGGGCTTCGTATGCGTGTTTCATGTTTACTTACCATTTGTTTAAGTGTATGTGCATTTGTGTGTGTCTGCAGGGGAGAAAATGAGCACTGGAGTATTTCGAAGTGGTGGGAGAGACCAGTCCAGGTAAAATCAGAATTCTGTCACCCTTTATTTCCTGTTCAGAACTCTTCTTCTTCTTCTTCTTTGTACAGGAACAAGAGAGAGAAGATGGTGGTGAAAGTAATTGTGAAAGATAGCACAGACTTCAGGCAGAAAAGGCTGGATGTAGAGACAGAGACAGAGTAAAAGGCATAACCTTCCAGTACAAAGGCTGAATTGCCCAGCCACTGTAAGTTTCATGCTTCATAAGCTTTGTGGTTTCTGGTCCTGGTTCTTTTCAGGGCTCTTGATAAAACTTGAATAGTCTCCCATTCATCATTTTTCACTGGACCGGTGACCCCCCACGTCTTCTTGCTAAAGAATGAGGCCTAAGTCTTTGCATGTGACAGTGTTACATGATGAAGCAGGGAGAACCGGGCGCGTTTCCTTCTGGTGGTTTCTTTGCTCCAAGCTTGTTTCCAAGTATTAGGCAAAATGTGATGGAGTTGCTGATTGCGTCATGTATTATGTGATAATAATAATATATTGTGTAATTTTTCCACTTATAACTTTGCTGCATCAATGAAATTAAAGTTATTTGAGCTTTTGTTATTAAAAAAAAAACAACAAATTACTAAAATGTCTGTGTCAGAGCTTAAAAAACTACAGACAACCTTTCACCTATATGAGGAGAGACTGGATTGAGGCCAAAAGAAGCTAATGCTATTGTGTGCTGTCCCCCCCTCCCCCGTCAGTGTGCACTAATGCATGGCTGTAATTGCAGGGTTACGCGGATTGTTCAGTGAACTCAGCTGATAGAGAAAACACTGGTATTAAACCTCTTAGGGATCTGAAGGGTTGCCCAAGTCTTGCAGCAATACTCACAAAGCTGGAGGATCAGCCTCTAGTCCTCCTCCTCTGCTCCCTGTGACTACACACACTCAAAGACGAATACACGCACATGTTCACATGCCGGCGATTATAGTCCAAATCGGACTCGTTCTTTCCCACATTCCTGAGTTGACCCCACTGCTTTGTCAGTCGTTGCTCCATCGCTGCATGACCACATAGGACTCTGCCAGGGAAGGGACTGCACACACAGTTTTTCTTCCTGGTCAGATCGGTAGACTTAAAACAGGAGCTGCCTGAAGCAAATGCAGAGGGATTCGACTAACCAGGGAACGATTAATGTTACTTCCATTGGCCTGAGCAGAGTGGAGGCCTCTTACTTCAAATGGCTGCAACCAAACCAACCAGAGAAGTCTGAAGAGGAATCGGACCAAAACCATTTTGTCCGCTGGATCTGGCTTTTTTACCCTGGAGTTTTGCCTTTATTTTCTATCTGAGTAACCTGAAACAAAAAACTCACTGGCCTGTAGGACAGATAGGTAAGAAAGCTACCACCAGGAAGACCTTTTTTCCAGTCCAAGATCCAAAGATGGACCCCTTGACAGACAGTCCACGTGTGCGCTCAGATAGCATGGGCAGTTCAGCATCTCAGGGCTCGAGGTCTAAAATGCTCCTCCGCCAGCGTTTGTCCCAGCTGATGACCTGCATAGAAGACTTGAGCTCAGATGATGAAGCCAGCGAAGAAGTGTCTCGCACGCTGGATGAAGCATTTCAGCTCTGCGGGCGCTACGTTCCCACAGATGCATTCAGGTTGACACATACACATGATTACTCAGGCACGGTTGTCATGTTTACACAGACACACACACACAGAGGAAGTGCTCAAGTTCTCTGATATCATCAAGCACTTATTTTACCCACTTGCCTTCAGCACCACAGAAAGAAGAAGTTGTGATTTAAGAGCTAAAATGTTGCGGTCGAGAGGCGCAAAAACTAACAGGAGCCTAAGCTGAAATTTATCTGGATTATGTCTGGGTTTCTTAAGTGTTTGATCCTTTTTACTGGTTTCAAATTTACCACATAGGATTTTTAAAATGTGCATGGTAGAGAAGTAAATTATTAAGGTCTACTGTATTTTTACAAGTCATGGAAATATGACTACAATACCACTGAATGTAGTTTGATTAAAGCTTCGGGGAAAAAGTGACAAAGTAAGTGATATTTGTCAGTGTTGTCTGCTTTTTCATCACTTTGGTCAATTACTGTCATTAACCCAAGACTGACACTGACAGGCTACACGTGGTGACCTGGAATGTGGCCACAGCAGAGCCTCCTGAAGACATCACCTCTCTGCTGCAACTCGATGTCCAGCCCCCCACAGATCTCTATGTGATCGGGTGAGCACCAATAAATGTGGAAACTGGAATTTAATTTGTCACACTGGGAAAAAGCAGCAGGATAATAGACGTCAGTGTGAAAGGTTTTTTTTCCTTCATTGGTGTTGGTGTGTGTCAGCCTGCAGGAGGTGAATGCCACTCCTGTGAGGTTCATCTCAGACATGTTAGCAGAGGACTCCTGGAGCCACGTCTTCATGGATACACTGGCACCCAGAGGATTCATCAAGGTGAGAGAAACCAAGGGAAGGAAAAGGGAAATAATACCGCGCGGACTGGTATAAATAAGAGTGTGTGAAGAAATCTGTGTAACTTAGCAGCTGGTATAAATAGCAGTGACCTCAGGGCTACTGTAAAAAAGAAGAAAAAAGTATGTAAAACTAAGATAACCACCAGGTTACATTACCCTAATAGTTTAATCATACATTTTAAGATTTTTAGCAATTTATTGTATTTGGTTATATGTTTAATGCAATTAATGTTGTTTTACCTGTCTTTTTACGTATTTTCATAAAATAAAAGAATAGCTCATGATATTATATTTATATAATCTAAAACTCATTAACCAAAAAATTCTAGGAGGAATAAAAAGGAAATATTTTTAGATAAGAATACAGTCAATTAATAAAATCTCTCACTGTCTCTATCTGTTTCTAGGTCACATCAGTGAGGATGCAGGGTTTGCTGCTACTGGTTTTTGCCAAACAAATTCACCTCCCCTACATCAGAAACATCCAGACCACCTACACTCGTACTGGCATCTTCGGCTACTGGGTAGGAACTCACAATGGGAGCACTGATTCACCCTGAACCTTATAGGCAACAACACTCTGCACAGCAGGAGTGCAACTGGCATCAGATGCTGGAGCTCATGAAAGTCCCGTTGTGTTTGTGTAGTGGAATGTACAACAGCTCTGACTGAATGAACTGACAAAACAAAGAGCACTCGATGGTAAAACTGGTGAACTGGGGCAAACACCCCAAGACAAATGGTCTGATCCATAATGCAAGTTCAAGGAAAAAACATCATCTGATTGAATAAAGGCCAAACATTTTTTTATTCATGGTAAAAATTCGGGAATAAGAGATTGATTTTAAATGTATACACTGCACCTAAATTAATCTGTATTTATGATCTGGTGCATTTTTTGTTTCTGAAAGATAAGAAATATGACCTTGAGCTTATCGTGTGAGTCTTTGGAAATCTACTTTGTCTTTCGCTACACGTACTATTTTCCTCCTCCTTTGTTTATTTGTGTCAGGGTAATAAAGGAGGAGTGTCTGTACGTTTTTCCTTCTACGGCCACATGGTGTGCTTCCTCAACTGCCACCTAGCAGCTCACATGAACTACGCCCTGCAGCGCGTTGATGAGTTTGAGTACATCCTGGAGGCACAAGACTTTGACATCAGCGACACCCCACACATCCGGGACCACAAGTCAGCACACACACCCATTTGCACTGTGAAATATATGCACAGAGGGTTGCTGCACAGCGGGTAAAATGAGGCTCCATCCATCTCTCACAGGGTGGTGTTCTGCTTTGGTGACCTGAACTTCCGTATTGCAGACCATGGTTTGCACTTTCTCCGCTCATCCATAAACAGCGGACGGCTTAACTTGCTGTGGGACAAAGACCAGGTGATGTGCCAAAATGAGCACACTTTCACACACACACACACATACACACACTATAATACAGACTTACAAACTTATTTTTTTTCCAGCTCATCATGATGAAGAAGAACGAACCATTCCTGCAGGAATTTGAGGAAGGGCCATTAAATTTTAAACCCACCTACAAGTTTGACCGTAACTCTGACACATATGATACCAGGTAACTTAAGCTTGTAACAAGTATAGATATTAGACATAGACAAACATTTCCCAAATATGCACCCAAACCTCATCTGTGATCTTGTTTCCATATGAATTTTGCACAGCTGTCTGAAGACATGGTTTGGTTTAAAGTAAGACACAGCATTTTAATTTTTTTTTTGTGTTGCATGCCCCACATTCCCTTACATGATTTCTTAGGCACTGCACCATTTGCCCTTTCCCCCCAAAACTTCTGCCACCACATCTTCAGGTGAAATTAAACAAGTAACCCCTGAGACAAACTAAACAGGAAACCAAGGCAGTAAAACCCTGATATATAGATGAAATTAGGAGCAGGTCTCTCTGTGAGGTATATTCATTCCTGACACTTGCACCATGTATGTGTCTATCTCAGAAAGAGCACTGTGGCACTGTCCCTAACCATGTACAGACCCAGGCCCCTGCAGCGCTGCAGCACCACTTTCTTCTCCCTACTCATCTCCCTCATGTGGGGGCTGCTCTCTGTCTGGTTGGGGGCCTGGCACAGGGAGCTAGACCCGCCAAGGTGGGTGTCTCCATTGATATGCCCTGTGAGGCTGTCATATACTTGGTTAGGTTTTATATATATATATATATATATATATATATATATAAAAAACCTAAAAACACAAAATAAATGGAGACACTGATATAGATTACAAGACACAAAGGGTTTTAAGTGAACATAATAACCTCGATGAATTTCAGACTTGATCTGCAAATTCATTAGATCTGTGACAGCTTCCTCCTGCACCCACTACCTCACTGTTTGTTCCTGCAAAATGTCTGTTTATTTTATTGTGAACGTGTGTAGACATGAGCTGTAATACCATGTGATATCAGATGGTATTGTCATCTACTGACATCCATCATTTCTCCCCAGCATGCTACACTGTAGGTGCTGTATAACTTTGCATTGCTGTTGCATGTATGTTTATGTCTGGTTTGTGTTCTTTAACAGCACTGTTTCCAGTACCTCTGTATAAGAATAGTAATTGTTGGTTAAGTTGAAACAGATAGACAAAAATTGATATGTGAAATATCAGGTAAGCGTTAGAAACATTCAACTCATTTTTGACTTGTGGCATCAACACTTCCCTTTGCTTTGCTCAGTGGCAAGAAGAGGAAACCAGCCTGGACAGATCGGGTTCTCTGGCGCATCAAACCCAAAACCCCGCCACCAGAGGATGACGATGAGAGTGCATCGACTTCTACTGATGATGGACAGGATGAGTATCCAATCCTGGTCACCCAGGATAAATACACCAGTGATATGAGCTACGGAGTCAGTGACCACAAACCTGTCATTGCAACCTTCAGCCTGGAGGTGAGAGCAGACTTATTGCTGGACACTATGACTTTGTTTTGTGGTGATTTATTCTGTCAATAAATACATATAAGTTTGCTTCTTTCATTCTACTCCTCTATTAATTGAATGGGCTTTTTTATGAATTGTTAAAACTTCTCCTTTTTTTTCCCACAGCTGAGGAAGTGCTTTGACATACCACTGGTACACATCTCTCCTGTGGGTGTATGGAGCGCTGACCAGGATGCAGTTCTTAACTATACCGTCCAAGAGGACTTCATGTCCTCCACATGGGACTGGATCGGCCTGTACAAGGTACTGGGACCGACACAGAGGGAACAAAAAAAAAAACCCCAATATGATACAAGACAGATGTGAACTCATTGGGTTAATTTCCTGCAGGTGGGATTCAAGAGTGCATCCGACTATAAAACCTTTGTTTGGGTCAGAGAGAATGAGCTGCCAGAGTTAAATGAAGTCATACAGGTAAAGTTAAAGTGAGGCGTTTGGATTATGCTTCGAAAACTGCTTACAATGAAAAAGTATTAAGTATGGGTGCAGGCTTCATTAATAGATACATGTGTGTTTTGGTTGTAGATATCTGTGGTTAAGGATGAAATCCCTCTACTGGGTGGATGGTATGTTTTGGGTTACTTCAGTACAAACATGCAAAGCATCATTGGCCTAAGCACTAACTTCCAGGTGAGTGTACCGCTGTTACATTATGGTTTCACTTTATCATGTTATAGTACCTTATAATGGTTCCTTCACTTCTAAGAAACTGTTAGTTTTTAAAGGGACTTCCATCTGTACTCATTAACATTCACTGTTAGAATAATGCCAGAAATAGAAGTAGGCTCGACTAACACTGAAATCTCTACAAGCAAATAGTGCAAAGCACAGTTTCTTTGAGTGATTGTTAAAAAAAACAAGCCCCCCCCCTGGGTGATACTTTGATTGAATTTTTTGCTGTCAGATCATAGTAAGTGGTGGTGTTGCAGTAGACATCATGATTTTCAGAGGTTTTATCTAATATTTACATGTTTGATTTTGCAGATCCAGGAGTCAAAGCGTGCCGTTATGGAAGGCCTCGTCCCTGAGAACATAAACGGGCTCAACAAATAAGGGCAGATTCACTGCAGAGCCACATTGTTTTCCTCTCCCCTGCAAATTAATACAGAACCGACTCAGGCTTAGAAACGCCCCAAGATCAACACCACCATCTACTGGATAAATAACAGCCACCAAACTGTGTCCTCGCATTGATTGGAAACTCTAATATGTTGTAGCCTATTTTTGCCTTCGAGTCAGATTTACTCTTGCTAGAACAGTCTCTTTACAAAAAGAGGTTCATCGCTGTAATGAGTGGGCTGAACACCACAGGCCTTGTTTTGCCTGTTAGAGCAGAAAATACAGGAATAAACAAGCTACACAGCTACTTTTGGAAGCAGGGCGCGTTAACAAGTCCTTGGTCAAATAGTATTTAAAAATACATTTCTATGTTTCGATTTGTTCTACAATAGTGCCATTGCAGAGAGATGTACAGTAAGATAAAGAAAGATCTGCCAATCATATAGGCAGTAATATAAGTCTAACATGTATCATGACAGACTCTAAAGCAGTAAGCAAAATCATAATAGGATTATATTTTGAATTTATCTGAATTTTAAAGATTTTAATTAATTATTTATCTATCTTGCTCTGAACTCCTAAACTTTAGTTTCTTATATTAGTACAGTGTAGCATGTCTGTTCTACTTCCGTGCAAAAATGATGACTTTGTCAAAGAAAAAGAAAATTCTGTGTGTGCACGTGTGTTTCAGTGAACTTGTCTACATTTGGTTGAATGATTGATAGAGTGAATAATATCACAGCAACAGAACGCAATCAGCATGTACAATGTGTCTTGGGATTATGTGTTTCGCTGTGTTGACGAAATATCTGAGGTACATGTTGTTTGTAGGGAAAGCGCTGGAAAATGCCTTTCAATGTCATCAGTTGACTTTTTTTAATGTGCAGGCAGGGCTTTGTTTCCCTCTTGATGCAAATGTTTTAACGCACTGAGAGAAACCAAAGTATGTGGAAGTGGTAAGTGATTGTGACTTTATGGTCCTGCTTTCTCCATATAAACTATATTTAAATCAGACTAAATTTGAATTAAAGATACAACAGACTTTTCATCTCAGCAGCTCTCAAAAGGTGTTTTACACATTTTATATATACATTTCAGGGATTTGCGTCTGGGGCTCGTTAAGGCAAAGCAAGACAAGTGAGGTTTTCATCAAAGTAACGCAACTATTTTTCTTGAACGGATGCACGTTGCATTCACACAAGTATTAAAAACATGGAGGAATTATCTTAATTGGGACTTTCTTATCTCATGACCCTCTATCCCATAAATGACTATCTCATAACTCATAACTACGAGTTCGTGTAGAATAATGGGACATGTATTAGAAACGCTTCATAAGCTTCTAACAGAAGATCATCAGGTTTTCAATATTTCTTCAGTATCAAAGATATCAATATCCATATATATATATGTATGTATGTATGTATGTATGTATGTATGTATGTATGTATATATATATATATATATATATATATATATATATATATATACATACACACATACATATACATATACATCTGTTTACAAAAGTGAACATTTTGTCATCACATTTTTCAATGTGTTGGGAAAACGCACGTAATTATATTGTATGTATATTATATTTTATTGCTATTTAAACTCCTATTCATTATCGGACGGACACAAAGAAAAATAAATGATTTAATTACTCAAACGACATTAATATCTTCCTAACCCTTACACATAATACATCTATCTTCTCAAATTGGATTAATAACCACCTAACCCGAAATCAGGATCTAATAATTACAGATGCTGGTTTAGTCGTTATGAGAAACGCAGTCTCCATATTTTTTTATTTTTTACTTTCACTAATGCATCTCTTGAGCGCTTACCGAAATATTATAAAAAACGAAGATGACCACGGCAAACCAACAAGAGCCCGTTCCCATTCCACTGTCCCATAATTCATTGCGAGAATCCTCCCACTGTTTGACAACTTCAGCCTCCCGGAGCATCTTCCATTCAAAGGCTCTCCGGTGGTATACACACGTGGGGAGCTGCAACACTTCGCTGCCTCGGTCAAGGTAAAGTTTTAACACATTTATGCACCAATAAGATGTTTATGGAACCGGACAAAGGTGTGTAAACAGGTGACGGTTAGAAAACTGTCCCTTGATCGGTGCTAAAAGGAGTCAGGTTCCCAAAACGCTGGCTAACGGCACGCTAGCGGAGTTAGCTTTATTGGTAGACTACGGCTGACGGGCTAGCTGAATGCAAACCGCGAAACAGTTCGTCTAAGCCGGTGCTTTTTGGTCCATTTAATCGCAATAACGACGTCAAATAAAGCACTGCAACGTTTTATTCCTCGTTTTAGTTTTTAGAAAAGAACATTAGTGAGTTAACTGACAGTCTGCTTGGTAGCTAGCCAGCTATGATGTTACCTTCCAAACAAAACAGAGAAATGACAGCACCTCGGTATGAACTACATTCACTGAATAAAACATTTTAATGCAAATACAACGTGAAGGGTCGGGCTTTAAGTGATTTAGCATCCAACGAGGCCCAACATTTAAAACACAATCCGTCCATTTTTAATGTCTTAGTAGAGACTGGATGTTTCTTAGCATATGTGTATATACACAGACCTCTGAACCAAACAAGATGACGAGCGAGGATGTCGAGCGGCTGCTGATCCAGTTCCTGGACGAGGAAGGGAAAACTCTGGGTTCACCTTTTGACGTGCCTTTAGACATCACCACAGACAAACTGCAGCTGGTTTGCAATGCACTGCTACAGAAGGTAACTCGCTGGCATTATGTAACATGAATATAGAATTTAATTAGGATGTGCACATCTGCACACGTGGACATTTCAGTCTTAGATGTTTAGCCAGTCTTTGTCCCGCATCTACAATATTCACTTTAAATGGAAATGTATGTATGTGTGGGTGTTTTCAGAGTGAATAATCAGAGCATTACTGTTTACAGTGCATGCTAAAGTGGCAGTAACACTTTCTGTAGTCTTGAAAACATTTCCCACTGTTCCCATGGAAAAGTTAGCGCAGAAAATCCCAAATCTAAATATCATTATTCAGTAACTAAATGCAGATTTCATTACTCCTGAATTTATAAATATTAAATATCCTACAAAGACCCCACAGCCCATACATTGGTTTTTGTTTTAAATCCTTTTAATCACACTAAGTAAAGTCATATAAAGCATAGATTTAAAATTCACTGAATATATCTAATTTTTGCTTTTTATTCGCTGTAGGAAGAGCCAGTACCACTGGCATTTTTTGTGCGTGGAGAAGCTGAGGTTGTGTCCAGTCTGGGCCCTTGTGTGAAGGCTCTTGGGGTCGAGACAGAGCAAGTCCTGCCAGTTGTGTACCAGCCTCAGGCTGTGTTCAGGGTTCGAGCTGTAGCCCGGTGTACCAGCACACTACAGGGACACACGGAGGCTGTCATCTCAACTGCCTTCAGCCCCACTGGAAAGTGAGTAACTGCCACAGAATTTCTTTGCCTGTTTGCAGGCTTTCTTGATTTATCTGAGAAGCCTTGTGATATAACAGCAAGTAGAGGGGAATATTCTTAAGACGCAATCCATGGGTTGGTTCAGGCATGGTGTTAAATAATTTTCCCTTGTTTGTTTTAGATATCTGGCCAGTGGTTCAGGTGATACCACAGTGCGTTTTTGGGACTTGACGACTGAGACGCCTCACCACACTGCCAGAGGTATCAAATCACTCCTGTAGGGCATCATATTCTGCTACGCATCAAGATAAAGTGGTTTTAGATACCACTGAGCTGTATTCTTCTTTATTTAAGGACATACACATTGGGTACTGAGTATTGCATGGTCACCTGATGGCAAGAAACTGGCTTCAGGGTGCAAGAACAGTCAGGTATGCTCCCAACACACATGTCCGATCTGTATTTGTCAAATGTATCTCATGGTGGGTTGTGAGGTTCTGTTTTGTTTTTTTTCGGTTTTTTTTAACAATGTTACTATAGATCTTTCTTTGGGACCCAGTGACGGGTACACAGATGGGGAAGACTTTGACAGGACACACTAAGTGGATCACCTGGCTCTGCTGGGAACCTCTTCATCTGTGAGTACTAAAGTTATCACTTTCTAATTTCTGTAAATTGCTGCCTATCATTTTATTTCTCACCTAAAATCCTGAACCCTTTCAGATGCAGCCTCTGAACTGATTTGTTTTATTTTTGAAACTGTAACATTGCATTTGCAAAATTGCACCATTTTAGGCTTTTTTCAGAGAAAAACATTTTGACACGTCACATTAGGAAAAACACAGATGTAAATAATAAAATAGATGAATTCCATTTAGGTGCTTCAGTTTCAGGATCCTGGTTAAGTGCACATTAGCTAACTGTCATAGCTTACAAGGAGACTTGAATATAAAGTAGCCATTATAAATGTTATTAGCAACCCCTGTGCATTTGGTCATGTCATTGCAACCCTTCCATGATTTTGTTTTTTTTAGGAAAAATGCCACCGTAATTGAGTTACTTGCAAAACAAATACCATAACAGTACAGTATAGCATTGATTTACAGAAAAGGTGAAAGCAGAACTTCTGAATTCTGTTCCAGAAGTAAGAAAACATCATTCAAAATCACTTTGACATTTGCAGTAACCCAAATAACAAAATCCAGCCTTGGAAGATAACCATACTTAGAAAAAGAATCTAATATATGGTGCCCCTGTAGCCTAATGGTCACAATACAGCACATACCACATAGACACAACGTCCACGCCTATACTTCCTTCCAGGAATGACCTGAGCCAAAGCCGCCCTATAGCCACTATTTCCAATAAGTCCTAAACTGTCTTGGGTTAATGTCACCAGTTTGACAGAGGCGGCTAGTCCACTAACAAGTAAAGGGGCTAATGTCAGTTCAGACATGTCTGTAATAAAAGCAGAACAGAGAAAGAGGTGAGAGCAGAGATTACTACTAAGAAGTAAAAAAATGACTGTTGAAGAGAGAGTTGGTGAATTTTAGGGATGTGAAGGAAATGATGTGAAGTGCCCACATTGCCAGGCTGGTGGGGAGTTTCTGGTTGCTAATGCCAACAAATGAATCATTATTTAACAGATAGACTAAAGACTAAATGAGAGCATGAATTGAGTTACAGAAACTAGTGGAATAGAGACTCACCCACACTTTACATCCTGACTTCAGCTCTCTAGTGTTTACTTGTTGATGAATTGGGGGAACATGGTTTTAAGCATCCTGTCCTGATTTAGCATTTCTCTGATCCCCCTTCTTGTCCGTTTCAGTAACCCAGAGTGTCGGCGCTTAGCAAGTAGCTCTAAGGATGGATCAGTACGTATCTGGGACACAGTGTTGGGACGCTGTGAGAAGATCCTGACTGGTCACACTCAGTCAGTCACCTGTGTGAAGTGGGGAGGAGATGGACTTTTGTACACTTCATCTCATGACAGAACAGTCAAAGTCTGGAGAGCCAAAGATGTAAGTGTGTTTTTGTGTGTGTGTGTGTGTGGCTGACAAAATGTTGATCACTACAGACTGATTGAGCCAAACGAGAGGGAGGGGACATGTGTGGCAAAGGAAGTCTTAATGTGTGCTAATGTCTTTCTGCGGAAACAGGGTGTCCAGTGCAGGACTCTGCAGGGTCACGCCCACTGGGTGAACACCCTGGCTCTCAGCACAGACTACGTCCTGCGCACTGGCGCTTTTGAGCCCGCAACTGCCACTGTCAACCCACAGGACCTGACTGGATCACGTAAGGCCTGCCCCTTTTCTGTTAATTAAAATCCCAGGGGGAATTCAACTTGTCTGTTCTGATCTGACAAACAAGCTATCTGAGAAACACATTTGCTATTCTGGTGTTGATGGAGTTTCATTTTATGCAACAAGCATTTTTTTTCCTCAGTGGAAGAGCTGAAGGAGAAAGCCTTGCAGAGATATAATAAAGTTAGAGTAAGTATTATTGTGTTTGTAAAATACTGAGGTGATCTAGTATGTATACACCTCGTATAAGTGCCCTTACTCCCTATCTCCTGCTGAAGGGTTCAGCACCAGAGCGTTTGGTGTCCGGCTCGGATGATTTCACCTTATTCCTGTGGAACCCTGCAGAAGACAAGAAGCCTCTGGCCAGGTTGACCGGCCACAGCGCTCTGGTCAACGAAGTGCTCTTCTCCCCAGACACAAGGCTCCTCGCCTCTGCTTCGTTCGATAAATCCATCAAGATCTGGGATGGACGCACAGGAAAGTAAGGCAAAATCCAAATGACGCACAATGTGTGGAATTTGAGGAGATATGATTAAAAAAAAATGTGTTTAGTACTACTGTTGTCCAGGTGATGGTGCTGTAAGCCTACAGTGTATCTCTGTCACTGTGTGATCATGTCTCTACCTGCTTTTCTACCTACCTAGGTACTTGATGTCCCTGCGTGGCCATGTGGCATCTGTGTATCAAGTGGCGTGGTCAGCAGACAGCAGGCTGCTGGTCAGTGGCAGCAGCGACAGCACGCTTAAAGTTTGGGACGTCAAGACCGGAAAGCTTAACATGGACCTACCTGGCCATGCTGATGAGGTGAGGGAGGGTGAAATTTCATAGGATGTCATGACAAGTGCTGCTCCCTGATAGCTGCTTAGTGTATTTTTTCCCCCTAACTGCCTTGTTTCTTGTGCATGCATAGGTTTATGCAGTGGATTGGAGTCCTGATGGACAAAGAGTGGCCAGTGGCGGGAAAGACAAATGTCTCAGAATGTGAGTGCCAAGTTGCCCATTTTTCAGAATAGATAAATACCAGTGTTTCCTGACACTGAAACCTTGGCCTTGTTTTGTGTATTTCCAGATGGAGAAGATAGCAACACTTCTGTTCTCCTTCCTAATGTTGGCAGAGGATCCAGATCTTCCACTGTCAAGAAAACTTGACAGCTGGAGCAAGGGCGGCTAGACTGAACCAAATCTCCCTTTTGGCTTTATTACACTGTCTGTCAAAAGTGGCATTGTGTAAAGGAGCTCCAGTCTGGCCATTATGCAAATGCCATGATGACCATAAAGGTTTGTTGAGCTCAATGGAAATGTGAAATGGGAGACTTTATATTCATGGAAACATCCATCCATTGAGATCATTGCAAATAGAAGCTGTACTGTAATCTGTATTCCAGTATTAGCACCTCAGATTTGAGCTATGGAAGGGTTTCTATTCATGCACATGCTGTTTTGTACACATCAGGGGTCCTGACATGTAAAGAACTTACTCCCATATGCAGAAACTATAAACAAGATTATGTATTTTAAAATGAATATGTAACCTAATTCCTCCATTTCTTAACACTGTTGTAGTTTTAAGAAATTAGTATATTCTAAAGAAATGAAATCCACATTGGGATTAAAAAACGATTGCAGCACTTGAGGAAAACAAACCTGTTTTCCTGCATTATGTTCGCCCTCTCCTTTACCTTAAGCCAGATGAACTCTATCCTGTAGGCGACAGGTGGACCTGGGAGGTAACAGGTGGAAGCGCTAATAGCCTCCTCCTTGATGTTAATACCAAAGGCACCTGCCCTGCTCCTTCTGCTTTTAATCTCCTTGTTCCTGCAGTCGGCAAAGCCTCAACCTGCTGATTTTTTTTCCCTGCCTGTGTTCATGAAGCTAACTATCACCAACTGGACTGTGTGATTCACATCCTGCTGTGGAAAACGCATTTTATATTCTGTGTTCAACTGGCTCAGAGAATGTTTTACACAAATATTTACATCACAACAGCTAATCCATTTACAATTAACTGAATAAAAAGTTATTTTTTAGATTAAAATCAAAACCTATAAGAAAATAAATAAATAAATAAATAATAGAAAACTTACTGTATGAATTGATGTTTAGTTAAGTTTTCATAAATCACTGAATACCAGAATAAGCAGACCTGTATGTTACTGGAAATTTTCTGGAGGTAGAATTTACTCAGAACTTATTTGGTTTTCTCACCCATATTTACACAGATATACATCCCCTTATAGCATCTATATCTTATACTTCGATTTATTAATTTGAAGTCTTGACACATTTCCCACTAGACAAATCAGGTTTATTAAGCTCAAGTTTATTGAGACCAATGAATCATGTACTGTCCAAACACGTTTCTTCAGCAGTTTCCACATCTGATCATGTAAATTATACTCTGAGCACAGATGGGGTTTTTTTTAGATTTTTTTTTCTGATGTCATACCAAAATATTCCAGATTTACCATCAACACAAAGGAATCCCTCATTCTATCTAACAGGATCTTCTGAGATGTGAAAGATCACACCATACTGGATACGCTGTAAGATGAGGTACATGTTTGGCCTGTTTATGAAAAGCAGAAACACAAAGATTCTACACAGTAAAAATGTGCTTTTGTTGAAAAAAAAAACAATGGTGGAGACATAGATTAAACATTATTCCATTGCTCTCGGTTAAAAATGTACTAAATATTTGCTGCTATCAGGGATATTACATTAGAGATTCTACTGAAGTAGTTTGGCAAAGAGGAGTAAAAGGCTTCTGTGCAAGGCTGTTTGGTGCAACTGAGTCAGTCAAAACCAAGCCTTAATTTAATACTCGTTCTGTTATCAAGCCCCTGACATTTCAACTTTCCCCTTATTGGAGTTCAACATATGTAAACGCTATGTCAAACAAGAATGAATGCATTTGAATAAATGCATCAGCATACAAAAAGTTAGGATGCAGTTAAACTTGAGGTAATAGAAAAGAAAATATTAAAGTGACAGTAGATCATTTTTTGCTTTAACTTATCACCATGAAGAAAACTAAGAGGAAGAGGGAGCATGATAGAAGCCAAGGTAAAATAAGAGTGAACCTCAAACGGGCATTGATTTGATCGAGAGAGCTCCCAGACTTGAGAGGGTTAAAAACAGACATTCAGTTGGCTTTATTTCTACTACATCAGTAAGTAAAAAGAACCTGCCTGCTTATTAACACAACCATGTGTTTCACTCTGCCTTTATCATATCACTGAAAACAGAAAGTGATCCCATCTTTGCGACAGTGGGGGGTGTTTAAAAAAGAAAAAAGAAGGCTCTTTCCATCTTTAAGGACCAGTGTGTAGGATTTAGGGGGATCTATTGGCCGAAATGGAATTTAATATTAATTATTAGTTTTCATTAGTGTATACTCAACTAAAACCACAAATCGTGTTTTCGTTAGCTTAGAATGAGCCCTTCATATCCACATAGGGAGCAGGTCCTCTTCCAGGGAACCCACCGTTGTGCACCGCCATGTTTCTACAGTAGCCGAGAACCAATAAACCGGACGCTTGCTCCAGACAGGAACTTTGGCTATTTTACGTTACCTGATGGCCACCTCAGGTACTCTGACACACCAGGAAGGGTCGGGTATATAGGGGAAGGGTACTCGGCCGCTTGCATTCTGCAACCTCACCAATAGATGCCACTAAATTCTACATACCGCTCCTTTAAAGTGACACGATATCTGACTAGGGGACACTCTGTTTGATGAATCAATAAGTGCACCAAAGGCTCAAGCGCACAAAATCGTACTGCTTACGCAGTCGGACATGTTTACATCTTGTCGTGTGGAGAAGAAGTGAATTTTACTTCAAGCAGCAAGCAGCTGGTTGGAAATAGCATGGGTCAGCCTGACTGAGTAAATGAACAAAGCATTACTGCTCACATACTACCAAATAAAGCCTTCACATGCAGCAGCAGAGAACTCAACCACCTACCGAATACCACAGTAACTCAACTGATGTTGAAAAACAGTAACATTTCCCCCGAATAGCAACAATGGGCTCAAAAACTTCTGCCAATAAACCGACTCTTATCTCCAGCTCTTAAGACTGCATGTGAAGATTGTGCTACATATTGATTTGTTTCCTACAAATATGTGCTTAAATATTACTCGTGTCAGGTTAAAACTCTAAAACAATTTGCAGGAGAGGTACCGACTCCAGACCAGTTTGTGTAGCCTCAACAAGCCTGCAAGCCACCATCAGTGTGTAACAGGACAGACGCCACATCAAGATTCATACATCCGCACTCCGTTGTCAGCAGCGGCTATAAAATGCACAATGAACAGCATCTAAACTTCATCACTGAGACGCAGCGAGGGAATACTGTGAAGTAGTCAAGTAAGCAATTACAACACCGAGATGTGTTGAAGTACCGCACAGACATTTTAAAGTATTGCAGCAGGCTTGTTTGCATCCAGTAGCATCTCTGTACTTCCCTTTGTAAAGTAAGTACTTCGTGAATCAGAAGACACATTTATGGTTTCAGCGTTCACTCAAGTGTTCACTCTACAACATGTATGCTAACAAGAATCAATAGAAAACAGTAATATTTTTTTTTTTTTTTTTTTTTTTTTTTTCTTTTCATTACCCTTTTTATTTAAACCTTTGGTCTAAATAGTAATTCTTCTCTACTCAATACTCACCTATCGCCTTTTCCCGTCCTTCAAAATAAATGAATAAAAATCAGCTGTTTTTCTGCAACTAGCCACTCTCCCTCCCTTAATATCCCCCTGTTTACATAAGTCCTGCGAATCATTTATTTTCATGAGTGGAAGCTGATTAAGATGTCAATAAGGTGTCATCTTCTCCAGGCTAATGCACAGAGCTTGTATGAACTAGAATAGAGGTGTTCAGTTGTGCGTAGCATGAGGCACTGGTCTGTGCTTCACTCTGGACCTCTGCCACCTGGGGGTTTGGTCTACTGGGTCTTCCAAACATTGTTGAGTAGTTTGACCACCTCCTCATAGATGACAAAGACAATGGCTACATCCAAGCACACACGGCCAAGCCTGGGAACTGTCCCTTTGTAGAATCTGCAGGAGGGACACGATGAGAGGATGTCAGATTGTTTTTGTCTATAATAGCAAAATTAAAACAACGTAAAACAAGGACCAGGGTCACTCACGCCTGTGGTCCTTCGTGCTTCAAGATCTGGAAGGCACAGTCCACTGTGTTTTTGTAGCGGTGGGCCTCCAAACCCTAGAAAAAAAGGAGTCTTAGAAAAGGGGAACCTTATGACAGTGATAAAAACATCAGAGGGTGGGTTTCCTACCTGCATCCTGGTCTTCACCACATCCAGAGGCGTGTTTCCAAAAACACTGGCAGCTCCGGCCGTCGCCCCAAACATCGCCGTGACAATTGGGTGCATCTCTCGCCTGGGATCATCCCCTTTTATCCCAAATCCAAAAGTTGGATTCACAAAGGGTGGAAGGACATGAGAGGAAAATGCATCAATCAATTGACAAGAGAAAGGACTTCAGTCAAAAAAGGACAGGGACACTGGATTTTTTTCTGCAGTAAGGTGTTGTTCTCACCTTTGTACCAATTGCGCAGTGAGTTCATCACATAGAATCGAATGGCTTGATTCGTTCCTTGTTTCAGCACAGTCGCTGTCAGACCTTGATACGTCCCCCTCACACCTAATTGAGACCCAAACAGATTAGGAGCACAAAGCACACACATATTGCTAGTTGTAGATGCAGTATGTAACCACTGCTTAAATATTTCCCAGCCATATTGAAACACAAGTCCCTTGGATGATGCTCTCTTACCCTGTTCTCTGATAATCTCGCTGACTCCATGAAAGAAACCCCGATAACGAGGTCTGAGGGAACACTGGTCATGAATCATCTTAACCTGCAAGAAAAGAGAAGAACCATGTTTTTTTTTTAAATCAGACCAATAATCACTTAGATTGGCGTACGATAAAACAGACGTATTAGGAGCTCCCTTCGGTTACAGAAACACTTAATAGCATCCAGCTCTGCCGACCTTGAGCGTCTCCATGGGACAGACGACCACGATAGCCTCTGCTATCCCCGCTCCTAACCCACACAGGAGGCTCCGCGTGTTATCTAGCCGACCTGTGGCGTCTCGCATGGGATTGCTGAGCATCTCAAATGTGCCAAACCTGAGAGGAAGAGGCGAAGGTGATTAAATTCAAGAAGAGTAAATTCCAGTTTCTTCTCTAATTTGAGAATTCTAAGCCTCTCTAAAATTCTCACGTTTTTCCCCTTGAGCTCTAGAAATCCGTAGTGGAGACTTTTCACTCTTTGGTGACGTTTCATAAACCAAATTAGTAATCGATACTAACAGAAATCATTAGTTTTAGCGCTTCACATTTGGCCAGCTCTAACTTAAGCACCAAGAAATGCTGAGTCACTGCTTTGATGACTGTTATGAAGCAAAAGGATGCAAGATACAATTGTGCTTTTCTGCTGCTTTCTGTTCTTTTGTAAATTTTTTTTTAAATACAATCATAAAAGTAGAGGCTACTGTATATCATGTGTGCGTCTTCACCTCACTGCAGACTTGGGGATTGATCCATAGAGAAGGGAGCTGAGACCTCGATACAATCCTCTGAGCCCGTGATCCTGCACGGTCAATTTCACACAGTCACCTGCACGCGTGCACACACACACACACACACAGCATCCAGGAGTGAGTAACCCAGCAGAGGACTAGCTCTCAAACCTGCAGCCGGTCAGCAGTCATGCATGACCTACCGATCCCTCTGTATCGCGGGGGGTTCGCTCTCTCATCAAGCTGCAGCTGGGTCTTGACGTACTCTGTGGGGAAGGTGATGCAGATCTCTATTCCTCCTGCGATGCCACCTGAGCGAGAGGGAGGAAACGAGAGAAACACCTCTGTCAGGATTTGTTGACTCACTATGCAGAATTATTCTTGAATGTTCTGAGAGCAGGAGGAGCCCGCCAGCGCTCCTATTTCAGTATGAAAAAGAATAGATGGATTAACTGCAGAGTTGCTGGCACGTTTGTTTGAATCAAATGCTAATGTGATGTGATTAAACATCAGTATCCGTATGGGACCTGGCTAGTGAATGTACCTGCTTCTATTCAATACGCTGCATGAACCAGTGGGCGTCTTATCTGTGATTAATTCAAGGGAATAAAATGTGAGCGTAACAAGAAACAACTGCAGAAAAGAATGACACAAACATCCGTGCTACTCCATCATTAGACTGCTCCAGCATCACTGCTGGTCGAGTGCGTTTTGACCCAGTTCTGCACGGGAAACCTCAATGGGCGACAGATTGAGATTAGGCTGCGCTGTGCAGAAAGCAATAGGCGACTATGATGGGGGGGGGTGTGGTGGTGGCGCCGGGCTGAATCTCTGCGTCGCTAAAATAAAATCGACCTGCAAGTATAGCCTTCCCGGGATGCGTGATTTTCCTCCCTCCGACCGCAGCGGCCGCCAGGTTCCTCCTCGCCCCGCAGGACCGCGGGTGGCCCGGCGGAGAGCCCGGCCCCGCCGCGGCGGCGGCGGCGGCGGCCAGACGCCGGAAGGGAGGCTGCTGATGGAGCGGAGCCGGGCGGGGGCATCCTCTCCTGACGCCGCAGCTCTCGCACGGCCCCTCGCACA
The DNA here is from genome assembly GCA_016859345.1 of Istiophorus platypterus. Lineage (NCBI taxonomy): Eukaryota > Metazoa > Chordata > Actinopteri > Istiophoriformes > Istiophoridae > Istiophorus > Istiophorus platypterus. The sequence goes on along the minus strand of CM029129.1, from coordinate 11,734,079 downwards.
CCGAAAACGGCTTCAGCAGCGAGGACATCTCGGTCGTCTGGGGGGGGCTTGGTCGGAGAAAAAAAAATAATATATATATATATATGTATATCCCAACGTGTCGACGGTCCCCGCTCGGACGGTGTCAGACAACAACAACACCGGGGAGGGCGCAGCAATGTGGCGGCAGCAGGAGCATCGATATTCAAATGACGGTCAGGTGACGGGGCAGGCCATCGGCCCGCCTCGCCGCCTGACGCCGTTATTCGGTCGTGCGGCGATGCGTGACTTTTGTGGACCAATAACGTCGAGGATGCTGCCGCGTTGATGTGTCGAGGCCAATTTCTGGTCCGACTCACGACCGCTTCGACGACCCACAGCTGTAAACCCGCGGACATGAACCGATATTGAATCGCTTTTTTTCCCCGATAAGAAAATTCTAAATTTCCTTTGAGATACTCGGTTCCTCGAAGATGCGCATTCGTCTACAGAGGGCGATGCAACATTATCGCACACATTTAGATAGATAAGAGTCTATAAAGTGAAAATAAAGATTATTAGACTAATTTAGCTGAGTAAATGGGGAACTTTTTCGATCCCAGGTGAAAATTGTGCCTTAACACTGGCCAATCCACATCAAATTATATTTAAAAAAAAAAAAATACTCACGGATGTAAGTTAAAAAAAAAAATTAAAAAATTAAATTTAAAGTTTGATGATGAGATTGATGAATGTTGTGAGATTAGCTGGAGTATTTATATAAATATGATTTGATCAGATTCAAGACAATTCAAGTATTTGGTAATATGGATAGTGAGGAATCGTGATACTGAGATTTACCCTGGTGCAGTAATATTCGCAGAGACATAATGTTATAATAATATTATAATTACAATCGGAGGAAATAAAAGGAGTAGGATTAAAAGAATACAATAGGGTTTGCTGCCTTGTTAGTGTGTCACAAGTCCCACAATCAAGCGTTTGTTATATTGTTGTTTCCTCTTAATCCCTGTTCCTTTAAATAGGGCTCTGGCCATGCCAGAGCAAACACACACAGGCACACACACACAGACACTGCCTCCCCCATCACCCTTTACAGTGAAACTAGGTCAGAGTTTCCACACACACACCACCACCCCCACAGCCCTGAGAATCCAGTCAGCCGGCCAAATCTCCAAACTAAAATGACCAGTTAGCATTCTTTCCGGACAGATTCAGGTGGTATTGATCTTTTGTGTCACTCTGATCTTGTTGAGTAAGCTCTTTTGTGTCAGTCAGATGTTCAGCAGCCTCTCCACAGTCCTGATTACAGAGAAAGCCCAGACTCTCAGCTGCTCCAGTTGCTGGCGCACCTCAACCAGCTCCAGCACTTCATCATCCAGAGATTCACCGCAGCTGCTCAGGTCCAGGGACAGATATTGACAACAGAATTAAATTTTATGAGGAAAAAATAAATAAGTAAAATATATACAGTATATATACATATGTGTGTGTGTTTGTGTGTTAAACAGCATTCACTTTGGTGCAATCAGTTAATATGTGCACTGAATTTCATGGAAATCCCTTTCACAGTTTCTTAGACATTCCACTCCAAATCACAAACGTGAACGTCCCAGTGGCACCAGAGGAATTTCACAAGGGAAGACTTTGGGATCACCAAAGTCAGTAGGATTTGTCCTCTCCGCACCATGTATGTCTTCTCAACAATCCATCAAATAGCTGTTAAGATATTACAGTCTGCACCAAAGTGGTGGACGGGCCAACCAAAAGACCAACATTGCCATCCCTGTCCATTAGCATGGCTTCAAATCGAAGATCAGTATCCCTTCCCATATTTAATGAGATGGCTTTGTGTATAATTTTATGGTAAACTATATCAAACTTTTATCTGTAAACCTTAGAACATCACAGCGCTGTTATGTTTTACACTATATGTTTTTGGGAGAACACTTTGCCCTTTGCAAAGCTGCTCACTTGGCACCCGCACCTGCAGGGTGCGTCTGTTGTGGGGCAGCATGTTAGAGAGGAGGGGCTTGGCGCTCCAGTCTTCATCAGGGCAGTAGAAAGCTGTTATTGTATATTGTGTCGGGGGAATATCGAGCAGCAGTATCCTTGCAAGCCGGTGAGTGTTGATGACTTGGTCCACTGTGGGCTTGACTTTTCAGAAAAGCTCTGCCCAGGTCCGGGCAGCTTGACGCCAACGCTGCCCATGAGCCACCATGAACCAACCTGAAGGAGAAGGTGAAGTAGAGAGGGATGAACAAAAGCACCTATACCACTACCTTGCCAAGAAGCATGTTTCGCTTGGTCATTAAGTAATAATTAGAACATCCAAACCTCCTTACGTCGCTGACATACCAATGGCTGCTGTATCCCACTTTCAAATTGATCAAGTGATGTTAATCTCTACCTACTTGCTGGTTGGTCTCATTCTCAGTGCAGTATAGTGAGAATGTGTGCAAAGACCTGTACAGTATTTATCAAATGAAATACGAAACAAGGGGCAGCTCCCAGAAAAGCAGAGGTTACAAACACAAAGTCCAAACTTAGAAATCGCCAGTGCTCCCCAGCAACACTGGCCTGCCCACTTAATGAAAAGAAAAGTAACAAAAAAACTAAGCAAAGCAAAGGAAAGGAGTCAGGATTTCTGTTGAAGAGGGACACCACTGCGAAATAGTGGGTGGTAAATGTTATATCTGCATACCAGATGGATGTATTCCTGGATTAACAATATTTATAGCTGCATTTGTACCAAAAAGAAAGAATGCCCATTTGCCAAAGGGGTTTTTCTTTTATCCGGAAACCCCCAATGTCTTCTTTATAATGGCTCATAACTGATCTATAAAACACATATGACTTATCGAGCATTGATAAAGCAATTAGTTATAATTAATCAGCCCTTAGTGTCTTATTATATAGTATTATCAAACAATCTAAAAACAGAAAATATGATAGTGTATTTTAAAAAAAGAAAGAAAGAAGGATCAAAGTTCACAAAATGTACCATTTCTGAATTAAAACCAAACTTCCATCTTTCTTTTTCAGAGGAAATGTGTGCAAAATCATTGATGATTATATATAGGTTTTGATTTGTTTTTTTTTTTTTTTAGAATTAAGCTGCGCTTTGAATTAAATAGATATAAATCATTAATATTGTCAATATTCAGTGCAGTGTTCTTAAAAGGCAGACTGGTGTTGTACACATGCAGTTTATTTGTATGAACACATCATTAAAAATATCACAGAGATTAAACATGATCTCAAATTTGAAACAAGGAATGAAGATGGCTAAGCCAATGTGTAGTTCACATTACTTTCAAGTGCCAAGTATTTCCTGAGAACATCATTACAGAGAGAAGAAAGTATGAATTGTTTGAAGTACAAATAACATCTTCTCTGATGTTGACTCCGTTTATTTGTTTGCGTTCTTCAGTCCTTCAAACAGCAGACACTTGGCCTGTGCAGAGGGAAAGGAAAACATTCAGGGGCTCTTTAGTCAACAGTAACAAAGGCTGTGGTATGTCCACCGGAGACTGGAAGCCCGTGTGCCTCTATTTATGCCTGTGTGTGTTTACAACCTCGTGCCACCGCAGTGTGTCAGGGGGCAAGCCCAGATGGCAGTGGGGGCAGGTGTGCGTCTGATTGGGCACTTCCTGGTTCCTCTGCCCCCGGCAGGGCCCCTCGCTGCCCCACAGAGGGCGACAAGTGGAGTGGGAGGACCAAGCCACGCCAAAGTGAGGCCGAGGGTCTGTCTGGTAGCTAACCTTCTGGCCACCAGAGGGCAGCAGCGACGAGGGATCTGAGTTTTCCTGCAGCAGCCACAGGTGAGAGTGAGTTAAAGGGAAAATCTGTCCTAAAACAGAAGTGCAAAGTATATTTTACGGCTCAATTCTGAATGTGAGTTTGAATCTATACTTGTACTTCACTACAATTATCTCATAGCCATAGTTACTAGTTAGTTTAAGATTAAAGGTTTACATATAAATATAAAGTATTTGTAAAGTAGTATAAAAGCAGTTAAAGTAGCTTTGCCTCAACCAGCTATAACATAAAATGCTATATGCATAGTACTGCACTGATAATATTAATAATAATATCAATAACAATAACAACAATAATAATAATAATAATAATAATAATAATAATAATAATAATAATAATAATAATAATAATAATAATAATAATAATAATAATAATAATAATAATAATAATAATAATAATAATAAATTAATATAATATCACACTGACAGGGGTCCCTCTGTTGCCAACTGACTACCTTTTCCTCTGTGTCTGTACCTAAGATGTTTACCTGTACTTTTAACTAAGATTCTAAATGCAGGACTTTTACTTGTAGTGGACTGATTCTACTTAAGGTATTGCTACTTTTAACAAGGTAAAAGACCTGAATTTATCCCCTGCCACTGAATTAATATGGGTAAATGTGTTTGTCTTGTGACTGTGTAAATGCCGCCACACGAATAGTGTGTTAAAGGCATTAGGTATGAAATCTTATGCCTGTATCACACTTTTCTTTGCATTGATACAAAATCCCTGTGAGATCAGGGTGCTATTTTTCACCATGTCAGCTGATATATCCAAAAATAGTAACATTTCTTAGCACCACTGTTATTTTTCTTGCAAATACAGCTTCAGAAAATTTGTCATCTATTCAGAGAAGCAGTTGTTCCCTGTTGCAATGTGTCTGATCAGCACTGTTCCAATAAAATAATGCATCTAGTCAGAAATGTTGAAACCTGTTTAGGAGTTTCAGGACGATAGTCAGAGTCAAGAGACCTTAGGCAATACCAGCAGGGTTCAGACGGGAGATCTGTGAAGACACACACTGTAAAAAGCACTCGACAAGCATTCAGTGTAACAGACACAAACTACAGTAACACTGCACAAGTCCCATAGCTGTGTGTTTGTCAGTGTGTGTGCGGCTTACTCTGTGTGTGGGAGGGATGAGATGATACTGAAGGGGGGGTCACCTCTTCCTCTGTTGGCAGGGGAGACAATGGGAGGCAGTCAGCATCGTCCTGAGCGTCTGGGGTTTTCAGAGTTTCCTGGGGTCGGGTCTCTGCATCACTGCTACACAGATCCTCCCCAACCTTTACCAATCATACCAACCAAGGAACACACCAAAACTTTGAGCAAAATTTAGAGCTCATAACCCCAGACGCCTCTTCTCTTTGACTGATGGAGGTATATTTAAGTATATATTATAAACGCTAGTGTAGTGTTGATGTTTTTTTTTCTGTCAAATCTGACCTGACTGGGCTCCACCAATCCATCACAGGCTTCACTGTCAGCCCGGTTGTCCTCCCCTGGCTCCTCGAGGTTTTGGGCCTCGCCATTCTCCTCACTGCAGTTCTGAGTCGGTGCGTCAACCCGGGTAGTTGTCGTCCCACTGAGGTTTGAGAGAGAAGCACCAGAATTGATGAGAAGGTTATCAGCCAATCAATCTTCAGTTGATTACTCCAGCTCAGCCTCTACTGTTACACTCAAGGCGAGCACCTGATGAGCTATAAATTTTCAGACTCTCTTCTCCTTACCTTTTGGTGCTTTCTCCGTGTTCCTCCCTCTCTCCCTCCATACCTGCTCATATATCTCCCTCCCAGGATGCTTGATGTGTTTTTTCCTCTTTAATCCCACCGCTCTTTATCTCTTCCCTCTCCTCCACAGTCCCTGTTTTTTCCCCCTCGGCCCCCCCCCCCCCCCCCCCGCTATGTGTGAAACGGAAACTCCAGGCTTTCAATATTTGATGTGTCCGAATAGGTCCCAAGCGGGTTTCTGTAAAGAGTATTCAGGTAAGGGCTCTGATGTCTCTGTGGTTTGAGTCTGCTTTAACTTAAGCAAGCCCACTGAGACCAACACTGGATACAAAGTCACTGGATTCAGAAGCCAGAAAGAGTCCAGCAACTCTATACAGAGCTCCTGCAACATCCATACCCCTTATTAGAAAAACATTTTTTAAATCCAGCAGCAATAAACTCTGAAACAGATGTACTTTTTACAACGTTACATTGAAATATATCTTATAAATGCAGCTTCTAATTCAGGGTAATCATCAAATAATTCATCAATGAACATCAAATCTTTGTCTTTCTATATGTTGTTTTTTTTTTCTGATAAGTGATGTTTATAGTTGAAACAGTCAATTAAGTGATTAGAGGATCGACAGAAAAATAATTGATAATCGTAAAACAGTTCATTCATTTCAATCATTTTCTTTCTTTCTTTTGTTAAGCAATATTTCTAAATTTCCTTGGTTACTTTTGCAAATGTTGAAGCTATATAGATAGATAACCGAGGTTGAAAGTAGCTAAGTACATTTACTCAAATACGTATGTACAGTTTTGAGGTATTTGTACTTTGCTAGAATATTTCTATTTTGTGCCTTTTGATACTTCTACTTCTACATTTCAGAGAAAAAAAATGTACCTTTTACTTTGCTGCTTTTATATGAAAGTAATAGTTATCAATTACTTACTTAGATTAAAGACATCGTTGTAGATTAGTTTTAGTTTCCTCTTCACTTAAGAAAAGACAGGATTTAGATAGATAGATAGATAGATAGATAGATAGATAGATAGATAGATAGATAGATAGATAGATAGATAGATAGATAGATAGATAGATAGATAGATAGATAGATAGATAGGTAGATAGATAGATATTCAAACTGCAGCTCATATATGTGTGATTATGTCTATTGTGTCATTCAGGACTGCCATCTTGTGCACAAAACAGCATCATTACTGCATTGTAAGTGACTCATACCACCAGCAGATGGAGGAAGAACATTTCTTTTGTGATTCATAAACTGCAGATGGACAAATAAGACTCAAGCCACATCACTGACCCAGGGAATTTCTGTCTCACTCTCTTTTCCCCACTCTTTTGTCCATTTTGTTCACCTGGAATTTCATTTTGTCTCACGTAGTCAAAGAGCTCTCTCTTCCTGTGTGTTAACTCCTTCACTGACATGGGTGAGCCTGTACAAACTCTAAATAATCCCCTAAGATATGATAGGCGGCACACATCAATGAACGCCATCACCCACAATTATAAAGTAATCTTTTCTGGTGCAGGTTTTAATTTCAGGGTCTTATTGAAGAGCTGTGGAAGTTGTGTGTACATGCTTGCATGGTGTGTGTGTGTGTGCTGTGTGCCAGCACATGCACTGACGTGTGTGTTATGGATGTGTCTTCCTGTAAGTGCACGGCAGGTAGGGAGTAATTTGAGTGTTTTTCCTGTATATGTGTGTTTTTTGTGGGAGGAGGGAGACAGGAACATAAGTGGCGATGACTCACCAGTCTTTTGTGACAGTGGCGCAGAGAGAGTGCTTTTCACCCATTTCTCTCCCTTGGGGCTTGCATACAAAACAAGAAATGGAGAGAGGATAAAGAAGAAAAGGAGAGGAAGATTGTGTGTTGGGGAGCATTAGGGAGGAGGGGGGGCATGGATAATTGGAGGGGAAAAAAGGGATAAGATGGGAATGAGGGTAGAGAGTGGAATAAAGAAAGGGGAAGAAGAGATGAAAGGGGGAGTTAAAAGACAAGGGTTGCAGAGATCATAAACAAAGGATGCCATTTCAAGGGAGCGGCCTTTGCAGCTCAGCCTCTGCTGTCCTAATGGCTGGTAAAAGCAAGGCTGATGAGGCACATTACGCGGCAAAGATTATGTCCAACAATGGTAGCTTAACAGCCAACAAAAGCAACATACATATATATATATATATATATATATATATATATATATATATATATATATATATATATATATATATATATATATATATATATATATATATATATAAGGAGGAGAGAGCTGCAATGATGAGGTTCAGATTTAATTCTAAAAGCTCTCTTAGGTCCGGGGCAACATCATATGGGAAAGTTCAAGTGTCTTGACTCTTTTAGCAGCTTTAATACCAACAGAGATCGCTAAAGAAGATAAGTAATGGCCACAGAGAGTCTCAGCAACCTACTGCGTAAACAACCTAATGTCTTACACTGGATGCAGGCCATAAAATTTGCTGTGCATACTTGAAATTGACGTTCTCTGAGGTATGTCCAGATTTGATAGTGTTTGAAGACATTTAATGATGCTAAAACTAACCCTATACTTAGGGCTATGTATTTTATATGTTTGTCATGCCTCATGTTTTTCTAGCTAGATTTCAGGTTTCTCCTCTCATGATAGTTTGTGTATCAAACATCAAAATAAGAAACAGGCTCCAAGCTGTCAAATGATCAAACTGTGTTTAGTAACTAAACCTCTGTAAGAGTTTCATGCATGAGAATCAAATTTTAATTATGCTTAACCAAACCAGAAGTTATAACGTGAACTATTAAAATGCAACTCAACCAAATTTATCAAGTAGCCATCGCATTTATTCACTGTACAGATTTTCAGTATTTATTTGTCAATTATAGAGGAATGCAGAGTTAGCTGGGTCAGAAAAGGCATCCTGCTGTGCCATGGTGGTCTTTAACACACAATTTTAAATTGCAACAGAGATGGGTCATGTTTCAGGTTAAATGCAATTTAGCAGCATTTATCAGTTTCAAAAGAGGTGTGGAAATCCACCCTTCGACATGTTATGTTTTTCAAAGCGGCAAATAACAAGAGCTCAAACAAGGCCAAATCATCTTGGCCCTGGTCTCAGTCCAAAGCGCTGCAGAATCAAGCACTAGGGTTTGGAAATGTAATCTCAGTTTAATTCAAATCATCTCAAAATCTCTATTCTTTTATTGAAAGAGTCTTGGCCAAAATGGCAGCATAATTATGCCACACAACCCAACACAGAGCCAATACACACAGAAAAAATGGGAATAAGGGGAAAGGAAAAACCATCAAGCACCACTGACTGGATAACAAAAACATAAACAAGACACTGGTAGTTGCCATGCAACCTAATATGACCCATTTTTTTTATCAGTGTTTGCAATGGTTATTTGGTCCTATTTCAAGTGCTGTGCATTTTATTTTTTTCCATGTGTAAACACATCTGTTGCACCAACTCTTGTAGAACCAGACCTTTTGCCAGCGTCAGTCATTTTGCACTTTGAGTGCATAAATATTTCTATTACTACTGTGTAAATTAGTGTAAACTAAAAAAAAAAAAAAGACAGTGTAGTAAATTCTGATGAGTTAATATCATGCGGACATTGAAAGTTAAAAGTAGAACCAAAGTCCCACTGTTGTAGAAATTAATTATCATTATCAAATCAGATTTTGAAAGTTTTATAGTTGTACTAATTCACTACTCATACCATTAATAGCTGCCTTTTTCCCTTGCGTTTCTGTTTCTATGTATGCATGGGCTTCTTGGGGGCATTAGTGATAAATTGCTGTGCTGTCAGACTCTTTTGTGCCAGGAGCTGGATGTACACCAAATTTTGTGCCTGTGAGAGTTGGAGGCTTTTGAAAAATTCAAATTGCATTTTAATTATAGCACACCCACCAGGCAAAAATATAAATGATTACTATAAGGACGTAATGTGATCTAGACCTTGACACACAATTATCCCATTGTGCTGGAAATGTTTAAATCTCAATTGTGTTGTATGTTGCAGAAATATGAATGTGGGAATGTAAACAGCAACATCTCAGCAATGCTCTTTTGTCCACAGCTTAGCAACAAGGTGTAAAAGATGACTTTATGAAGGGCTCCTTTTCATAAGGAACAGTGTGTGAGCTTCTTCTGTGTGAACCCCATGTATTACCAGAGCAGACCTGCTTAGCCACATTCTCAGGTCTTAAACCTGTTAAACGCGTATGACAGAGAAATCCATGACTTACATAAAAAGCCTAGCTTGAAATACTTTTTTTTGTATTTATTAGTAATAAAACTGCCATACTCTCTCATCTTAAAGGTCATATTCTCAGCAAAAATATTTTCTTGGACTAGGGATGGACATATCTTAATTTATTCAGACATTATACATGGTATCACACAGACCTTAATCCATCATTTAGATATATGTTAAAAGGTTCTACATGTAGCATATTCCCATCAATAAATCAATTACCCATCAATTTTGAGAAATCAGTACGAAAGAGAACGTTATGATGTGTGATATCGAACTAAAAAAAAACAAAACTGACTTACAATGACTCTGGTGACGCAGATAGTAGTTTCAACTGTGTGGCAGTTGTACCAAAGCTTAATTTTTAATTTGATAATTGGATATAAATGTTTGAAAAGGCTGAAAAAATATTTGATCATTTAGAGACCAGAGAACACAAAAAATATTCCATTGCATTCAGACAGGATAGCTCAGTCCAAGCACCTCAGTGGTGTCTGGCAGTTGACAGAAATCATCAGGTGGATAGCAGAGATCTGGGGTGAGGTGGACGACATAATGTTTCCGAATTAATCCTTCTCTACTGACTACTCTGTCAATATATGCAAAATAAAAATTCATCAATACACACTTACAGCGGGTACATGAAAAGGAACTAGAGTGGATTAAATATTAAGCATTTAAAAATGTAATTATTTTAATTTAGTTAAATTCAGTTTAATCCAAATATACAGTATATATAATTAAATTTTATTAAATCATTAATTTATTTTGTTTTTGATTTTATATGTTTCAAAAGAATTAAAATGTTATTCAATTTAATCAACAGTAATTCAAATAAATAGACACAGATTAGATTAAATTAAAATTTAGTCAACTGAAAAAATGAATTGCATTAAATTTATCTGAAATTAATTTAATTGAAATAAATCATATGAAATTTATTTTAAAATATTAAGCAACTAAATTTTGGAAAACATTTTTAACATATCTCACACTTACAACCTACTTTAAGTGCCAAAATACTCTGTGAACTACCCTTAGACCAACAGAATCTCACAGTTAGAGCTGACACACTCCTAATTTTTTGAAATTTTCTTCTAGGAGCTACTACCCTTTGTGAAAATGGCCCCAGGATTTTGTTATCTTGTTGTTTGAAAGCTTGATCACTTGAAGTAGACAGAGGTTTCTCCAGAATCAGGAAAGGCAGATGTTTGCCCGCTATCTTGTTCAATCTGTCGAGATAAAAGCTATCACAGCTCACAGATAATAGGTGATGGTGACACCTGAGTGTGCGAATAAAAGTGAGTTACTGTATGTTGCGATATTAATGATGGAGGTAATATTCAGCGCAACTCAATGGTCCATGCAACAGCAGCGTCTGAGCTGATCGGACCACCCATTTCTGGTTTCCCTCAGTTGTACTGAGCTTTATAACAACTACCTGTTCTTGGATAATGCTACATACATATGACATTGTAGATTAATAGGTAATAGTATGATTTTTCCACGTTTCCACCAGTTTTTTTTAAAGGAGTACGCCATGCCATTTAGCATGGCAGCCCTCAAACATTGTTGGACCCATGATGGACAGGATCAACGCAGCAGAACCAAAGATACTGCATTTTTCTTCACTATCAAAGTCTTCTGCCTACATTACCCACACTGCAACTTGAACCATCAACAGTTCAGTCTGAGATTTGGGTGTTTTTTGTTTTTTTTTTTCATTTTCAAACTTGTAGTCTTCAGACCCAACCCCTGGACTGAAGTGAGCCTTTCCAACTTTTTTCCATATGTTGTGCTCCCAAAGACCTGTAAACAGACTTTAATGTGTAAAACTGGTGGGCAATTAAACAGGGGGAAGTAGTTGTTAAAAAAAAAAGTTCATTACTTTATTATTATGCTAAGGTGAGCTAATTTCCTGTTGACATTACCTATATTTATGAGAGTGTTATTGATCTTCTCATGTAACTTCCTCCAGTTGTCCAAAATGTTGAACTATTCCTTTTTCTTTCCGAAAATAACTTTTCTACAATACAATCACAGCATATGTCATATTACTACATTGCTAGAGGTACAGTATATGAATGTTACAGAGAGGGTCACTTTCTTAGCTCTCACCTGCTCTGGTAGTCCTGGTGGCAGTGGTTGCATCTTTTTCTTTATCCTAGTACAATTAGTTTATAACCAGTGGCCATCGCAATAAATATATTTGTTCTTATAGTCATTCAATGAATATCCAGCCAGGATATCTACAAAAGGTACAAGCTGTAATTAAAATATATGAATTCATAACATGGTGTCCAAGGATCACTCAACAAGCCAAGATTTAAAGCCATGAAAGGGACCAGTCCAAGGTGGCAAGATAGCATGCAATTAGACCATACTGACAGCCTGCTAATCACTGTCAGCGTTTGTACCACTGACGGCAAACATAAAGATTTTTCTGATGCCAAACAAACAGCAGCCAGAAGCCCTTCAAGGAATTATAACATAAGGACATACCGCCTGTGTGAAGTGAGAGTGAGGAGGAGGTGTGGAAACAAGATACGGCAACAACCTATCTACCAAACACCTTTTCCTCTGGTCGATTGGCTGGCTCCAGGCAGGGGCCAACATGACTCAATCTTTATCATGAATGCCAGCAGCTAAATTACTATACATGTAGCTCAAAGAGGATCTTTCTGTGTGTGTGTGTTTGTGTGTGTGTGTGTGTGTGTGTGTGTGTGTGTGTGTGTGTGTGTGCGTGTGTGTGTGTGTGTGTGTTTGTGTGTGTGTGCGTGTGTGTGTGTGTGTATATGTGTGTGTGTGTTTTTGAGTGTGTGGTCCTGCGCAGTAAAGTGTACAGATGGATGACTCATCCACCAATCATGTGACTCATCAATCACTGCAGTTACCATTTCCCTCCCTCCCTCTGAATTTTTAGTTTCTTTGGTTATTTCTCCCCTTTTCAGTCCTGCTGTTTTCTTTCTCATGTTCATCATGTCTGGGAATAAAATAGACTCCCTCTATAGATTTTTTTCTTCATTTTTCTCCATATTGATGCGACTGTGACTATACGATTGTCTTCCTCTTTTGTGTATTTTGATTTGCTCGTTACTCAAGAATCAAGTGTTCTTGCTGTAAATGCTGCTATACAAGTACAACATAGCACTCCCCAAAAAGCCATTAAAAAACTGAACTTTAATAAAATAATTGCTTTTATTTTTTATCATATAGCAAAACTAGTAATCATCATGCTGTTATTTACACATTGCACAGGCATATTTATTTCACACTGTACATCTTACAATGCTAAAGGTGACATCAACAACAACACTCTCCTTTTACAAGACAGATGGCTTCACTGTGGACACAGTGGCCCTCTTCCTTTGAGATTTCTTTTTTTTATGTTCACAGTTTATTCAGAGAAAACAACCTTCTTGAGTTCTCCATACTGTTTTATTTTTTCTCTTTTTTTTGTTCTTTTTTTTGTTCATTTTTTAAGATGCAAGTAGAAAGACGTGCATTTAACGGTTTAAGCACAATCCCTGACTCCCTGGCCTGAAACTTTTCAATGGATTTCTTCTGAAAATGAACAAAATCTTTTTAGCCTCTTGGTGGAGATCTGTTTAGAAAGGCTGCAGAACAGATAGTGTGATTTCAAGTTTTTTTTTTTTTGGAAAGAAAGGGAAAATGAAATAATGAATATGATACAAGAAATTACAACCAGTGTGTGAGGACACAAAAAGATATGTGAGTAAAGATGTGGACTGGAGATGAATGAGAGATAATGAAAATAAATCCGTATGAAGGACTCCTAGAAGGTGAAGGATTACTGCGTAGTGGCGGTGATTGTGGATCTAACATAAATATGTTGACACAATAACTCCTTGATCCCAAAATGATTGAAAACCCTTAGTCCACCAGGTTGGAAGTGTTTAGTGTTTAAGTTTGTGCTTTTGGAGTCCAAAGGGTTTCTACATTGGGACCGGCTGTGATGAAAATATTATGCATTATGATATTCCCCTTATGGAACCATGGTACTTGTAAGGCAAAAATCTGAATCTTGAGTTTGAAAAACGGAAATGTGTGTATTTGGCACCTTTGCAAATTGCAGCTGTTTAAAATTGATCCAATCAGGAGTAAGAAAGGCAACTACACTACTGTTCAAACATTTTAAAACACCTCCATTTTTCCAGTTGTTAGTGAAATGTACAAATTGTAATGTCTCAGTGTACTCTGGAATTAAAGCATAGAAAAAATAGATAATAATAGATAGGATAATAGATAGATAATAAAGATTTAAAAAGGAATCATGGAGTCCTAAATACTAAATATAACCTAAACTTTGACTCATCATGCAGCTGAACACATGTGATGTTCTTTATACAATGGAAATGAAATATTGCTCAGAAAGTCTGTTCCAACACTGTTGCAGACGTTCCCACAAATGTGATGGACTTGTAGTTTGCTTTGCTTTCAACTTCTTTTCAGAGGGTTCAGTACAACACAGTTTGTTCCAACATACTCTTTGTACAGACAGGGTTTGTATGGCAGACGTTTTGGCACCTGTAGCATCTATTTGCATCAACTTTCAAGGCTTCATTTACTTCCATCGGTGCAGGAAAGATGTAAGTTAACCAATTTTTTCATCCCTGAAAAAGGCCTGTCTTCTAAGAAATGTACATTATTTTTTTGTTTTTTGGTGACCTGAACCTTTTTTTTCCCTGGGCAGTTTACCACTTACCATTTATGTTTATTTACCGGACTTGAACTTCCTACATTTCAATAAAAACTGGAAAAATGGGGTTGTTCTAAAACCTTTGACCGGTAGTGTAAACACATCATATACAACAAAAATATACTGCCAACATTTGACAATAGCAGTGTTCAGTTTTTATGTTTGTGTAGCTAAGAAGTCTTTGAAGTACATTGGTTTTGTAATATGACATACAGAATACAAAACATAAAATACAAAGTGATGTTGTAAACATGGTTCTCTTACAATGGATGCGTCTGCTTGTGAATGTGTCAAATATGTGATTATACTGTATGTAGGCGTTTGTGTGTGTGTGTGTGTGTGTGTGTGTGTGTGTGTGTGTGTGTGTGTGTGTGTGTGTGTGTGTGTGTGTGTGTGTGTGTGTGTGTGTGTGTGTGTGTGTGTGCATGCGTCCTCTACAAATCCTTTGAATAATGCAAGAGCATCAGAGATTGACCTGAATGGAGGCAGACATACACCAGGGTATGTTCTGTTTCAAAATGTAAACTGAGCAAGAGGCTGAAAATGGTTACAGGGAGCTTAAACTGGGACCCCTCCCTCCTCTCCCTGACCGAGAAAATCAACAAAAATACAGTGATTAAAACAACATAAAACTAACTTTTTACTTTTTGACCCTTAAATTTCCATCAGGCTCAAAACACATATGTCCTCTTGAGTCTTTTTTTTTCACCTTTCTTTTAGCTTTTCTCCAGCTACTTTATATCTATCCCAACTCTGTCAGTCCTTCTGATCTGACAAAATGTCCAAAAAGTCTCTCAATACATTCTGCGCTTCATGTAGATCCGCTCAATAAAGTTTTCCAGTTCCTCCTCACTGTCCAGCTGAGGCACCAACCCATCTTCCTCATAGTCATCTCCCGGTGTGATTTGTTGATAGTAGTATGGGGGTCGCCTGCCCCTCCTGGGTGTGGTTATTGGTTTGGGGGGAGGTAGGGGTTGGTAGGTCCGTGGGTGAGGAAGGATATAGTTAGAGATATAAGGGGTGAGAGGCAGGCGTGGCGGTGGCTGCTGCCTCCAACCCTGTCCACGGTTCTTGCCCCCAGCCCTGTGCTTACGCCTCGGGGCCTGAAGGTCAAGTTCTTGGGGGCCAAATGGCTGGTCTCTGGAGGGGGAGGGCTTGCCATAATATTGCGGTTTGGGATATGGAAAATAAACTGGGTAGTATGCTCGATATGGCTTCTGGTAGTATGGATAGGAAGGAAAGGCTAAAAACTGTTTTTGGGGTTTATACCAGTAGTCAATCTGTTTCTGAGGCTTATACCAATATTCCTGCTTGTATGACTTAACCTTGTCCTTATGCCACTTTTTGTTGGACTTGTTGTACCTATAAGGGGCTTTCTTGGGGTTTTTTGAGGCTGTGTAGTGGTAGATAGGCGGAGCAGCCAGAGGGGGAGGCACCAGAGGCCTAAAGCGTGGGGCAACAGGGTTGCCGTTGTTGGGCTGCTGTTGCAGCTCTTTCCTCTTCTTCTTCTTCTCCTCGACATCACTAATAATTTCGATAACATCATCAGCGGGTAGGTGCAGCTTGCTGCTGATCTCGATGAGCCTGTCGATCATTTGCTGATCCAGGTCATCTTCGTCGGGGAGGACCTCCTCTGAGCGCTTGTCCTCGGCGGTGTTGCCGGCGGCATCCATGCTGCTTTTCTGCCGGGGCTTCATGTAGGACTGCTGCTTCCTCCCCATGTACTGCAGCAGCATGTCGGAGGCAATGTCTGCCAACCTCTGCTCCTCCTCTCTGGCTTGCTCCGCCTCCTCTTGCTGCCGAAGCACCTCCTGTTTCTCTGCACGCGCTCTTGCCTCCTCTTCCATGTGGGAGAGGCTCTCCTCTTCTTCCTCAACCTCCTCCTCCAGCTCCTCTCCTTCATCCTCAAAGTCATCCATGAAGTTGCCCCCCTTGATGGGTCGGTTGCGAGACTGGTTCTCCTGCCAGTGCAGCTTCTTCCCAGCTCTTGCTAGCTGAGTGTTATATGCCTTGTAGCCCTTCAGTGGAGGCAGGATCTCATTATCTTGGAGACCCAAGTCAATGTTTTGGAAATAGCCTCTTATTTTGCGCTGAAGAGAGGGATTGCCTCCCTGTGAGGTGGAACTTAGTCTGGCGTTGCCTAAGAGACGCTCTAAATCCTGCCTCTCCTCTTCTTCTTTCCTTCCTTCCTCACTTACACTATCAGGTCCCACATCCGGCAGAGACCACCCTGGATTCTCCTCTGACCTTGTGTTTTTATCCTCCTCCTCCCTTTCTTTGAAGTCATCGTCCTGAGCAGCTGTCAAATGGCCCACAATTAGCTGTTCAATAGCCTTATCAGCCCTAGGCCCCTCCCTCGCCCCCCCTGCCCCCCTGTCTATCTCTCTCTGCCCCGTTCTCCTTATCTCACCACCCTCCAACCTTTTGATGAAGGGGAGCTCCTGACTCTGATCCTCCTCCCATTCTCTGTTACTGCTCGCCTGGGTTTTGCTCTCCCCCGGGTGGTCCAGGGCCTCCAAAAGAACTGCAAGCACCTGCACAGGGTCTGTTGCCTTATCAGACTGGTTATCTCGACCTGGGCCCCGGCTCCGGTCGAGGGACGCGTTGTCGGGGCTGGAGTGATTCTGGGGTGGGGGCAAGAGAAAGGGGGCAAGGCTGTCCTCTTTATGGTCTGTCCGGGTGCGCCCCTCCACCCCTCCCTCCCCTCCCTCACCCCCCACAGGGGCGGTGCCAGCCAGCTGTGTAGTGACAATGAGCAGGACCAATAGGATGAGGTGGGCTGTGGTAGGGGCGTGAAGACAGGTCATGACCATGCAGAACCGGCAGGAGGGAGGTTAAGCACCTGAGAAGGAAGGAAAGAAGGCAGAGGGAGGAGGACAAAAGACATGAAAAATGATTCACGTATCATTTGTGGCAGTTTCTCTTTCTCCAGAATAATGATTGTGGACTTTCAATGTCAATATGAGCATATCTGGATCATTGTAATATACAGCTTTTTTGTGAAAAGGCCCGTCTAAAATAGGATTAGAGCACATGACTTTAGGATTAGAGCACACATAGCTTGCTAATACACACACACACACACACACAAAGACACACACACGCACACACACCCACACACAAACACACACACAAAAACATATATATTTATGGAGACAGATAGACAGAGAGATAGATTGATTGATAGATAGACAGATAGATAGATAGACTGATTGATAGATAGACAGATAGATAGATACATAGATAGATAGATACATAGATAGATAGATAGATAGATTGATAGATTGATTGACTGATTGATTGATAGATTGATTGATAGATAGATAGATAGATAGATAGATAGATAGATAGATAGATAGATAGATAGATAGATCTAATTTACAAACAATATATCTTGTCACTTTGAGGCCACCATACAAAAGCAGTTAACAGCTTGACGCGTCTGAAGGCAAAGCACGCACCCAAACGCAGTCTAATGAGCCATGGCAAACGCAACAAGGAAAGTTGCACGATTCTATTTCTCTTCTGACATAACAGGGTTTTTTTTTATCCTGAATGTTTTTGATATAAAATCTAATTCTAGTTTATAATATTTCTTATAAGGTCAATTTTTGCAATTGCTGTTTAACCTCGTCTAGAAACACAGAGGTAAAGCTATGATCTGACCGTGTAAACAAGACGTGATTCTTTCGATATTTACCGCAGAAACTGCCCGTGTTTTTCAAGAGGAAGGTAATAATTTGCACATAGAAATTGCTTCCCGAACCTACACATTAGCCATTTTTGTCTGTAGTCGTGCGTTAACCCAGTAATTATCTTCGCACGTTATTGGAATTGGATTTTCAGTCTAAATTTCTGGTATATGAAGAAATATCTCACCTCTTCCTCCAAGTCAAAACGCGCGCACCTGCCATTTTAAGCGTGTCTTTAAAATAAATAAATAAATAAATAAATAGTACGGGATACACAAAATGATCCGGGGTTTGTCTCTGCGTTTGGCTGTGGTTTTGGTAATCCACGCATCAAAGCGATGTGACCAGGAGACTGGTCTAACGACGGCACGCACGGGGAAGTCATGCGTAAAGCTGCTGGCCACGGTTGAGTTATTTAACCCTACGGTCCCTGAGTGGTCCATCCAAATTGTAAAGAGCTGGATGTTCACATTTAATGAGATAAAGCCTTTTTTTGCAAAAGGGACGAGGGGGAGAGCAGTCAGAAGGAAATGCGGCTTTGTCCTTGTGTGGTGTGAGCATGTTTCTCCTCGGTGGTAGTGGTGGAATGCAGACAAGCGCAAATTTGGGCAGCACAGCCCAGCGTGCAGCACAAATTTTAACTATTTCCATTTTTACAAACCGGATCAGTAAGGTGGGGGAACGAAACAAATCCTCTTACTGAGGTATCTGAGCCGCAGTATTCGGCTGAGACTCTAATTGAATTAGAAATTAATAACTGAAGATTGGTTGTTGAAATCTTGCCGTGGGTTTTGAATCCTAAAACCTGACATTTTTTGATAGATTCACGTCTGAAAAATCTCAACCGAAATTTTACAAGAGTGTCTGAGCAGCAGCCTCACAGAGAAATATGCATTAAATATAATTGTCTGCGCATTGTAATGGCTTGATTCTTCAATCATTCCCTCAAAATAAAAGAAATTAATTGTTTTTTGTTATTACACATATTCAATATTATTATTATGATACATATTAAAACATTCATTCAAAAATTTTGGTTCGTTCGTAAATGTGTTCATTTCTTAATATAGTAAAAAGAATTGTAGTTAAAAAATCACTGGGAAATAGTTGTGAGAATATTTCCCGATAACCTAAAGTTACAAAATGTACTTCTTTTACCTTCATTTTTAAAAAAGTCATAGAAACCGTCCTAGTTCACATCGACCTTATGGTCCGACAACCAGTAGTCGCCCAGTTGCAGCTAACACATCAATTCTACCGATAAAGTTGGGATTTTTAAATCCACAAGTCTCCCTCCTTCTTTTCACAACTAAAAAAAAAAAATCACAACTCACTAATAAAAAAAAATAATAGATTAAAAAAAAAACAACGCAAAGAAAATACCCTAATGTATCTGGTCACTATGGCCAGTGAGTGGCAGAGAGAGGGATTTCGTTCCACTTACCTGGAGTCCCACTTGGGGGTTGGGGAAGTGGTGAAACTCACAACGCGGGTAAAGCCAAGATTACTTCATGAATAGTGGATCACCTGAGAGAAATTCTGTCTTTTTTTTTTTCCCCTCCTCTCTCTTCAGCCTGTGACCAACATCAAGAAGGAAAAAAAGACCGAAGGTTCTTTATTTAGTTGGGTGGTGTATTTGTATGGCAGCAGCACTGGCGCTAATGTAGGATTGAGTGGATGTTTTCAGCACCACGGTCAGCGCAACTTTATTGTATATACCCTCACTGGACCACGTGACCCCGCCCCCCACCCCTACCAACACCACCCCCCCCCAGCTGCAGGCAGTGCTGACGTCACTTCCATTGATAAGAATGTTGGTGTGGAGATGGCACTGTGAGTCTAGGCTGTTCCCAGCTGATGAATGAACGGAAATGGTATGAATGAAATAGTACTTTTCCTCAATGAAAAGAGAAAATTGTAGAGATAGAGTGGCTATGCAGCCATTTTCCTTCTCACATATTAAAGGTTAGTGTGTTGCTTCTCCCTCCCTTGCTCCTTCCTTCCTCTGCTCAGGGGCTCGTTTCAAATTCAAGAGAAAGGAAAAATATAGAGTGACCTCGTTCACAGGCTATCAATTAGGGTCATTTGGTGACCTGGCTCCAAAGAATCAATGACTTGCATCTGCAGCTTCAGACGGGAAAAGTGGGGTGCACTCCGGAGGCCGATATCTCGTCGCAGCCTGGTTGTTGTGGCTATTGTCTGAGGCAGCCCTGATCCTCCGCTGCTTCATGGCTCACAGGCCACGAGAGCAGCCATGCTTTGCTGCTCAATTTCTGCTCAATTTCCAGGGATTGCACAATTTTCCACCCGCTGTCTCACATCATCTCTGGCTGCTCTCCATCCGTCAGCAGCGCATTGTGCTCTTAACATGGCCTCTCAGCACCGTTTATTGTCACATCACAGAGACACAACACGATGCTTTATAAAAAGGCTGCAAAACACATGCTTAAGAGATGCATGGTGTTTTTATGACTGAGTTAATTATTATTCTCACAAAAATATAGTCAGACACAACATTCTACAGTGGGGAGTGCATTTTAATAATTTCTTTTGTTGTTGTTGAAGATAAAGTCAAGCAGAGAAGGAGTGCACTGAAATCAAAAACACCAAGTTGACAAATCGGGGGAGAATGAAAAGACATTATGGGTACGTTTATGAGTTATGCATTTTGAGAGTTTTCACTGTGAAAGTGAAAAAAACTGGATATTAATGTTGTGTCAGGAGTCTGATTGAGACTTTTCAACATTACTAGAGGCGTTGTAGCAAGTTACCGGTTACCAGTCCGATTAAACAGCTTGACATTTCTATGAGAATCGATGATTAATGATTAATGCACGTGTCTGAACTGCTGTTTTCTGGATTCCAATCATGGAGGTGGCATATGCACTTTATAAAGTAACTGTGGCATCCATTGATTGATGATGAATTAAATGTTAACTAATCCCATAAACTCATCGTGATAATTCTTAAAAAGGACCAACAGCAATTCATGATGTTTACTGCATTAGTCATCACCTAGTGAATCACCTAAGCAAGTGCTTTGTAATCTTATAATCAAGTGTTACCCACAAATCACTGGATGTTCACCCATACTGCATATCATATTGTATTGCTAGCAAAAGAGCTTCTTCATGAGGAGTGTTATACTCACTGGCTCTAATTCTGATCATTATCAATAACAACTCAAGGATAAAAATTTTTAGCATTGCTGAAAAGTAGCGGTGTGGAGTTGAAATAATTCTGCCCGAAGTTTTGATCCTCTCTGGTCCTGCCTGAAACATCAGGGTAATAATTGAAAGGTTTGCTGATGTAAACAACTCTAGATTGCAGAGGGAAGCTTTGATTCCATGACTCACTCAGGTGCATTCACCTGTGTTCTTTTTTCAACTTACTTTCTGCTCTATTTTTTATAGGAAAAAAACAACTTCCACTGTCAACCAGTTGTTCTCAAGGTCTCCTGTAATGGAACATTTTGTACATTACAGTTCAAGGTCAGATGAATATTCAATTATGTCTGACATACAGCTTTCTTGTTGTGCAGAAGTTAAAGGAAGGCACTGCACTGACATTACTGGCATCCATGTGCTTAATAATGCGGAAACAAGTTGATTCACAATGTTAAAGAAAAGCTTGTTTCCATACACTTCATTAGTCAGTGCCAGAACTCCGCTCTGGACCTGTGTAAATTCAGCCATCAGTCCTCACAAGGGTTAGTTTCTCACTGCACAGAGGCATTTATTTCCAGGTTAGTGTGTGTGTGTGTGTGTGTGCACATTTATGGATGCATTTTCTTTGCTTGTGTGTGCTATAACGTGTGTTAATAATTGCACTGTGCATTCAGTTAACCACCGATAGGGAATATATATTATCAGTGATGTTCTAAGGTTAATTGGATATTAGCTGCAGACGTCAGAGTCACACAAGGCCGACTTTATTAAGTGATTATTGTACGGCTGATTCAATGTCACGCTCTACCAATGTGAATGTTAGATTTTTGATATTTCTCACCCAATCAGAGATAATGTGCGGACGACCAGAATTATCACCCCAAAGTCTTTGATGTCTTATTTTAAAGGGGAATTTTAAGCTTATCAAAGACACGAATATAAACATACAAGAGTTCATGGTCACAGGAATGATACAGTCCTGCGTTCTGAGAGCTGGAAGACTGGTAAAGAAATATGTTCAATCTGCCTGGAAACTAAAATGGCGCTTTGTTTCAAGTTCGAAGCAGGGGTTGACTTCATCTCTGTGTGCAAATATGCATTTTGTGTTAGCAGACGAGATATGCAAACATCAAATGAAGTTGTAATTTGTTACGATGGCTTGAGGCACCACATAACCTCTGTTTGATTAGATTTTGTGCAAAGGACTGTTTGCTGCAGAATGCAGAGTGTTTGCACAGCAGTCATGTTATTGTGTGCGTGTGTGTCTGTGTTGAAATGTTCGATGGCAGCGGCAGGCTCAGAGAGGTAAGCATAGAGCCGGAGGGCAGATGCTGATATAACGGTCTGGCATTATCAACTGCCACTCAGCATTAGTTAGCCCCTTACCCTCACTCCATGTCCGCACCCCCGCACTGACTCACACTCTGCCGCCTGCTTGGCCACTCACATAGATTAACACTGCTTGCATTTAATGGAATACACACACACAAACACACCTCACAGTAATAGTTCCATTTTTCCCTCGGTTATGGGCTCTGTCTCTCTTTCTCTCTCACACACACACATGCACAGAGACAAATACACTTCCCCTCTTACTGTAATGTACATTACAGACAAATGAACCTTTGGAGGAGGTTGGGGCATGCCGTCGCTGAATGTTCCCCGAACAAAATGCTAAGACAAGAGGCAATGACTACATGTGGATGGCCTTTTGTTCAGTTTAATTAACTTTCTCTTTTTCACTGTTGGTGTTGTGCTGAAAAGGGCTGCAGGGTCATCAGGCGGAGCTGAAAAATCGAGACGCTTCAAATAAGGGGAGATAGTGAATTGTGAATTCCCTGGTTTTTGCTGACATTTTGGCCACAATTATGGTAATGCAGGGTTGGGAATCTTTCGGCAAGTGTGCTAATGCAGCTCCCTCACACAGCAAAGGGTCTCTACCTGGAAGTGATAAAATAGAGCTCATGATTAACAGAAGCTTTTCCGCCCACGCCACTTTGTCAGGGGAGGGAAGGACAAGTAATTGCACCGTAAGGTTCCTACAACACAATGCATAGCTGGTGCTTGATGATGTGTGCAGGACCCTGGCACCCACACTATAATCTACAGTTTCATCTGGGTTTTTGTTTTTTTTAAATCTTTTATACATGCTTTTCAAAAGTTTGCTGCAAGCTACAGTAACCTACACAAATTTCTGAAGTGTGTGTCATGTCAGAGAAAATCAGAAAATCAAAAAGGTGTAAAAATTAAAGCCTAACATGATAACGATAATAGTGATTATTAGGATTATACATTATTTGTATTGGGATCTTTTAAATCCATCCATCAAGCTCATTCATCAGAGTTTAGACACAGGATTGAAAGTAAAAGTTATCAATTTTTTGGCCCAGTTTTGGAGAAAAGTCTTTTTCACTCTCTGTCTCTGTGAGTCAAATGTTTGTTTGACGTCAAAAAAGTGCAAGTCGGTATTACGCAACAACATCTGCCCTGCTTCGTGAGACTTGTTTGCTGGTGTTATGTTGCACTGTGATTGTGGGTTTCATAGTTAAGCAGCTGTGTTTACATCTGGAAAGTGATGTGATTGAACAGAGACAGCAATGAGAATTTTTGAAAATGAGTATCTCATTACTAGCATTTAAACACATACAGATGTCTTTCTCACTGACAGATGATAATACCGCAACGTAAAATGACTTATGGAAAATGAGCATTGAATCACATCTGCATCTGGGCTAATCACTTACATACCACAGGTGTAATGTTGCCATATTAAAGTGACGGATATGAACATTTCTCTTGAAAGTGTTTTACCATTAATAACACTGATATTGAAATGCTAGTCTTTAATATGGTAATTAATCAAGCTGACATCAGAAACATACCTGATTATTAGAGTAGGACAACAGAATGTGATGTGGATGGGTATGATAAGAACTACAAGGAGCTTTGACACCAACTATATGTCAGTGTCTTCATTATGTATGTTTCGACGATGCAACAGTACTTGTTCCTTAGTTAACTTTCCAAAAAGATCCCAGCTGCCAGTATGGAACATGTTTGGTCTCTTTGTAAAGTGTGCATCAATGTGTGCTGGGTAAAATACAGTTTGACGGTTATAATTAGACCAAATTATTTTTAGGAGGTTACATACGCACTCCATACTGTGATATTAAAAATATCAACAACAGAAGCTAATCAGAAAACTATATAAATCAATAAAATTCAAAGATCTTCATGGCTTAAATAGGTAAAAAGGTAAAGTCTCAAAAATGACACAGACTGAAATGTTCCCAGTTTTTGTGCAGCCTCCATCCTCTCAGCTCCCTTGAATCTTTTAACAATGCTGCAAAGAAAAATGCCTTTGTGTTAACATTCCACAGAGCTGTGAATGAACACTATCCCTTCATATGTAATCTGTGATGGGTTAACATCTCCACCTTTATGAATATGGTGTTAATATTTGAACCTATAAGCCAATATAAATGATGTGAGAGAATAAGGTCTGAACAGCCGCTGAATGTCAAACATCTATCGCATAAATTAGACCTGTAAGAAGAGTTATTGGGGGAGTCGATGGTCCCCTTGGGAAGTGGATCCTGTGTGAATAATGTGTGCGCATTGTGGCGATTGTTGTCCTACTCTCTCATTGTCTGCCTCTCAGAAATGATTTACCCCCTTGAATATTAGCTGTAAAATGCGCATCACAACCTTTGAGGAACTGGTGGCATTGGTGACGGATGGTGTTAGAGGCCAGAAGCAGGCAATGAATTTGAGGTTGATGAGGCGACTCATATCAGAGCGTGCGACATCAGCGCTCACCATCAATCTCTTCCCCTCTCCCCTGTAGACATCTGGCACATGCATCAGCAAACACACCATCAAAAAATAGAACCCAACCCTGACAAAAAACACACATACACAGGGTTTCAGAGTCAGTGCAGTACATTCAAGGCCTCATGACAAGATACTCGGCCTGCAGCCAGCTGCCTCTAATGTACTACAGTAGAACCTAGCATGAGAGTTTATTAGAATAATAGCTTGCATCCACACCACTTGTAATCACTGCACCAGAGAGCACAGATGGCAAATCCACAGACTGCAGATGTATTGGCAGGGAAACCATGCTTTTGCAGACCTTCACTACAATGTGCCAAATTTCAAAACCTGTGCCTCCTAATGTATTGATGTGCTATAGTCACATTCATTACCTCATGATTGCAATTGCATAATCCTGAGGCAATGATAGCTTTGATTTTGGATGGTATAGCAGTTATGCAAAGGTCTTTTATCTTGAGGATGTAGAGTGGATGAACTAAAATGTTTTTTTAGTTCTACAATCTTTACATTGTTATGTAATTCTGGGGCAAAAATGTTTTTTTTTTACCATTTTAAAACTTAATACTTTTATTTTGAGAGACTTACAGTGTAAACAGTTGACATAACAACACCTGATTTGGCTTTGGGTTTTTTTTTTTTTTTGCTTTTGCTTTCATTAGTGAGTAGATACATTATTTCTTTGCTCTAAGTTTTATTGTCATAGAAATGTATTGTCCTTACTAAAGGCATTGAAAGGATAAGATAAATGTAATTAACATGGAACTGAGCAGTAGTTGTAATAAAGCGTAGCGTAGCGAAAAGTGTTGTTACATAAACAGCCCACATTCAAGAGAAAATGTCTGTTACACCATTTTTGTCTACTGTTCTGCAGGAATGGTAAGGTAATAATGTTCCTTTGAGCTATCTAGCCCTGGATATGTATTCTCATTTAAAAAGACAATTTAAATCCCAGTCATGTCCCAGCAGAGAGAGTTCCATGCACTGCAACTCAAGTAAACACAAGTAAATGCAGGAAATCTCATCCACTTTGGCAACACATACGGCACATTTTAATAATATTTGTTTTGAGTTTTTTTGGTTGGACTTTCAGTATTTCTCTGTTTGAGTTTTCTGTACATGCAGCATATTTCTCTTCGATGCGTATGAACTGTCAAATTGGTGCATGTGTTTAATAGTTTGTATTTGTGTATCTTATGTTGCCTCCTTTTTTAATTATGAGTTTTCAAAGTTTTTTTGTTGTTCTATTTGCTTGTGTTTTGTCTTATTGTGTGTGTTTTCTTAAGGTGCAGTGTGTGGAGCCCTCAAGGTCACTAAACCACACCTCTGTGCTGTTACTTTTATGAAATTAACATCGGGGGATTTACATGGAAACCCTTTTTGCACCCTTTTTGTGGGTAGGTGACTAGGATGACCTGTATTTCTGTAATACTCAACTTAAACGAACCTTTTCGTGATCAAAGAAATTTCAGGCTATACCTTAAATTGTTTTGCCACTTTTTGTTCAGTTTTTGTTCCAGCAGTCCCAGTTCCAGCAGTTTTTGTTCCAGCAGTCCCAGCAGTGACTGGCCAACCTTTTGACGATTTTTGGCTGGACTGAAACGGCAGGGCCAGAACTATAAACATGTCACTGGTTGACTGACTGAGTGGTAAAGTTACACCATTGGTCAGCCAGCTGAGTGTTGGAGTTTTGCCATTTCCTGTTGCTCTTTCAAAATGAAGTGGCACACAGTTTCACATACGTCATTGGGGGAGTGTTGACAAGCAGTGTTGCTACCTTAGAGCTTTCGTCCTGGAATTAACAACACAGCAGCTGACACAAATGTGAATGAGCTTCTTACTCTCTCTCTGAGTGAACATTTTACAGGCAAATATAGTTGAAATCATAGCACAGCTGTTGTTTTTAACTTATGTGTCTGGTGATTTTTTCAGTCTCATAAAATCAGGATTCTAGCAGTGCAGAGCTGCATCTTAAAAATGGATTGGAAGTGACTGCTGGTTAACATGTTGTCTTAATGAGCCGTGCTTCAGTCACTGTTTCATACATGTTCTGTTGTCTGATGATAGAAATAGGAGAATATGGAAAAGGAGAAGAGCTTTACTGGGAATTCCACTCTATTGAATTACTGTATACGTGAGCACAGACAGCAGGAGAGAAGCAAATGGATAAATGACCGAAACACTGACCTTAGGCAGGATACAAATATGATGCGATGACGTCATGATTATGCCAATTAGCATATTATGTCCTATAGCAATGTTTAGTGCCTTTTTGAGCTGGCTTTAGCTCCTTTCCATTGTTCATTGTTTTTAGAGTGGTTCCACTACAGTTTTCAACTATATCCTCAAGTTCACACATTGATATATGCTGTCCAGCCATGAACTGGGTTTTGAGCTAGACTTTTTCTATCAACTCTAAGCTGTGTGCCTGTGTTGCTGACCTCCATGATGTATGAACTGTACTGTAGACCTAATGCAAACAAGCACAGGCTTTACATAGGCTACACCCTGAGTCAGACAAACAGATGGAAAGATGAGTCCTCCAAAACTCCTTGTTGAAATGAAAACTGTTATCAGTTATCAGCACACCACCCAACGGGAAGGGAAGTAATTTGAAAGCCGTTTGAAATGTGGTAATTTGTCGGTGTGATTCATCGCCAACACCTACAGCGACAAAACCTCTGATCCTCTAAAGGAAGAATAGGGTCACACAAGTATGGGTGTGTAGGTGTGTGTGTGCGCGTGTGTGTGTGTGTGTGGGTGGGTGTGTGTGCAACAGACTAACACACTAATGTTTGAGGTTTATTGATAAAGAAGCCATAGGAACAAATGTAGCTCTAATCTTATAATTATGGATCATACATACTAAATTGGAGATTTTTTCTTTTTATATCCAGCTCCAAGTTTCATTTACTAACTGTTAATTAATATAATTAAAACATCCTGAACGGAGTAGTATTCTTTTTTTTTTTTAATTTGAT
The DNA here is from genome assembly GCA_016859345.1 of Istiophorus platypterus. Lineage (NCBI taxonomy): Eukaryota > Metazoa > Chordata > Actinopteri > Istiophoriformes > Istiophoridae > Istiophorus > Istiophorus platypterus. The sequence goes on along the minus strand of CM029129.1, from coordinate 11,705,891 downwards.
CATACACGAGCTACAGTGTCTGTGGTTGTAAAGTGGAACACACCCCCTTTTTTGTTTAGCCAGTCAAAAAATGTTTCTATTAATATGTCTTGACAGATGTCCTGCGTAGAATTATTGACATCCATGCTGTGGATTGAAAAGGATATCAGAAGGCTGAGATACAAAATAAAGTGCATACATTTTGATATCAGACAGGAAGCCAGGGTCCAGTTAATACAATTTTTATGACAACCTGATGGTATCGCAGCAAAACAGGGCACGCTCACTTGAGGTGAGGGAAATTATCATGATTAATGCAGGGTTACAACTAGGCAAGAATGTAATCAGTCTCTCACTTCTTAATCATTATCTCTCCCTGATTAATTTTGGCTCAAGATTTAAAATGAGGTATCAAGCTTCATGCTGTTGGGTGAAGACCTTAAGACTTTCGATGTACCCAGTTTAAAAACAATTAATCAAATGTTGAGCTGTAATTCTGTGAGGACGAGATATGAGATACTAAATTGCACATTAATTAAAAAAATTGTTGCATTGTTTGTAAACAGAGTTAAAAAAAAGTGCTTAACATCCAACCAAATAAATCCATTGTGCTGGTAAACTTGTGTTTTTTGGTCTTTGTGGCTATAGAAGCATTTACATGTTGTAAATGCCATGATATAGAGCAAACAAAGAGAGAGAAAACTGTGGCTACAGTTGTTGCAAAGCAAACACAGATAGAGGATGAGACAGTTTCCCAGAGCCAGGGCACTAGCTGAAGCCAGTGATTCGCACACCTCTCCTGTTACTATAGGTAATCACACCAACAACACGTCTTGCCAACTAGGAAGCTGACTGTCGGTGGGCTAGTAATTTACCAGACACACAAATTTGGCACAGGTACCTGCTTGCTAACTAACTAGGGGGGATTAATTATCACAACCATTAGAAATCGGACCAAATGATAGTGGCCTATTGGCTATTGGCTCTGTGAAGCATAGCAAAACTACTGTTTCACCACCTGTCATGCAGAAACAGAGCAGACTACACATATGTCTTTCATGCCTTTCAACTCTCAGATCATGGTGAGTCGCCACATGAGCTGGCCATAGACCATCAAATAAGCAATTGCATTACTGGGCCGTTGGACCGTCAAAGCATCTTCATTTCGTCAAGTTTTTACTGGCCCTGCTTACCAGCCCTCTCTCTTTCGGGCTGTCATTTAGGGTGCAAGCTGGTCCCTGCTGAATTTCCTGGGCTGAATTTCTTTACCAGTCTGCTCGTGCAGTCTCCCCCGTTTGATAGCCTCTCCATTATTAACACAGCTCTTCCCCGTCGCCTTATCATAGTACTTCTTTTTCAAATTTTGTTCCTCTGACCTTCTCCTTTTTGACTGTTCCTAAGACTTGATGCGGCCGCTGGTGGATGTTCCTTCCATGCACCCGCATTTACGTCGCCAACGGTCTCTCTTCTGTTGTCCAAATCAATCTCATTCAAAGCTCACACAATTTTGTCTCTGCAAAGACTTGAAAATGTAAGAGAAGAACAAATATATACAATATTAGTGTCAACACAAGTTAAGATACAGCAACATACTGTAGATACGAGCTTTCAATTTGGTAATCAACGGAATCCTTATCTCCTGTGTACTAATTAGAGTTTAACATGTGCATCTTCTTTAAACTTGGTGAGCATTCACTTAGTGACCCAGTGACCCAAGGAACTCAAGCTATTTTTAAAAGGTGCGTGGTGCATGATGTAAAATCAAATACAGTCTCAAAACAGCTTCTGGCCTGTGGTTGTATTAGATTATAGTATCTGGTGGAGTTCAGTTTAAAGTGTACCATCTGTAAAACTCAGATCTTTGCCTGATAAAGTTCATAAAAATGTACATAACCTTTACAGTTCTTTATTATGTGGGAGGTAGTTATTAATTTTAAAAAATGATTTAAAAAAACACATACAATCTAATAATACCAGGCTCACGAAACCCCAGAATTGGCAAGAAATATGAGCATATACTGTAAGCACACTGTATATACTTTTTTTTTTCATTTGATGTCTTCCTGACACTGTTAATCGTGTTGAAGTGTGTAGCTTAATCCTCATATCCTACACCTTTGTTTGTTTTTAAATCACAGAATTAAGCAGTGAAATTAATGAATTCCCCGGAGTTGGACACATTCGGCATTGATTTTATAGAGCAACTTGTCAGTAATGTCAGTCGGTGATCTCTTACTTGTGTACTTTTGTGAAATACACTTACTTACTTGCTGAGAGCGAGGACGTGACAGTGGGCCTACATCAAAGAAACACAGGCCTCTCATTCACTTAAATGGAGCTAGTCCAGTGGTGCAGTGGGGGTGCGAGTGCAGGGGGCTGCAGCAAAACCAACCCAGCGTCACCTGGCAAAAAAATGTTGAACCTGGTTCAATGCTGCAATGCAATGTGACATCATCAGGCAAGACACTACACTGGCCAATCAACTGCATGCAAACACACATTCATAATGGATTACTTGAATGGGAATGGAATTTGTAGTACTTACCTCATAGTCATCGGAACAAAAGATGAAATAACTCCCCAGAGTTGTAATATCCTTTCTGTGAGTATTACAAACAAATATGCCTCTAAATGCATCAGTCTTCTCAAACAGTACTTCCAGGATTGAACGCCCCCACCAACACACCCTTCACTGTTTTTATTGCAGGTCTGTTTTCGGCCAGAATCCCAGCTTAGAGTTGTCTGTGCCGTAAATATGAAGCTGGAGCCTGGAGAGTTGGAAGAGCCAGGAGAAAGTTTGTTCAGTTTCTCATAAAGACGTCTTCTGGTCAAAGCACTGGTGCAGCATAAAAACCACAGTGTGTCATTTTTGTTTGATCTAACTCTCGGCAAGAAAGCAATTACGAGTATTTCCAAAAATGTTTGAGGTGAGCTCAGAATTTTCTTTTCTATTTTTCAGAATGTTTTGGACACTCTCCTGCTCCATCACGGATTGGACATGTCATGTGATGTTAGCTAAAGGTTTAGTCTAGACAGATGAACAGCTTTGGACAAGGGTAACATTAACTAAAAGGGAGAAAGTGCACATAAAAGCCATTTCAAATACTGGTATGTATAATCACACTAGAGTGAATGAATAAAAAAAAAAAAAGACCCTTTATCAATTTGCATCCAGAGAAAAATCATCCGGGGTAATTTGTATATCATTTGTGCACGTGGGTCAACTGAATCTAACCCAAGGCCAGTAACCATGTAAGGGGCCCTTACTGGCAAAGACATCAGGGTAAAAAGAAAGAGTGCAAGAACCACTCATACAAACAGATTTGTTATTTAGAGGCACTTATGAATGATTTAAGAATATTTGTTGCATTCACCCAGTTTTCTTGTAATTTGAATTTCTCTCAATTTATGAGAAGTTTCTCAAGTAAAGAGAGTTTGGTCAAACTGACCTTGACAACTCATATTAGCAAAACCTCTCAGAAAAAATGAAAAGGGATGATTTAGGACACAAACATGCAAATCTTATCTCCTATTTAGGTGAAGGGGGGACATGACGTTTGTGGATGTGTTGTCTATTGTACATTACATGCAAAGTCCATAAAGATTCCTAAGTATTGCCAGTGGATAAAACTGGGCATGTAAATGTAAAAGGATTCAGGCAGTAAAAGGCTGAATTAAAGCTTATATCCAGCCAGTGCAGTATTCACAAAATCCATTTTCTTGATAGCAGCATTCACTGAAATTTCCCATTTCTTTATCTGTTACTTCTGCTAATCCCAACACTGATCTCCCTGAAACAAAGCTGTGTTTCTATAGGTAACCAGATGTCATCACCTCCTCTATTGTGGCAATATACCTTCATTATAATTTCTGTTTCCCTTCTTTTCCGTATCTCTCCTCTATATGTTGTATTTCCAGGCGTGCACATGCTTATCTGTATTTGCCAGTGTGCTTGAGAAAGAACAAGACACAGCATTGACAGTAAAGAAAAAGAAAACGAGGAAAGAACAGTTGAAGCATTTATACATGGGTGAATTTCCAGCTTCTACTTATATTATTCATAATATATTTATAATTTTTTTCAATGAATTACACAGTCTTCTACCAGCAGCTTATCCTAGCAGTATTCTTCTTACTTAGTTAATTCACATTTTAAAGTTTACTTTTAATTGAGTCTCAGTGCATTATTCAACACAAAAACTCGGGAATCTCCATCAGTTATAAATAAACCAAAAAGCCTCATCACTTGTTACTATGGAGAGGACACCAGCCAAAGCATAGCATAATAGGAAGTACCCCTCGCTGAAATCTGGGACAAAGCCTTTAATTGTTACACAATTCAATGAATGTTTTGTATGGACATTTCATCTCCCTTCCTTTGTGTTTTCTAATTCAATGTGGAGATATAGAGTTACATAACAAAATTGGTGAAACAGGGGGGAAAAAAGGAAATTAAAAGAAGAAGTAAAATATGTCCTCTGCTTTGATTCAGCATCATAGCTCATTATTTTCACTTTTTCCTGCTCCATATCTTTTAAAAGAATAAACACGCCGGACTCGGTGTGAAATGTTGATGAGCGTTATGGACTATAAATCTGTTTGGGACTTGGCGTGAAAAGGTCTTTGGTCAGCTTTCTTTGTCACAGACTTGGATCTGTTCATGCACCTCAGTGATGTGTTTGATGTTCTGTTCATACAGAGAGGGAATCGGATAGTGTTGTAATTGAAACATTTTATCTTCTGCCTCTCCTTCAGAACTGGACAGATGTCTTGCTGATAAACTGGTACACTTTAGATTTTTAACTGACCGTAATGGACGGAGCCAGTCCCCTTCAAAGTATAAAACGCTAATGGTTTGTCTGTCAAGTCCAGTTTCCAAATCTCAAGATTTTTTGTCAAGATTTCTTCTGAGAAAAAATAAATCCTATTTCATGCTCTATCTAAATAAACTAATGTACCTGTTGAGAGTCTGCAGCCACATCCAGGGCTCCGTGAGGCCGTCATAATCAATATGAAGAAAACCACAGATAAATAAAAATATTGGAAAAATAAATTCTTGATCTCATGATTGGGTTTGATGAAAAGCCAGCCCCCATGCTAATGGCTGTACCATGCTTACTGTAGCATAAATTAGCAAGACTAACTATTTTTGATGGATGTCCATTTGTTTTGGTACAATACATGTGCATGTAATGATTCAGCTGCTCTTTATTTTAGAGAAATTTTCCAAATTTCTTAAAAGTTTCTGGAAAGAAAAGTCCTGAGACAGTTATTTTAGATTGTTCAGTTGTGTTAAGATTATAAGCATTGGCTGATTTCCAGAAACTTTATTTTTTATACATGCTGAATTGTATGTTTGCCTGTGGTCAAACTTTAGATTTTTTTTAATATTTAGCTGACAATAGAAAAATAGAATTGCACTTAATGTGTGTAAAATTTTACCAAGTACTGTCATTGAGTATGGATCTAGTTTTAAGTTTAGTTTCTACTTAATTTTTAGTTTTAGATTTTTTTTTTTTTTTTTTAATTTTATGTACTGTATTTTTGTGTTGGCTACTGTAGCACTGGTGTGCATCTATAAAAGAATTTACTCACTGACGTTCATTCTTAGTCACCATTGACGTCTTTGTGCTTATGTTCAAAAGTAATGAGCAGTGTGATGATGAAGTTTACACCATACATGTTTCTGGAAATACTTTTTACAGAGGCTTCAGTGTTAGTTTTTGTTATATTGGATCCAGAAGCAGAGGACTGGAGCAGGTATGCGGCTGATTTATTGTGCAACAGGAGAGGGGCAGGTGGCAGCGAGTGTGGAGCCGGTCGTGGACATGAAGGTGGGAACCGGAGGCTGTGACTGAAGCACTGGTGACAGCAGTCGCCTCGGAGTAGCACACATAGAGTCTGAACATAGAAGTCAAGAATTAGAGACACAAAAACTCACTTTGGAAACACTAGGAAAACAGTAAGGGGCCAAGAGAGTTGATACCACTTAGGCCGAACAATCCAGAACTGGGGAGTTGGTCCAACCAGGTTTTATTGGCATGTTGTGATTAGTGGAAATGAGATGCAGGTGTGCCCCTCTGCAGCTGCTGACTCAGGTGAGCCACGCCCTCAACAGACCCACTGAGGAGAGAACAATAACGAGGAAGGGGAAGAGGGAGACGGGGGGCATAGAGACAGGCAGAGAGAGAGAGACAGAGAGGGAGAGACAGAGAGAGAAGACACAGCCCTGGGGCATCCTGGCTGAAACCCTGGCATTTAGTCAGGGTTAGTTCATGATGGAAACAAAAGAACAAACTCACCATTTCCTTTATATTAAGTCTTTTTTAATCTTTTGGGTGCTATCAGACACAACCAACCATGACAATGGCAATGGGACCAATAGAAGCTGTAAATTTTACTGAAATAGTAATAATAATGATAATAATAATAAACTCTAATTATATAGCATCTTTTAAAGCAGTTTGCATAGTGCTTTACATATTTTGCACTGTATAGGTTCATCTTAAGATAAGCAGCTAAAAAAGTGGTTTAGAATTTGAAGAAATATTCCTTTACTGGAGACAGTTAGAGGAAGATTAGATTTCACCACTTGCATTAACCATGCTCTTATACATATTAGTAGCATTTTAACTAAATACAAAAGATAGCCATTTAAAAGTAAACACTAACATTACATCAACATCTACAGCCCCTGAAATTGTAACACAGGTTAATATTATGTTAGCTTTACCTTTTTTGTTAAGAATTATTGATAACACCAACTAAATAACCGATTGATTTCTCTTCGATTTCAGCCCTGTTTACTAAAATTTACAAATATTCTTGTAATATTGAAGATGGAATCCCTCACCAGTCACTCCTTCACAAAGCATTTTTCACTGTGGAATAGTTAAAACGTCACTTTTTTTCAAAAGTGAATAATTTCACAGTTGAAAGGGTTTAGAAAGATACGCAGTCAAACAGAATATTACAACATGTAGCAGCGTTTGAGCTATTTGTTGCAGAAAGAGCAAGCAACAAGACTAACCATTTCCACTAGGTCCAGTTTATATTTGTATTTACTTCTTTTACAGGTTATTTACAGGTCGAAAAGGCTTCAGAGTGTGTATAATATAATACACGAAATTAGATAAAAAGATGGAAACACCCCCAACCTCTGACCATAAATAGGAACTGAGAACAGCCTCATGAAACCTCACTGAGAAAAGTGGCAAAAAATTGGAGAGAACCACACAGAGAGACAGGGATTGCAAAATATATTGCAACAATGTACATAGAATATACACAGTTAGGAGGTTGTTTCGACTAGCACATGAATCCGACACCAGCGAGCAAAAACGACTTACCTCATATGCTGTTATGAAGGACAAGAGAGGATTGTAAAGCCTGTAGGAACATCAGCAGTCACCATGAACAACAGCTACCACCAGAGGCGAGGAGGCAGGACAAGTCAAGGACCACAAAGGGCACAGATCACTGCCCAGCTGCAGCCACGATCTGGAATGAAAAGACGTTGGGGAAGTGTTATTACAACTGACAGACCCCCGCGAAAACATGCAGCGGCATGAAGAACAGGTGTATTGTGACCAAGTTAAACAGGCTAAATTTCCATCAGCAGGAGCCTGAACGGCATTTGGATTTTGGTGAAAAATTTGCAGTTTTAGCCCATTCCTTGACATGCACAAAAAAACATAAGACCAGATATGAATCCAGTCCGATTTTTTGAAGTTTTTAAGACATTAGAGTAAATTTCAAATAAGGAAATGTATTTATGCTAAGACAGAGAATGAGATATTAAAGTTAAACTGCCTCAGATCCACAGGGATCATTAACAAAGCCTACAGTTCTTAGATAATCTTTTTGAGGAATTCACATCTGCTTTCTTATCTTTAAACATTAATAGTTTTTTTCTGCAATAAAATTCAAAGTATATCACTTTGTTTGTGTAGCTACTCCAAGCTTAGCCTGAGAGATATATTCGGAAATTAGGCTATGTAAGATCGAGGCAATCATTTAAATCCCACGCTCACTGATATTATCACCAACTGACAGTGTTTGCTAGGCACATTTTTTTGTGAACTCGACTCTCAAGGGGTTTAAAAATCTGTATTCTTCAAAGTCAGCTTTAGGCAATGAAATTCAAGCTACGAATATATCAGATGTTGGAAATAAATGTGGGGTACTCTGGTGGAGTAGTTTCTAGTGTTATAAAATTGAGTCACTCGCCCACTACAAGGCTTGGATTTTGGAATATCAGTTTCGAAACGAGAGTTTTATGTTGTTTGTTCCCCGCATATGTATGCAAACGGTGTCCCTGTTGTTAACCACAAAGTTTGAAACCGACATTAAAAAGTTCCACGTTGATTTTGAAGAAGAACGAAGAGGGAGCACACACAGCTTCTTTTGTACCAAACCATTGTTGTCTTTGAGTCAACTACTGCAGAGGCACATTTATACATTATTCTGTTTTAGAGTAGTGGGGGGTTTTTTGTATTCTTTTTTTTTTTTTTTAAGATAAAGCCTACTCTAAACAAAGATTTAAACAAATAATTTTCTGGTTCATTTGCCTCGTGAAAAGGATGATGGCTTTATCGAGAATGTCCAGTATGTATACATGATTAATATGTAAATGCTGGGACAATACAATCAATAACACCTACACTGTGGGTAACCCTTGTATGATCACGCCGTGTGGCTTTGTCAATGAACACAAAGTCTACAGCATCGGTGAGCAGAGTACCTTGAATTATCACTGTCAGCTCAGAGGATAACAGTGCATGATCCCCTCTGTCTAACTGAAACAACTAATGCCAAATACATAAAACTATTGCACTCAAAACGTAATATTTCATCAGACAGCTTTGCTACATATTCGTGAAAAGCTGTCCCAGGGATAAAACATCTATCAGGAACAGAGGCATATTGGCATACATCCGCTTAGCCACATGTTTTGTGTAACTAATTGGATAACCACACCAAGTAAAGCACGAAATTGCCTTTTTCTTTATCCCTCCTGCAGCAGTGGATGCAACCCTCTCTGCAGGGCGTTGGTGGGGCACAGAGGCACACACATTTATGAGTCATACATTTAATATGCTCTTCCTTCCTACACATATCATAAACACTCAGGGAGATGAAAATTAAACATCCCCTTTTTTTTTTCTCTTGAAACCACGTCGGCGACTTTATCGCACAGTCGAGAGAGATTCTTTCCTCTCTGTCCTTTGAGTATTTCTCGATCCTCACTCTCCGCTGCCCCCTGACTCCTCCTCTCTTGCACCGTCTGAAACTCAGAAATGCTGCTTTTTAAATTTTTTTCAGAAATATTAGTAGTGTGTGAGTGTGTGTGTGTGTGTGTGTGTGTGCGTGTGTGTGCATGTGTGTGGATGTGTTCCAATGTGATTGTGTGTGTGTTGGACTGAGAAGATAAGAGATTAGCATGAGTCAGATAATGATTCAGGACACCAGGTGGCAAATGCCTCAAATCATGCACTCCCTCTCCCTCTCCCTCTCCCTCTCCCTCTCTCTCTCTCTCTCTTTCTCTCTCTCTTTCTCCCTCTCTCTCTCGCTCTCTCTCTCTCTCTTCTTTCCCCTCACTTGTTCGCAGTCTTCTCTACTCCTCACACTGTGCACACTTTCAATTCTGCTCTTTTGCTCGCCCTCTTCTCCCTCCAGTCCCCCTCTTTTCTACTCACAGATTCAGCCCGTCTCTCAAGTCTCCCCATACCTCCCTTTCCTTTCCTCCCGATGTCACCTTCTGTTCCCCCTCTGCCCGCAACTGTGGCAAACCTAATAACCCACCGGTTCACGGGTGGGCGTGGAGAGGTTAACAGGGGAGATAAAAAGGGTAAAGACAGATCGAGTGAAGAGGGAAGGTGGCGGGGGTGTAGTAGAGAGAGCGACGGCCAGATGTGGAGAGATAAACAGGAGCATGTCGGATCGAGCTGGAAATTGAGCACGAATCTCAAGGAGTGTATAGGGAAAAAGCGGCAGCTCGCACCGTGTTTGTGCCTGGAGGGGGAGAGGGATAGTGGGTAATTTAGAAAGAGTGGGACATAGGAATGTGTAGTGAGAGGCAGAGAGGGTTATAGAGAGCTATGTAGAGGTGGATGGAGGCAGGGATAGAGAGATAGAAGGAGGGGTGGTGATCCTGGGGGCCTGATGACTCATGGCTGTGCTGCGGTTTGTGCGTCACTGGCGCTGGCTGGAGGAGGAGATAGTGGAGAGGTCTACGCATTTAATTACAGCCTTCAAATTTAGACACACTGTACACACACGCACCTACACACACACTCGCACAAAATAATATCACAAATAATAGTCTTACAAGTATACTAATTTGTAACGCACACGCACACAAGTATGCAGACATGCACGGATGGAGGTGCACTCTGTGAGCAGCCATGTGGCAGCGTCTTCGGCATACTTGCAAACTGAATGTAAATGTTTCTAGTCTCTCCTTCCATATTCCATTTTTTTTTTTTCATCAATCAACTGCGGTCACGAGTGTGATGAGGATACATGTTGTTTGTGTGCAGCCATTCCAGCCCAGACGGACCTCGAGGCATGAAACTTATCGAGCCCCCCCGCGCCAAAAAAAAATTCCAAAATACCAAATTGTACCGTTTGAGCAGCTGCACCACACGGCTTGTGACTGGAATATGAAACAGAGACACAGACGCACAGAGGGACGTGCAGGACTCACATTGATGACGCAGTAGAGCAAACTCTTCCCTCAGATCATACTGCACACTCCATAGTTGTCACAATACAGTCTGCGCCACGTGATGCACAAGTCATCAAGCTGGTTAAAGGTCATCCTTGTAAGAGCAGGATTTCTGCATCACCTGATGTGTATTTTGGTGATTATTTATGGTTGTATGGTTTTGAATAAGACAAGCAAGGCTTTTCATTTTAAAATACCAAGCCTGAGTGATTTTGGGGTGCTTCGACTGATAAAATTGTTTGACAAATTACCTTCACAGGATCATATCCTTTACATTAAGTTTGCTGTTTCTCTGCTATGCAAATTACTTCTCCTCCAGTCAAACCAGGTTTATTTAAAAAGCACTTTTAACACCTGCTTCCCATCAGACACTTTATCAAAGAATTTGACTGGGAACAAAGGACACATGCAGATAGGAATGAGAGTGAAAAACAGAATTAGAACATTTTGAATGTCAGGAAATGAAGGCAGTTTGCTCTTGAAAACAGGAACAAAAGAAAGCCCCACTGCTGTATTATATGGTGTTAGAAGCATATATTTTTGGCAACATTTCTTCTAAGAAAATGTACAGATATTTTTTCATTTATCACATCAACTCAAGCTAAATGTAAATTAAAAAATAATGTGTTAGCTTTACAGGCATCCAATATAATGGACCATTTTTCATTTTTATTCTAAAGAAGATTAGGTAAATCTCAAATGAAGTATGTATTAACAGTATTTAAAAAAATATTTGTTTTTGACACTAATGTTAGATAATTAAGTGCAGTTTAATGCAGGGAAATGAGATACATATATAATCTATATTTGATTAGTTGCGACTCTTGCATGATCAACCGAATGCAAAAATATCCAATTAGGCTTGTAAAGCAAAATTTCTCACATGCATTTACTAGTTTTATTCAGCATAAGTTGATAATTTTGTTGGATTTTATCCTAAGATGGATATTTTGAATTTTACAAAGAATATTTCTGAATTTTCAAACCATATATCTACTATCTACACACAGTTCAAAATGCAACAGAACTCAAAAGTTGTTTTTTTTGCTTTCAGTATCCTTTGTGTGGTATTACTCTCGTTGTCAACTATCGTTTCAGGTTTTTATTTGTGTGTAATAATTTTTTTTTTTATATATATAAAAATTTTAGAAACTTACATAAAACAGACTTCCAGGATATAGCACGTACAAGAACGCTTGATATATATCAAACAAACTGAATACTTTATTCAAATGCTTGATTTCAGAACATGTTGGTTTCACTCATTAACATCTAATTTCAAATGTTTAAATTACACTGATCCACAGCATCCTCTCTATGAGCCCTTTCGCCACCTTCCTTTTAATTTCTCTTTCTTTGACTTCCCCTTCCCATCCAAACACATTACCCTCCTTGTATGCCAATTATCTCCTAAGAGGCTGCAAGCCTCACTCATAAACAATAGGAGCAATCAGTTACCCTCTCTCCTTCTCCCCCTTCTGTCTGCCCGTTTACTGCACTCTCTTTTCCAGTGGAGAGTGCAACGGGAAGATAATTTTTCCAAACACTGTTGGGAGGAAAAAGACAGGAGGAGGGGAAAAGGAGAGGCAGAAGGAGATAAAGAAAAGAGAGAGGGACTGCTTAATGGCCGGGTCATGACAGTTCAAAGAGCCTTAGAGGCACATCTGACAATACAACACTGCACGCAGATGTTTGCTGTCTTAAGCCGAGACAGGCAAATGCACAACTGCTCTATAGCCCTTGACACAGATCCTCTAAACCCTAAAATACACAACAACAGAGCCACGCTGCCGAGACACTCAATCCTGTAACAAAGAAGCTGATGGAGTTAACAGCTTCTGCTTTTTTTTTTTAATTCATTACAGAACACATTGCATTCACACACTCAAAAGCACTCAAACATGCAGGTGTATTTCTCAGACAAAGACTGAAACAAAGCCAAATTTCATTAATTTGTGATGTCAGAAATGTCCATGTCTGAATGTGAATGAATGAATGTGGTTTAACTTTTTCATAAATGCTTAAAGTTGGTTCTTTTTGTTGTTAGTCAAATAAGATGTACCAGTTATTTGTTTATTATAGTGTAATGTCATTGACCTTCAAAATAATAAATAAATTCGTCATTTTTGTATTTTTTTTTAACATAATGAAGCAATAAGTATTTAAAAACTAATAATTTTAGCAAATTTTCTTGTGTACGCTTAATTTTTTTAAATTTATTCAGGGGTGTGTTTTTCCGGCAGTTTTCCAGGTCTTTCAATTTAACGCCTATTTCCCCTCTCATTCATGTCTGCTATCATGAGTCGTCAGCGGCTTTGTCCCTGGGGAGGGAAATCCCAGCTGTCACTAAATAACTTTTCAGATCCCACCAATAAAGCTAATGTCCACTGACACTAAAGGCCGTGGAGTCCATTTAACAGCCGCTTAACGCATGAACACTCAAGTGACACGCACACTCACACACACATGCATGCATGTGCACCGGTGCACACACACACACACACACACAGAATGTTGTTGATCACTCTAACCAAGCTAATGATCTCCTCAATGGGACAACTGGGACTCTTCTGAGACCATCTTCAGCCTGGGGCCCCACAGGGACTTGGAGAGGGGCTCAGGGGTAATTACAATGTAAATGCTGCATGTGTGTGTTTTTGCACGTCCGTATGTGTATGCCTGCATGTGCATGTGTAAGATTAGCTTTATCTGCAATCTTAGAATTTTGTCAAGCAAGTTTTGAATATGGTGGCTCTAAAAATCAATAAATAATGAATTTTTTGCAGTTATTTATACAGACAAATGATTAATTTGATGTATGTTAACAGATATAACCCCTTTCTATGTGCAACTGTGTGTAGATGCTTTATTAAGGTTTTTTTCTGGCATAAAGCATCATAAACATAATACACAATAAGATATTGAAATGAATGACTGACTGTAAATGTGAACAATAATTCAACACTTTGTATTTCAGCTCATTGCTATCCTAAGATTTCAAAAAAGTAAGGGACAAAATGTAAAAGCACTAAAATAAAATACAAGCAGCTTTTTTTCATGCAGTCCTTCCTCATCTAATAAGTTTTGAATCAAATAATCAGTGTGTTGATACCAGCTCTTACGGACAGCACAATTTGCCCATTTTAGCAAAGCTGAAGTTCCCAGTGAAATTCAGCGGAGCTCACATACACCATGTTTGTGCATGTGTTTCCTTTCCATGTGCCTCTTAAAAGATTTTTATTGTCCAAACTAAGGTTCAGCTCCTTCTCTGTTCAGCCAACATTCAGATTTGTCATCAAGGAGCCATAACATTTAAGCAGCACCTGCTCTGTGAGAGAAAACACATTTGAAATGATATTAAACATTACAACTCAGCGACACTGACTGTGACACTAGATGCAGATGACAGGAAAGCAGAGGACAAGAAATGGAGGAGGGAATATAATTGGGAGGGAGAGAGGGATAGGGTAAATGGCTGTATGATTGATGTGAGTTTGACGCTGAACAAGAAAGGGAGAGAGGTAAGGGGGAGAGGGGAAGCAGAAAATGAGGTGGCAGGCACAAATTGATCCCCACCTTTTTTTTTATGCTGCCTTTGTTTCGCCTCATGGCCCCTCATCATCATCATCATCATTATTTCCCTCTCTTTTTTCTTTCTCTCTCTGTCACCAGCCCCTCTTCCCACCCCTCTCTGCCAATCAGATCTTAACATGACATTATGGCTCATTATACCTGGGCTGGATGAACAGTATGCTGCTGGTGGCCAGGCTTCTCAGGCACAATGTACCACACAAAACAGAAAGACAAATATGACATGTGCTCGAAATGTAATTGTTCTATTTCTTTTTCTCTATTTGTTGCATCTCATTTCTGTGGTGTTCAGACAGAACTGGATGAGACATGGCATTATGTAAACTGGGGAAAGAAAACAGTGACGGGAGAATGTAAAGAGAAAATCACAGCAAAAAAAAGGGAGTGAAAAAATCATAGGAGAGGGAAAGGTAGAAAGAGAGCCATGAACACTCAAGCAGCAGAAAAACATTGTGGTCAACTGCAGTGCGATGAGTCACCTGTAGGCAACACACACACACACACACAAGCACACACAAACACACACACACACAAGCACACACACCCACACACAAGCACACAAACACACAAACACACACATGCACAAACACAGAGTCATATTTATATGACTATATGTATGTGAATTATTTTCTCCATTAATAAAATAATCATTTTGTCTGCAAAGCATCAGAAAACAGTGAAAATGTCAACCACTTCCTAAAGCACGAGGTAACATCATCAAATGTTTTGTTTTGTTCAACTAAAAAAAATTCCAAAATATTCAGTTTGATATCATTAAACCTAGAAATACAGCAAAGACCAGGAAATACAGTAAACCCTAACATTTGAAAACCTTGAACCGAACGTTTGTAATTTTTTGAATAATCAGTTATCAAAATAGTTGGTGATTAAATTTTCCTTTGATCAGGTTATCCATTAATCAACTTATCGCTACAGCTCTAAAAATTATGAACAAAAGGACTTGAATACTATTAAAAGGGTCACATTTATCTTTACCGAACCTAATATCCCATTTTAACCCATGTAAAGGGTTTTATTAAAGGCATCAAAAACCAACTCAGTGCAACAAACAAATGCAGACATAATGGAAAACAGACAAAAAGTTTAAGAAAGAACCAAACAGACAGGAAAATTACATTTGATGTAAATCACATTAGCATCACTGTTACAGTTTTAGGAACAAGTAAAACCATCAGATAAATAAAAGCAAAAAAATTAATTCACATGGTTCTGCAGGATAAAAAACTGTATGAAATTGCTATCAAAATATGTATAATTCACCTTGCCATTACTTACTTTACTTTTTCGCCAACTAAGACAAATTATCTTGCCTATTTTTGTAAAAGCAAATTATTTGTGATTTTATATTTGTAAGCTTTAGCTTTGCAAAGTCAAGGAGAAACAATATTTTATGAGTAAAACCAAAGAGAAAAAAACAAACCTTGCTTGCACTGCACAGTGCGATCAACCTTTTGCTTTAATATTGAATGTGTATATTTCCTTGTCACAAAAATCTGCCTCAGCTTCTGACTTTTCTTTGCTTCAGTGGCAAAGGACTTTGTATCAAAGCTGTATGTTAAACCGGCCCATTAGTTACTGGCTGATAACACAAGGTTACTGTAAAACAAAAAACAAAGCATTTATGCTGCAGCCTGACAGAAAATCATATGACATTTTCAACAGTAGCCTCAGCTAATTTCAGAATCGTCAGGTCATTACTAGGTAGCAACATTATGTTTCTAAACACATGTCCTTGTGTGGAGGCAAACATTGGGCTTCTTTTTCCTTCTTTCTGCCTAAATCCTATAGTGAGGAATAAAAAGATGGGAAATAAGGAACAGATCTTGTCATCATTCATTCTGATTCTCTCTGCGTTTAACTCACACTCTCCTGCCCCCCCCCCACCGCCGCCCTCCCCCTCCCTCCCAGCTTCATCTTTTTTCAAGCCTCATCACTAACACACGGCTCCCCCCTCCCTCACTCCGCCCCACCACCTCACTCCCCTCCTGAATTTCCTCCTTCCACTTTCATGTCCCTGAACAAGAATGAGATTAATTCGGTCCATTTGTATTAGTGGTGGCTGGTTGTGCTGCTCCACGTTCGCTAACAGTAGCAAAAACACCTAAAATCCCTGTCTGGAGAGGGAGCTGCTCCTCGTCTGCCACCTCCCCACACAGTGTAACCTCGCTGGTGCGTTCTCACGCTCGAGCCTTTAGCCTCCCCTATGTGAGTATGCACACAGCTGTGCGCCTTTGCACACATTTAAACAAATTTCTGAGGTACTCTTACATTCATGCACATGTGCATCTTTTGAAGCCTTTGATTTTGGGAACATTTTGGTTAAGTGGTTTACGCAACTTTCAGGAGACCTGCAAACATTCAGGTGTGAAAGACCACAGAGTAGCTATTAGCTTTTTTTTTTTTTTTTTCACGGTGTTGCCATGGAAACAATGTCACTGAGAGGCATACTGATTATTAATATTTCAAAACCACTTACCGAGTTGGAAAGTTTATATTGTTGAGAAAGCAATGAGAGACGAGTTGAAACGGTCTCTGTCTAGGTCTCTTTGGTCGTCAGTATGACGTGGTCACCATCTTTTTTCTTTTTTTTTTGTATTCTGTGGTTCTGACCTTTAACTGTAGTCTTATCACATGTTTGGCCAAACTCTGTTCAAACACAATGTGTATCACATGGACAAACATCCACACTGGACCAAATCGTGCTGTGGGCGATTTTGTAAACGCTGAAAAGATCCATCAATCTCTCTCACATTAGTGTAAAACCAAATCAGCAGTGTCTAAAAGAGACATATTAGTGAAAAACCAGAGAAGCATCAACCTGCTGTATGTTGATCTTTAGTCCCCACTCCAATGCCATTGCATAGGAACAAAGAAAAAAAAAGTTTAAAGCAATCTGAATTATTCTTCTGTTTCTAAGAGCATTACAAGGTTTAATGATAAATCTGATTAGCCAGAGTTATGAAATTTCATGTAATCTGCATTGCAAGTGATTAAGAAGTCTGAGTGTCTTCATAAGCTAAAGAAGTTTCACTGAAACTTCTAAATATATATATTTTTTAATCCATATTTTTGACATAATTTTAGTCTGTTAAGTGATTTCTGATCTAAAAATGAATGATGTTTAAATTACAAAATAAGAGAATAAACCTAAACTCACACAAAACCAATTAACTGAGTAAATCTTCTTCACTGTAGATCTTCCATTTTCTATCATCATCAGCCTCTTCTCTCCTCTTCTTGTTAAATATGTTAATCTCTTCTGGCTGCAGTGGCACTCTACTGACTCTCCTATCTTTAATTTCTATTTATGTTGTTTGCCACATGCTTGATTCTAATGAAGAAAACTCCGATATAATATTCCAAAAACTTATAGGACCATCAAGGCTTGATGTGAAGTTTGATAGGAGCAGAGTGATGGCTGCCTCTCAGCAGCTAAATCTATCAAAGTTTATTTCAATTGTAGTATATGAATCATTAAGGGCTTTTAGCTTAATGCCCTTTATGATTGTTGGCTAAATATTAATCCTTTTTTTTTCATACAATTCAAACAATTACAATTTTAAAACATTTTTTTGTTTCAATTGCAACATTTGTGTAATTTATGTATTTATGTATTTTATTTTTTATTTTTTATACACAACGAGACTTAATACACCATGTTACTTACTCAAGTGTTTCAGCGCCTTCTGCAGCACCACAGGAGGCCAACAAGCTTTTGCTCTTGCAACATGCAATATGCTCTTTAAATGTTAAATTGTATAAATGTTGTGAAATATTCCCAATGTACTGCTGTAGATTTACAGCAAAGATCAGCCATGTCTTTAGTGATGAATTTGCCCTCCGGGCATTTTGATGGTGTTGATTTTTAAGATGTAGATGTACAAGTTATAAATCCTAAATTTAAGAATTAAAATGTTGTGTGCATGTCTGATGAAGTTCATGTGCCATTATGTGTGCAGTATGTGCTAAGCCATAGATGGATTAAATCCAACAATTCCTCTGTTTACAGTCAATTTCCAAAACGAGATACTGCACAAGTATTTTCAGCCACTTCATAATGTGTAAGGATCAATTTTAAGAGCTGGGAGACTTTCAAAGTGGCACGAGCTGCTGGTGTGTATTAGCCATGATGCACTGTGGGTGAGGCCAGGTCCCGCTCTCCTCCTGTGACTCTCATGTCAGATCGTGCATCTCCTGCTTCGCTCCCTCAGATGAGAAGGAATAAAAACTCCCGAGGGTGAAACTGAAAGTGAGAGTAGCAGGTTGCCTTCTCCCCAAGGTCAACCAGCTGCCACAGCTATGAGCCTCTTCTCTCTGAGTCAACAAAGCACAGAATCAGTTCCAAGCATTATTTTGTCATATGTATTGCAACCCCATGACCCCATCACAGGACAGATAAAGACGCACAGTCATACATAATAATCCTGTGAGCTTAATCGGAGGCTTTTGATTGAGTCATAGAAGATGTCCTCAAAGACCTGTATACTTCAGATATTTTCAAGTTGTTTTTTTTTTTCCTCCTCTTGTCTTTGCTGGTGTGAGCAGTCCCTGAAACATCCTTTGGTGCTGTCTGCTTGTGTTTACCCCTGTGGACGAAACCCGCAGCTTCATCAAGGGTGCGATGGAAAGGACAGTGTGTCATGAAGGACCGAGCAGCACGGTGCCGCATTGTTTCAGAGGCTGGATGAGTCACAGAAGACAAATCAGGGCTGGTGGCATTTGAGAAGGCTCGTCCATTGCATTAGGTGAGCACTGTAAAATCAGCGGTGGAATTATAATGTGTTCCCATGATGCCTGTTCTAGCAGGTCAGACAAGGAATTCATTAAGGCATAATCTAGCCTAACTACCTGAGAGACTCAACAGTTACATGCTCTGATTGTAATTTGTTGTGAAAGAAGAATATCTCTCCTCTGCGGTCTCTGTCAACCTTCCTCGTGAAAAAGATGAAGTTTAAATTCTCAAAACATATTTATAGCACCTAGTACATAATGTGAGGGCAGCATTGCTGTGACTATTTCAAGTCATTTCTATATGACTCACCAAAGAAATTCAAAAGCTCATACATCATCAGACGAGCAGACAGCAAATTCTTTTCTGCTTTAGTCATGGCTGGATTACTTTTCATCTCTACTGTCGTTTTTTGGTGAGATGAGTCCACGCTTCAATTATTTGGTCCTTCGACAAAGTCGAAAATCCACATGAGGACTTTGACGCTGTGTAGATTTAAAACCAGAAATGTGCTCAAAA
This sequence comes from Istiophorus platypterus, assembly GCA_016859345.1. NCBI lineage: Eukaryota > Metazoa > Chordata > Actinopteri > Istiophoriformes > Istiophoridae > Istiophorus > Istiophorus platypterus. The sequence goes on along the minus strand of CM029129.1, from coordinate 11,686,323 downwards.
ATATGTTCGACAATCCCCAGCTCCCAGCCCCACCCCCGACCCCTTCTCTCCCACCATCTCATTCATTCAGGTTTTACGAACATTTCAATACGATGCTCCTCGGTAGGGTTTAGCCTTCCCTGAGTGGCTGCCTTTGATTTTTCTTTTATTCTGCCTGTAGTGACAAAGGGAAAATTACAGAAGATGCCAACATACAACTTGGGGCAACTGATTTTTTCTTAATTTTTTTTTTTTTGCCTTATTTTGTTTTTGACGTTCAGCACACATGCCATACGTTCATCCTGTATGCGGCTTTATGAAGTGTATGCAGGTGACAGACTGCGAGCACGGTCCGTTTTCCTCCCCGTTCCCCTTTTTTCTCTCTGTTTCCACCTCTGTCTCTCTTTGTGTCTTGCCCTGACCACCCTCACACACACTGCCAATGTGAGATAGCCATGTCTGTGTGTCCAGTGCAGTGTGTCATGTGTGATAATCTCTGACGTATGCGTCACGTGCCAGCGGTTTTTAGGGTTCCACAAGAAGCTACTTATTACCGTTATCATTTTTAGGCATCATCATTATCAGCTGGAACAGACACGCTGGTCCCTCTGCGTCATTGTTCCTTCCAAAAACCCCTAAAGCTACCAACAATGTAACCAACAAAGGAGGGAAGAGAACATGTCAAAAATCACTCTGGCGCTCTTTTAGCTTCTCTCCCCATCCATCCTCTCATTCCTTTTTTTGCCTCTCTATAAAATGTTCACTTCTTTTGTCTCAGCCACTCTTTCTTGTTCCATCGAACTCTATCTTTCTGTGTGACATGGTCTGCCCTCATCCGCTCTCTGGCCGCCATTATCTAAACCACCCATCTTCTCATCTTTCTCTCAATTCCCGTCTCTCAGAGTCAGGAAAAATTTCACAAGCTACACACACAGATAAACGCACACCCCAACACACACACACACACACACACACACACACATTGACACTGTGCGTGCAAATACCCTCACCCCTCCCAAAACCTTCTTCCATGCACAAAGTCCCCCCCCCCAACCACCACCACCACCATCACCACCTTCTACTCTCTCCAAACCCCTACCCCCCACCCTAATCCTAATCACACCACCTCCACCGTCATCAGCCCTTATCTCACTCCACCAAATCTGCTGTGACTCAAAACAATTTCCTCTCATTTGCGATTTTACTGCCCGCCCCCGCCTCCTACACCTCCATCAACCCACCTACCCCCTCCACTAAACCCTCTCCACCTCCTCAATACCCCATCACTACCCATCCGACGCAAACCCCACCCAAGCGCACATGCACACAAACACAAGCACATATACAAATGCACTCACGTACACACTCTGAGCGGTCGCCATTAAGAATGGCGGCTCATCATGTGTAAGCGGTGACTTGCCACTGTCATCCAGTGGAGCCCAAGAAGAACTGCAGTGTGACGTCACGGCGGACGCCAGCCCTGCTGGTTGGTTGAACATATTTACGTGTGTGTGTGTGATTCTGTGCGTGTGGTTGGGATGGGGGAGCCGGAGGAAGACAATTTGGTGGGTGGGTGGACCCGGTGGGCCTTGCTGCATCACTGAACCAGGAAAATGAATGAGAGCCTACACTAGGTGTCACCCCCTTTCTCTCCCGTTGGCCTTAGCTAAATTTCCTCTCTCCTTTCTGTTCTTCTCTTCTCGTTCTGACCCGAGGCAAAGAAAAAAGGAGAAACTGCAAAAATCCAAATGAGTGGTCGATAACTCCGTTCGTACGTTGCAGGGTTGCTCGACTGCGTACAGTGACTTGATTCGGCTGAAGGAAAAAAACAAAAAAATGTGTATACCATTTGACTGAATGATTAGAAATCCATTCAAAGTTCAGCGAAGCAGCCCGATACGCCAGCAATTTTGAGCGTTTGAATTTCAACAAGAGCAAAACAGCGCCCCCCGATGGGAAATTCTCATGGCCACAACCAGAGGGAGGAACATCTCACTTAGAGGTGTTGCTATGGGAGGGAGACTGTAACATCCTACATGATGAGGTGACAGGATACAAGCATTTGTGTTGTTGTAGACTGACAGACTCAGTGAGGGCAAAATGCGTACATGAGCCTGCGTGACTAGGAGAAAATATAATTTCAGCATCTTCCATATCTCGGCAGTCATGAAATTGTTCGTTATATTTCATCAGAAGTGTTTTCTTTTTTAGCAGTTAGTGTGTAGATTAGTTTGAACTGGTGATGGGAGGTTCAAATTTCACCTTTGGCAATTTGTGGTCCCTTTAAATAAAATCAAAACCGATATGATGCAGGATTTGGGAGCTTGCTAGCCCGTGAGTCAGCCACGGCAACCTTTGGCAGCGTTTGGCGTACTAGCTTGAAGCCTCAGTATGAGATGAGTAGTGGACCAGAGCGTGTTCGTGTATTGATTGACAGCTATGAGCTCCCACCCCTGACTTTGGCCTCCTCTGATTGGTTACTAGGCAGACGCGCACAAGAAAACTTTATAAGGGAATATCTCTGCACTGCTGCCTGACTGTTCGATGAGTATGAGTCATAGAAGCCCATGACAGCACCTCTCCACATGCTTTACAGAATATTTCAAGTAAAAAGCATTATTCAAAAATAACATAATGTAGCCCTAACCATGTTCCATCTTCCATCGTTCAGTATTTACATCCTTGGCCATTTGTGAAATGTCAACATCGAATTCATAATGTTCACATATTAAAGGTACAACAACACTTGCCATCAAAAATGTTTAATTCCTCCTTCATTTCTTCAGTTAAAGCTGCCCTGATCACTATTTCCTTGTGAACAATGGGTCAGATGACTATGTGTCATGTAATTGTGGTTACTAGTGGTGACAAACCCTCCTCCACGTTTTTATTCAGCCTTTTAGCAGCTTATATTTTTTGTTTTTATGGCCCATTGGGAAGGAATTTTTCTTTCTTTCTTTAGATCTTTAGGTAGTGTAAGGCAGTGTTTCAACAGGTTACTTACAAGTAAACCCTGAAAGCTGAAAGCTTATTGTCTGTCTCAAAGACAGCTGTGAATACACTGATAGAGTCTAGGGACCCAGTCCCAAATGGAAAAAAGATGGATATGATGGACAAAACCTCCATTCAAGTGACTGAACTTTCATAATACTGGTTTCCCTTCAGGTCACAAGATACTGTCTTCCCTTGAGAAGGACATGGACATTGCATGAAATATGCAACACCACTTGGATTAACGTGGTTTATCCCAATGGAATCTTCAAACACGTATGGATGGATGCTGAGGTCCCATGAAGAATAGGACATGAAGCAAGTCTTGTAGGAGTTTTGTTTTACAGTGTTAACTTGTATCGCTCATTGCTCTTCTCCACGGCAGAGCTTCAATAAATGCTTTTACCAAAGACACTCGGGTCTCGTCACTTTTCTCCCATCTCAAGTTAACAGGCTCACAATTCACAAATTGGCATCACAAACAGGATCCCAAGAGAACCATGACTGATAAGTGCAAAGTTTCCTTTATTTTCCCTTTTCATGTCTGTGTTTCATGAGATGATAAAGAAACTGTGTATATTCTCTGCAGTTTGGTTATGAACACTTAATATAAAACCAAATTGGCTACATTTTTAAGATACAAATAGAAAAAGGAAAAAAATCTGCTGAGAGTGATAAAAAGTAAAAAAAAAATAGATTTGGTCATAGATACAGGTAGACATACACTCGCAGACACACACTCCCGCACACTCACACACATACCTACATGAAAGTTAAAAAATATGTTCAATGTACTCTTATAACAGGACAGTGTTGGTAAATCAGCTGGCAGACTGTTTCATACTTAAGGGGCATAAACTCTAAATGCGCTGTTGCCTGATTTGGAATGAACTCTTGGAACTTGGAGATTGAAGATGTCCTGGGACCTAAGGGATCTGCCTGGGTGTTAAAATGAGAGGATATCAGATATATAGCCAGGGCCCAGGCCATATAGTGCTTTATAGACAAGAAGCAAAATGGAACTTTAAACAGTGGGAAACTCTTAGAAGTGTCTTGGAGAACACACTCTGAGACTTTAAAAAAAGCTTTTCTTATTCCCTACATCTACAGTAATAAACAATCGCCATCACAAATTTAAATTCCCTTCAATGTCATGTTGAGGTCAAGGCGAAACAGGATGATGATCATACAGTATTTTTAACTATTAAGCATGCACATTCATACTCTTATTAAAAACATTCATTCCTTTCAACTTTTGTGAACAAGTGAAGATCTGTGACACCACAGGGCAGAAAAACACAGCCAGCTTTATTTTGGCACCATTTACACTGCTCAGCTTATTGGTGGGTTGGGGATGGAGAGACCTGACTTGCAGCAATGTCCCAGTGTACTGCATCGGCCAACTCTCACAGACAGAGAGCAAGGTCCGCAGACATTGCCTCGGTTATTGATTATTACCCAGGCTGTCAGTTATTGATTGCTCCCAGGCTTCTGGTCCGTGTCTGAAGGGAATTGTACTGTACGAACATCGTTCAGTTAAGGACTTAGATCTGTTTTCTTCCAAATATCATTTCAGTATGGAAGCTTTAGCAACAAAAAATGAATTTAAGGGAACAAATGGACAGTCCATGACAGACGAATCACCTACTCTGGCTGCTCGCAGTGTTGATTCATGCTGTCGATCTTGCCCGAAAAGTATCAAGTTCTGGATACCTGCGGACTACAAAAATGAAACAGTTCAGATTTTAAAACTGGCAGGACCTGTGGTAAGATCATGTTTAGGTGCAACAGTTGACACGGGTGTAATTTACTCCACCAGACTTAGAATTTTCAAATTATTGGTAGAACGTCCACAGCAAAATTTTGAATGATTGAGGGTGAATCATATTAGATGAAGAAACATCTATCTATCTAGAGTAGTTTGCAATGTATGTCTCTTATTACCATAATAAAAGTGAATATTTCTGTTTTGATTTTTATTTGAAAAGCTGAGGCTTGTGTTATACGAGTATTTCTTTTCAATTTCCCAGTTGTTTTAATGTAACAGTAATAACTCTAAACCAATGGGACTAAGTAGAAAAATAATTGATATAAAATTGTGGCAATGATATGTAACAATAATAAATGCCCTAGAGGTGTTATTAGTTCAAGTATCAGACTAGTAATCCCTTAATCCTCTAAAAGTTCTGTCATCTTCTCAAATTCATAGACTTGTGTATGAATAATTCTAGCAAATGTTCATTAAAGGATATTCTTAATATTCCACAGATATAAGGAGCATTTGCAAGTGTCTCCTCAAAAGAAAATCATAATTTTGCAAGGAGAAAAATAGTTTAGCAATTTGGAGAGCCAAACCTTGACATCTACTCATTGCACAAAACTAGAGCTTAATAGATGAGGACATTTAGTTTCCTTTTGTGCAAACCTTTTGATGCCAAAGGCTGACAAAAATGTACATCAGCAATCAAATAAAGAGTCTAGAGACACAAAGGAGCTGCATCAAAACCAAAGCATAACACATGTCAGCTGCCAGGGCAAATTTTTCTTAGCTCAAGGCCTTTTAAAACTGTTTTTTTTTTTTTTTAAATAACAACTTGCTCAGCAAATGCGTGTGATTCATTTGGTGTGTACCATTTGGTTAATGTTTGTTGATGTTCATTTGTGTTTTTATAGTAATGAAAAGCATGCAGCCTGATTTTGTTTTTCAGTTCATTTCACAGTTGATGAGCTTCCTGATCGGCTTCGTCAGCATGGTATTCTGCGGTCACCTGGGGAAAACGGAGCTGGTAGGGGTGGCACTAGCAATAGCGGTGAGCGATCTCGCTATAGTTTTGTTTCTGCTTTTATTAGCATTCTGCTCTCGAGGATCACGGCTCATTCTCTTTGATAGCACTGCTTTCCAATTGAACCATTTATCTTATCCAGACATTTAGCTGTCTGAGTCTCTATCCGTTTTTTTTTCTTTCTGCACTGTTGTTTAATAATATCTAATATCAATATAGGTAATAAATGTCACAGGCATTTCCATTGGCTGTGGTTTGGCATCAGCATGTGATACTCTCATATCTCAGGTATTTTATTCATCTTATTATTTACACACACACACACACACACACACACACAAACACATATATTTATATATAGTATATATATAGCATATAACCAGGTCAGTCTGCATGATCTTCGAGAGGGTCCTCTTCATGACCAAGGATCATTTTATTTTCCTGTTTTTCTGACCCCTTACTTACAGACATATGGGAGTGGTAATCTAAAGCATGTAGGGCTGATACTTCAACGGGGAGTTTTGATCCTGCTCTTAGCCTGTTTCCCCTGCTGGGCCATCCTAATTAACACTCAGCCCATTTTGCTGGCTGTAAGGCAGAATGCAGAGGTCGCCAGGTGAGACCTTTTCACTTCCAAATCATGCATTACGGCCATATGATAACACGCACTGACACATGCTCTTTATACACCTATTACCCATGAATCAAGTTAGTCAGTATGTTTTTTGCACTTATCTATAATTATCCCTTTTTTCTGTCTGCTATAAAGACTCTCTCAGCTGTATGTGAAGATCTTTATGCCTGCTCTGCCAGTGAGTTCAGCTTCCTCCAGGTTTTTACAAAATGTTTTTTTGTATCTGCATCCCTATACGCTGTATTGAATGGTTGTTGTGTGTCACTATCTATCCATTTAACGCCAATCATTCCCTTGTGTTGGCTTCTATAGGCTGCTTTCATGTATGAGCTGCAGGGGAGGTATCTTCAGAATCAGGTGCATTTATTGAGCATGAGACCCTTTTTGTGAAACCAAACAATTGTTGGAAACGAAATCATTTTTTTTGTGTGTGTTAGAGAGGAACATGTGCTGTGAGAGAGGAACAAACAGACAGCAGGTGCACCAATGTGTTTTTTTAAACTGCTTGCTTTGGTTCACAGGGCATCATGTGGCCACGATTGATATCCGGAGCCATGGGGAATATTTTGAATGCAATAATAAACTACACTTTCCTTAATGTTCTAGACCTTGGCGTTGCGTGAGTATATATCCATAATAGTGTACTCTTTAACTGAGTCATAATCTTCAATATTTTAAACTAATCAGCATCTATCAGAGTTAGGCTATAGCATGCTTTTAAAGATGGATTATAATGCCGGTTATCAATCTTAATAGTCAACTGGAAGAATTACCTGAGGACTTCTTTGGATAAGTGACTGGCAATGAATATAGGCTTTGTTTTCCTTCTTTTTTTGTTGTTGGTTAATCCTCTTGACACCACTACAGTGGATCTGCAGCTGCTAATGCCATCTCACAGTATTTCTTGGCTGCATTCTTGTTTGTGTGCATCTGTGCCAAGGGCCTGCACAAAGCCACATGGGACGGTAAGTTTAGTTTATTAAACTTTTGTAGGGATAACAATTTATTTGACCATTACTTCCTAAGGATTTCTTGAGAAGAGTGATAACTTGGTGCTAGTTATCGGGACAGTAGGGACAAAGGTATTTTAGTTAGCCTAGTCAGAGGGATTTCCTTGAAATAACTGCTTCATTTAAATAAAAATGCTCCATTAAAGTAAATATACACTTAGATACCAGTTTATTAGGTACACATAGCTAAAACTAATGCAGTCTACTACAATAGTCCTGCCATAAATCCTGCATTCATTAAGGTTATAATGAAGAAAGTGGTTCAGAGAGGTGTTGAAAATAGGTGTTGAAAATAGTCAATGGGCCATTGACTATTTTGTGTGTGATACTGTTTTCCATTATTTTTCCCTCCCTATTAATAACAATGAAGGTAGTCTAAACAACAGAAATAGCTATTTGTATAATGCAGTACAGCTTTAACCTCATGAATGCAGGCTTTGTTGCATTATTAGACTTCAGAGTTAATTTCTATCTTTCACATTTTTTACACTCCATATATGTTAAATCATACAACTGTGTGAAGATAAATTTCACACCTCAAGATGTTCAGCTTTCATGCTCAGCTGCACTTACAAAAAGACTCCTTGATCTCGTTTAGCGCTTAATTGGAATTAACTGGACCTGTGCAAAATAACTCAGAATTACAGAAATACAGTGCCCACCCATTTGACATAATTTAACCTTGATGCTAATAAAGCATTTTCTGTCCTCTCGCTCTTTGAATTTGCAGTATAGAATTTATGTATGGGTATAAATACATTTGACTGAATCCGTTGTACCTCCCATAATCTCCTAGGCTGGTCAGCAGACTGTCTGCAGGAGTGGGGTTCCTTCATCCGCCTGGCCATCCCCAGCATGCTGATGTACTGTCTGGAGTGTTGGCTGTATGAGATTGCGGGTTTACTATCAGGCATCATCAGTGAGGTTGAGTTAGGAGCTCAGTCTATAATTTATGAACTGGCTGCTATCACTTATGTGGTAATTCCTTTACATTACTTTTTCTCTTGTAGTTGGGGTTTCTCTCTCCCTCTAAATAACTTTGCCCTTTTTCTAGTATGTTTTGGATGGAACACAATGTATGTTAAAGCAAGATTTGTCTGGCTTTGACCTTTAGGACTACACCCAAGAACCTTGGTGATCTACTATATTTAGCTGTGTTGACAGTTTTCATTTACTTCAACGTGTCCCACAGTTTCCGCTGAGTTTCTCTGTCGCTGCCAGTGTTCGGGTTGGAAATGCTCTTGGTGCTGGAAACACAGAGCAAGCCAAACTGTCCAGCAAGGTCTCCCTCATCAGTGCATGTACGAATCAGATATGTAGCCCGACAAATCTGCACCATAGTGTACTAACGCAGGAGGCAATGGCTGCTGTGATGAATTGCTAGGGAGGAAAGCACCTTGGATCTGTTTCTGTCTTTGATCTGATTTACAAACCTTTTTCAAAGTTACCAGGCATGTTTGTCTAATAAATTGTGCCAACAAAAATCACTGAATTGGATCACTTGCTAATTCAAAATTTTCTATCAAATGCTTTCCTATATTCCCCCTCATTTTGAATAACATGCTGTTTTTCTAATGCCCAATCCAGTGATCGTCTCATGTTTCATTGGAGCCTGTCTTGGCGTGTCTAAGGATGTGATCGGTTACACTTTCACTACAGAGAAGTATGTGCAGATTTTGACGCTTGTGTAACATCGGTAGGTTTATGTATTCTTAGGAAAACAAAAATTAACAGGCTCATATAATGTCAGTATGTAATTCATCATGTATTAACCAGCAAAGTAAGTTTCAATTTATGTATTTTTGCACTGTCACTACCTCAGACATGGTAGGTCCAGTTATTACATTCATTGCACTTCCCTCTCTTGTTAGCAATTTATTTTCAGAACCATATTTTTATTTTGCTTTTAGAGACATTATTGAAAGGGTGGCTGATGTCATGAAGATGTATTGTTTCATCCATGTTGCCGAGGCCTTTGCGGTGAGAACCTTTGCTGTACAAGTCACTTTATCACACTGTTGAGCAAAATAAACCTGACTTTTTGGCACCGATCTTAGATATCTCTTTGTTTTACCTCCACAGGCTGTGACAGGAGGTATTGTCAGGGGGACAGGGAAGCAAATGATTGGTGCCATATGTAACTTGGTGAGTTTCTACTTCATTGGGTTCCCAGTTGGAGTGTCTTTGATGTTCCCTGTCAAAATGGGCGTAGTAGGTGAGGATTGAGAAGATATTTATAGAGTAAGCAACACTCTAGTTGTATTTCCAGTCAAATTAATAAACTGCCCTCTTTCTGTCTCTGTTGTAGGGCTGTGGTCAGGGCTTTTAATTTCTGTTTTGATACAGTCCATGTTCTTTATAATTTTCCTATGGAAACTAAACTGGAAGAAAGCCACTGAGAGGGTAAGGAACTGGAAGAAACTGAACCAGTTCAATGAATACCTTGATACTGCTGTTTCAGACAATACCTACTGTTGTGGCCGGTTTTCTGCTGTTTTTTTTAAATACCCAAAAAATGGATTTAGTTGTTTTAAATACTCTCAACAGGCACTGGCTAGAGCAGGAGTCCTCAATACTGAGAGGAACACGATCTCTGGCATAGAAAATAAGGGTAAACACGAAGCCAATTACAGCTACATATGGACAATTTTCCTGGAACTATTGCACAACTAATGTTAAGCATGTGTTAAATATGTCTCACAGCCCTGGATTCTGGTGAGAAACAGACCCACATACAGACATGTGGATCCAGTTCTTTGAGCCCAGTAGAGAGGAGGCTGGAAGCATTCAGTGAAGGTCAGCAGACTTTGCGTTACGTGGCTCTGTCAGTCAGGCAGCTGGTGGTACGACGTGGCCTCGCTGTTCTGTTCATGTTCATCATCCTCACTGCTGGAGTCCTCATCAGTGAGCTGTTCATCAGACTGCTCCAATTAGATGATTGACCACTATTAGACCAGATACGTGCAGCGTAAAACAAAGCTCTGCCTTGGAGAGTATAGATCTTTGTATTTAACAGTAATGCATTTCAGGGGAAGAAATACAAAGTGGGAAGAAATGCAGTGCCACAAGCTACGGTCAACAGCATGATTATACCAGAATATCTCGCTAAATTTTGGGTGTCACAAGATTAACAGTTAACAATATTCCCACCTAAAGCAAATTTGAATGAAAAAAAATGTCCATTTCATATCTGTGCTTTTACCATTTTTTTAAATTTCAGATCATTTTTTTACAATAGAAATAAATGATAACTTAATTACAATGGTAAATGTTACACAAGTAAAAACATTCTGTTGCATTAAATAAATGGAGTTATTCCTCATTATTGTAAACTTGAAATATTTGAAAAGTCTATGTGGTGAATTTGTTCAGCTCCCTTTCGATTATTCCTTTATCTCCTGTTATTAGTTCAGACAGATGGGATTGTCTTTAAACTTATATTTCCTTTCCTTTTATTTAACAGTTCAAACCCATTCACTTTTGCAGATGTTACATTAGTCATATTGTGGAAGATCATAGAAGAAACAGGACTGAAATAGGGCAGCCAATGACAAGCCGAACTGGAAAAATATTGTATAGGCATGTGTCTTTTATATAGAGACATGCTGCGTAAGAAGGGCTCCAGTCAAGCCACTGGCAAAATATATGGTCTCATCCTGTAGTATATAGTCTGAGTAGATACCACAATTAGAAATAGGATGATTAAATTCTATATTTAGGCTACAGTGCATCTGTGGATGTGTGCTCTCATCATCAAAGACAGAAAAGCTGCTCTTTTTCTTCTGGTTTATTTCTCTTTCCTCTGATCTGCGTCGCCAAATTTGATGATAATGAAAGGTCTGCATGCTCCTATACGATATGCTGGCAGGATGAAGACATGTCAAACTGAACAAATCAACCACCTGTTAACTCTGTGTAGGGGCAGATGATTAGCTAGCCAAGGCTACAGAGTTATAGCCTGCTCATAAATGCAGAATTCCTCTGTTAGCAGCAAATGATTAACACATGGATTGTGTTTCTCCACAGACTCTTTAAAGCAATGTCTTAAAATTTTGATAAATATGCATATTTGCTCTCTGGCAGATAGATAGATGGACGGATCTGAAGGAACACAAAGAAACAGCTCGTCTGGCTCTTCCAAAGGTTTAAAAAAATACACCTACCGACACAAGTTGTATCTTCTCATCTAACTCTACACCAGAAAGCAAATCTGTATTTCCCAAAATGTTGAACTGTTACTTTAAATCCATTCCGTTTTATGCTTCTATAGAAAATAATACTGTTACTTACATGAGTTTTTATATAAGCTGAGAGGGAAATATTTTTTGCCAGTCATAAATTAATTTAGGAGACGGTCAGGCTCTCCTGAGGGGATTTGTTTCTTGCAAGGTACAGACTAAAGACTGCATATTCTAGTTTCAATTCAGTGGGGGCTCACTTCAAAAGAGTTTTCAACATAGAGGTGTCCACAAAAGTCTCTATTCTGTCCTGTACGAAGCCAGTGCACCAGCAAGCCACGGTACTGCCGAACTGACACCAGCACTCGATTGCATCAGACTGATGTCTGCAACAGTCACATAAAAAACTTGCGTGTTAATTTATCGTTATTTAAAATGCAAATTGGGCTCGATTCATACATGGTTACATCGTTGTCTGAGCTTCAGTCTTGTTCATCAGTGGAGATATTGCCACAGGCTCCTCACAGAGAGTGTAATCTTGGCCCGCTCACCTCCAGACACTGCAATCAGTAACATGCTGTGGTATCATTAACAAGCGACTGTGTAAAGATTTGCTGTCAGTGTCATTCGACTAGAACTTGCGATACAGCAGCTTAAGGAATTTCATGTCTTGGTTGAGTTGCCATCGAATACACTGACATACCTTAAATTATGGCTTCAGTTATTAATATTGCATTTGTAGACTGAATTGTGGAGGTGGGAGTTATAATGGATAATACTGAGCAGTGACAGTACTGATCTGTGACAGAGTTGCTCTCATTAGTGCAGAACTTAGTTACCGCGATGTGCCTAAATCCATCATCCAGAAATGCCCTTTTTTGGGGCTTAACTGTATGTGCCAATATACACACTACTACTATTAATGTGTAACAGAAATCGGTGATTGCCTCTCCTCCTAGATGAAAACAAAAATATCAATATTCAGCACTGATTGCCTTCAACCAATCACTGAGTGATTTGATATAAATTACTGAGTTCAGGCATGGATGGCGCCATTTAACATCAAGCGCCATACTGAAGGACAGAAGTGGTGTATGTCCGTAAACAGTGGCTCAATCTTTCTTTTTTTTTATTATCAGAAATTAGTTATTAAGGAGGGCATCACTTAACGTTTAATCTTTTGTGTTCTTAAATTAACTAAAGCACCAATGGTAACTCCATGAGTAGGCCACCTTTCCCATCTCATTGTACCACTCTTTCTTTAAACAAAAGTAGTTTCTGAGTGCCTACGCCTAAAAAATAAAAAGTCTATATATAAATAATATATAAACAACTGCAGAATAGTATGATTTCTGTGGGCCCCAAATTTAGTTAAAACAATGGTCAATTCTGTGGAACTTTGATTCACGGATATCTGTAAATCTCAGAGATGCTTATTTAAAGGGGTGTGATTTAAATCTAGTTTTTTAATTTCTTTTTATTTCTATTTCTTTCTGTTTTTTCTTTGATTAGACTTACATGAAAGTAGTTACATTTCAGCAGTTTACGCTAATGGATCTACATGCTACCAGGTTCAGCAGTGGCATTTTCTGCCCAATCGTTGTAGCAGCTGTTGGATGCTAATGTCACGGCTGAACCTCAAAAATCGGTGGTTTAATTTTTTTTTAATATCTACCAACATATTTACAAGACCCTAAAAAACAAGAGTTCAGACTAATTAATGCAAAGATCTTGAGGGAAATATGTGTTTTGGTTTTGGGGTCCATAATACCTGATCCCTGTGGTTACTTTTATTGTCACACAATTTTTAAGTCATTCTGTTAATAAGCATCCTATCACATTACATTACATTATTGGCCCTAGATATACAGTAGAAAAATAATTAGCCAATTGTTTATTAATCACCTCTGTCCTGAAGATATAAGGACAATGATAAAGTGTATTACGCATTTACATGTATGCATGTAAATTTTAAAATCATATATTTACAGTTAATCTTGTGTTTAAAGTTAAAACATGAGAAAATGATTTAAGGTCAGTAAGAAAGATATATGTCAGTGCAATATGTAAATCAAAATCAAAAATCAGATAAGGTTCAAAAATCAAAAGCTATCAGTGAGAAAACATCTGTTCCTTGATGGCCACACGGTCTCTCAGTGAGGGATCTGTAATATGCTATCTTTTCACTGTCGAGCATCTCAGGCTGGGCAGGTTAAAACATGATCTCTGTAACAAGACATTTGTTCACGCCAGCCTCAGTCTCTTTTGATATTGCTTCTGTTTTCTGTGGATTTGCTCAGCGGTGCATCACTGAGACATCTTTTTCTCTATGCAAGATAGAGGCAGTAGCTCACGTAAGGCTGTAGTTCTACAAAATAACAACCAAGGTTTATTAGAAGACGTGCTATGAACTATGAAGGAATTCAACACTTTTCTCTCAAGGAATCAATCGTCCATTTGTGAGAACTGTGTCCAGCCACTGGGTGTCTACATTCAGAGGTCAAAGAGAGGTCAGAGGTTTTGGGGTCAGGTCCAGAGGAGCCAATGGTGTAGGAGTGGAGGCATTAGCCCAGTTCAGGGTAAAGTTAGCCCGGCTCTCGGCAGAGGGCTCTGGCGCAGGGAAAGTAATGTGCATAGCAACACCTATGGCCAAAATAAGAACTGAAACCAAGAAGGTTAGTCCCCGACGCAAGATCAGCTGAGTGACCGAAAGAAGTGCTTGAGGTTTGGTGTTTGAAGTATTCTTGCTCTGCTCAGCGTCCCCCTCTGTGCCCCCTGCATCAGTGTTGTTGCCCTCAGCCTCGTGTCCTGCTTTCATCTCCGGATCCTGGATGTTGACTGGACTGTAGCCATCTGTTTTAAGAACATCTACACTGTCCAACTTGGCCTTCAGGGGGAAAAGATGCTGCTGTTAATCAGTGTGTGAGTAGCTCAAGTATGATAAAACAAAAGCAAACAAAAAAGTGAGAACAGGGAGTCTGTTTAACTCCACAGCACACACTATATATATGGAGTTAAACTTACTGTGTTCGGGCAGTCAGAGATGTCAGGCACCGTCACTTCATTCAGAACTATACTAGCCCGATGTTTTGCTATCATTACCGCTTTCTTTCCAGCCCGCAGTTGAGCCTGTAAACACATTAAACACATAAAAATAATAGGTGTATTTCTATCCATTTAAAAAAACCTGGATGAGATATCAGATTTATTAACCCCAACCTCCACTACCCCTTGAAAATCTTTATTAAGACTTGTTAATTTGAGGCATGTTTGAGTGGGCATGTGAGTATGGAATACTATAACATTTTTTTGGTGAATGAGCTGAAGGAGATAATTAGGAAAGGTTTGCAAAACAAAAGAACCATAACCAAACAAAAATTGGTTATAAATTTTGACTAAATCCAGTTGGTACAGGGGATGCGCTGCAAGGGATGCCAGAATTTACCAACAGTCCCATTACCTTTCTGCCCTCGGTCCTTTTTGGAAAATTTTAAATACCTGGGTTTTAAAGGAAGATATGAGGTTCCTACCTTTTGCGTGACTTTCTTCCAGTTGAGTTTGAAGATTAGAACAAGAACGAAACCCGTCTCAAGGGAAACACATATTAAGAGACCCAGCCACAAGCCTGGCAGGAGAGACAAACACACACACATTAAACAAAGATATACAGTCTACTCACTACATGCATACTAGTAAAAAATTGGATAACAAGAAAAAGTAACTATATACTTGACATTATGTTTAAAAAAAAAAAAAGTAAAACAAAATATAGCCACACTAGCAACTGAGGCTGAACATCATCACTGAGCTACATGCTAACATCAGCATGCTCACAATGAGATTACTAACATGCTGATGGTTCGCAGCTAATATTTACCATGTTCACCATCTTAGTTTAGTTTAAGTTGTTTGCATGCTAACGTGTTGTGAATTACCAATGAACACAAAGTGCAGCTGTGGCTGATGGGAATATCATTAGTTTTGTGACCATATAAGTGTAAGTATTGGAGAAATTAAAATTTTGACTCATTGATGATTAATTATTACTATACATCCTAAAGGGAACATAAAAGTCTGTACCAAATCTTATGGTCATCCTTTTAATAGTGACTGAGATTTTTCAGTATGGACTAAAGTGGTGGACCGACCAACCAACACTGCCATTACTAAAGCAATGACTCTAAAATGGCATATAAGAGCATAAACTTTGCCAGAGAAAAATTACTATTTATTATCATCAAGCATTTCATATTATTATTAGACTGTGAACTACTTTGGAAGTCTTTAATTCGACTATCAATATATAGATATATAGAAACTGGAATAATACAATCCACCCAAAAAAAGAGTCACGTAAAAGCAATTTCCAAAGAGCTACACAATCGGCTTCCTTGTCGGCTTCCTTGTGTGTGTGTGTGTGAGTGTGAGTTTGCATGCACATTTATCAATACATGCACACTTTAAGTGGACAGCAAAGAGCTCTAGTCTGGCAGGGGGTAAATGGCAGGCGGCAGGGAAGGAAATTAAGGAATGGCTGGAGCAGCAGGACCCATTGGTTCTGTAAGCTTAACTAATGAAGCCAAATTTAAATATAGACACATTTCCACACTTGCAACTTCTGCTGACATACCTCAGAGCTGCTGCTCATTGAAAGACACAAGAAATATTTATGACAAAGGAGTTTGTGTTACGAGCAAATGGACACAACTCAGTGATCACTGACAGCTGCTGAATTTGGGAACAAATTATGTTAGTGTGAAATGTTCTGGACCATACATTTGGTGTATCACTCTTTTACAATGACAAAAGGGGCTTATGAAAAAGTTGGTCAAATGAAAATAGATATTTTTAAGGTGTGATTAGTAAATACTAAGCTTATTAAGTAATGCTCAAAAGGAGCTGCACAAAATCTGATGAATTTCCTCAAGTGACATCACTTGAGTCAGTATTAGTTGGGGCCAAAAGCCTACTTTGTGCTTTTGTGGTGAACCTATGGTGTGCCTATGGCGTAGCCATGGACCCTTTGCCGTAGCCTGACGTGCACCTCCCAAAAAATACGGCTTCTCCTTCTTTGCTGCCATCGTACAGACCATCTCCTCCAACACCTTCTCGTTTGTGCGTTGTAGGAATTTCAGGAAAACTGACGGCTGTTCAACATCTATCAGCTCCAAATCCATCAAGATCCGCTCAGCTTTAGCCGCCATTGTTTCAAAATGCGACAACTAGCGGTTTGGGATTGTAAATGCAGAGTGACACCAACGCAGACGTACAAATGCTCATGACATACGCCACTTATGGTAGCTACTCCATAGGTACACCATAGGTTCAACGCAGAAGCATAAATTGGCCATAAAGACTACCTGTTTAAAAGCTAAAATAATCTGGAGGTGTAGTAAGTAATCTTACCAAACCTCCGTAGCCCACTACTCATCTCTGCTTTAAAACATCAACCTGAGGCTACATTAGCCACTACCAGCATAACACATCCAAATCTCCATCCTAATTGCCGGTAGTCTGGTAGCACTGTGGATAAAGTAGGCAGCAGGAAGAAGAATGTGTGGAATACAAACAACAATAACCCGGGTTCTGTGGCACCAGTTTGATACTTTTCTTTTAACCCCCCCCCCGATCATTAGTCACTGGATTGCAATGCTAAATCAACAGAGTTCTCTTTTAAATCAAGTTCATTCTTAATAGATTAATTTTAATTAGAAAACATAAACAACATCTTAAAATAAGCAAGCTTTTTTTATGCACAGTAAAATTAGAAAATTAACATTGAGGGATGGGATAAGTGCAATGCAAAAATTCCCAGCCAGCAACGAACCAGACATATTGATTACAAAGTATGTGTCTTAACCATGTGATAAACATGTAAGAGAGCGAGTTAAAACACTACAAGCGTATTTTGAAAATGTATGGTTGCCTGGAAGATCATATTTTTGTGAAGCTCAATTTAGTCATCTTGTTTTCATGAAATCAAAATACCAGTTTTGGTCAAAGAAAACATAAGATGAGATGCACGATCATGACTTTAGGCTGTACTGCATGTAAGCAAAACCATGTAGTTAGACAAGTTCATAAGAACATCACTTTAGACATATTTGGCTTTAAAAGTAGCATAGTGATAGTTGTACACTAAAAAGTTCCTGCATAATGTTTCATTAAAATCCATGATTTAAAAAAATATCCCATTGCAAATAATTGTATTTATTTCAGTTTGCTGAGGTTGTAAAAAGGTCTTGATTGATATTAAAGTATTACCTAGTATTCTGAGTTGGGCAGCAAACATCAGAGCTATTCCCACCGGCAGACCGATACAGTAGTAAGACACCAGGTTGGACAAGGCAGCAACTTTCTGCATCCCAGATCCTACAAGAATCCCTGAGCAGACGCACTGAAAACACACACAGATTGGCACAAAGAAAAAAGACAATTATTAAACAAAACAAGCAAAGGTCTCCATGTGTACCATTAAACACGAGGGCACAGTGTAAAATGAGACAAGATCATCTGTACTGTTACATAATAGCATACCAGAAGGGCATCAAAGAATTGTAGAAATGTGTAGACGCTGAGGTTCTCTGAGACAATCTCCACAATGTTGCTGCAGACAGGAGGAGAGGATCATCAGAAACACAGTTACCTTTACATGGCACAGGAATGAAAGTGTGTTGGTGTGAGACTCACTCATCAGAGGTAAATATGTAGCCAATGACGGACTTACAGCCAGCAATGGCAAAACCCTGGAACACAGCAAGCACTCCTAGAGCAAAGACATTACATGATGGATAGGATCTGGCCTCCAGATTCATTCAAATATTAAACTGAATTTGAAAATAAAGTTCCATTTTTCTGCATTGTATTTATGTATTTTGTATCTGCTTATACAATTAACTTATAATCTGAGCTCTTTAACTAAATCTTAGTGTTGTCTTCCTTACCAAGAGTTTAACACATTATATCAGATCAGACATGGAAATGGAAATGGTATAAATTGTATTAATCAACTGTTTGTGTTTTCCATGTATGGGTATATGTATTCTTCATACCTGTTAGAACCAGGGCCACTTTGCAGGTGATTATGGCCCTTTCAGTTTTCCCGGCACCCAGAGCATTGCCAACACGCACACAGGTAGCTGCATGGAAACCTAGAGGGAACTGCAAAGACCCCACATTACTTTTTGGAGTCAGCTACACATTCAGTTGACATTTACAAAATAAGTTTATCTTTTTCTTTCCAAGAGCTTGAAGAAAAGATCAACACAACTGTCATGTACCTGAGTGAAGTATGGAGCTGGAGTCTGGAGGCAGTTATCTTAGCTTAGCACAAACACTGGACGTAGTGGGATACAGTTAGCTTGGGTATCTCCAGTGTTCAAAAATAAACATAGCAGCACCTCTAACACTAAATCCATACACAAACAGAACCAACGTTTTTCTATCTGTTCAGCACTTCTGTGCAGTTTTAAGCTAAGCTAAACTAAATTGCCCCTGAATCTACGTCCTTTACTTAACATAGACCTATGAGATTGATTTATCTCCTTATCTAAGGTAAATAAGTGCATTTCCCAAAATGCTAAATTACTGTTCAATGATAACATGTGCATAAATATTGAAGCGAACAAATGGGTGATGCATACCATATATGTTATGGCTCCTACTTCCACCATTACATGCTGGGCAGCAAGATCCACCTCACCAAGCACACCTGATATGATAAAGGTAGGATTCAGAAGACTTTCCCACCATGTCTAAAAGCTACGCCACAAAACTTAGCCAAATTTCCTATGAAACACACTAAGGAAACAGCACCCAGCATGCTGTTGGTTTATTGAAGAAACCGATTACAGAGGGAAATGATGTCATGAGGCCAGTTTATTTTACATGGCATAAATATGGTACCTTTAGATATTAGACTCTTAATTTTCACGTAATCACATACTGTTGGTAGAGAAGCGTCCATATCCATACCCAGAACTTATTTGGATGAATAAGAATGACATTAAGATGCGTCAGTTACTGGAGATGGTAGATGCCCTGTGTAGCTGCCTCATTTTTCATTTTCATTAAGGCTAAAAAAGAAAACTCTGTTTCTATTACAAGCAGGAAAAATTTATGTTTTGATTGTTTTAATAATCACTGGAATATGTTGCTAAATGCTCTATAATTTTTAAAGCTACTATGTGTAGAAAAGTTTATTATTTCTTTCTTTAATTAACAATCCCAGAGAAAAATGCTGGTAAATTCATCAGAAATCTTCAAAGTCAGTATTTCTACATTTGATAATTTATAAAGATTTTTAAAGAAATTAGGAACAGAATCAAGTGTGTCAAAAATACTACACTGACCAGCAAGGAAACCGCCAAACTCCCAGATCCACCATTCAAAGCAGATCATGAATACACTGGGAATAGCCAGCTTCATATAGGAGCCCCATTCCTGCAAACAGTCAGTTGTCCAACCTGCAGAAAGTTTACAGAGAGCCATACTCATCATGGCCTATAGAGGACAACAGATTACCTGAGATAAACTGCTTACATGCATCATATGCCTTTTGGACTAGATGAGTGGCAGAAATTCTGATGTCTGATAACTCACCTCCCCATGTCTTCTGATGGAGCTTCTTCCATCTGATGTAGCCAAACAACAGCAGGCAGATGGTGATCTGAGAGAGGCTGTTGGCGACTGCTGATCCACTGCAAACAAACAGATGAGAGAACATCTTTATATGTTAGAGAGATGCCTGGTGACAGTCTACTTTAACTGTGACTCCATTTATATCTATAGGCAAAGACAGGAGGAAGGATCATCAGAAACACAGTTACCTTTACATGGCACAGGAATGAAAGTGTGTTGGTGTGAGACTCACTCATCAGAGGTAAATATGTAGCCAATGACGGACTTACAGCCAGCAATGGCAAAACCCTGGAACACAGCAAGCACTCCTAGAGCAAAGACATTACATGATGGATAGGATCTGGCCTCCAGATTCATTCAAATATTAAACTGAATTTGAAAATAAAGTTCCATTTTTCTGCATTGTATTTATGTATTTTGTATCTGCTTATACAATTAACTTATAATCTGAGCTCTTTAACTAAATCTTAGTGTTGTCTTCCTTACCAAGAGTTTAACACATTATATCAGATCAGACATGGAAATGGAAATGGTATAAATTGTATTAATCAACTGTTTGTGTTTTCCATGTATGGGTATATGTATTCTTCATACCTGTTAGAACCAGGGCCACTTTGCAGGTGATTATGGCCCTTTCAGTTTTCCCGGCACCCAGAGCATTGCCAACACGCACACAGGTAGCTGCATGGAAACCTAGAGGGAACTGCAAAGACCCCACATTACTTTTTGGAGTCAGCTACACATTCAGTTGACATTTACAAAATAAGTTTATCTTTTTCTTTCCAAGAGCTTGAAGAAAAGATCAACACAACTGTCATGTACCTGAGTGAAGTATGGAGCTGGAGTCTGGAGGCAGTTATCTTAGCTTAGCACAAACACTGGACGTAGTGGGATACAGTTAGCTTGGGTATCTCCAGTGTTCAAAAATAAACATAGCAGCACCTCTAACACTAAATCCATACACAAACAGAACCAACGTTTTTCTATCTGTTCAGCACTTCTGTGCAGTTTAAGCTAAGCTAAACTAAATTGCCCCTGAATCTACGTCCTTTACTTAACATAGACCTATGAGATTGATTTATCTCCTTATCTAAGGTAAATAAGTGCATTTCCCAAAATGCTAAATTACTGTTCAATGATAACATGTGCATAAATATTGAAGCGAACAAATGGGTGATGCATACCATATATGTTATGGCTCCTACTTCCACCATTACATGCTGGGCAGCAAGATCCACCATTCAAAGCAGATCATGAATACACTGGGAATAGCCAGCTTCATATAGGAGCCCCATTCCTGCAAACAGTCAGTTGTCCAACCTGCAGAAAGTTTACAGAGAGCCATACTCATCATGGCCTATAGAGGACAACAGATTACCTGAGATAAACTGCTTACATGCATCATATGCCTTTTGGACTAGATGAGTGGCAGAAATTCTGATGTCTGATAACTCACCTCCCCATGTCTTCTGATGGAGCTTCTTCCATCTGATGTAGCCAAACAACAGCAGGCAGATGGTGATCTGAGAGAGGCTGTTGGCGACTGCTGATCCACTGCAAACAAACAGATGAGAGAACATCTTTATATGTTAGAGAGATGCCTGGTGACAGTCTACTTTAACTGTGACTCCATTTATATCTATAGGCAAAGACAGGAGGAAGGATTTCACGTTGTGGAGAGTTGGTCGGCATTCAGAGAGTGAAGTTACACTGTGGTTTGAACACACTTGATGTCTAAAGGTCTGACACTTGAAAACTTGCAGGAATCCATACTTGATATGGGAGAGGAGGGACAGACCTGACCCAACCACAGAGGCCCGATTGGTTAAGTCGAATGCTTGTAATGTTTGTCCAGCTGGACCAGGATCAACTCCTGTCAGAGCTCTCCCTTCTTTCTTTACCCTTCTCTGCATCCCTCTCTAAATAAAGTACAAAGATAATAAACATCAGTGTACGGCTGGCTCTACTTTGACAAAAAAAAAAAAATTCTCCTTAGATAGATTAACATGCATAATGAGGTCCCTGACCTCTTGTCCCCTTCTATCCAAACTCCCAGCCCCCTCCTGCCTCAAAAACAGTGACATGATCAGAGGAGAGACGTAGAGATTCTCTACTTTATATGCTATAGAGGCTTAACTAGTATATTTTATTGTACATGGCACTTGACCCCAAAGTGATGCAAAGTCCATAAAAAAATCAAAGGGTAGGGCAAGCGGCATGACACACTTACACGACACCCAACTTGAGAGTGATGATTAACACGTAGTTCACCACCAAGTTGAAAATGTTTGCTGCTGCTGCTGTGTACATCTGTGGCAAAATAATCCCCTGCCGGACACAAAAAAAACATTTACAATCAGCTAATCCGTGTAGTTAATATTCAAGCTGCACAAATATGATTTATTCAAGGTAAGGTTGAATAAATTTAAGGTTCTAAAATGTAACTTGATTTTCAACTCTTTTTAGCCATGCTTGATGATGATCTAATTTTTTCTCACTTCCCTGCACCATCAAATGGTTCACATTTGTGGCTTTGGGTGAAATTTCTTCAATTTCTTCTTTGTGAGGGGGACATGAATGTCTGATACAGATTTCCTGGCAATCCGTCCAACAGTAGAGAAATTTCACCCAAAGCCACAAATGTGAACCATTTGAGTGAGAAAAAGTTAGATGATCCTCAGAGTCATTAGGATGCAACCATTACTGTCTGTACAAAATGCTGTGCCAATAGATTTAACCACTAGCATGGCCACAAAAGTTTTTTAAAAAATGCAAAAGAATCACCTTGTGTCTTAATCATTTAAATAAAATTTGTTTACAACTTACAGACTGAAATCTTTTTGTTCTGGTATGACACCTTCTCTGATAAAAACAATTCATCTAAATGATCAAGATATGGATGATTGTTTCCTTTTTTTTTTCTGCTGGACTGCCACCATTGCCTGAATTGGTTTCAGGGATACAAACACATCGCAGTCCATTTTTTGAGACTAAAAGAGGCACTTCTGTTCCCTCTCATGCACTTACTTGGTTTTGTAAGTAGGCAACCTGCAGCTGGTGCAGGAACATGGCCTGCGGCAAGGAAAGAAAAAAAAAGGATTAGTTTACATGATAGAACTGTCACAACAGGGCTCTCAAAAATTACAGTTATTTGGGATAATGAAAAATATGTTATTTAGATATTTAGTCAGTACTACTGTATAAACATTTAAACTGGATTATTATATCAAATTAAGGAGGTATGGGAGTAAGCAAAATATTATGGAAATAGATGGATCAATTGCGTTATCTTTGAATCACTATCACTCATTTTTAATTTCGTTTGATTATAAGCATGGAAAATTTCCAGACTCTGGGCATTTACCGTTATCCCTCTTGATGCATCCATTTGTCTAGAAATGCCTACTACTGTTTTTATGCCCTTTATTGCAAAGATGCAGCTAAATTGACGGCAATAAATCAACATTATGGCTAAAGCCTAATTGTTTTTATTTTATGCACAAGAAAGGTCATTGAGAGAAGTGAATTTTACATGATTTTTTTCTGCACAGAGCAGTGACGGGGTTGGCAGCAGCGGAAAAAATTGATTTCGATAAATAAATTCATCAACACAAATTAAAAGGTTTCACCATTTGTCTGCTGTCATTTTGTATTTCTGCATTTATGTTGAAGTTCTAAAGATATTTCCTGTTGGCTACCTCTCTTCCTTCAAGCAACATCCAAAAAGTCTTCAGGTTACTGTTAAGTTTGAGTCACTGTAAACACTTAGGCAAAACTTTATCAATAAGTCCTTATGTGATAATATTGTAGTATAAGTAACTGCAGAATATCGCATCATACAACATGTATTGAATATGGCAGCAAGAGATTTATTCCCCCTGGGAGAAAGTATATTTCAGACTATAGGGCATGTTTCAGTTTAGTGCACTCACTGGAACAGCTGGTAGAAATGCCATCACATACAGCTGGGCAATTCTGAGGGGAAACACAGTAATATGAATTTAGTACAGGCAACATGTTAATAATTCACTTTCTGCTCAGACATGCACCTGTTTTTGCAAGTCTATGTCAAAACTACGTGTCTGTTAACATTAAGTTTCTCTTTCGTTGTCATAGTTCGTCAAAATAAATAAAATGACAGGAATCTAACTATAATATTACAACATATGCTTAGGGAAATTACAGATAAATTCAAATAGTTGGTCTAATCAAATACCTACATGAACATACATACAAAGCTGAACTTAAGCACCCTCACATAAAACCCTCTGTACACATTAACCTGGTGTAACATTATTTATCGATAATATAGATGTTGGTAATGCTGATGATAGGAATAACAGCCATGGCACTAAAGATAAAGATATCTTGTTATTTTCCCTTAAACAACCTAACCATCAATTTGTCCTCAAAAGAATTTAAGAATGATATATCAGTTTCATGCACCATCGATGTACCTGGCCACCTCATCCTCTTGGTACATCATGAGTAGTAAGTTGTGAGCATTGATGAGAAGGGCCCAACAGGGCAGACAAAACAGCAGCAGGATCAGTGAACTCCTCTGGAGAATTACTCCCACACGCTTCATGTTCTTACTGCCAAATGTCTGAAAAACACAAATGAGACAAATGAGAGAGAAGGGTCTGATTACACAGGTTCAAATACATAGTTAAAATATGGTGGAGATAGTGTGGTTTGCTCACCTGGGAAATAAGTGTGTCACAAGCCAAAGCAAGGCCATAGCCTGTGGCAGTTGTGGTCAAGTTAATTGTCTGAGGGGTGGAAGATCATATACAAATAAATCCCAGAACAAATCCTGAAAAGGAATTTTTAGTTAAAAGAAAATATCTTTGTCCATAACTTTGAGTCAAACTTACTAAGTCTTCTCAGCAATTAACGTGAAGGACTGATTCCAGACAAAGCAATGCAGCAGGCACTATGTTCACACACATCCATCCTGTACGACAGTTGCAGCAACGGGGCCAAAGCCGCTTATGATGATGACACGCTGCCATCTCATCTAAACCAATGAGCAGGAATGGACTTTGTCTGCCTATTAACTTTTAACCTATACATAAATGTCATAGGCTTCATTTTAATCTTGGCAAATGGCAGACATTTTACAGCAAATTATTATTTATGTTTTTTTCTACTTGGCTGTAAATATATTTGGTATTTCAATGATTCCACACGAACTTTACAGCAGTAAATACACCAGACACACAGTGCATTTTGACTGGCTTTTTACTCCAATGTCAGTGTGTCCTACTTCAGTGAATTATGATCTCACAAGTAGACATGGACACCCCCCATAAGGATGTCCAAGACCAAGATAGAGGGCTGTATTCTCTTCATTCTCCTGTATCCAAGAAAACTGGAGATATGAGGCCAGTCCTGGATCTCAGCCAATATAATGCATGCAGGACATCTGAAGAGGTTAAAGCATGTCGTAGAGCCAGGTGGAAAAATGACATCTGTCCTTTTAGGATGCAATGGCTTAATTCAGAGAGACTGCTATTTTTTACACAGTCGAATCCTAACAGCACCTAACCATATTAGAGTTTTCGGTCAGTTGGAGATAAAGCGTATTCCACCATGTCTGCAAGAGCTGTAATCTACACTCACTCACTTAAGTCTTCCAGCATTTGGGTATGTATGTCAGAAACCAGACACACTGCTGGTACAAAAAAGCAAATAAGAGCATTATAGTCCATTAACGTAGGCAGTTGTAGTGACTGGCCATTCTCCTCTCATGTCCATACTTTGACAGTGTCGAGCTGGTACATCAAAGCTTGCCTGCAGATGTTGTGTAGACTAACCAGGGTACAACACTCCAGCTCCATTCACCATGTGGACCAATGAAACCGAGGACTACCTCATTAAACAGCATTTGGTGTCCCATGACGATACATGGGTTTAGGGCGCTCACCATCAATTACAACATCCCAGTTTCAAGTCCAGCTATGCAGGAATGTTACTGCATATTGGTCCTTATTCCTCTCAACCCTCTCTTCCTTTTATGTCTCAAATCTCCTATAAAGAGAGAAAATACCCCAAAAATATTTTTTAAAAAGTGATTATTGGCATGCAAAAAAAAATCTCTTGTCTCCTACATGTTCTGTGAGTATTAACATCTTATATATGTCAACGATAGTGTGCATACAACAGAGGAATAATTTGATCATTTGTACCCCATTGAATATGAAGGCTTGTTATGTCTTAAGTTCAGCTGGCCACATAGGATTTGTTTGTTCTGTGGAGAATGGATGGTTGGTAAGCTCCAGTAAAGCAAAAGCTTGAGGCTATATAAGGCAATTGTTTCATCACCAAGGCCTTATTCAGCAGACTGTGAACAACACCTATCTACAGAAGCATTTTTATTGCCACCCTGTCTGTTCATCAGATTTAATTTGCTGGATGTGTTGAGATCTTTCCCCAGGTCAGTCAGATCTATACGGTAGACCAGGGCTATGGGAAAATTAACACCGGATTGAATTTGCACCTGTAATGTGAAAGAGTTGACAAACTCCATCCCACTGAGAATCAACATCCCAGACTGAGACTTCTTTCAGCAGACAATTTCAAATCACTGATTTGATTTGCAGGTGCACTGACATCAACATTATTCTACAATTGCAATTTCACACTATGTTGATGTATCTGTGGTTAAATTCTGACATTTGTAAAAGAATTTCAATTCTAATTACAGGTTTAATCTAAATCACTTTTTGCCAAGTTAGTTAAATTCACATTGCCCTTTATAAACAAGCAATTTTCATTTAAATTTTTTTTCTGTTTATGCAGTTGATTGCACAACAACTCTTTACCACTTCAGGAGCATTTTCCAGTTCCTTATCCCATGTGACATTGTTATCAGAGTATTGCAAAGTCCCTCTGCCAGTTTGGTGTTTCATGAGCAACAAATACCAAGTAACAACTGTCACTGAAGACTTGCACTATCTCATGCGTAGTACAGATGCCAAGACACTGAGGTTAACCACTAGGGTCACCACCGCTAATAGCAGTTATCCATTGCCCTCCTAGCATACTCAAGCACACAAAAGATACTTATTATATGCCTATTGAGAGCAGTACAAGAAATGGTAGTCACAGTAATAGCAGCAGGAGTAGTATTGGAAGTAGTAATACAAGAGGTAATACGAGTTGTGGGACACAAATTATATTCATAATTAGATATATATTTCTATATTTATAACAATAATTGGTCTATATGCCATAAAGAGGTATAGATAGTACCGCTGAGGCCAGTGCATATCCAGCAAGTTCTGCATTGCCAATGTGACCACAGAATATGGTGATAACAAATGGCAGGAGGAAGTTCAGAATCCGAGACAGCAGCTGTGGAAACAAACAGAAAGATTTGACTAATTTCCAAAAAGCCCATCACTGATCAGCTGAAGCTGATGCAGCATATTATTGCTATTATCTGGGTTTAGACGGCTTATCTGTGCTCAGAAAAGTAGTTTTAAAATAGAGAGCAGAGTTGTGAAATCACCATGCTAAGACTGGTTTAGCCTTGCAGGCTTTTTTCACCTTTGTATACTATATGTACATGTCAGAGTTGATAATTGATTGCAGTGTTAGATTACATTCTGTAACAGTGCACATTCAAAAGTACCTCTACAGCAAAGGAATACGGTTAACAAACGTATTGCAGTTGTGGTTCTTTATGAATAACATACCAATCCACCCCCACCAACACTTCAACTTTCCCCTACTCACCAGTGGGCCTGTGAGCCGCAAGACGTGATAGAGTTCCTCTCTGTAGGCCAGTGGGAGCCAGCGTCTCACGCATGCACACCGAAACAATTTGGAGCTGACTGCTGCCACCGACTCGTCTCCCTCAACCCCTGCCGTCTTGGCAACAGAAACCCCGGCAACGGGTTCTGCACCCAGCGAGGACTGTGCAGGTCCCGGGGAACCCAGCCTCTCCATTCAAACTCAGAAAGAGAAGAGAGATGGGAGAGAGAAGGGAGAAAAGCTACAGGACAAGTGAGGGAGGGAGGGAGTGAGGGAGGGAGGGAGGGAGGGAGGGAGGGAGGGAGGGAGGGAGGGAGTAGGGGAGGGTGGGAGTGAGAGAGGTAATGGGGTAAGAGAGGGAGCAAGGGTAAGAGGGGCAGTCAGTCTATCAAGGTTTGGAACACAACACATGCACTTCTTCGGAGGTATTGATTAAATAATGTAGTTTGGAGGAGGGAAGAGATGAGAGAATTAACACAGGAGAAAGGAAAAGAAACAGATGGGATGACTGTTGTAACAAAGGTCAAAGCAGAGCTGATGAATGGGTCTTGATAGGGAGGGAGTTTTTCTAAGTATTTTACTGTGTATACAGTGAATGAGTGAGAGAGTGAGGGCTTTGTGAACGTGCTTCATTAACATATTTTGGTGTGTGTGTGTGTGTGTGTGTGTGTGTGTGTGTGTGAGCATGGTCTTGCAGGGCTCAGTAGTAATCTGATGAGGAATGCCTGTTTGCAAAGTGTACACAAGGACCTCTGATGGCAGAGAAGCTGCAGGCTTTGATTAATTACTTACAGGTTTTAGAGATACAAGTTAGTGTTTGGGTGTGCACATAAACCATGGATCTTATCTACCTCTGAACGTACTTTGACTCTGACTCTATCCCTGGGGTCGCTCTCCTCAGGTAGCTGACTTAACAAACATTGTCACGTGTGCACACTAACCTACAATTTTCAATTTTTTTTTTCCTGACCAAGCTCAATAACTTAAAAATTGATTTATCTAAAGGAGGCTTATCTTAAATATACTTAGCTCTAGCTTCCAAAAAAAAACAAAAAGACATGCATAATTGTAATAGCAGCAAGGCCAAACTCCCCTTCAATCTATTTCTATGGCAAAGTCTACATGATCAAACTCATACTCACCTTTTGTGAGAAGTCACAAGCAGAACAATCAAATGCAAATACATGGCCAAAGAAGAAGGAAGTTAGAAGGAGGCATTACTTACACAACTGGAATTTTCTATGCTCAGTCAGAAACACTTTTTTTGAGAGTAAGTATAAGAAGCTGTCCAGGGCTGTAAAACAGGGCCAACTGATACAGGCTTACTATATTAACATGCTTAAATGTGAGTTCTGGTTGAGACAGGAAGGAGAGAAAAGAAAATCAGACTGAATAAAAGTAATAAGAGCAACAATGATAACAATGTATGACTATGCCTCCTGCCTTCAAATCATTCTACCTTCATTTTAATCTGTAGTTACAAAAAATATCCAAGGTTCATTGAGTATTAAAATCTATTTTATCAAATGCAAAGGAAACCAAGACGAAGTAGAAGGTTTGAAACGAGACCTGGCTTATACAAGTGTATACAGGTTTTTCCCCAATCAGAAATCACATCTGAGGGGACCATCACCGTTAATGATATTATCTTAAGCATATCACAGTCTGAAATTTAGGTTAGTGATGCTGGTTAGACGTCTCTTCATAAAATAGTCTCTTCATCTTTTAGACTATGAAGTTGACTGTTTAAAATCACAGGTAGTTGGACTCGTGAACTTAATGCTGCTGGAGAAACCCTTTTCAGTTTGTCAATGCCTCTCTCTAGTGGGTAAGAGAGGGAGGGCTGTTAGAGTCTCACACACACACAACTTACCTGTTTGCTGTGCAGAAAAGCATTTCGCTTCACATGGCTACGTAAGATCCCAGGG
This sequence comes from Istiophorus platypterus, assembly GCA_016859345.1. Taxonomy (NCBI): domain Eukaryota; kingdom Metazoa; phylum Chordata; class Actinopteri; order Istiophoriformes; family Istiophoridae; genus Istiophorus; species Istiophorus platypterus. Next base: position 11,656,419 of record CM029129.1, on the reverse strand, counting down.
CCCCATCCGATGATTTGAACAACTTATGAAGTTACCTCCGCTGTGCCACATGCGTAAATTGCGCAGAGGCCCTCTCTCAGTTTGGAAGACTACCTGCAGACCCAGCTGCTGTGTGCTGGCGACAGCTGGTTAAGAAAGTCAAAGAAAAGCGTGCGTTCTGCAACTGTTTGGCCAAAGTAAGACAGTGTCTCACAGTTTTTTTCAAGCCCAAAGAATAACAGTTGACAGCGTTTTGACGCAGAAGGAGACGAAGCTGATCCGACAGGTGGAATTTGGATGTCAGGAGGCGGAGTTTAACTCCTAATCTCAACGCTCTCACAGCGTCATTTTCGGTTCGCTGTGATTCACTACCTGTGCCAGCGCCGGGAGACAGACAGACAGACAGACAGACAGACAGACACTTGGATAGCGGGTACAGCTGCTGAAGAAAGAGAGAAAGAAGCAGAGCCCGGGCAGAGTCATAGGCATCAATAGTGGCACAATATTCCTGGCATGTGATCAGAATGTGCTGGTTTGTTTTTGAGTAGTGGGCCTGCAGCTTTTCGAAGACTGATTCTCTGTGGATATATGTCTATATCTAAGTAGTGGTATATGTCAGTGGGCCTTGTGCCCATGTGGAACAACAGCCTCATTCCGAAATCCAAGAGGGACATGATCCCACTATGGTGGAGAGCCAGATATATCCCTCAGGAGTTGGTAGAAACCCAAAGCAGAGCCAAAAGAGGTGGCTGTTGGAACGTGACTGTAAAGCAATGAAACTGCAGGATGTGTAAATAAACAGTTGTTTGCTTTGCTAACAGGTTCTCCTTATCAGCTTTAACTGTGATGATATGTCCCTGTGAACACAATGTGCACAAATCGTTTTCATTGTTTATTTTTCAAAAAAATCTACAATTGTATGATATTATAATTTCATAATGTGGTAAAAAAAAAAAAGAAAATATAAAAAATGATAAGAAAAAAATATATTAAAAAAATTTGACTCATCTTTATTCAGTTATGATCTAATTTTGTTCTGTGCATTTTGGCTTTAGATCATATTTGCCAGTGAACGACATCCTGGGTTCTTATGGCAGAGTGGAATCATAATTTTAACACTGAATAGATTAAAATCTTTAGGCGCAGCTTTGTCATAATGACTTGCTTTTTTACCTATACACACATCAAATTACTTGCTGTGAGTCATCTGATAACATACAGGAAGGAATGGAAGAGTACACGAACATGACCCCTAGACTTCAGTGTCACATCCATATCTTTTTATTCAGGAGCATCGAAATAGCTTGAACGGGGTTTTCTTCTCACATGACAACATTAAGAAATACAGATAATGTGAATTTGATGTAAAAAGATAATGTAAAATAAGTTTTATATAGAAGCCAGCTTTCAGGCAAAAAGTTATATGATATTCTGTTGTGATTTTTATAAGTTTCAAAGCTTCTACAGTAACTTGCTTCTTCAACAAATGCACAGGTCCATATTGTCAGAAATGTTAGTAAATTGAATTGTTAAATGCATTATAGGCTTCAAAATACCTCTAACTATTACAAGAAAAAATGAAAATAATGTATATTTAATCTTTAAATCCTAACCCAAGACATTTTAGTGCCAGTGTAATAGCTACAGCCAATAAAAACCTTAATTTGTATACTCATTATAATGCACAACAATAAAAGAGAGAGTAAGCAGGTGGGAAGATTGAATGGGCGTTGACAGGAACAGGCGAGGAGAATGATGAGAAGTTATGAAATTCACCTCATCTGCATATGAAGCATATAAGAGCTGCTGAAGGCCAGAACATTCCTCATATTCACTCACGGGACACAAGAGGAACCAAGACAGAAAAGGAATTGGAAGAAATAATCATTGCCAGGTAAGTACCTCTCAGCCATTTCACGATAAAAGACCTTTATGTATGAGGGCCCAAATGTGTGATCCATCTTAACTTTTATATATAGATTTTATAGTGTTTTTCAGAGTGTAGTTTATCGTATGGGGTATGAACCCAGAGAGTTAAGCCCTCTGTTGCTGATATAACTTCTCAAAAAGATGATGATTTCTTGTAAGCAAACTGCAATCACATATTATGTTGCTGTTATGTTCAAGTAAAAGTGATAGCAAGGACAAACGGCCCCTTTGTAGAAACATGCACTGCTCTAACGGGCAGGTTTTTTCTACATTTAGTCACTTTTAGTCAAACACAGGAGATAACAAAATATAACAATGAATCTGTTTCCTCTCTTGCACACAAGATCCTGGTTATAAACCTAGTTGTGTGGTAAAGGTGTCTCCAAATTCCAAAACACCTTGTAATCATGCCTTAATGGAAGAATACAAAGAAGGCAACTAAATCTGTAGTAAGCAATTACATTTAATGATTAGAGATCTCATTATACTCCAGATATCCTAAATGAGATCTGACATACACACTTAATGAGTACAACTACAACAAAACGCCTGAGACTAATATGCATGTAAATTATATCTGAGCTCTGTTCTATAAATTTTAGAGGGCAAGTTTCCTTGTGTTTTGCCAAAAAATGTCTCACGCACGGCAATTTCATGACAAACTGACGCTTAAACACAGTCCATTAACACTGTGCACGACACACATTGACAAGCATTATGTAGTGCTACCTCGCATTCTTTGATTTAAATTTAACTTTTTATATTTAACTACAGCTTCATTACCTTGGCTTATTTATTGTTACAAACCGCAATACAATTGTAGGGCAGAGGAGAAAGGTTTGGTTTGAAAAGAAATTATGATCGACTGAAAGAGAGGGGAATTGGAATTATTAACTGTTAATAATTAAGGTTTTTTAGGACAGATGATTAGTGGCCTGACAAGGTTAAAGAAAACAGGTGGGAAAATCAATTCAAACAAATTCCACTCACTGCACCATTGACTGTGAGGTTTTTCAGTTGAAAAGTGCTGAAGTTTTGGTTAATTTAGATTAAATTAAAATAGTTTAATTTAAAATAGACTGTATGAGTGCCCTTTCTGATGATCTTTCCCTTTCTCCCAGATTCATCCAAGGAAGAGTAAAATGAAGTTGATGTTCAGAACCCCTCTTTTCCATATTCTCCTCTTCTGTGCAACCCAGGCATTAGGTAAGTGTGTCTGATTTGCACTTTCTCTCTCAGTTGAATTATTACAATAGGATATTTTTCTCACCCCTTTTGTGCAATAAACACTTTTACTGCTTCACTTAGCAATTCCTTAAAGTTTCAACTTTCCTAAGGTGTTGAGATCCAGTCTGACCCAGAAGTCGACAGTGAGGGTGTTATACAGACGGAGCTGAATCGGACTGTGACTCTGCTCTGCCTGTCTGACGGTGGATCTAAGACTCAGGCTGATGAAGAGCTGGTGTGGCTAAGGAACGATGCTTTGGTCAGTCTGATGGAAGGAAATAAGATGGGTCGCAGCAGCGTGTGTATTGCACCTGTCATCTATGACGATAACGGTGCCAATTTTACCTGCCACCTGAGCAGAAATGCCACAGTTAAGGCCTCGGTCACCCTGAATGTCACATGTGAGTCCCTTCAAATAATTATTGGAATTAATAATAATAAAAGTAAACATTATATAGTTTTTTGGCTCACTGATTTTTGAGCCATGATAGCAATGTTTGTCTGCCAGCTGGTCAGTCCAACACTTTTGTAAACAATTCATGGTTTTGGTTGCAATATCTCAACAACTATTAGATGTATTGCTCTTAAATGTTGTGCAGATGAAAATGTCAAATGTCAAATTTCAATGGCAGTCTGCAGTATTTCAATCTGGACCAAAGTTGGGGGCCAGCAGACACACAAGCTGACAGTACCCTCAATAGAGCCATGCCATTAGCATGGCTAAAAATACTAATATATTGAAATACAATTGAAGGTTGCACTCAAATCTATTCTTTAAATGAAATGTGGACATCTGAAAAAACAAAAATTGTTATTAACTCTGCTGGATTAATATTTTCTTTGTGATGTTCCCATATAGATGGCCCACAGCTCTCTGGGTCAGAAGAGGTTGAGGTAGAGGATGAATCAGTGCTAGTCCTGCAGTGTGATATCCGGGCCAATCCCCAAGTCTTATCTGTGTCATGGACACTAAATGGAAGCGTGGTGGATCTATTAGCAGGTGGTTTCACGGTGAGCAATGATGGCTTCACAAGCCAGCTGACCGCCAACAGCGTGGAGAGAAGCCTGCATGAGGGCACGTATCAGTGCACAGCGGACTCTCCCCTCTATGGAGACCGCAGCAAGCACTTCCAAGTCACAGTAACAGGTCAGTTCACACAATCGGTAAGCCACAATTTTGCTGAAGCCACATCACAGTGTAGAGTAGTCAAACTGTGTGTGTAATCAGCACATTAAAAGATGAGCCAGTCAGTGATGTGAAGTAAGAACAAGTGGGGTGATCACCTTCTTCCCCATCTGTAGAAAAGACCATGAAGTTCCCACTGATGCCCATTATAGCAGGAGTGGTGGTGACGTCCCTTACTGCACTTTTTGCCGTGGTTTCTCGGTGGAGGAATATCACAAAGGTAACATACAAACCGCACACATGCATATGGCTCACAGGCTGAATGCCATGTTACAAAATGAACCCACTAATACTTTATATCTCTTCTGACAGTGCTGCAAGTAAGTTGTGTCCAAAATAACTGGTCGTTTCTGCTTCATCAAATGACGCCATGAAGTCATTGCCCCCCTCTGCTGAGTGACGACCCATTTACAAAGCCAATTTTTTTTTAAATTAAACTTTAAATTATATTTAAAACTATTATATTCATCGTTTTTTGACAATGTAACATTTATATGCTTTCTGGCTGAGAGTGTGAAGACTAATGCCACTTTGGTATCTTTTAAACATGAAGCTACAGTACAACAGGCAGCAGGTTGGCATAGCTCAGCACAAAGACTTGGAATCAAAGGGAAATAACTAGCTAGGCCCCTTCAAAAGGTGACTATAAAACCACAATGTGGGAACAGAAGGAAATATAACGTGTTAGTAAGTGAGCCTTAAAAGTGCTCTCAGGTGGATTTGTTACCTCTAGGTTACCTTTAGGTTAGAGCCAGGATAGCTATTCATTCTGTTCCCAGTGTTTGTTCTACGCTAAACTAACTGAGGATAGCTTCATATTTACTTTGCTGAAATAAGATTGTTATCAATCTAACTCTATCTACTGGATGAGCTGTTTTGCTTGATTATGGCATCAGGATCTGTGACGTTTGCAATATGACCTTGATGACAGTCCTTGAATTTGCTATTTCATGTCATACGATGCACCTTGAACCTGTGATGCAAAAGTGGGTTATAAGATTCATGTCACCTGTTTTCATGTAATTATCTCTTTATTGGCTCTTGTTATTAGCTCTTGGTGCATTTTGAAACATCAAAGGTTTGATTTTTTTTTTTTTTTTTACTTTAAAAAATTTTGAATACAGTTGTTAAATATTGAACAGGGAAATATTGATAGAAATATTCACCACAACCATTTTGTAATTACCAATGCATGATAAATGCATATGATATCAGTTAGCCAAGTATATTGCTCATTGTTGTCCATGTGTTGTATCTCTGCACTGGTCAAGCCATAAAACATGATACATATCAAGCAAGCTTGCTAAACAAATGCTATGATCTAAAAGAAAAGCAACAATACTTTTATAATGCCTGTGTTGATGCTTGTAGCCCGATGATGTGAAAGTTGGTGCAAGTGTCAGAGACATGTCTGTCAGTTAACAAAACAGTTTTTAAAAAAAAAACCACAAATAACAGAAAAAAATGTTGTGTTTAATAAATCTTCATCAAGTTAAGGATTGACTGAGAGTTGAAATCTTTGTGTCTAGTTTCAACTTTCGTACCGGACTTTAACTCCTGACTCAACAATAAAAATGAGGGCTCATTAAAATCATGTTATACATTTACTTTTGATGAGACAAAGGGACAGGGCCTGTAATGCGATGAAGGTCAAGGGTTGGACCTTTGTGTTCTTACCAATAAAGAAGTACTTAACAGGTTCACATAAAACAGTGCAATATGGAACAAGGATGAGAGAACCTTTGACAAGAATGTACACGTATGTTATCATCTCCAAGAGGTTATCAAATAAACAGTACAAAGACAAGCCTTTTGTTCAGGTCAAAGCTTTTATTGTGAAAGACAACGTGGGGTCATATCTGGAGCTTTGAATATCAGTTTGGTCAGGTGGTCCTTTTCTGTTTCGGGCTTTTCAACTAGCTATAATTTGTGTCCAGAGGTCTAACAAAAGTAGTCATTCAGATGACTCTCTGATGGCTTTTCACAGATGGAGAAACTGGCCTTTTGTATCTTCCCTAATGCCCCTAAATGACTTACTGATTTTTGCTTTGCGTTTGTCACAAATTGTTTCATAAGACAAAATAACATATAGATTAAAAGGTAATGAAAAGTGGAAACACGGGTTTGTTAATGTCTTTATTAAATAACCTAAAACTAAAAAATAAAAGAAAATAGGTGGACATGACTAAGATCTCAAAGCATTGGTGCTTGAAAGCAGTTCACGTGCAAGTCTATAGTGACATCTGCTGGACACTTGAATTTAAATGCTTTCCTATATGTGGATTTTTTTTGTGTAAATGTGAAGAAACGCAGAATGAAATACTGATGTGAGAAAAGGACCAGTTTCAGTATGTGTGACAAAGAACAAATGAGCAACAGTATTTAGTGACTTGTTGTTGTTATCCTGTTAGTGTAAGAGACCTCTTATACAGAGCAGACCAATGTGTATTTATTATATCAAGGTATTTATTTGATTGAATCTTTAAGCAGGTGTTCCCACTAAGATGTAGAATCTGTATTCTAAAGGAGAATAAAAGCACTGAGTTAAAAGTTACCTTTGCCTATTATATTAAATGGCAAACAAATTTCTGAGTGTAATACACAGCTTTCCACATGAGTATAACCAGCAGCATCTTGGACTTGTTTGAACCTTTGCCAAAAGAAAGGATTATGGAAAAATTCTTTGAATATTAAATGTTATAAAATGTGAGCCTGCAGTCTCTTTCACCTTTTAATCATTTGACAGCGAGTGCTATGATGAGGGAGTGAGATAGGGATGGACAATATAGACATTATGAAATACTAACTTATTCTTGACCATATCATCATCATACGTTACTACAATGTGGGGGCATTTGGGAATAACTAATGGTACATTCTGTCTCCCTTATAAATGGGGCAGACAAAATAGTTGAAAAATTCCCAATATGCAACATTCCCACAATACTATTAGCTGAACACGAAACAAGGGGAGACAACATCTATCTAATGCCAAGTCAACAAAAATGAAACACTATGAACCTCACAAAGATAAGCTTCATTGTTGGACTGGTGTATTTGATTGCATTAGACTGTATCTGAAAAACTGTGAATCATGGTACAGAGTCTGTGCTCTGCTCATTTGTCTGAATATAATCTTCAGTAGTGCTTATTAGAGTGTACTAAAAAAAAGAAAATATATATTTCTGGAAAGTGGCATAATAATGGTGATAAAATGTAGACAGTGAATCTGCACACAAAGAGGAATCTCAATTTTTCAACAGTCAAAAAAATATAGAGGAAAACGCTGACATGACAACATAATTAACTATTTACATTGTAAGGAGTCTTAAGATACAATCTTATGAGAAACTACTATTTATTTTACATACACTATTTTGGTAAAAATGTAATCTGTATTGACAATGAAGACAGTTGGCTTGAAATTTGATCATTTTGCTTTTGAAATTTGATCCTTTTGCTTTGTGAATATGACCTTTCCAAAATAAATAAATAAATAACTGAGTTATAAACAAAGTAATATAAATAAAACAAACAATCGAAAAGATTTTCCCCCAACAACATGTGTCAAGACTAAATGTATATCGGTTCAAAATATGCAGGAAACATAATCTAGACAATAAAAGGAAAGAATCGGGGATAAATAGAAACTAAAGCACTGGAGATTTTCATAGCGGACAATAGTAACGAATTATTCATTAATAAAATAAATCCATGGTAGTTTCTGTGCAAGTGGGACCTTTTAAAAGAGGGTTTATTCATCTGCTTCAATATCAGGGTCCTAATATCGTTCATTCCGACTCACTGTTGTGACGGTTTACTGGGACACTTGAAAAGAAAAGAGCCATTTTTAACGTTAATCAGTAAAAAAAAAAAAAAAAGAAAGAAACGTGTGTTTTTCGCAGAACGACGCGTCAAAATTAATGACGTGGGGGGGGGAGAAGCGCTCCATGGCAACGGGCCCGCCGTGACGTAGAGTATTACGTCAACTGTGCCCCGCCCTGCGTAGAGGGCGTGGTGACGCGTGCGTGTGCGAGCGGGTCCGGGGTCCGCCGCCAAATTCAAACGGAGAAAGAAAGAAGCAGCAGCGACGGGCAGCGAAAGGACGAGTCTCCAGCACCAGGCGGACGGTTCCCACCCAGGTAGGCTGGTTGGCTGGTGACCCGGCTAGACTGGTTGGCTGGTGACCCGGCTAGACTGTTCCTACTCAGGTAGACCGGTTGACTGGTGACCCGGCCGGTTCTCTTTGTCTCTGTTGTCGGTCTCCTCAGCTATCGGACGCTAGATATTGACCGATCGAGCTAACGCTCTTTTTGTTTACAACCCCCCTCCTCCCCTCGCCTTTTTTGTTGTTGTTGTTGTTGTTTACGACTGATTATCACAGGCCTTTTATTGATATGGCGAACAAGGCCGTTTATGAGAGTTAAAGTTGAATCGCCGTCATTCCCTCCTGCGACCGCAGTTTGGACGGACCGTCCTCGGTTAGCTTGAGAAGGGCAGGGCAGGAGGTCCCCGGTCGAACAATGGCCAGGGAGCTTTCAGTAAAACAATTTACTGCTCGATCGGATCGGTTGTTATGGGTCATTTTCTCCCTAATTTTTCACATTATTTCCTCGGTAACAAACCGCTGTGGAGTTGTTTCTTAGAATAAGTTCAATTTAGATCAGGATAAGATTGTAAAAGGTTTGTTTGCTTGTTTGCCTCTGTCTTCATATCTGGTCATTTCTCACCTTTTTTACTTCCATATTTTCAAATGTGACTAGTTATATTATTACCGTCTGTTTAAATGTTATCATAAAAGCTTGTTTCATTTGCTTATTTTATTTGAACAATGTCCAAATTTGCGTGCAAAACTCAGGCAGCCAGACTTTAAAAGTGACCCTTTCATCAAATGTTAATGCAATGTTATTACTTACTTTATGAACTTAAAACAGGAAAAAAGACAAAGACAGTGCAAAAGTTTCCTTTTAGGGGTTGAGTCAGTACTAAGTAACCCCTAACCTTTGCATACCACTGTGTATTTTATTTATCTGTTTCATTTTTATGCAACTAACAACTATTTTTTTAATCACTGATGAAATTATTGTTTCAAAGAATACTTTTTTAATACAAGGCCCATCATGATTTCCAAGAGTTGAATTTCACGTTTTCAAATAGCTTGTTTTGTCTAACCAACTGTAAAAAAACCAAAAACTCAAAGATATTCAATTTATAATCCTGAAAATTAGAGGATTTTTGTACTGTAACCACTATTAAGTCCACCATTTATTGTCTCAGCAGTATTTTCATTTATCTAAAATCTGTGTAGAGCGCTTCAAACAAGTCTGCTGTGAAATTCATACTCAATTCAATTCATACTCTGCTGTTCTGTAATTTTACCTCAGCCCAGTCAGCATGGCGTCTTCAGTGATGGATGGAGTTGGTAAAGCTGTGGTGGGTGTCTGGCGAGCACATACAGTCCTGGATGAGTCTGACAGGGAAGAGAGCTCCCCAGAAGCCCCGGACCATTTCCGCAAGCTTCGCTCCTCGTCTTCACTTAACTCCCTGCGAATGTCTTTGCGCAAGCGGCTCCCGTTACATTCTGTCCAGACCAACTCCCTCCCCGAGAATCCGACTTGGGAAACCTTGAAGGAGCAACCGAAACCCAGCACGGTCCGCAAACTTACTCGTAGTGCTCGGAACTCCATCTGTGGAGTGTATCAGGTAAATGAATAGGTTGGCTCTGGATGTGTCTGTCTGGGTCCATGCCAAAGGAATTTTGTGTGTGATAATCCCTGGAAATCAAGTTACTTTATTTTGAGTTTTGATACCATTTTGATCAACATCATCCACAGCTATCGTTGTTAGGTCCCTCCTATTTATCAATTTTCTCTTCTATTTGTCCTTTCTCTTCTTTCACCCAGAGACTGCAGAGGACCAGAGAGTGTGTACGTGAGGAGTGTTTGGTAGCGACCCCGGGTCGGACATGTGACGGGGAAGACGCTGGTGCATCAACTTCTCGCACCCCAAGACGTACACCTCGCCGAGCTGCCACACCCGGACGCACCCCCAAATCAGCAGCCAAACCCGGGCTCACTCCGGGTTCTAGAGGAAGAAGGGCTCCTGAGGCTGGTGTCCGGGGGGTGAAAACAGGAGGAGGCAGGAGGCAGCTGGTCCGCATGGCTGCATTACGAAGTCCCTTTGCCTCACCCAACACAGAAAACCAGAGGCTGTGCGTTTTTTATTATTTTCTAGCTACACTGTTGCATTCATATATTATATAGCTGATAGGTTTTGGTAGTTGGTCCTGATGTTTTTCAGATTGTATCCTTGTTTGTTGCTTTTATTTTCTGTTTCTCCCTTGCTCTGAGTGTCTGTTTCTTCTACTGTCACAGAAAGTTTGACAGAGATTTGGAGTCCGTGTCCAGTGGACTCAAGCGGCTGAAACGTCTCTCCAAGGCCTTTGATGACATAATTGGCAGAGATGACAGGTAAAGCATATTCACTAAGACTTAAATGTGTTCAAATATACGTGATCAATTTAAATATCTTTTGTCTTTTAATTTTTCTATCAATCAGAAATTTAGTTTGTATTTCGTTTATTTGGATTCGTTTTTTTAGTTGTGGATAATACATAGTAGGTTAAAAATGGGTTAAATACTGTTCAACTGTTTCTGTGTGCTTGCGGGCATGAGAGAAAGAGATTGAGGAGGTTACTAGTCCGTTTCCTGTTATTCATACATATTCTGCAGAGAGGAGACCGCCTTCCGCCTCCTCACCCTCCCACCCAAAGAATCCCAGTCTGCAGTGCAGCTTCAGGGTCCCCAGATTTCCTTCCCCTCCCCCCACACACATTCTTCCCGCCTCTGTTTGAAACTGGGTCTGAGCTTCTGGTATTCAGATGAGGAGGGAGTGAGGGGAGGGAGACAGCAGGAGGAGAAGGGATGGGTGTGGGAATCAGAGCCAGATGAAATGACAAAAATGAGCTTGAGAAGCCTTGGAGTGTATTTGCATCACTTCCTGTGTTGACATTCAAAATTTTAAATCATCCACTAAGGATTGGTTACACTGTGAAATGCAGAAAGGCACATGGACCCCGACCTTGTATGTTATCGATGCAAATTAATTGCCAAATGCTCCTCACTGTATGTATGGCTTGTTTTGTGGGAATTTAAACACAGGTCTGTTTTCCTCCTACAACAGGCAATTCAACTATTCCCTTATTGTGGATTAGGGAAAAAGGTAAATCCATGGCATGGCAGAGTTAGCCTGATGGCTTTTATGGCTGATGAATGTCTTGCATTATCCAAGCAAAGGATGCTCTTCTTCTCTATCAGACTCACACTTCCTTTTGCTTTTACTACCCTTTGCTTTACATATTTTGTTCTCTGTCGACCTAACAGTTCTTACATACTTTCCGCTACTGACCAGAGTGTCTGCAAGTCTTTGAAAAGCATTTAGAATTAGCAAAATGATGCCATCCAAAATCAAGGCCAACTTTGATACTAGAAAATGGTGATATTAACAAGAGAACTTTATTCATATAGATACTTTTCATACACAAAATCAGTTTGTAGTCCTTTACATTTATTGCAAAAATAAAAAACAAAAGAGACAGTAGACCAATTTATCTGCAGTAAAATAATTTAAATATAATGAACAAGACATGAGAAATGTATCGATGAATGGTTACTTTTGTCCTGTTTTCCATTTCTCTTTGGTATTATACAGCCATAAAACATGTGGACACTTAGTTTCCATTACTCTGTGTGTGTGTGCTTTCTGCAGTTATTCCTGTTCTCTCTGTCTGCAGAACCGGCACACAGGGACATCGTGGAGGAGCTATGATGAGAAAGGTGGATCCCAGCGGCAAACTCAGTCGCTCAAACCTCACACGTCGAGCGACGCACCTCTCAAACACACTCGGAGGTTGGGCCCACACAGCTGTGAACACTATTCGCAAACCGAACTAAACTGCGTGTGTGTGTGTGTGTGTGTGTGTGTGTGTGTGTGTGTGTGTGTGTGTGTGTGTGTGTGTGTGTGTGTGTGTGTGTGAGAGAGAGAGAGAGAGAAACACAGAACCTTTTTAGCCATGTTTCGCATTTATCATTACTGAGGTATCGATGTTAGATTTACACATAGTGTTGTGATGATACCTGGGAGATTGTTGCGTGGCAGCTTGTCACCCTTTTTTCTTTTTTTTTTATTTTATACATGCTGTGTGTACGTAGCAGCATCTAAAGTATGTCATTTGTGTGGTTACACTTCTCAGGTTAGCTAGTTATGGGGGAGGGGCCTCATTGTAGCTACCAAAGGGATTTCTGTGTCTTGATGTATGTACCTGTCATAGCTGCTACAACCAATGTCATAGTTACATTTTCAAAATACTAATATTGTCGTTTATAATCACACTCTTTGCATAGAAACTTTTTGCTAGTTTCGGGAAACTACCTTAAAAGAAATGCTGCATGAGACCAAAATTGTATCTGCAGAACTAACATTCAATTTACTGACAGGAGGGAGATGTGTTTTCCTCTACTTTATATGTATGCAATAATGTTACTAACATTTGCTATGCCTTTTCTAAATGTCAATTGAATATACCAAATTTTGAAGTATATTTTCTATGAAAGGAGACTTTTTGTATAGCTTAGGTAGTATTTGAAAGGGATTTTCCTTTTTATTTTTTATATTTTTTATTTTTTCAATTCTGAGGAAGAGGTCAGCACTTTTGATGGCCTGTGGATGATTCATGCACCAGCACTGTAAACATAAATCATCTGATAATGTAATGGGGAAGATGTAATGGCTCATTACCTGATGACAGCCATGATGATGCTCCAAAGCAATATCCAGCAGGTTATTAGTGTAGTGACTGTCAAGTAAGCAGCCTCAAGTGAAGTGAAACGTGTCTCTTCTTCCAAAGCAAGACATTGTATCTAAATGTGAGGGGGGGGGTCAACTCAATAAAACTTGTAAGCGTTTTCAACCAAAAGTCTTTACTTTCTTTTTATTATTGCAAAAAATGTAATCTGGGAAAATACCTTCCCTTCAACATGACTGCCAAAGTATTTCCTGCTAATTTTTCTGCATTGTCTCAAAATGGTGAAATAGCCTTTATTTTTTTATTTCTTTATTACTTTTCAAAAATCACATGGATAGTTAATAAAACATTCTGCATTGTTAGTAATTAAACTACTCGACGTTACATGAACATATTTTGACATAGCTACAGCATTAAAATTCTGTTTACATCTTAATTCCCCAGTCATGGCTGCACTAGTCCCTTCGGGGGCCCTGGGGCAATCAGTTGTTGTAGGGGCTCTTATCTACCTGTTTGTAGCCCTACAGTTCCTGTTCTTGGCTGTTGTTTTCTGTGTGTTTTTGTTTCCTGACAGACAAAATTAAGTCATTTGATAAAAAGCTTTACAACAAATGACCACGATATTAACTCAATAGTTATGGTTTGAAAACTAGATTTTGACAGGGGCTACCATCTACAATGTCGGGCCAGGTATGGAGAATGAAGCATCCAATCAAATTTCAGCTGGGGGAGTTGCCACTCTTTTAGTAATACCCCTGTAGTGGTGCAAATTTCTAACAAAAATAAATAAAATCTGCAGTTAAATAAATTCAGTAGACCCAAATGATATTGACTGAACCTGAGGCTTGTGGGGTCCCTGGACAGTTTGCCCACTCTTCCAAGCTGGTAATCCAGCCTTGGCCTCAATAATCTTCCAGTGATATTATTTATGTAATATTCTACAATATGTGTAATATATTCTATCTCGGTCTGACGCTCTCCAATCTCGTTTCCACACAACGATATTTTTATTTTTTTATACTTTAACTTGCCGAGTACGTGAGTAAGTACTTGTATGCATGAGCTGTAATGTAATCAAGTATTTTTACATGGCAGTATTACTGCATCGACCTGGAATTAAATGCTCTGGTTTCTATCCGTGAAAGAGTAAATATTTTTCTTGGCTTAGTTTTGGCTAAAGATAAACGGAACGGCGCCTCCCCCTAGTGGCGTGTGGCGGAACGACAGCAGCTGGAACGCGAGTTCGCTCGGTTTGTCGCTCGGCGTCACCCGTCGTTGCCCCCACCACGCCTCACCGACGTCGCCCCTCCCCGCTCTCTCCGGCTTTGTACCCAGAGCTGAACCCACGCCGCGGCTACCTTCTCCAGGACCACGGGGCTGCTAAGCATCGGAAAATGGCTCTCCACGTCCCCAAAGCTCCGGGCTTTGCCCAGATGTTGAAAGATGGCGCCAAGGTGAGGTCGAATCGGCGGGTTGGGGCAGTTTAAGGCGGCGTTGAGTGACTGGTTGCGAGCTACCATGCTAGCTAGCGTTAGCGTGTTCATTCGCAGTCATGTGGGAGAGTTCTAGAAAGCAGCCAGGCCGCTCGGAGCCGCCGGACTAGGGACCTGTTAGCACGGACTAAAGATGGTTTCTGTGTCTGTAACGTTCCCCTGTAGCACATAAACACGCTGTATATGCGAGGCAGTGATATCTCACTGTCAAACAGCAGTCACACCCAACTAGCGTTTAGCTTTCTGTCAAGAGTGAAAGCTTTGTCATCTCAGCTCACTGATGCTGATGCTTCCTGTTTTGGGTTCGCTTACGGGTTCCAACACAACTTACATCTGTTTCTGCCTTTACAAATTGTTTTCCTGTCTTATTGTTCTTATATATTCTCTATTAAATTTATTAAAATCTTTTGATATTATTTGCTTTCTTGTCGTTATTGGGAAGCTTACCAATAAATGCTCGTCTGACATGGACACCAATTAAAAATGTATTGGTGGGTAATTATTATTTTTTGTGTCTGATGCAGCACTATTCAGGGCTGGAAGAGGCAGTCTTTCGTAACATCAGAGCCTGTAAGGAGCTTTCTCAAACCACACGCACTGCCTATGGGCCAAACGGTAAGCACCCTCACACAAAACCTCGCTTGTTTTCAGGCCTGTGAAACCTAATTGTAGAGAGGGAGGAAAATCAGCGATGGCTTAACTGTGACATTTTCACTGTTCAGGTATGAACAAAATGGTCATCAACCACTTGGAGAAGCTGTTTGTCACCAATGATGCCGCCACAATTCTCAGAGAGCTTGAGGTGAGGGAAGCTAACGTTTTAGTTTAATATGTTGCCTGCTGGAATGATAATATGACAGAGTTTGACTGCTGTGTAATGTCGATTATTCTATAGGTGCAGCATCCAGCAGCCAAAATGATTGTAATGGCATCCCACATGCAAGAGCAGGAGGTCGGAGACGGCACAAACTTTGTCCTGGTGTTTGCCGGAGCCCTGCTGGAGCTGGCTGAAGAGCTGCTCAGGATGGGCCTGTCTGTGTCCGAGGTAAGCGGATGTAGTCACGGGTTATCATCAGGCCCTTGGTGCTGTGTAGATTATTCGATGATATGGCAAGGTCACAAGTATATGCAGTAAATAACAGGATTCAGTAATGCTTTTTGGAGCTGATAGCAATCTGTCAATATGTAAATGTGTCTTTGCCACAGGTGATTGAAGGCTACGAGGTGGCATGTAAGAAGGCTCTGGAAATCCTGCCAGACTGTGTATGTTCCTCAGCCAAGAACCTCCATGATGTTAAGGAGGCCACATCTCTGATCCGTACAGCAGTCATGAGCAAGCAGTATGGTAACGAAGACTTCCTCGCCAGCCTCATTGCACAGGCCTGTGGTGAGTCAGCGGTCCAAACTACCTAAACCAAACTAGAGCAGTCAGCTGTCAAAGATAGAGAGATTATTCTGTTGATTGCAGTATTAACTTTATTTCTTTGACTCTCTCTTCTTTACCGGTTCATGCTACAGTATCCATCTTCCCTGAGTCTGGCAATTTCAATGTTGATAATGTCAGAGTGTGCAAGATTTTGGTAAGTAAGCCTTATCCATTGAATATATTTAGTGTGCATGTGTGTTGTTCGACTCTAAGTAAATATCTGCTGTTTTCAGGGTTGTGGGGTGACAGCATCCTCCATGCTACATGGCATGGTTTTTAAGAAAGAGGCAGAGGGAGATGTCACATCTGTTAAAGACGCAAAGATTGCAGTCTTCTCCTGCCCCTTCGACTGCATGGTGACAGAGACCAAGGTAATGAACATGTCTGTCTCTCATTCTTTAGAAAAATCTGACCGACAAGGATTAAAATTAATGAAATTTTATGCCCTAGCACGTTGTAGTTTATTGTTCCTTTTGGTCAGTTTCACATGTGGGGCAATTTAGGCCTTGTGTTGGCCTAAATTGAAGTTAATGGTGCTAACAACGCTCTTTGCTGTCTCATAGGGCACAGTGCTGATAAACAATGCACAGGAGCTAATGGACTTCAGTAAGGGAGAGGAGGATATGATGGAGGCTCAGGTAAAGGCCATCAAGGAAGCCGGTGCCACCATGGTGGTAACTGGGGGGAAGGTGGCTGACATGGCACTGCACTATGCCAACAAGTACAAGCTCATGGTGGTGAGGTAAGGTTGAGGACCTCTGATAATTCCATTAAGTGTTAATTATCAAATGATTAGCGCTATGATGACAGAAGAATTTCCTTTTTTTAGAAATTAACATTGAATCTAAATGTCTTCTACCAAAATCAGATAGTTTGAACTAAATTGGCATAATCGGAATGCCAGTGCATTGGCAGTTTTGATGCAAAGTAACCTAAACATATACCTTCACCTTGTGTTACCCAATTTGTCGCTTATTTGAAATGATCACATCAAAGTGGATGGCAGAGTGAGAGACTACAGCCTGCAAATTACTTGAAAGTTTTCTTTGGACAATGCAATACAGCAAAAAAATTTAACTTTTCTTAAATTACACTTTATTTGAGATATATCTTTTTTTTTTTTTTTTTTTTTAATCTAAGTGTGATTACATTCTTTACCGGTCTGTCCTAGTTAAAAATATGTCATTCTGGGACTGTTATCAGATATTGAGTATATTATCACGTGTTGGTTGTCACCATGCGTCCTTGTTTTTCCCCATCAGGCTTAACTCCAAGTGGGACCTCAGAAGGTTATGCAAGACTATAGGAGCTGTAGCACTGCCTAGGATGGTCAGTCTATTCATGTTTCATTCATATTTGAATAATAAAACAGACCATTATTTCATCTATAATAATGCTTTTCTGTTATATTTGTTTGTTTGTTTAGACTGCTCCAACTCCAGAGGAGATGGGTCACTGTGAAAATGTGTACCTGACAGAGGTGGGGGACACTCAGGTGGTGGTCTTCAAACATGGTAAATCACTCTGTTTTCAGTCTTGTGAGTCTTCATTTTAAAACAGGATTTTTTTGCTCCATATGATGTTTAGGCGTAACATATTGTCTAATCTCGATTGTTTCAAACAGAGAAGGAAGACAGTGCCATCTCCACAGTGGTGATCAGAGGCTCCACTGACAACCTTTTGGATGACATTGAGAGGGCTGTGGATGATGGAGTCAACACCTTCAAGGTTCTGGTCAGGGTAAGTAAACACAGTCAGCCCCTGTAGTATAAATTAATGAAACTGTCAAAAATATTATCGCTGTTTTTTGTCTTTTTTTTTTTTTTTTTTTTTTTTTTTTTTTTAATCAAAAAAGATAAATGTGCCACATTTATTCCTTGCATTTCTCTCAAGGTGTATTTAAAGTTTATGTTTACGATTGAGATTTGTTGACACTTGAATCAATGTTATTAATAATACAGATAATTCATCAATTTATATTGAGTTTAAGGTTAATCATTGAATTTTTTTTTTTTTTTTTTTTTTTTACTGTTTGTGTGTCCTCCACTGTCTCTAGGACAAGCGACTAGTACCTGGAGCAGGAGCCACTGAGATTGAGCTGGCCAAACAGATCACCTCATACGGAGAGGTATGGAGATTTGAATGTATTAGCAGAAAATGACCAGGTTCAGACTAATGCCGCGGTTTTTGTTTTTACCCTTTTTTTGTTTTTACTGCATCACCGGCTGATAAATTACAGAAACATGAACACTTTTTTTCCCCCCTCTCTGCAGTCCTGCCCTGGTCTTGAGCAGTATGCCATTAAAAAGTTTGCTGAAGCCTTCGAGGCGTTGCCACGTGCCCTGGCTGAGAACTCTGGTGTTAAGGGGAGCGAGCTCATCTCTAAACTCTACTCTGCGCATCATGAGGGAAACAAAAACATGGGCTTTGACATTGAGGTGTGTATCTTTACAAAAGAATATCTGTGTGATTTGATTATGATTTAACATAATTTATTTAAAATAATCCAGCACATATTAGGTCCTGTCAGTCACCACCACAAATCTAGTCTATCTGTATGTTTAGGACAATTGTGAAAGTCACACAGAGGCTCTTTGAAGAAAGTTCTTTTTTGTAAAAAACAATTGTGACAGCAGTCACATACTTGATAATTTGTCTTCATGCCTGATTTTTGCCATATTACAGCCAAAAATAAATCTTTTAGACAATGTAATAAAATCATGTTACTAAACTCTACTCTATATGGCAAGCTGACTGACTGTTGACATGGATGTGATGTTGTCTTTAGGGAGACGGCCCTGCTTTGAAGGACATGCTTGAAGCTGGCATTCTGGAGCCGTACCTGGTCAAACACTGGGGCATCAAACTGGCCACCAACGCTGCCATCACAGTACTTAGAGTTGACCAGGTGTGTACACAAACACTCAAATCCTAACACACAGATCACAAGCAGCCAAACAGGAAAAAAAATAGGTGCAACTTCAATTTCATTTGGCTCTAAAGTTAAAGATAGGACAAAATAATTTTTTTATTGTCAGCAAATCCTAAGAAAAGACTAAAATAAACCATAATTAAGTTTCTCTCTCAGTACTTTGGGACTTCTCTAAAACAGCTGGACACTGTAGCAAACGGGACAGCAAACATTGTTAATAGTGCATTTTTTTTGGACTCTCAGTGGAAGAATACACATTTTGTGTTTGTTAGTATTTACAACAGGAGGACAGTGTATATGGGATTAAATACAAACTACAGTGCTAGTATTAATTCTAACAAACCCATGTCATCCACTGCAACTGCGAGCCTTACTGATTATTTATATAAGTGTTTTGACAGCAATGGAAATTAGGTGTCAGGCACAATCAATACATATATAGTATATATAGTACAATCAATAAATTGATTTTGGTCTTTTCATGGGTCATTTATTGACCGTAGGAAAGATACAAAACATTGCTTCATCCTTTCATTCAGTCCGCAGACAGTAACAATGGGTAGCCACCTTATTTCATTGCTGTTCTGTAATTGTTTAATAGGGTTAATGAATCTAATATCATTAGGATTTTAATTTATCTGTGCTTTGGAGCAAATACAGTTGCAACGCAATTGGTGTCAGCAGGTGTTGAGTCTTTACATTCAAGAGTCTTATATATTTAATTACATGTGATTCTTTACAAAAGATGTGGGGCCTGTACCTCAGATTAGTGAGTTAGCCAGCTCTCTTTGAGCTTAACTCTGTTTTTTTTTTTTTTTTGGTGTCACAACGCTGGCTCATTTTTAAAAGGGGTAGATTGCCATGGTGACACACGCTGCACAGCTAACCTGTTCAGAGGATGAGATAAAACCTTTTCAGCAACCCCGACCATTGACCACAGAAAAAAATCGAGTCATCGTTCCTAAAGTTTCATGGCAAGAAAAAAGAGTTTACAATAAAGTGACAAATAATTAAGACATTGAGATAAGATAAATAGATCAGTCAAATTGTTTTGCGGTTTGAGAACAGAGCCTTGAGGTAATGGAGGGAGAGTTATCACAGTAAGTAAATACATGCATAATGACAATTTTAACTGCATTTTAGAGATTTTTTTGGTTCCGGATGGGATCCAAAACCAAAGCTGTGACACTCATATGCCATCACGGCAGCAAAGAATAACACGAGGAGCCCGAGATATGATAAGTGGAAGTAAAAACAAATCCCCTTGTTGTGTTTTATTAAAAACAAAAAATTCATACCCTGAAATATTACCAATGATTATTAATGCAACATGACAGTCAGACTGACCTCATCAAATGTTAACTACTTTCTCTGACTTTCTGCTTTAGCAGCAGAAAAAGTGTGGTATTACAGAGCATTTATCCATATTTATTTATTTATTCATCCATTCATTCATTCAGTCACATATTATTAAGAGTTTATTCATCGTCAGAGAACCAGACTAAGTTGAACACACTGTGTGATGCAGGCCCCTGGCTTCAACAGGTTAATCTCTAATCAGGTTAATTTACACACAAGGCAGATGATTTCTGTCATATAATTTCTGTATATTTGGGTTTATTTTTTAGTTTATAATTTGATACAAAGCTATTGTTCCTACAATCAACGGATGAAGTGTCCTATAGTGAATTAATAGCTCCAGGTAGTCAATGTGAGTGTGTGTGTGTACATGTATACGATCCAGATCATCATGGCTAAGGCTGCAGGGGGACCCAGGGCTCCCAAGCAGAGAGGCCATTGGGACAAGGACGGTTGGGATGAAGAGCCTGATCATTTTGAAAGTCACCATTAGAGGGCGCAAACACACACCCTCTGTCAGTAGGTCCTGGAATGTGTGTGTGTTTGAGACTCAAAAAACTGACACGGATTTGCTCAGATGCTCACGGGGCCACTGAAGCTGTGAAATGTTTGTTCTTTTACCTGTCACTGCTAACACTGGGTGTGACACAGAACTCAATGCAGAGATGCCTTGTATTCCTCACATGTGTGTTTTAAATATACCAGCTGTGTCACTGACAGCAGACTAAACTGGCACAGAGCAAATAGAGTATGGTGTGTTAGCATGCTGCATGCACTCATGAACTCTTTCCCTTGCAGGTTGCATGTATCAGAATTTAATATAACATTGTCCTCAGTATCTCAATTTGGATAGATTTTGTGAATTGTTCCTGAAATGCTGTGGTTAGTCGAGCATTGAAATGAGATGGATATATAATCAATTTCGATCTCTTTTGTCTTAAACATTCATTGTCCATGCTACCTAATGTTTCCTTTTGTAGCACATTTTCTCTTACAGAATACATATCCCTAAATGAGCCCATGAATATTTCATCATGATAAACGTCCTCCCTTAGTAACTGTGGGGATTTAAATCACCTCTTTAATTTTGAAAATATATTTTAGTCATTATTTGAGTTTAAGAAAAGGATTTGGGGCAGGAGTTGGTTATTTTTTTGCCTCTTGCTGTGGCAAACATTTCAATTGAAATGGATTAGAAAATAAAAAAGTGAGACTTTCCTTTCCGTCTAACGAGTTTGTTTTAGGGTCAACTCCGTAACCTTCCGCCTCAGAGCCCATCGCCAGCTGCTTAGATCTAGGTGCTTAGCCTGGAGGGATTAAATGACTGCTGTCTTCTCTCCTCCCAGATCATCATGGCCAAACCAGCAGGGGGACCCAAAGCTCCCCAGGGCAGGAAGGACTTCGATGAGGATGACTGAACGTGATGTTCTCCAGCTGATGCGCCTTTAACCGCGAACGCTCCCACACGGATTCACAGACCCTTTTCTACTTGTTTTATTTAAAGCTCAACGGCCCGGTTTATTTTGTAGAAATGAACAAACATTGTTCAACAAAGTCATATGTGAAAGTAAAATGTATGAATGGCACGGTTTGCTTTTTTTTGTGTTCTTAGTCCCAAATAAAAGGCACTTGCTGTTATGCGTTGCTTATGATTGGGGTCTTTACTTCGTTGTGTCGCTCGGCCATGTTTTATAATTGCATTGCCTTGTGTTGGCAGGTTGAATAATGTATATTGCGTATTCATGGACATTGTGTGGTCATAGATTTCTATTTATAATCTTGTCCTGCTTTGGGTTTTAAAGTAATTAAATTCAGAAGAAAAAATATGTCAGGATGAGGTTGGTCATAATCACCCATAACTGTGAGTTTACATGTGGGGTCGCCCCTGCGGGGGTTTACGTTTTACACGGCGAAGCAGCAGGAATTATGCATGTTACTGGATTTATTTTTGGACCGAGTGAACTGAAGAATCAAAAGGAGAGGTCGGTTGAAAACGCATGTAGAGTCTTGCCGATGTCTGAATGCGTTCGTCCTCTGCGTGTTACAAAGTGCGCTACGCAAACGCTGGAAAATAAAAACGGTGAATTACTGTGCGCAGCTCCTGTGGCGGAGCAGCAGCAGCAGGAGGAGGAGGAGGAGGAGGAGGAGCTGAGCTCCGCCCGGCTGCAGCCTCATTGGACGGCGAAGACGTGGGCGGGTTTGCGCTGACGTCGACCATACTCGGGATTAACTTGTTTTTTTTTTGGTTTTTTTTTATGTCGCCATATCTGCCACCTTTTTTTTGCCACGGGATTTCCCCGATCAACCCGCAGCTCGGTGATACGGAGTTGGATCGGTCTTTCTGAAGCCTTGGAGGTGTGTGTAAGGTGTGTGTGTGTGGGTGGAGGTGTCTCTGTGTGTGGGTGGAGGTGTCTGTGTGTGTGGGTGGAGGTGTCTGTGTGTGTGTGGGTGGGTGTGCATGCTGCAGGGAGGGCGCCGGGGCGATGTGAGCGCCTGGATGAGGACCCGACGTCGCACCGATGGGGGCCGACGGCAGCAAAAGCAGGAAGGTGAGTTGAGGGAGATTCCCGTTTCCTAAGGTGTGACGCACGTAGGGCGGGGGGGGGGGTGTTCCTGTTTCCATGACGATGATTTGGCGCTACCAGGCAGTCCCCACATTGCCAATCCTCACTGTTTTATTCTTCATTTCATTAGAAATGTACTGAACACAAATATACTCTGATTGCTTTCTTAACGTTAAATTCGTAGTTGATATCACACTCGACGTTATCCATAAAAAAAATCTTTTTATGTCAGTTTCCCAGCGTACTCGTAATCGTAACGCTTTTATTTTGGAGAAAAAAAATATCGCCACGCTTCCGGTATGGACGTCTTAAAAAAAAACCTATAGGCAGTTGAACACCTTCTGACAAACAGGTGTCCGGTTTAAATCCGATGCGCCATTGACCGTTGCAGTTACCTCAGCCGAGTGATAATGGATGAATCCATGTGTCCCTTCGTTTGGCTGAGATGATAACAACATCCTGCACGGCTGAGTACACACATCTTGCTCCACGGGGCAGCAGATCTGTTGTGCATCACAGGCCCCGGGGGAAGAGGGGCTGCGTGACCGAGCACTGCAGACTGGATGTAAACCACGCATGGGTTTTGTTTTCCCTTTCACAGACCTTCTAATAAAACATATAACCATTTTCATGTCTCAAATACAAGTGTGTGGCGGTCCGATAGGCATACGGCTGCTTTTCATGCGTGCGTATGAGGCATTTCTTTCTAAAATACAGCAATATAATCTGCTGTAACTTTACTATCTCTATAAAAGCTATGAAAAATTGCAACTGTCTGCGGGTACAACCCTAAAACTACAAGTTGTATAAATATGTTTCATTCTTAACATTCTTAAGATTCTCAAAAATAAAATACTATATGAAAAACAAAACACTGACAACACACAAGGCTGTTTCTGCACTGCCGATAAAAATATGTGGGTCCCCCAAGGACCAATGCTGGGAAAAAAAGGGCCCTGGTTGAACCTAATTGCAGACCCCTGCAGTAGACATATATCTGTAATTGCTTAAGTGGAGCTACAGAGTTTTAAACAGAGTCAGTCAGACAGCAGAGTAGCTATGTTTGCACTTAACAGCTCAACAGTGTGTGAATATGAAGCAATGGTTAGGAAACTTTCCATGGTTAAATAGTGAAACAATATCTTTAAAAGCTCCTTTGTCCTGCATGACTTATACAACCTCTGTTGGCGCATGAGTGTCTGGGCTATGAACTCCCAAAGGGTCAAATTAAAAAAACTTTGCTTTTAGCATTGCACGCCAGCTTCGATAAGTGCTGATACTTGTACTTGCATAATACAGCCCAAGACTGTAAAATGTCCCTGGATTAGAACTGCTTGAAAGTTTGACACTCTAGGAGTTCATCTTTAGGATCTTGCTAGGAAATTAACATGACATTTTTTTTATTTTTTCTAATTTCCTCACAGAAAGCACTGACATGATCCACTCGTCCTTCAGGGTAATAACCCCACTGTGCTAAAAGCTTTTTTTGTGTGTGTGTGTGTCTGTGTGTGTCTTTCTCCTCTGGCTCCCCTACAGAGGCCCACTGAAGGGCAGCATGATGAGCACTTCTCATCTGGATGGCGTGGCTTCCTCTCCAGCATGGGTCTGTCTATTCCAGCAGGACTCTGTCGCCTGGCCCCACCTGCCCTGCGTCTGGGCCAGCGTCGAATGCTCCAAGGCAAGTCCCCCGACATCCCAGAGCACGTCCTGAGGTTGGCGGGAGTCGGCCCGGACAGGCTGAGAGCGGAGTGGAACCTGCCGGGGTTCGTTACCATGTTCCTGCCCGAATTCCCCCACAGAGCTGTGCCTGGGCATGAACAATTTCAGGTAGACCTCGATACCAACATGGACACCAGTAATGTATGCGGCGCGATGTGACGGGTAACCCATTGCTTGTGTTTTTCATTTCACCAGGTGATGGGTTACATCGCCAAAGGTTCGTTTGGACCCATTCTGAAAGTGAAGGACAAGGCCAGACAGAAAACATATGCTGTCAAAGTGAGGCTTCTCTCTGAATCTCACATTTTAAATGTTTTTATTTGAGTGATCAGAGCCATGAATGTAGAGCCAGTTATTCATTCGTGAAAGTGGTATGTGCAGATACAGTAATATACAAAGTGACTATTTATAGACCTGTAAAACATTAAAGTAAAGAACTACATGCTTTTTGTGCTGGCAAAACCTTTTTTATGGTCAAAATTCCCCTTTAGTCAGGACTTGTCATTTTAACTGTAGTTAGTGAGCCCGTCATCGTACACACTTGTAGGAAACTGTAACTGTGTAATAGGTATTTTTGTGCATGTCCTGTGTGAGTTCTGTGTAGTCTAATTTCATCTCAGTATTTTTGTCAATTAACAGGTTATACCTAAATCAGAGATTCTGAGACTTGGGGTATTGGAGCAGTCGAAAGAAGAGGTTATTGTCCAGGTAAGTGTCAGAAACAAGCCTTGAAAATCAGTTTGTAGAGTTTGTAGATTTGGGAAGGAATGAAGTATTGAAAGTTTTTATACATTGATTCACCATATACCTTTGAAAAGACTTGACTTTGGAAATAGTTTTTTATTTTTGTTTTTTGTTAAAGAAAGTTGCTGGGAGACATAAAGCCAATCGATGGCTCTGTCCCAGTACAGGTGCCCCCTCCTCAATGGATAGATCATGTAAGGCCAATTACCATCTCTCTGACCTGAGGAGTTCTAATTTTAGGCAGTTATGTGTCCCTTTTCAAAACCAAAGATTACTAAATTTGCGAGTAAAGTTATGTGTCAGAAAATTAGTTGGACCCAGTGAGGGAAAAAAAATACAAACTTCTCTTTGATCGATAGACCGAAATGAGATTTTTCCAGTTGACCTTTGACATTTGCCCACAGCGTCAGGTTCGGCACCCATTTGTCCATGATCTCCAGGACTGCTGGCAGACGCAGCGCCACCTCTACATTAGTGAGTCAGCCAGAGACCAGTGACCCAATCCAACCCAGATCCACTGTCCAAAACCCCTCACTCCACTTTTTTCCACCTCAACACTGGTCGTCTTATCCGGGATCTACCCACAATCCCTTACCCAACATCTAGAACATGATGAAAAAATATAGGAAGCGTTTCCTATTGAGTCTTTTAATTCTTAGTGTTTTGCTTGTACGGCATCTTTACCAAACCCCTACAACCCCAAATTACCACTTTCTGTGCATCCTGTAGCTGCTTTGCCCCCTTTTCTTTTACTCCAGACCATTTACCCTTTTTTTCCAAATCAGTCACTGACTCAGAAAGTGTGACCCAGTTTGTTTGCTTCCCCACCCCCTGTGGAAAGAGAGTGTCTTAGCCTGGGGACCAGATATTGAATGCTGTTGCAGCTCAACGCGAAATACATGTGTCATAGTCATAAGAAAGGACGCCACTGCTTGCTCAAACAGTGAATCACCGAATCACGTCTTTTAAGTCACAAGTATGGAAATGGAACATATGTGTTGCTGAACATTTTCCTTTCCTCTCATGTTGACTTGTCTAAAAGCGATCAAAAAATGAGCACCATCCCAAGTTGGAGAGGAGCGGTCCATTATTCCCGACATGCACGCCTATACACCTCTGCAACCCCATCCCGTTTTGTTTCTTTATTTTTCAAATCTGTGTGCTTGGCCAACTGGCTAGAAACAGACTAAGGCAAATCGCCTTTCTTTGGCTTGTAGAGGAAGATAGTTTTACACCGTCCTCACTTCCAGATTACACTCTTTTTTCCTAACTTAGTTCACCAGTGTGTGTTCTACATCCCGCCAACCTTTACTACCCCTCTACACCTCACATTACATGACAGAGGCATGTTTTAATGCTGTCTCCGCTCCTGCAGTGTGCGACTACTGCAGCACAGGGGACCTGTATACCTACTGGCAGATGATCGGTCATTTCACAGAGGACACAGTGCGAGTGTTTGCAGCGGAGCTAGGATGTGCGCTCGGTGAGTATGCTCCAGGGAAAGGATGAAAACGTGACTGCTAGATAAGGTTCGGCTTATAAAAGCCGAACTTATAAAAGTTATAAAATATTATAAAATCCAAGGGTTCACTTTTTCCACCAGCACTGAGAATGCTTAACAATTTTGTTATATAAACAGAAGATTATAATGCATTGTGCATTGTGTTTGTCTATATTTTTGACTTAGATGAAGAACAAATCACATTAAACGCAGAAAAGTGGGTAATTCCAAATGGTTCACATACTTTTTCTGGCCACTGTATGATGCACTTCACCTTTCTCCTCAAGTACGCTTAGTTCAGACCTCTAAATGAAAGTTTTCATAGTTATTTAATTGTGAGTAATTATTAAAGGTCGTCTAATTAAAATGAGATGATTTCTCAAAGGATCTCCCATGGCAACACAGCCGTGCCAGCGTTTTTAATATGCCAGTAGGTTTTATATTCCTTCTTATGTGCTTTTTCACAGGCTTTCTGCATGACTTTGGGATCATCCACAGAGATGTGAAGGTAAGAGGGGAAAGTTATTTACAAGTTTGGAGCCAAAATGTCAAAAAACACCCATTTATTTTGTAGTGCAAAATTAGGAGTACAAAATGCAAAAAAATGTAGTTCGATTTAACAGAGATTAAAGATAAACAGCTGCAATGCTTTATAATTTAATGACTTAAACAATGATCTTAAGGTTGTGATTTTTAAACCAGTTCAGAGTAGAATTTTTTCTTAACATAATACATTTTATAATCTGTCAGCACATAATTCCAGTTTGTTAGTCAATTAATTAATGCATTATTGTGTTTAACCCATATGAAAATCCTAAAACCTAAAAATTACTTTTTATTGAAGTAAAATTCTATTTAAATGTATCAATACAGTTAAAGCACAGTGCATAACACATTTTTTCCTGATCAGCAGTTGCTGGTCTCAGAGTTTGCTCTGACAGGCTACAAATGATTCTTCATGAGTTTTCTCATTTTCTTAGTATTAAATTGTTAAATTCTCTGTGCAAGAATTCACGAGCAATATAAAAACGGGGATAAGAAATCCAAGGCTCAGGAAAATCAGCTATGAGATTCTTTTTCTTCATGAAGTTATTTGAGCTCAATGAGTGGTGGTGCATATGGATGGGTGTCCAATTCAGTCTTTTCTGATACTTTGTAGATGGAGAATATCCTGCTGACAGACAACGGTGAGTAAAAACCTGTCCCCAGCAGAGAGCAGCATAGCTCTGTTTTGCAAAAGAAGCACAGAACCTTCCAGAGAACATCCTGACTGTGCACAGCTTTCAGTCAGTACGCATTAATGCAGACTGTACATCTGTTAGCACTGAGAGGGAACAGCCTGTGTACCCAATTACTTGCACTACGGAGATCAGATGGGAATATTAAATATTTTACATCAGTTGTAAATGCATCAATACGAGGTATCTGAATTCAGAGCCTCATCTCACATGCTCATAATGATGTAGAGAAAATGGTCTGTTCTAGGACACCTCCGCTTAGCTGACTTTGGTTTGTCCCGTCGCCTGGAGAGAGGAGGACGAGCCTTTACTATTTGTGGAACAATCCAATATATGGGTGAGAAATAAACTAAATCAAACCTTTGTAGCTAATTCCTGGTAGAGCTACAGATGCTGGGACACATTAACAGACTAAAATTAGTACATTATTAATATATCATACTTAGAAGTGAGTATATTTATACTGTGAACATGCTCTGTCTGCTCTGCAGCCCCAGAGGTGTTGAGTGGTGGGCCATATAATCATGCAGCTGATTGGTGGTCACTGGGAATTCTGCTTTTCTCATTGGTTACTGGGAAGGTGAGCTCTTGTTGCCAGTGGGCTCAGCGTGTCTTGCATGATAAGCTGACATCACTCAAAATTACTCTTCCGGTGACGTAGCTGAGCTTATATTTTGCTGTAAAAAGAATGCATTTGTGCCTGTTTCATTTTGTGGGCATCCCAGTGTACGAGTAAGTTCTGAGAACACTAATCGACATTTTAAAATGAAGTATCTAAATTTAAAGGGATCAGATGGGTTTCTTTTGTTTTGTCATGTAAAAGAATAAAATCTGTCAAATTTCTAAAAATGGCAACACCCTAAATATTCCCTCCTAATATACATGAAACTCTCCTCAGTTCCCTGTGCCTCCAGAACCAGACCACTGCAGCATGCTGAGGAAAGTGAGGGGCTCTCCCTACGAAATGCCCTTTAGCTTCAGCCCCCCATTTGCCTTGCTAATAACCGAGGTAATTGCAAAAACAGGAATCTTTTTGTTTTAAAACACTCAAATCTGCATCGCTGACTATTTGCCTACATGCACCAGGACCTATTTTTGTCTAGTAGTCTGATGTCATATCGCAACCTACGCCCATTTGTCTGTCCAGCTTCTGTGCAAGACTCCCGCCCGCCGCCTGAGGACTCTCGATCGTTTCAAACGCCAAACCTTCCTCCATGGAATTACTTTTGACCTCGCCCTACTGCAGCGCCAGCCCGTGGAGGTAACTGGTGAATGTCTGGATATATCAAGTGTTGTTGCTCCCTCACCAAGGTCAAACATGAGTCAAACTGTTGAAGAAATTGTCAGTATGCAAGCAAAGTAAAGAATTTTTTTTCTGTGACTGTCCAGGTGATTCTAGAGCTGAGAGAGAGACCAGACAGAGCCGCTAAAGCTCGAAGGGGACTCACTTTGTCTCTGCAGCCTCTTAAAGGCTTCGACTATGACTCACTCCTCAGCCCACCAGCCACACCAGACACACAGCTGGATGCCAACACACAAACTCACAGTGTTGCACCGTTGCCTGGCCCGGCACTCCCACTGCAGACTGCTCAGGAAAAAGGTCCACACAGAGAAGTGTTTGTATGACCGACTTTGAGTTTACAGTATGATCACTAACACACAAAATGTAAAGGCCTACATAAATGTTCTTCTGCACACTTATTCATCCTAACACACTTATGGTTCGCCTTGTAAATGTGTTATTTAGAAATAGCCAGAAAGGCTGATAATGATTTAATTGGATCTATAGTTTAGAAGGGAATGATTCCACTGTGTAAAAAACACCACTTCCCCACTGGTATTGTCACATTTTATCTTTCTTTATGATGTACTGGTACTGTTTTTTCTGTTTTTTTTACTTGTTTGCCTTTTTCCAGTGAGCACCTTTTCAAGCCTTCTGTGTTTGCTCAACAGTTGTGCAAGAAAGATTGTGCTATTGTCCATCCACTTTCAGTTTTCCAGTGACTGATCATGGTTGCCCTGTTTCCAGATAATGTACACCTGCTATCAAATTCCACCCAAATGGAAAAGAGCGCTGAATATCTTTTTTTTTAATTCTTATAAATTATATATAGTTAAGTAGACTGCCAAAAAAATCTTTAAACAAAGTGAGTGTATTTCTGAGCTTCTGCCTTTGTTTTTATATTGCATGATTATGAAAGCGTTGAGGCAGAAGTAGAGGGAAGAAACTCCTTGCCTCATAAAATAAGATGAGGCAAGGAGTTTCTGAGGCTGTGAGGCAAGGATATCATGTGACCTTTCCCAAACGTGACCTTTACTTCCTACGTTCTGTTGCAGCAGAAACATCTCCTGTCTCCTCTATTATGTAAAACTCTCTCTCCAGCATCACGACATCAGATCAAGAAGTATACGCCTTCAATGTCTACTTTATTATTTATAATCTGTGACTCAGGGGAGTACTCGCTGGTTTTCCCACATCAGCCTTCATTTTGACTCCAAGATGGCACCCAGCTGTACAGATCTGAGTGTAGGGTTTTGAATGAATAAGAGTATTTTTCACCTCCAGTTAACTTTTTGATAGATACAGGGGGTTTTCTATTGTCTGAGGCTGCCCCATCCATATCTAGTGACCACACCTAAATGCCCTTACCTGTTTATCAGATTATTTTGTGATTTTGTAAAGTATGCCCCTGCTGTGTACCCAGAATGCCTCACATGTGATCCTGAGCTTGCTTTTTTTTTGTCACAAAAATTCTTATTTAGAAATCCGTCTTTACAAAGTTTGTATGAGCATTTTGGATGCTATTTGTTGTCATATGTAATGGTACAATGTATTTTTGTAATTACCATGTAGCACTGATGGAATATTAAACTCTTACTGTACAGCAATCTGCTGATTTTGTCTGCATTTGATTGCTTGAAGAAGAAGAGACAAAGAGAAGTACTGAAAAAGTTTTCAACATAAGAGTCAGTGATGTGTTGTAAATCATTCTTGCCTCACTTTTCATATCATGCTAGTGTTTGGTTGAGAAATCACATTTTGTAAAGTATCCAGTAGTGGAGATTTACTAAAGTTTATCCTGTACTAAAGAACAATTTAAAGTATTAACATAATCAGGGGTAGATATCACTTTTACACGAACTTTTAGACATATCTCCAAAGTACAGAGAGAAAAACACAGATTCTAAAACCAAGTATCCTTTTCAATAGATGCCCCACTCTCTCCCAAAAGGCAGTAAGCATCTAAGGTTGAGAAACAAAATATGTACATAAAAACTTTTCACATCTCTTCTTGTTTTCTACAAAGATGCAAAGTAACTTTATCAACCTTATTCAACAAGTAAAAATACATGGCACATCAGGCACAAAACAAGGTCACAACACAATACAGGGGCACTGATAAAATTAAAAGGGCACATAAATATTTATAAAACAAGGGATAAAAGCAAGATAAATCCATGAAATGGAGACTAAGTGTATTCAAAATAAGTTATTGGTTAAATAAATAAGAATATTTAATTACACTAAATCTTAAAAAGGGGGAGCATAAGACATGAGAAATATGCAATTCATTCAACCTCAAGCATATTTCTGTGTTGGGTTTTTTTAGTGTGTATAACAATAAGAGAATTAAGCAGTGAGATGAGAAGGTCTGGAACCTAAAAACCTTTATTTATATATGTTTGAGTATGCATTTCTGTATAAAGAATTTCCCAAATACATTTTAAAAAGTTAACATAATGCACAATTTGTTATCGTGTTGTTGTAGCAACAAATGATGGCTGCATGACTGAAGACATAAGAATTTAAGTCAGACTAAAATATCATTTCCATATAACAGTGAAAGGAAAAATTGATAAATGCTTAACTCGCACGACCACAAAAAGAACGAGACGTAGCAGCATGCAGGTCTTTGACTTTATCAAGAATACAGAAGCCACGACCTTTCCCTGTTTATTTCTTTCCAGACGAGTTCCAGTAAAATGTCCCCCTTGGGCTAATTTAATTTATTTTCTTTTACTTTCATTGCAATCCGTACTTGTTGATGCGGCAATTCAAAAGCGACGGAGACGTCGCTTTCTGCTCTTCGACCGCAACGCAAGCCAAAAGTCGGAGAAATATTTGTTTTTTCCAATTTAAAAACGAAAAACAAACATCGCGAGTGTAAGACGTGCACAGTTAAACATAGATTTTAAGAAAAAAAGTGCAGTTTTTAACGCCGCGGTTTTTAACGCTGGGCGTGTTCGCGTCGTTCGACCGGATACGAGCTCGACGCGCTAAAGTTGCAGAATCATGCCGCGACCCGAGCCGTGACGTCACCCCCTCCTCCTCCTCCTCCTCCGCGCATGCGCCCCGGCGGCCGTGCGTCGCTTGCGTCGCCTACGTCGCGCGCCGTGGCGCCGCCCCGCGGCTCGAGGGCTTTTTGTGTCACGTTGCGCTGCAGCATCGACACAGGAGACCGTCGCGCGCCCTCCGCTCACACCTCGCTCGCTCGCCCGCATCCCGCACGCAGGTAAGACGATGCTCCGCGCGACCCGGGCCCACTTTTATTCTTCCTTTTCTTTTTATTTCATTTAAACTTACTTCTCTGGTTAAACGCGGATTAACGACCCCAAGTAGTTAAGAAAAAATAATAATACATTTAGAGCACCTTCGTCTCCTTCGACGGAAAAAAAAACAAACCAAACTTGTTAAAATCCTTCGACATCTTTAACAAACCCGTTTATATTTCCGCATGTCATCATGGAAACACGCAACAGGAAGAGGCGCAGAGAGGATGACCTTCAGGGATGGGCCGTCCGTTTTATAGTCTGAACGCAGGCTACCGAAGCTCCCTGTCTATGCGCCTTCCTCTCCTTTCTTTTATCATCCCCCCGTTAGATGAATCGTGGTCATCGTGGTTTCGGGGCCACGGTTTAGGTGATGAGGAGGGTGGCGACGGGGAAGTGGCTCGTCAGTGTGTGTATCTGAGCCGCGGCACGTAGACCTCGTCCTCCGCCGGAGGCGGATCTGTGAGTAACGTCGTGCAGGCTGCTGATGTATCGCCTCGGCGCACAGCCTTGTTTTTCCTTTACGACCGGGTCGTCGTCTTATAAAAAACGCGAACGTATATGCGTGTTTGATTTGGTTCGGGGTTCGCAAGACGAAAATCCAGCGATGATAAATAATGTGAAAAAAACTAGAATAATCATTGGTTTCAGCTTCCTAGATGTGAATGTTTTGTCGGCTGGGAAAAATAAGATGATGGTGAGTTCCAGACCTAATTAAGAAGATATATGAAAGCTGCAACTAACTGTTATTTTCACCGTCAGTTAATCTTATGAGAATTTTTATTTTATCAATTGTTTTTGCTTTAAGCAGTAATTTTTTTGACATTTTTGCTTTGGCATTACCGATTAATCGAATATTAGTAGTAGGCCTTTTTTTTTCGTTGATCATCTAATTGATTAATTGATCATCCGTTTCCCTCTATGTGCTATGGAAACAAAAATTACAGTATAGTCATATTGCCATCCAAACTGGAGATTAAAAGGTAGAGTTAATTTCATCAGTGTTTCAGAAAAAAAACAAAACCTTAGTTTAATGTGCACGTTCTCATCAGCATCAACCTCTGTCTGGAATGCAATGCATGCAGCTCTGACGTCTTCCATAGGCTCTTGTATCAGAGAGCTGCATGGGAAACAGTGCTCCTGCGAGCACTGCTGGATCAAGGCCTGAAGATAGAAACAGCCCAAACACAGGGACGTGCATCACTGCCAAGGCCAGCGGCCCCTCTGGTAACGAAACACAGCACAGCAAGCAGGCTTTTTACTTTTGACTAGTGCTGCCCCACAGGAGCTACTTCAACTCCTTAAAGCTCATGCAGCTTGCAATGTAGAGAATATATAACAAGGTGGTCAAACCTCCAGGCAGTGACAAAGATTCAGACACCGCCATCCGCTCCCTATATGCTTATTACTGTAATATTCACAGTCAGTAAATATAACTGCAATGGCAGCCTAAGTATGGGTAGATATCTTCAGTTTACAACACCCCCCCCAATTTCCTGCCTGCAGCCTCATAAAAACTATGCAGCATGATGCGCAAGCTTCAAGCATCTCGTAGTTTATTGCTTGCAGCAATGCTTCAAAAAACACCAGCTGCAGCAGGATTGGTAGAGATGTAGATGGTCATTTTGCACTGAGTTTGATGTTAATCTGTTTGTGATCTCTAACTGCAACCCGGGTTGGTAAGTGAGTCTGTGCATCAGTTTTCACAGAGGACTGGCTGACTGTCATAGAACAAAGAATACAGTGCTGAGTCTAGTCTAATCATCCTGTCCTTTCTAAGGTGAAAGCTTGAATCAGACAGAAGCATCAGACACATGATGGATGAGTTAAAAATGGGTGCCAGAAAAGGGAATACATATGTATTTGTTCATCTGTTTTGTCTGAAATAGGGTCAAATTAAACTTCAGTCAATTTTTTTAGTGTAATGCTCTTAACTCTGGAATGGTGAAAATGTCGATTTAAATGTCAATTATCAGTCATTAATTTTATTTTATTGCATGTAAGTCTGGTGTAAAGTACTGTTACTGCTGGCTGCCTTTTGACTTATGTTTATTATTCAACATGTAGCTATCACAGCCTTAAGTTGCTCTGCATGACGCCACAGTAGGGAGTTGGCCGCAGCATCTTGATGTCGCAGTGCAGAAGTGATGTTTGACCTGTTGTATTTGGCCACTGTGCAGCAGGCTGGAATGAAAGACAACATGTCTTTTACAAATCTCAATTCCATCTTGTTAAGAAATTCTAATTTTAATGGACATGATTTGAGAATTGATTTTCTTTAATGACTACCCCCAGAAATAATGCCTGTCCTTATGGATTGCATTTCAAAGCTATATTTGGCTGGAAGATAAAACTTGTCACCAGTGGTAGTGTGAGATAAATAAATCAAAAGACTGCTACTTAAGATTATGTCAAAGTGACATTTTTCAGCAGGGTGCAGTCTTGCTGATAATGAAGATTATTCTTACACCCTGGCGCAAGTGGAGACACAGTGTCCCTCATGAGAGAACAAGAAATAAACAGGCTACCAGAAAAGCTTACACATTGGGAAACTTGTTTTATATATCTCATAAGCCCACTATAGTATAGGTTAGTAACTTATTTCCAGGATCTACCAGTGATGACCCTTTCTTATTTTACCTAAGCACATGTCAGTGTAGAGCAGTCATTATAAGATGTACTTATAATAATCAAACTCCTTGTGCAGACTGGGTGAATAAAGAATTTTTCAGTGCTGGGAGTTTTCCATCTGTCAATACATGTTGGAATTAAAGCATTACTTATTGACAGTCTGTGACCGGACAGTTTCATTGTTCAGTGTTTCCACAAGGCCTTTCAAAGCTGTCAACAGCTTGGAGTGGCTGTGGGGTTGTGATTAAGGTTATACAGGATTTAAAATGTTTTCCAAAGCATCATAAAACTTCAGTTCTTGGATTTCCTATGATGCAAGCAGCTTCTGCTATTTGTAGATAGAACTTGAGAAAACGAATTCTAGTGCAGAGTGCTTAGGTTAGCCAGTTAATCAGGCTGTAGTCTCATTTATGCTCCTCAATAGCTGAGGCCAGGCCAGAACATGTACAAACCTGTCAGTGTTTCAAATTTTTAATCCCTGTTGACTTCAAAAGCTATAAATCAGTGGCACAGAGAAACAAAACTTTCATTCTGTTTTATTATGTTCACAAGAAGAAAACCTGAGTTGTTTTGTCTTGGACAGCATTGGTGCTTATCAAGCCAGTTTTGGTAAAACAACAAAAACGTTGCTGCCACTATATCCCCACTAAGGAGAAATACGAGATCTCATCATTGATCAGTCTGATATTCATTGATGAAGACATTCTGGTTTTAAAAAGTCTGGAAACTTTTCATCGTGTTTAACTCGACATCACATAAAATTTACACTTCACATTGCCTTGCGAATGATTGTGCAGTGTTTTCTTAACAGAAACCTGACCACACAGGACCCAGAGTCAATGAAAATGTATTCATGAAGCACGGAGGTGCTTCACAAAAGATAACAGGTATTTGTTGAGCATGAGTTTAGTCCACCTAACAGTGGAGAAAGGCTTCGCATACAAAGTCCCATTTATCATGCCAGTACCCTTGGATTGGCCTTTATCAAGTGTAAATACTGTGGTTGATTCACTTGAGAGTCTGCATGAGGTTTATACTCCTGGTTCTTACTTTTCCTCCCCTCAGGGGACATATTGCACCCTGCAGACCTGGCCTCTTTAATTTCACCTGCATGTAGAATTTAGCCATAAGCAGTGAGCCGTGCTTGACATTTGTGTTGTGGTAACTGCTCGCTGTTTTCACTGAGAGGCCTTTGTGTGTTTGCCTGTGCTGCAAAGGTTGTTATCTCATAGCTTTAAGCTGAGGATTAACACGGAGGACACTGGGTATGTCAGGCAGTGTCCTACCACAGCAAACCAGCCATACTTGGGAATTAAACTGTTGCATGAGTTTGTTTGGCAAAAGCCTGTAATTCATAGTGTTAGTATCTGAATACTTCTGCACTCATGGGTAAGTCTCCTGTTATCTAGCAAGCCTGATTTTCTCTTTGCGTGATGCAGATGAAAGTTGATGTGGTTTGTGTTAAACATTCCTTTGGCTTCGTACTAAGATTTCATCTTCTCAGGCAATAAACCGGACAACTCACTTTAGCTCACAACAGTAGTCAAGACTCAGTCTAGACTAAATTCATTATCTGCATTAATTTAGACAAACCTCTATACCTGTCACTAAAGGAGTAGCCTCCAAGCATCAAATGGGATCACCTATAGCTGATCCATTTCTTTGGCACATGCGGGGTACTGGTGATGTTGAACAGAGCTATATCAGTGTCGACATCAGGTGGGAGCGGCTTGGCAACTGGTGTGTTCAACCGGAACGAGAAGTCAAGGCTTGTTCCCTGGCACAGTCTGTATTAGTGGAAGTGACGTGTTTTGGGCAAGTGCAAAAATGGAAATTTACAATTCCAACATGTGTTCATCTTGTATGCATCCAGTAGTTGTCATTTGTAGTCAGGAAGTGGTAGCATTCCCTAGTGAGCACAGCAGGAGGTTTGTTAAGGGTTATTAAAAACACGGAAGCAAGTCAGCCATTAATCAAGGCAGTAAAATAAAAGGCTCATGTACGTGCATGCATTGCACAAAGAGGGATATAATGAAATTAGTGGAAAGCAGGAGAAAGCAGAGTGTTGCTGAGGAGAGAGAAACAAGCCGTGCTGCATCCACTCCTGCAGCTAAAATGAGGACTGGCAGCAGAGTATATAGGAGCATTGTTACATAATCACTCCCTCTCACTCTTCAGCGATTCAGAGGGGAGGGGAGGGGTTACGTAACTGCTTATTTACGGCAGAGTGAAGAAGGGAATAAGGGAACAGAATAATCTGGTTTGAAACGTGTGTGCATGTTGGCACGTCGTGACAGCGCGGCTGCCGCAACTCACTCTCTATATGACTTACACCAGACAGCATCTCAGAGGGAAATTTTTTGTTCGAGTCATATTCTAGATTACAGCTATTTCTGTCGCATTTCACACATACATTTTGTGATTTTCGCCCATTCTCCTGCCCTCACTTAGAAGAGCTCATTTCTGCAGCGAGGTAGTCATGTTGCAGACAACGGAGGGGAAATGAAAGGGGGCCCGTGTTGGGCAGTGTTCCAGGTCGACACAATGTGAAACAATGTGACCGCTCCATGCCTTTCTTTCTTTCTCTCTGTCTCTTTCAGCCACCATGACTCACCAGTATCCCGCTCTGACTCCTGAGCAGAAGAAGGAGCTGCAGGATATCGCCCAGAGGATAGTAGCTCCAGGAAAAGGCATCCTCGCAGCCGATGAATCCACCGGTACGCATGCATGTGTGTGTGTGTGGTTGCAAAATGAATGTCTTTCGAATAAAGTTCCACATGCTAGAGAAATAAAAAGATAGATGCTCGAATTTGCCCTGTTGTCTTTGTAATAGAAAAGTTAATTTATACCCTACTAGCTTCAGAGCTGTTAAACAATCCTCAATTTTATGTCTCTTGATCGGTTATGTATCAAATCCGGTTGCACCAAACCTACAAAGCACTCATAAAGCAAGATATAATAGCATTTAGGAAGACTACCCTGTAGCAAATAAGATACTGGCTTAATTTTTATTATTGGTTACACAGAATCACTATGAAACAGTGTGTACAGTCTACTTGCAAAATGAATTGGCAAATCGTCGCAACCCATTTCATGTACTATACCTTGAGAATAGTGTGAAAGGAGGACACTTCAGTTGACTCAATGATTTCATATTTGTATAGGTTTTCACCTGAACTAACCTTGACACTTTAATATAGGCGGTGTAGATCAGTTAAAATTGTATTTTATGGTTTCGTGCATTTCACACTGAAAGAAATGATTTTACACTTGAGCTGTCTTTTAATATATCCCCTTAGTTATCATAAGTCTTGCAAGCCGTGTCAAAGCCAGATAAAATAACAGTTATATACACATGAGGTCTGTCCTCATTTGAGCATTTATGAATAATTTTGTCTGTGCTGTTTGCAGGCAGCATGGCAAAACGCTTGAACCCCATCGGGGTTGAGAACACCGAGGAGAACAGGCGTCGCTACCGCCAGCTGCTCTTCACAGCCGACCAGCGCATCGACAGCTGTATCGGAGGGGTCATCTTCTTCCATGAAACCCTGTACCAGAACACAGATGATGGCACTTCCTTCTCCAAGCTCATCAAAGACCGTGGCATTGTTGTTGGTATCAAGGTAAACAATGCATAAAGTCTGAGTCTGGGATTCTCTGCCTTATTAGTGTGTGCTCTGGCTCTGCATGTTCCCACATTCACAGTGTTGATATTATACTACAGCCAAGTCGGCAAAAAGAAAGTGGTCATAGAAGGGCTAGAAGGGCTCCCATGCTGTATATGGAAACAAGAGACTCTCACCATGTTTAGATACACACATACCCACCCAGACCAGCAGATCAGGTTGTGAAGACAAACAGGGTGAAAGAGCTTTCACGTCCTCTGTTTAGGAAAATTGTATTTAGTTGTAAGAGTTAAATTTAATGGGATAATGTATCAGATGATCTAAATATAATAGTAAACCAAGTTTTACAAAGGAAGTTAGGGTTTCATTTCACTCGAGGATGTTACTGTATCTGATGTCCAGTCACAGTGATTTTGCCTGACCTGGTTTGTTCCACCTTCACAGGTAGACAAAGGTGTCGTGCCCTTGCCGGAACAAATGGAGAGACCACCACTCAGGGTAAGAAGCGTTAAGAACACACTCTCAAAAGCTCACAAACATTATAAAACCCTTACTGCTATGTTCCTGATGGATGGCTGCATGTGTGTTGGAGTGTAGGTCTGGACGGTCTGTCTGAGCGCTGTGCGCAGTACAAGAAGGATGGTGCTGACTTCGCTAAGTGGCGCTGTGTGCTGAAGATCAGCGACACCACGCCGTCTGAGCTGGCCATCTTTGAGAATGCCAATGTACTGGCACGATATGCAAGCATCTGCCAGCAGGTTGGTCTGAGATTACATAGCATGTCCTTTAGTTAGGTTAAAGATTTATTCCCTCAGTTTTTTAAAGTG
The DNA here is from genome assembly GCA_016859345.1 of Istiophorus platypterus. Taxonomy (NCBI): domain Eukaryota; kingdom Metazoa; phylum Chordata; class Actinopteri; order Istiophoriformes; family Istiophoridae; genus Istiophorus; species Istiophorus platypterus. The sequence continues at coordinate 11,616,684 of CM029129.1, read as the reverse complement.
CTCCCCAATTCATTGAGAACATTTAAGGACACTGTTGAGGCACATTAACACACCCTGGGAGTGTATATATAAGATTATGAGTTTGCCTTAAACTTATACTTTGTAATGTCTCCTAGAATGGAATTGTTCCTATTGTGGAGCCTGAGATCCTGCCTGATGGAGACCATGACCTGAAACGTTGCCAGTATGTCACTGAGAAGGTAATTTACTGAGGAATATGTATAACACAGAAAACTGTCTATGTCCTGTACAGTGTTTATTTTACTACATGTTTTCTGTCAATAGTTTTTGACATCCAGTATGTGTGTGCGCGTCCTCCGCTTCTAGGTCCTAGCTGCAGTGTACAAGGCTCTGTCAGACCACCATGTGTACCTGGAAGGCACACTGCTGAAACCCAACATGGTCACAGCTGGACACTCTTGCCCCACCAAGTACAGCAGTGAGGAAATTGCCATGGCTACTGTCACTGCTCTGCGCCGCACTGTGCCTCCTGCTGTTCCAGGTCAGAGTCAGATGGATAAAAACAACAATAGTAATAATGTCAGATATTTCCGAAAAATTACAAATCATTCGTATATTAACTTAATTTGTATTAACTTTAAAAGCAGTTGTTTTTCCAAAAGATTTTCCTTTAAGCAACCCAAGTAAATAAAGTGGTTTGTATTTCTTGTCCATAGACAGATTTTTCCATATTTTCCATGTTTAGCTGACATTTTGACTAAAAGTTGCTTGAGTTATTTTACCTTGCCATTTAATTGAAATTAATTAATTTGGATTAAAGAAAATGGAATGGCATGTATAGTTTACATGTAATAATTGCCAAATTAAATAAGATTTTCTGAAGAGAAAAAAATTCGGATATTATTAGGCATTTATGACCCCTAAAATAAACCATTAGCATGTATGCATGCATGTATTGAAATATATATGTGTTGTTATATATCGCCACTTTACTGTGAAATCCGTTTTGAGCAGGTAGATAATGTGCATATGGGCTTTTTTTCTTTTCTCAGGAGTGACCTTCTTGTCAGGAGGCCAGTCCGAAGAGGAGGCCAGCGTGAACCTTAATGCCATGAACAACTGCCCGCTCCCCAGGCCCTGGGCCCTGACTTTCTCCTATGGCCGCGCCCTGCAGGCCTCTGCCCTGAATGCATGGAGAGGAGAGCTGAACAATGAGAAGGCCGCCACCGAGGAGTTCATCAAACGAGCTGAGGTCAGAAAAAAAAAAAAAAAACTGTGAATGGATATCATATACAGTCACTTCCTTGAGTGAAATTTAACTGAAACTTCCTTCATGCAATATTCTTATTTACACTTTTTTGTCTTTTCTCTTCAGGCAAACGGTCAGGCTGCTCTCGGCAAGTACGAGTCTCCTGGAACTGGTGGCGCTGCAGCGAAATCCCTCTACGTTGCAAATCACGCCTACTAAACATCCAACTACCACATACTACTGTGGCCTAGTTATAGTCTTATATCTGCTCTGCTATTCCCCTTCACACCTCCATCAATCACAGGCCTGCGCTGTCTACTGTACTTTAAAGTTGTCAGTTATTAAAATTAGATGTGTATTTAAAAACACAATGTGAAACAACAATACTAAAAGGAACATACTTGTTTTTTTCTCTCTCTGTTTGATCAAATTAATGGTTTTGAGACAATTTATGACTGAAGTGGACTGCTGTTTTACTTCCTGTCTGGCAGTCTGTCTTTAATGGTTATTGGGCTCCGAGATAGGAGGTAGATCAAGATAATCAAGTCAGTATTCAATTCATGCCTCTTCTTAACTGCATCGGTCTCCGTGACCGGTGCTTTCTCCGTGTATCCCCCACATCATAAGTCTTGAGCCACTTCTCCAGCAGGCCAGATCAGCTTGTGTGTATATGTGTTTCGCATTTGTCAGAACGAATTGTAAAATGCTACACTAACACCCTTCCTGACAGTGGGACCAACCGATGATCAGTGGCATCATTACAGTACAGGACAAGACGAAAAGACAAACAGTTTGAAGACTTTTCAGGCTGAGTTGATCTTTTGAGAAGCTGTCCAAAAGTGTGGCGAGCTCGTCATACTTTTCAGACAGAGGTAGCTCCAGCAGAGGTCTGTAGGCACACTTTAACAATCCATCACACACACCAGGATTCATCCAATCCTTTCTGTTTCACGCTTCTAATCTCCACTAATCAGAGGAACATCTTGTCTTGTCATCTTGTCTATTTTGAGTATAACATTAGCTTTAAATAACACACGGTAATTATTGTATTCAGTTGTGTGAAGGTCTCAATATTATGTGATGCTTGTGTGTCATCCCCCCTTTCTGATTCCCCCAGCCGACCCCATGGGAAGATGAGATGGTTTCTGTTTATGTACCAGTAAAAATGGACCAATTCGTGGGGTTAACGGGGAAACAGTCACTGCTGTGTTGGAATACTGTGATGTTTGTGATGTTAATATTGTTATTGGAGCACTTGGTGTGTCAAATAGTGGAGAAAAATAAACTATAATAAACATTAAAAACTAGCAGAGATCTCTTTGTGTGATGTTTTGGCTCCTACACTTGCATCATTGTCTTTAGACAATTTATGTAGTGTCAGCTACACTTAAAGGCAGTGGTGGAATGTAACTTACTCAAGTACTGTGCTTAAGTATTTTAATAAAAGTACTTGTATATTTCCTTTTTATGCTACTTTCATCCACTGCCTCACAGTAATTTTTCAGATATGCAGATTTTACATGAGAAAAAAAAATGAATAAAAAGATTACTTAACAGTCCAAAAATGCATCTAAATGCATTTGGCAGAGTTTAGGATTTTCGCTCCCCATTTAATCATCTCATGACCCATCAGATTCATCTGGTGGTCCTTTGCAGGGGCAAAATCCAAAGGTTAGGAACCAATGGACTAAACTGCTTAACTGTATATTAAGTATTAACAATTGAATAATTCCATATATAACATTATGCATCAGTCACAAGGACAAACGTTTTGCTGAACATGTACTTTCACTTTTGATACTGCAAGTAGATTTTGCTTCTGTACATCTGTAGGATTTTAAATGCAGGACTTGATTGTAATCTGGTATTTTTACACTATGGTATTGGAACTTCACTTATGTACAATACACATACTCCTTCCTTCACTGGTTACAGCACTAGTAGAAAGTACGAAAATTTACTCAAGAATAGTTGTTCAGCACAGTTGTTCAGCACAGTGCTAGTTGTTCAGCACTGAAGTGCTGAACAAGAATAGTTGTTCAGCACTTCAGTAGTTCTGAATAGTTGTTCAGAACTACTTGTTCAGGTAGTAGTACTTGAGTATTTCCATTTCATGTTACTTTGTACTGACATATAATTTCTAGATACTTTTTCAGATTAATAGTTTTAATTACAAAATGCATTTTTATTTTATGAAATATGATGCCTTATTATAGACTGAAGTACCAAACTGTATGGGAAATTGTTAGAATTAGCTTACCACCTACACCGTTGAGTAACACTTGCATATTAGTACATCAATAATAACAATTTAGTAATATACTAATAAGACACTGAACGGGGCCATCCTGCATATGGAGTACTTCTACTTTTTATACTTTAAGTACATTCTGGTGATAATGATAACCAGTGGTTTCTGATACAGTCGAGTTTTTAAACACTTGAACTGACGATGGATTCAAAATAGCAGCTTCAGTTTCAGGGTCCTGGTGTTTTTCATGCTGACTCACTCTCACACTGTCACGTCTTACTGGGACACTTGAACAGAACAGAGCTGTTGTGTTAGCATGAATGTTATTAATTATGCTTTTACCAACACTTGTGCTTATTCTTGTATGATAAGAATAAGCATGTCTGCTGTGATAAAGGCTCATTGCTGTTGACAGAGATGTGTTATTGAGTCAAGGGCAACTGGACTTGGTTGCATTTTTTTTTTTTTTTTGAAGATGTTTCGCCTCTCATCCAAGAGGCTTCCTCAGTTCTGGCTGACTGGTGGGGAATCCGAGGTGTGTGACCTCTGAGGAGTCATTATCAAGGTCATCGAGGTCACTCGGTTCGACTGTGTTCCAGGCTACAGTAGCGTCCGTCGTTTGAGTCACCTGATGCCCAGTGAGGACGGCTGACGTTATGGGTGTCACGTGACTCCAAAAGTGACAGTTGTTAAATTTCCTGGGGAGGGATGAAGGGACGGCATTGTATGTGGGGGATAGGTGATGTCATAGGCCTCCTCTTCTGTTGAGGGATGGTCTCTCTGCTTTAATGTAGATGGCCTCGTTTACCATTCTTTCGAACCATCTGTCTTCCCTATCTAAGGATGAGTACATTTTTGTCATAAAAGAGAGTCCCTTGTCCGTGAGGTGGAGGAGCACTGCCAAGTCCTGGCCTGCAGAGTTGGCCCTCCTATGCTGAGCCATACGTTTGTTCAAAGGCTGTTCGGTTTCTCCGATGTATAGGTCAGTGCATTTTTCCTTGCACTGGACAGCATACACACAATTGCTTTTCTTGTGTTTTGATGTGTGGTCTTCTGAGTGGACCAGTTTCTGTCCTGTCATGTTGACAGGTTTGAAGAATGCTGTACTTGCTGAAAATCCTCCTAAGGTTTTCCGCTACCCCAGATACATAGAGGATTACAGTGTTGTTGAGCTTACTATTTTTCCCTTCAACACCCACAGTGTGATTATTCCCTCTGGATTTTGTGACTGTTTTCACAAAGGTCCAGTTGGGGTTTCCACAAGGTATTTGTGCTCCTTTTCTTGGGTGTGGGCACTCGTAGGTATATTATCAGCCCGGTGTTGCAGGGTTCTGATAACTCCTAGGTTATGTTCCAGCTGGTCTTGGGAATCGAAGAGTAGGTAGTAGTCTGTGTGCGGGTTTTTCTATAAATCCAGATGTGGAGGCCCCTTTCTTCTTCAGTGTGGACGACATTGACGACGAAGGCAAAGCTGTTGTTCTTGACATCCTCTGGTGTGAACTTGATTATCACATGAAAGGAGAGCAGAAAACCTCCTGTTTTAGTTTTGTTGATTTTTTTTTTTCTATTGCACTGTATCGTAAGGTGCTTCAAGCATTTTTGCTCCTTCACATATGCAAACACAGTGGACGAAATAATGGAAACACCCAGTCATGTATGTAGTCTCACTGGGATGACATTGTGTGAGTAATGGCCTGTGTGTTTCTGTGTGTGTGTGGTTTTTTTTTTTCATTTTTAAGTTCTTTGTCACTCCCTACATTCATGTATTTATTTCCACATAAAAATGTTTATACAAACAATATGAATAATGTTAATTTCTCCAAAGCCACCACACGTGGCGCTGGGGGACAAAACCCCTCACATTGCGTTTGTGCGTTTAATATTTTCACCGGCTGGGCCGGCCGGCGCGTCTCGGTCCTATTTACTATCTACCTTCTTACTACCGGGTGTGGGGCGGACAGACATTTCTATACTATTATATCTTTTTAACATTAATCAAATTATAGCCGTGTATCTAGGACACGGCTTATTGTTTTCACAGTCAATCAATCGCCCCATTTCAATTAAAGAAAATATTACGGGTCATGTGACTTTCCACCGGGCTTGCTCGGTTAACAAGCGCACCCCAACCATACCGTTGACAGAAATGGCTTCCGCGGAAATAGGTGAGTAGATTCACAACCGAGTCCTGTATAAAGTGCTTCTTTTCGCAGGGGGCCAGCTTTTACACCGGTTCACAGCTTTGTGTTGGAGCGTATTTAACAAGAGTCGCAGCGAGGCAGTGTGAGGTGGCTGCTTTCTCCCTGTTACGACCCCCTGGAGCTAACTGCTAACTAGCCACAGCAGCGACACCCTCCCTGTTACCACTGAAAGACACTGCGAGCGAAACTGCTCTTGTTTCCTTTGTTCTTATTATTTTTATTTTAACCCACGACCGAGTGCAACATTAGAATTCATAACATCCCCTCCCAAGCAGAGTGAAACACCTGCCCCCCCTTATTTTGTCTTTTTTTTTAGCTTTAAAACTGAGCCAGATCCTGCAGCCATTCCCTGTATGTTGGCCAATTAACGTTCCCCCATTAAGAATATACATGTTTGAATCTTAATAATCTGTTGTAAATTTGCCACATATCTTAATAAATGCAACATCTAGCGCAGTCTAATAGCATCAGCAGATTGACGTAAACATATTATTTAATTAGAGTTGGATAAATAGCGTCTGTCATGGTTCTTGTAAATTTAGATTGTGATAACAATATAGATGCGATGAAATACTTTGACAGGCTGTCGTGGTGTAAAAAACGGCAACAATTTACGTTTTTCTTCAGTAATCACGTGGTAAATCGAGGTATTTGTCACATCAGTGCAAAAAAAACATGTTTTGGTGTTTAAATAATCGTTAGTGTCAGTCCTGTTGATGTTATTACACATCTCGGGCTCATTCGTCTGTCTGTCTTTGTGTGTCTCTTAGAGCATAGACGAGGCCAGCGTGCTGCTCTGTCCATAGCAGTGGTGGTCATCATCGTGGGAGTCCCTCTGTGGTGGCGAACAACTGAAACCTACCGTGCTTGGTTGCCTTTCAATCAGATAAATGAGTTGGCTAAGCTGCAGGTTTGTTTGTGCTTCCATTAATTGATATCCTGTGTTTTGGCTCAAATTGTTCCTTATGTAATACACAACTACCCTAAAAACATCTCTCTTTAATTCTTTTCTTCTTTTTTTTTCTAGCTACAGTTGAGTGCAGATGTGGAAGTTGTGTTTGCACGTGGCACCGTGACACCAGAACAGCAGAAGAAGGTCCCACTGACGAAGACAAAGGATGAGGAACACAGAGTAGACGGTGATTCATTCATGCCGTCTGGGATTTTTACTCGAAGACATAATATGAAGACTGCACGTTCATTTTGTTTCAAACTCATTTGTTTTTTCAGATGACACAGTTCTGCGGTACAGGTATGAGACACGGTACCGCACAGCTACAATCATGGAGGAAGACGCCCTGAACCAGCCCTCTGCTGCAGGTGAGGTCCTGTTTGCCTGTCCTGTCAAATCCGCTCTTCAGATGCAAAAATTTTGTTATCTCAGTGGGACCACACGTCGCACATTCTCTTTGTCTTTGTTGCTCTCCCTCTGCAGTGGCAGATCTGTCTCTGCACACACTTAGCGAGAGTCCGTGTGGTTCTTTGGTTGTGTATGTGATCCCAGAGTCCTCTTCACTGCTGCCGCAGGTTAAAACTCTCTACATTTTCTTTTTTCTTTTTCCTGTATTTTTGTAATGCCCATTGTATGGATAACCACTCTATTCTTTATTTCCTTTGTTTATTTATTATTGTTTATTTTTTGTATGTTAAAAGGGTTAATTAAAGTCTGTGTGTAAATTTATGCTTTGAAGAATTGGTAAATTAACATTTTTGAGCTAAGTTCATGGATCTGTGGAGTCAGGTAGCATTTCCACTGAAAAAAAGGTGAATATAAATTGCTATTACTGCTAAGTGTCAAAAAAGGGCCTTCTGCACAGCTTGCAAACAGAATTATGAGTCATTTGACTCACTCTTGACAAGTAGGAGATAATACAATACTTAATCCCTACCTGTACCTTCATGCCTCTCAGGATGTGGATGTGTATATCGGACAGAGACGCACAGCTTTGCTGCGAATTGGTTCCCAGATGAGAGTGGGCAGGACACTGGAGCAACTGCTGGCTCACATGGAGCCTCGGATTAAGGAGGTGCTGCAGGTGATGTCTTTTAGCCACACCGACATCACTGCTGCCCTCAGCGACAGAGTCCGTCTCAGCCCTGGCAACAAGGAGAGCATTGATGACAGTATGAGAGCCTTTAAATCCAGCCCTGGTTGGTATTTTTTTTCTGCACAGGCATAAACTGGACCAGAATTATTTCTGTTATTCTCAGTTTGCACTTTAACTCTGTGAACACTTTCCGTCTGTTCTCCGCTTATTCCTCCCTTCAGGTTATGAGATAACATTCAGTTTGTTGAACCCAGACCCAAAGTCCCACCGGCTACACTGGGACATAGAGGGTGCTGTGCACACCTACATCCAACCTTTGCTTACCAAACTGGCTCCTTTAGCCAACTTCAGCATTGACTCTCAGGTACTGTGTGTGCAAGTGTGTAAATGTGCAGCACCCAAATCACGTTGGCAAGATGCTCAGCCCACTGTATGTTAATGCGGTGTTCTCCTTACAGACCTTATACTATGCCATGCTCGGTGTCAACCCCCGCTTTGACAGCAGCAGTAGCACATACACACTCAACGCTGACAGCCTCGCACATGTCATCAACCCTGTGGAGGCCAGACTTGGTGAAAGAAAACGCACACTGAATGTTTTCAGCTGGATGTAAATGGGTTTCTAGTGTATTTATACATTCCTTTTTTTTGCATTTGATTTGCAGGCTCTAATGCTGCATCTTCCAACCCAGTTTTGAACTTTCTCCTGTACGTCCCAGATGCCCATCATTCACCCCTTTACATCCATGACCGCAAGAAACAGGAAGTGCCTTCTAATGCGTTTCACTCGCCGCGGTGGGGTGGTATCATGGTGAGATAATCCTAAGGGAATCGTTGGGTTACAATGTCTAAATATTATGAATGGTTATAGTTAATTGTTAAGTGTATGTGGTATGAATAATAATATGCTAGACATATGGATATTAGATTTTTCATGTAATCACATGTTGTGTTGGGCTCTAATTAAACACAAAATGTTTTTCTCCATGTTTCTATAGGTTTATAATGTTAATGGTTTCTATGGCCCAGAAGCTGTGTTCCCTGTTGACATCGATATTAACATGGCTAAAGTTATGGGAGTCTTCCTTGCACAGCTTCGGTGAGTGGACACCTACAGTACACGGGTATTAATTTTGATATAGACACAAGGTAACTCTGCTGTACCGTCCCCCATCAGACTGCTGCTGGGTGTGCAGTCATCGTCCCCTCCCCCTGGCTTCCTCGTGGCACCATGTAGCAGTACAGGATTGGCAGACTGGGAGCTGGATCGCCTCATGTGGAGTCGGAGTGTGGAAAATGTTGCAACAGCAACCACCACCATCACCTCACTGGCACAGCTGTTGGACCAGATAGGCAACATTGTAATCAATGACAACATTGCACAACAGGTAACATGCACACACAGCTGCTTTAATATGTCTGTTTCTGCGTGCATGTATGAATATGTGTAAAACACATACTTAAATATATTATTGAACGCCCTGTCCGCATACTTACCTGTACTTTTAATCTAGGGCTTTTTTTGATGGTGTGATTTTGCATTCCATTTACTATTTAAAAGCACACCTCCCTTTATTTTTAGAAAGTACTCCCTAAAACAAATATAGTCTTTCTGAAAATATTATCTTGAAAAATTCAATCTAATCACAGACTCAAAGATCTCTCATTTAAAAACCATGTATGGCTCTGTTCTGGGGCATCTCAGACTAAAGTAGTATTTAGCTGGCATGGTTGCAGACTTCTGCTTTGGCACCCACACCTCAGATTTGTTAAGTGATTCAAATAGGTCTGGGAACTTAAATATAACCATCACATTTGCGCAGAACAGGGCTCGAAAGATGCATACACCACTTCCCACAGAAAAGCCAGGCTGCCATAAACACACACACGCTAGCTATATACCTAGCCAGCATAAAAACAGCTTGTGTCAACTTACAGAAAGAATAACTCTTAAATCATCATTTTTATATATTTTATTTTATGGAAAATTATGGCTTTTAGTAGAGTGACATTGCAATTCATGGTCAGCGCCTTAAACTCCATACATATTTCTTAGATCAGTGTGATACACATAAAGTTGACTGCTCTGAGAAACAGCTTTTGCAGCTTCCCTCTTAAATGTAAAGGACATCAAAAAGAAGGATAAGAAACATGCTATGGTTTGGCTAGGAGAAAAAAACAAAAAAAAATATAACACCCTCTCTAAACAAAGATTGTGCCAATATGATCACAATGTCAGACAGAATTAATGCAGTGAAGAAAATGGCAGTTTAGTTTGATTATCAGGACAATACCTTGAATGTTTTCCTTGGCAAAAGAGCTCCTTGTTGCATCCATTGTATCTAAACTATGAATATGTATATATTTTTTGTTGTCTCTCAGGTTTCCAGTGCTGTCAATTCTCTGCAGCTGGCTGTGGCTGAGTTGGATGCTGGGAACCTCGGCTTTGCTCTGCAGTACAGTAAAGAGGCCATCTTGGCGTCAGAGAGAGCATTCTTCGACCCTTCGCTCCTCCACCTCCTCTACTTCCCAGACGACCAGAAGTTTGCTATCTACATCCCACTCTTCCTGCCCATGTGTGTGCCTATTCTGCTGTCACTGCTCAAAATGGTGTCTGAGGCCAGACAGAGACACAGAGATAGTAAAGTTAAGAAGGACTGAGAATCACAGGAAGATGTGATGAACATGAGGTCTTAAAAGAAAAAGACATGTAAACAAACTTTTTTTATGTGTGGCCTTGATATTTAAGTACAAAGGTAGCATGAAGACAGGCTCATTTGCAGCATTGGGGTTTGCAAATCTGAAATACAGGATTTTTATTGTTTCATGTGAGGAATTGTGTTTGTTTATAAGATTTTAATGAAAGGAGCCTAGGCTGTACGACACTGTACTTTGAAAGCTTGGAATGTTGTAAATGTGTTAAAGTTTTATATTTAAATTCCACTTTCTATTCTAAGTTATTAATGATTAAAGACCAAGTTGTGACTTGTGTTTTTTTTCTTTCTGTTTAGATAGCAATAAAATAAGAATACCAGATTTTGTATAAATACTGCATACAGTATTTCAACAGTGACACATTTTTTGTAATCTTGCCTCTGTACATCACCACAATGCCTTTGAAATTATCTCAAAGATGTGAATAAGTGTAGACTTTCAGCTTTAATTTGAGTTGAAGAAAAATATCACATTAACCATTTAGGAATTACAGCACCTTTTTACATAGTCCTTCATTTTCAGAGGTTAAAAAGTAATCTGACAAACCACCATAATTATACATGTAACGATTATTTTTAATACTTGATTGAAAGTCCTTTGTGGTCAATGACTTCCTGAAGTCTGGAATCTATGTACATTCCAGACACATCTTGATTCATTTGTTTTAAATCAAATGTGGTTGTTTACAGAGGCAAAATTATGACACTTGTATCACTGTCCAAATACCTTTTTACCGAACCTCAAATTTTTTCACTTGCAGTAATTTTTTCCGGGTTGAGCATTAAAAGGTCAGTTATCACCTTGGAAATAGTAGTTTGATAAAATATGACAGAAGGTCTAATTACTGGCTTTTCTAAGAAATTTCAACAGCGTCTCGCTGCCTAATTCTGTGGTGTTTGACTCAAGTATTCTAGTGGTTTTTCATTGATTTGTTTCACAAGGAAAACTAAAACACTTACTATTTTGACTGTTAATGCGGTCAGGATGCATTTGTGTTTACATGGGTCACGACATGAAGCAGCTCGTAGCTCTGTCACTGACCAATCCTGAGTGTTGCCTGTTTTTGTTGTTATTTCCCTTATAATTGTATTACTGTCTCTCTCTGCAACTCTGTTAAGAAAGCTGCTGTAGGAATCGCTGGATAAGTTCTATTTGCTCGCACTTCTTTTGGAGTTTGCCCGGTTGTTAAAGAGTTGTGGATGTTTAATTTTTCCGTTACTGTCTAATGATGAGGACCATTTGATATGATAGAAAACTCCAGAACAGCCCCTGAATGGTCCTTATTTTGAGATCGGCTTTGACAATTGCTGTGTCCCGGGAGAACGAGCTCAACCTGCAGTGCACGTATCCTGAAGGATGTAACCCGACAGTCCAGCAGGTGGCGCTGTGTGCACCTTTAAAGCAAGTTGTTGCCTTCTATCGCGGCGGCGAAGAATAAAACGGTATCGCTTGAAACCGTCATTTGAGCCGCAGTCCGCAGCCTTTAGCTGTTGTTTATCCGACTCTTTTTAACACCTATCCGGGAGTAATTCAGCCTGCACAAAGTCGTAACCGTAACGAAACATTTAAAGTGTAATTCCTAATTTTCGGTTCTTTGCCAAAGCGTCATTTTTTAATCGTTTATTCGTTAGGAGAAGACCCGTTAGCCCACCGGCTAACTTCCTAGCGAGCCACTGTTATCATGTCCGGCGGTGGTGTCGTCCGTGGACCCGCGGGGAGTAACGACTGTCGTATATACGTGGGAAACCTCCCTCCTGACATCCGATCAAAAGACGTCGAAGACTTGTTTTACAAATATGGATCCATTCGCGATATTGATCTGAAAAACCGGAGGGGAGGTCCGCCATTCGCCTTTGTCCAGTTCGAGGACCCGAGGTGAGCAGCGGTGCTCCGCCACGTCCCAGCGTTATTCCCTTGTTAGCTCACTCGAAACTGTTTACAAAGGATGGAGCCACACGCTCATGCAAATAGATAGTTTAATAGTTAAGCTGCGGTTAATTCTACTTTAGTAAAGGCTGTATTGTTCTGTTTTAGAGAAGGGGTGTTTCATCGTAACTACTTTGATAATCGATTAATCCTTTCAGTCAATTCTCAAGCAAATATGCAAAAAACCCTTTGGTTCCACCTCCTTAAATGGGAAAATTTGAGGAAAAAGTGAACAACTGTAATATGTTCAACATTTACAGTCAATTTTAACTCCCTCCCTCGCTTTTCTGCTTTCAACAGCTCCACTCCGCTTATCTTTATGAATAAACCGCTATAATTCATTCTTCATTCCCTTCATTTGCCTTTTTTCTAACAGGTTTCATCAGTGTAGGATAGTAAATGTGAGTCAATACGTGACCAGCAAAAGCCGGCTGGTTCATATGATACCTGGGGTCATTGTGTGTTTATTTAGCTGATTTAAACTGGATGATTGGTAACTCTCGGATTCTACAGGGATGCAGAGGATGCCGTTTATGGGCGTGATGGTTACGACTACGATGGATACCGCCTGCGTGTTGAGTTCCCTCGAAGTGGAAGGGGAGGTGGTGGAGGTGGTGGAGGGGGAGCAATGGGACCCTCGAGGGGAAGGTATGGTCCCCCGTCCCGTCGCTCTGAGTACAGGGTTGTTGTGTCAGGTGGGTATTATCATGTACCTCTCTTTGTAGGTTGTTTTTATACTTTTACCAAAGCATAGACATGGCTGTGAGTCTTACGCCTCCTTCTCTTGTCAGGTCTTCCCCCCAGCGGAAGCTGGCAGGACCTGAAGGATCACATGCGAGAGGCAGGTGATGTATGTTATGCTGATGTTTACCGTGATGGCACCGGGGTAGTGGAGTTTGTGCGCAAAGAAGACATGACCTACGCTGTCCGTAAATTGGATAACACCAAGTTTCGTTCTCATGAGGTACGTAAAGGGTTACATCCTCTGGCTAACTAAATAAGGAATGAATCTGGAACTACAGTGTGGAATTCTTTTAATATTTTCTCAAAGGAAGAAAGGAGGAGTAATGGAGAAAATAATGGGGCAGTAAGTAAAGGCCTATGTTAAGTTTGAATGGCTATGCAATGTTGCTTTGCATCATAATTCTGGCTATGCATGTCATTTGTGGAGAGATGACAACAATGATGGTGGCATGTTAAGAATAATCTCCAAAAATTGGCTGATTTGAAAAAAAATTTTTTTTTTTTAATTTACTTTTTATCAGAATATTTTGCCAAACATACGTTGATAAGCTTTGTGGGCTCTACATATAGATAAACGACACACAAACAGAAATTCAGAGACCTGGATCAAGGCTCTGGGTCACCTTTGCAACATCTGAGCACATGAAATGCAAAAGAACAGTTTTGAGCACTTATGTCATCTGACAGAAATGACTACAGGTATTTCCTTCTTGTGTCTACCTGAGTCTCATGTAACAACTTACACATGGGAATGAAATGCTTATTTATGTGTCTGCATGTGTGTGTTCAGGGAGAGACGGCCTATATTCGTGTGAAGATGGATGGTCCTCGCAGCCCCAGCTACGGTCGTTCTCGCTCTTGTAGCCGCAGTCGAAGCCGGAGCAAGAGCGGTTCACGCAGCTACTCCCCTCGTCGCAGCAGAGGGTCTCCACGTTACTCCCCCCGGCGTTCCCGCTCCCGCTCCCGCTCCCGCTCCCGCTCTCGCACCTAGATTCACCTGACCTTAACTAAAGCAATGGTGTACCACGGAGCTGGAGAGGAAATCTTCACATCATTTAACAAATCCTTTACACTGACCACAGACCATCTTGTGTTACCCATTTTTTCCTGTCATGTTTTGTGGTCCCTACGCCCCACATTTTCGTGCAGTTTTCATTTTAGTTTTCATTTTTGCTGACTAGATGTACACAAACCAGATGTCTGTGTACATATCCCTATTTTGCTCTTGATGTGCCATGTTCCCTGTTTTCAAGGCTCACAACCAGTTTGTTTCTTCTAACCATCTTTCCCACTACTCTATACTTTTTTTTCCGCTGCTTGTCCTCATTGTATGCTTTCAGTTTTGTTTTGTTTATAAAATTTGACTTCCTCTAAGCATATACTACTGTCCTTTGACCTTCTTGTGTGTCTCTCTGTAGAGTTCAGAGGAACAGGATAGGATGGGAACAGAGGAAACAGTTCATATTAGGATAAACAGGAGGAGGAGAAGGAGTCAAATATGGCACCAATGGTATGATGACTGTGCCTTGTCAACTGTGAAATCTGCATTATAAGCCTGTTCAGCTTTTTTTCCCCATTATGCATAGACTTGACAGTAGAGTGCGTTATTGAATGTTTTCAGCACTAACAAGTTGTGTACACCACTTTTTTGAGCCCCAAAGCTTGTTATTTGCTTTTGCTCATCATTTGGTAGCCAATGTAAATCTTAGGTTTTTTTGGGATTGATCATAGACGGTGTCCTTTTTGGGTTTTTTTTTTTTTTTTTTTTTTTTTCAATGTAAACTCCCACGTAGATGCATTTAATGACATTTTTAAATAATTTGTGAAGGTGTGTTTCTAACTTGCCTCCTTCTCTTTGGTTTTGCTGGTATTCTAAAGGTTTGGACTGGGCTCATTGTCTCCCCATTCCGGAGCCGGATCAGGATTCAGGATCAGATCAGGATGGGGATTAGGATTAGCTTCAGGATGGATACATGGAGCAGGAGCATGGGAGCATTTTACCGGGAGAGGATCCCGACCCCTGACCCTGTCCACATAACCCCATCAAACCGGAAACGTAGTGAGATATTCAAACTAATTTGGCCTTCAAATAATCCAAATTACCTTTTCCAATATCCGTGGGACCTCAGAGACACAGTTACTGATGGCACCGTGGTGAGCGATTTATTTTTCAGATATTTTTTTTTCTAATTATAAATAAGAAGAGCAAAGCTTCGATCAAAACCAGGAGGAGGGCTGGGAGGTGCAGGATGGATCTACACGCGTAAGGAAAGTGGTAAATAGTGGGCAATTATTAACAGTGGAGGTGGGAGGGAAGGGGAGGACTGGGAGGCGACAAGGGAATGTGACCCTAACGTGGTTTGTATCTTTTTCATAAGTCAGTTTTTTCCAGAGAAGGATGATTTCTGATTTTCATTAGTGTAACCTTCAGTATCTCAAAGCTTTATTCTCTTCTAATAAAACTTTCAATAACATTAGTAAATACTTGTGTCTTTCTTGCTCAGTATGTTTGATATCACACCTCCACACATATACAACACATGCAAATGTTTTTACAACATTTTGAGGTATTCTGTATTTATATTTTGTCTGCATATACAGCCAGTTGTTTCTGGAGGACTCGATGCCCATTTAGATGAAGCTATGGGGAGTCATGCAAATACATATGATGATTTCAGTTTCCTTTTTTTGTTTAACTAGACTACCTTTAAAAGGTAAACTATAATGGTTTCTGCTATTGGTCTTGAAAATGTCAATATTTCTATAGCTAATTTTAACTAGTGTAGTGTTGGGTAGTTAAATCTAAAATATGTGTCATTTATAAGCTCATATGTTTGGTAAATGAAATTTGAATCCATTAATTAGTAACCAGCTGGCAACTGAATGTAGTTGAGTAAAAAGGACAGTATTTGCCTTTGAGTATTTGGGAAGTTTGAGCCTAAATTACAAGTACCCCAAAATTGTGCTTAGGTACAGTATTTGAGTAAATACTTACGTGCCACCAATACGTGTGAATAACTGATATTTCGCTCTAAGGGATGCTTGATAGAAATACACTATTTGATTGCTTAAACCAACCATTAAGAACAGTCTATGATTTATTGTTTTGATGTCTTAAAAAGTTTTCCATTTTAGACACTTGGGAAAACTACATAGGCTTATGTTTGCTTCAACTGCCTCTTAGAAGTTCTTATAACAATATCTCCCGAATTGTTTCTGGGAGACTTGGTATCAACCTGAGGCAGACATAAATATACACATCAAAAGTAAACAACAAAAATTTTTCAAGAACTCAATTTAGAACGTGTTCACTTCAAGGGTGAGATGGAAACTTCAAAACATCAGTAAAACACAAAGTCATTTTTCATTAAATCTTTGAACTGCCAAAATATAAGTTTAACAGGTTCAATGTTATTTCTAAATGCAGTAGTAAATAGATGATCATGATCTAAAAAGATGTGGCCTTACAAGTATGAAATTTACTTTGAGATGTAAACAGGTGAACAGTTTTTTTTTTGTTTGTTTGTTTGTTTGGTTGGTTCTTGTTTTCACAATATGGAATGATCTTTAGCTGCCAAAAAGTGTAAGATTTGGCTGATTGTCAAAACATTCCTCTAATTTCCTCCAGAATCCTCTTGTAAATGAGCATTCAAAAGCTACGTTATATCGTGTCATCTCTCTCTTTAAAAAAAATCTTGAGATGTAAAGGTTTGTGGGATACGTATTATTAACAATTTTGCATCATACTTCATACAATTCCATCATACAATGGAAAATGTTTTTTTTTATACTGTAACATTAAGTGCTCATATGTATATTGCTACAATTCTGACTTTCAATATATATTTTATTTGTTTTTAAATCCAATAAATCTATCATCAATAACAAATTTTGTTTCCAGCAACTGAGAGCGCAAGTTTACGTGACGTGATGACGTCGGCGCCTACGTTGCCTGCTATTGGTTGACATGGCTCGGCCACAGCGCGGAACTACCGGGATGGATATGAAGGGTCCGCGCCAACTTCCGCGCCTCGTCGTCGTTGGTCAGGCGACTTCGGCCATAATATTATCTCCACGCTTGTTTGTCGGAGGAGAAGCTGAGGTGGAGAAGCTGAGGAGGAGAAACTGAGGAGGTGAAGCCGAGGAGGTGAAGCTGAGGAGGTGAAGCCGAGGAGGTGAAGCCGAGGAGGTGTCCGTGGTCGGTTACCAGCCGCCACCAGTTGTCATGTCCGGCGGAGGTGTCGTTCGTGGACCCGCGGGGAGAAGCGACCGTCGGACATACGTCCAGAAAACCGCTCTTCAGCTTCTGTCTGTCTAAGTAACAGGTTTGATGTAAATCGTCGCTAAGCATCTTTCCGAAAACGGTATCGGGAAGAACGTGTCCGTCCTAGTTTATTATGTACGGTCACTGTACGCGGTTTTATGGCGTGTGGCGCTGCCGGCATCGCCCGCAGGTAACCGCCTCTAAAGTTAAGCTGACATGTCAGAAATCTGAGTGTTTCACTCTTAAGGTTTGCTGTTTTTAATGAATGCAAAATATAATTGGACGGTAGATGGATGGATGGTGTCTACTGCTGCATCTGAGATCGTGTTTACGCATGTCCAGTTAAACCCAAACGCCTCAGCCTATGAACTTAAGTTAAAAGTACAGTTTTCTGAACGTGTATGAGCTACTGCAACCAGGATCTCCATGATGGTTCATCTCACAGTTATATGCAATTTCATATTCGATCTAATATACGGTAATTTTTCTTTTTTCAGTGGGGGGTTGAACTGTTTGCATTACTTGTGCCGTGTTGTCACCTTTTCGTCGCCCGGGCTTCAGTACCAATAGCCAGTCTTGAACCTTTTAAACGAGATGCCATTGTCGGGCCCTTGTCTTTAACGATTCAAACACAAAGTCCCATCTGAGACAACTGAAAACACAAGTCCGTCTTTGAAAGGGGATTCGGGTGTTTAGTTTTGCTCGGATGTTGCTGAAGGGTTGTCAGATAAGTCCACGTGTGTTCGGGGGAGGTTTTCTGGGGTTAATCGAGGTTGTTGCGGGGTATTTACCACTGGGGGGTTTCGGTGTTTGTCATTAACTGTGGTTTTTATATGGCTCTTATGTTGTTCATGGAAGTTGGAAGTTCCTTGGTAGGTTGTCGTTGTGTGTTGTTTGGTTCCGCCTCATTATATCAGCCGATATCAGCTTATCGCAGACAGCGTATGTGAGTTCCAGCAGATGTGGTGGCACGTCGGCAAAGAAATGCCAAAGTTTGTTTGAGGACCTTTAGTAACTGTCACCATTAGACAGTGTTGAGAGACTCATCTGCATCGTGTTTTGTACGTGTGAGTGTGTTTGTTATGACTGAGATTGACTGAGCGTTGAGATAACGTCGTTTGCTCCTTCAGCACCATGGACAGAGACACTGAGACTTGATGCGTTTGGACGCCTTCGACGGAGACTGGAGCTGCGTCCCGCATCCTGTTCCCTATATGACACTCAAACACTGTTCAAGCTCTGAAGAGTAGAATTTATGAGCCATGTCGGGCGCCAAAACTCTCTACTGGGGTAGGGCACGTGGTACGGCTGAAAATGATATGTGATTCATGTAGTACTCCCTACGCTCTTACCACCCAGGGAGAAGTCAGTGACTCTCAGCGTCACCCTGCAGGGACGCAGAGGATGCGGTTTATGGACGTGATGGTTACGATTACGATGGATACCGTTTGCGCGTTGAGATCCCTCGAGGTGGACAAGGAGGTAGAAGGGAGGGGGTGGTGGAGCTTTGGGAGCCACGAGGGGAAGATATGGTCCCCCGATACGACGCTCTGAGTACAGGGTTATTGTCTCAGGTAGGCAATATACCTCTTGATACCTTGGATGTAATAAGTATTAAGTTTCTTATCATCTTCCTTTCTTCCTTTCAGGTCTTCCCTCCAGCGGAAGCTGGCAGGACCTGAAGCATGTTATGCAGATGTTTACCGTGATGGCACCACGGTCATGGAGTTTGTCCGCAAAGAAGACATGACCCACGCTGTCCGTAAATTGCATTGCAAAGCGTCACTCTGGGACTAGAGTTTTGCATTGAAACTGCTTGTTTATGGTAAATATTGAAGTGATACATGGACTAGGTTAAGTGGGGAAAATGGGCATTAGGGAGAAGACAACTGGACACTAGTAAAAAGACAGTTTATAACACTGGGGGGTGCTTACTATGTATTAATTTATCATTTCTATGTGGGGACACTTTATATGTGGAAAAACATTTTTTAAGTTGTTTTTAACCATAACATCTGAAGACAAAAAGCTCTTTTCCAATTTCTGCTTCTTTGTTTTTGGATTCAGGGAGAGACGGCCTTTATTCGTGTGAAGATGGATGGTCCTCGCAGCCCCACCTACGGTCGTTCTTGCTCTTGTAGCCGCAGTCGAAGCCAGAGCAAGAGCGGCTCACGCAGCTACTCCCCTCGTCGCATCAGAGGGTCTCCACGTTACTCCCCCCGGTGTTTCGCTCCCGCTCTCATACTTAAGACACACCTGACCTTGTTTAAACCACCGGCCAGCTCAACCCAGCAATGCGTCTTAGATTGGGAAAGACAGTCTTCATGGAACAAATCCTGTAGAGTCTCCATGGAACATTTGAAATGTTAGTTTTTTGCTGTTTCTCTTATATGTTTCCGCTCCCCCATTTTTCTGTTGTGATTTTAGTTCAAATTTCAACTCTTGCCCTCTCTCTTATACTTATATCTTCCCAGTGTTTCCTTTCCACCCTAAAATGGTCAACATCCCTTTTCTGCTAACCTATTCTCCCCCTTTTGTGAAATTTTCCTCCTTTGATTCTGGGGTCAAGTGAAAGGAATGGTACCTTTTTCGAAGGATTTCATAATTGTATACTTTATGTTATAGTTGTCATTTTGCGGGTGGTATGGTTATATATTGTTCTTAGTCTTGCATTTACTATTGTACTTTGACCCTCTCATGTGTCTCTTTGTAGAGTTCAGAGGAACAGGATAGGATGGGAACAGAGGAAACAGTTCATATTAGGATGAACAGGAGGAGGAGAAGGAGTCAAATATAGCACCAATGGTATGATGACTGTGGCCTCTCAGAACTCTGAAATCTGCATAAAATAAGGCTTTTGTCTTTTTTTATAAACCAAATATATTCTTGAAAATAGCTGAGTACATTTACCAAATTTTTCTGGTTGTTTTAAAAGTTTTGTTTTGTTATGCTATAGTTGCTTTACCTGTCTATGCTCTTATTATCCTATAAGTACCAGCGATGTTACTTGCTATTTGTCAGTAGCCTTTAAAGTCTAGTGGTTCCCCAGACTGGTCCTGTATTTTCTTAAACATAATAAAATCATCAGTATCATTTAACTGTTTATAGCCTTCATAGAATTTACACTACCTTCTCTTTGGAGATCCATTGGCCAGTGCTGTTTCTGCTTTTGCTCATTTATTAGTATTAAAGGAATTGTTATTTTCTTTTTCCGGGGCTGGGGGGTTGTTCGCAATGTAAACTCCCATGAAGATGCATTAATTTACATTTTTAAATAATTTGTGTAGGTGTGTTTCTAACTTGCCTCCCTCTCTTTGGTTTTGCTGGTATTCTGAAGGTTTGGACTGGGCCCATTGTCTCCCCATTCTGGAGCCAGATCAGGATTCAGGACCAGATCAGGAAGAGGATTAGGATTAGCTTCAGGATGGATACATGGAGCAGGAGCATGGGAGCATTTTACCGGGAGAGGATCCCGACCCCTGACCCTGTCCAAATAACCCCATCAAACCGGAGACGTAGTGAGATATTCAAACTAAATTAGCCTTCAAACAGTCAATTGAAAAAGTTTGGGGTTTTTTTTTCATGTGGGACCTTGAAGACACAATCACTGATGGCACTGTGATGAGTGAATGTTTTTCAGATTAAAAATGTATTTTTATTAAGTGAGCAAAGCAGGATGGATCTACACACGCGTAAGGAAAGTGGTCAATAGGGGGCAACCATTAACAGTGGAGGAGGGAGGGAAGGGGGAGGACTGGGAGGTGACAAGGGAACGTGACCCTAATGTACTTTTCCTCCCTCAGGTCAGTCCATTGCTGCAGAGGATGAGTCTTAAAAAGTATGATCTTTGATATCTTGAAGCTTTGTTCTCCTCAATAAAGGTTTAAGTGTGAGTTAAATTGTGTTTTTATTTTTTTGTGGTATTAGAAAAAAATCGTAAATTACACTGAACACCTAAAAGCTTCAGTGGGCTGAAGGACACACAAAACTACTGACAAGCTGAGACGTGCAAATAGCTCAGACTTATCTAAGTGACTAGACTGAAGGATATCAGTGAAATTTTCAGATATTATAACTTTATGCCTTTTTTAGTTTCATTAATATCAAGTCCTGAAAAGTAGCAGAAGCAGCATGAAAAGGTGTTTTCTTTTAACAGTTTGCTGCCAGTCAGTGGTTGTCAATTACTGTTTGGTGCATTTTTACATGATGAGTTACAAATACTAATAGAGTGTAGGCAGACACCTCTGCCAACACACAGACCAGTACAAAGGGCTGCTGGTGTGTACACATTTTAAACGCAGATTTAAGGTGAGCACTGAGAAAATTTCGCCATTTGGCAGATGAGTGTAAAGCCATCCTTTCAGTGTCAAACTCTGCCTGTACATCAAATACAGTGAAGCTCAAACCATTTAAGTAAAGTAACAATAAGCAAAATACATTTTTGAGCAGAGGAGGGACTTTTAAAAGAGCAGCCAAATAATTTCCATTTTCTTATTTTGGATCTTAAATTTTGTATATTTTCAGCAGTAAAGGGTTCTTTCATTAAAACTAAAATATGCATTTTTTTTTTTTTGGTCCAGTTTTCCAGACATTTCCCAAAAGACCTCTGTAACCTTCTCAGCGTCACAGGGATATTGCCCTCTCAGGTTTTTCCAGGTTATCATCCCGGCTGACGCCCAGAGGAAGTCAGACCTGGGTGTCCTTTATGTCCTCATGCTGCGTTAAAGAATGTGGAAACTTGGTCTGGATGTCCAGGAAAAGGTCACTAATGAAAACCGAGTCACAAAATATTTTCTGTGCATGATTTTTTGAGGGTTAGCTTGTCTGAAATGGTCAAACAGGCTGTTTTCGCAATATGGGGTTTAGCAACTAATGTGGGGGGATTTTAAAAAAATCCATTCTGGACAATGATTTGAAATGCCCCCCCCCTTTCTTTTGTTTATCTTTCGGTGGTACACTCTCTTATTTCAAAACTAGCATGTGATCAATACCCTCAACACTGCTGCACATTCAATCCCTGCCTCACCTCCCCTGTTTGGATCCAATCTAGCTGCTGGTGTCGCAAGCGCTTTAAGTTATGCGGATCAATACCATCGATCAACCCGATCACCTGGATCGATCACGCCCACTCAGGGGGAAAGGGACGAGGAGGAGGGCGGGGGTTGACAATGTTGCATTCTGGGTGGAAATAAGATGCAGGCACCGTCCGCAAGTAAAAAACGCCGTCAGCAGGGTGGCGGCTCGGCTCCAGCCAATCAGGCGGCGGATGTGACGCGAAGGACGGCGCAGAGACGCACGCTTCTCGCTGCATAAATTAACGGAGACCTGTGCAGCCGCCTGTAACGCACGAGTGTGGACGTCGTAACTGCGCCGGGTTAGAGTCACGGTAGGAGTCCATTGTGTGCGCGGGATGGTGTGTTTTGTTGGAGGGGGTGGTGGTGGTGGTGGTGGTGTTTGCGCCAGCGCCAGCGCCAGCGCCACCTGAGCCGTCGGCAGACGCCAGCGGAGACCGAGGCTCCCGTGGCTCCGTCCCGTTGCTAATCTCGCCCGAACCCTTTTGTGCTTTATTGTTTTTTGTAGTTGTTTATTGTTGTTGTTTTTGTTTTTGGCTGGGAAGCTGTCCTCCACTTTGCTCCCAGACCTCACAACTTGAGTCGATGATAGTTGTCACGGAAATTTGGAATCGCAGAGGGAGAGAGGAGAGTGTAGTGGAGTGGAGAGGAGAGGAGAGGAGAGGAGAGGAGAGGAGAGGGGACAGGGGGGGTAACTTGTTGAATATGTGCAGAATTGGCTGGATCTTTTTTAGAAGCATCGGTGAACCAAAGTTATGATGCTGACAGCCGCACACTGCAGGTGCACCCATTTCAGTAATGCCGCTGAATTATGTATGTCATGTCAGCACCTTTCTTTTATTGCTTACTGTGATCCACGCAGACAGGGCGCATTGTGTCCACTTCACACGCCCACATTACTGACTTGTCTAACCTGCAGCAAGTAAAATCCAGAACTGTCTGGGTACATCTGGGGTTGGGGGGGGGTTGTCAAGGTTTTCCCCTCAAAGTTGCCCAGATGACTCGGTAATCCTGCTTCATGAGGCCTCCTGCCCAGTCAGCTGAATTGGCTGAGGTGCCGGTGTCGCTTAGCTCTCAATTGTAAATCATGTAAATCCTCAATTCCAGATGCAAATACATATACTCGGACCAAAAAAAAAAAAAAACTGGCTGCTTCTGTAAGCAAATGTTGATGCTGTGGAAATGGAACGGCAGGTCTCGCTGGTTTCACGAGCTGGAACTAGTAAGTAACCATATGGGAAATAAATGTTTCACTTGCCTTTTTTTTTTTTTTTTTTTACTCCTTTGCAGATAAAAAGCCAACATGTCTGACAAGAAGGCAGTGATAAAGAATGCAGACATGTCTGATGAGATGCAGCAGGATGCAGTGGACTGTGCCATGCAGGCCATGGAGAAGTACAACATTGAGAAGGATATCGCAGCCTATGTCAAAAAGGTACGCTGGATCATTATTAAGTGATCGGCAGCAAACCGGTCACTTTATTGTTTCCTTTTTTTTTCATGGCTTCTCATCTTTGCTATGCTAAATACTGTCTTCCCTGCAGGAGTTTGACAAGAAGTACAATCCCACATGGCACTGTATTGTTGGGAGGAACTTTGGCAGCTATGTGACGCACGAGACGAAGCATTTCATCTACTTCTACCTGGGCCAAGTGGCCATTCTACTGTTTAAGTCAGGCTGAATCCAAACCCTCCTAAAACTACTTTTAATTCAGCCCTTAATACTTAGTGCCATGCTGTACATTGGCTACCACCCTTTTGCAGACATGCCTTCTTCCTGGTTTCCTGCTTGCTTCAAGTCTGTTATTGTTTGCCACGCACAATGCTACCGCCATTGGTAGACGGTGCTTTAGTCATGCCTTGACCGATGGCGTTGCCGTTCATAGATAACACCGATGTAAAACTACTTATCATGCCAGCACTCAGTCACCATTTGAGCAACTAACAGACTCACCATGAATCATAATATCTGGATATTATTTCTGCTGTGCGTTAATGCATGGCCCTTGTACATTATTTCATATGAATATGTTGTATAATAACTTATTTTTCGAGAAATTAAAATGAGCAACAGGAAGTTTCTTTTTTTGTTGAAATGCCTTTAATTTTCTGTGTCAACTGAGACTGAATTAACAAATCAAGACTGTTGCTCACACTTAATAAAGAATATTACATGCTAAGAGATTTAAGGTTTTGTACATGCTTTAACATTCCTGTTTCCACTTCTGCTGTGAATATTTATGTCACTGGTGTATATCTCTGGAATGTAATTTAGCGTGCACTTTGGTATTGTGATATTTTCAATATGTTGTGCACAGAACAACTTTGAAACAGTAAATTGCTTCAAACCGTACGTTGTGTATATGCGTTCATTGAATTTACCTAACTTGCATGTGCTACGTCTTCACTTCTTGTTGGGGCCGGAGGCAGCGTGTTTCCTCCCGTATATTCGCAGCAATGTGAAGCAGGGTACATGCTTTTCTTTGAGACTTAAAAACACGTCTCAATTTCTTGAGCGTGGCAGTAAAATGTAAATAATTCACCTCTTAGTAAGGGAGAAGATTAAGCTGAGTAATTGGGGGTCTTGGTGTTTGCGTTTCTGAATTTACACCGCAGGGGGCAGTAGTGAGCCTGACATTTGGGTGCTCGGCTTGAAATGAACTGGAAGAGTCGCCGAGCAAGTCGAAATACTTCCTAGGGTAAAAACATGGCGGCTAACGGCGGGCTGTCAACGCCGGCTCCTGGCCGCGGCGGTGTCCCTGCCTTCTCCCCGGTGGCCCCGTCCGAGTCGGCCTCCTACGGCCCCATGGGGGCGGACGGATGGCAGCTCGGTTCGCATTCAGACGCCGAGAGACAGTTCTCCCGCTGCGCCGCGAAGCTGAGAGCCCTGCGGGAGGACTCCGGCCAACTCAGGGAGGAGCTCAACCTGCTCTTCGACCAGCTCCTGTCCGAAAATTACAACAAAACCTTCTACCCCAACATCAACATCCGACCAGAGGTAACGGTCTCGTAGAGACTCCTGGTTCTGCTTGTGACACCGAAACGCTCAAATAAATAGGCTCCGAAGTCGCTAGCAAACTTGATGTTCATGTTTAACTTGCTGCCATAGTAACACACCGGGAAAAAAGCACCAACGCTAGCCGAGCCTGGACCCATATAACCCGACTGTACACGGGTGTGGGCTCCAACACTGTAGTCATAGACTCAGCGAGCACTTAATGAGGCAAACTATACCGATGCCGGGTAGAGCTTCCCTTTGCTCTCATTTCATGTTGGAAACAGTATTTTCTATGTTGACAACACTGCATCACATCATCTGTCCAGATTTGTCAGCTGCACACTCATGCTGTAGATCTCCCACCCTGCCACGTCCCAAAGTGGTTCTGCTGGATTCAGATCTGGGGACTGGGGGAGGCCGCTGAAGTTCACTAGAGTCAATGTCATGTTCATGAAACCAGTCTGAGATGCCTTTTGTTTTGTGACATGGAGCAGGATCAGGCAGGAAGTTACCATTAGAAGATGGTAATCTGTGGTCATAGAGGGGTGCTCATGGTCAGCAACAACACTCAGATAGGCCTTGGTACCAAACTACAATTGACTGGTATTAAGGGGGTCCTGCCTAAAAAACATTCACCACACATTACATCAACCAACAGCAGCATGAACTGTTGACACAAGACAGGTTGGGTCCATGGATTCATGTTGTTGACACCTAATTCTGGACCTACCATGTAGCCTGTCTCTCAGCTCCAGCCAGTCCGATGATTCGCCCCTGACCCCTCATCAACAAGGCGTTTCCATCTGGAGAACTGCCGCTCACTGGATGTTTTTTGTATCATTGTGAGTAAACTCTAGAGTGAGTTTGCTTGTGAAAATCCAAGGAGATGAGCAGTATCAGAAACACTCGAACTAGCCTGTCTGACACCAAAACCCACAGTCAAAGTCCCTGACATACATTTTCCCCATTCTGATGTTGATGTGAACATTAACTGAAGCTGCTGACCTGTGTCTGTATGATTTTCCACATTGCACTTCTGCCACATGATTGGCTGACTGGATAACTGCATGAATAAGTAGGTGCACAGGTATTCCTAATAGTGCTTTACTCACTGGTGTCCATTAACCTCCCAAAGAACGTGGCCCCCATTGCCCCCACTGCACCTGGCAGTGTTATTATTTCCACAGGCACACAGAAACCTACCAGTACACAGGAGCTGATATGGTTGTTTGATCAATTGATTCGTTGGTTGACGGAAAATTAATTAGCAATCTTGATCATTTATATATATTTTTGTTTTGTTTTGGGGTTTTTTTTTCCCAGTGAAAGTGGCAAAAAAATCTCAAGTTCCAGCTGCCCAATTGTGTGTATTTGCTAATATTCCTGTATCTGTAATAGTAAACTAAATATCTATGGGTTGTAGAGTGTTGGTATGACAAAACAAGATATTTGAAGACATCAAATTTGGACGTGGGGGAATTGTGATAGTCAATTTGTTGTGATTTTCAAAAATGTTACATCCTAAATGATAATTTAATTATATCTTAATAAAGATATCAGACTAATAAACAGAGACTCTTAGTTTCAGCCTTACACTCGTGCGATTCCCCCAATTACCCGGCTCCCATTTTTCTAACTTCCATCAATCTTATCTCATATGATGATAATTTGGGTTTGCCTTTTCATTTTGTGTCTTTACATTAGCATCAAGCTTGTAGTCAATCAACTAAATCAACATATGTGATATCCAGATTTATGTTTTCGTTATGTTTTTGATGCTGTGAAAGACATTCTTGGTTGCACTGAGACTCTTAATTTCCATTTCAGGATGTTTGTACTCTGCTGAAACATGCCAGCTGTCTTGTGCCGCTCTGTCAAGAACATTTAGTCATCAAATTCTGTCAGCTAATGCATCATCTACTCAATCAACTAAAGGTAACAACTAGCCCTCAGTGACAGTAGAGCTACGTCTCATCTTCTAATGTTCTGACTATGAGCTGGCAAGTTTTTTCTTTCTCTTGTGTTCTCACTGATTTGTTTTTTTAAGGTAATCATGGACGAGCAGACATTGGGTGTGTTGGTGAACTATACCGCCAGTGCATTGAAAACATGCAGTACGTGGACACACTCAGATGTCCTCCTGGCACTCTCCACAATAGTGTATGGGAATGGACCTCAGTGCCATGAGGTAAGTATTTGTACAAGTGTTCTGAGGATTTGTTGTAGTTAAAGATAACTATTGAATATTTACATTGAGATTTTTCTCATTCATAGCACCTCAGCGACTTACTGGTTCAAGATGGAGTGCTTCTGCTGTATAGTGCTCCCTCTCAGCCAAATATGGAATTACGCCGTGTTGCTCTTACCTGTATGGCAAACATCTGTCTCAGGTAGGCTTTAAAGTGCTTATGAATTTTCCAGTAGCCACGGTTGTTGTTGTTGTTGTTGGTGTTGGTGGCCAGTTAAAAAAACATGCACAGGTTGAGTCTGATCTGATTTCTGAAGGGGTGTTTTAAAACTTGGGAGTTAGTGTTCACCATTCCCAATCCAGGAGCCATCTTACATCTTGGTCACAAACTGGCTTTTATATTGTGGTGCTCATTTTGTTTCTGGCTGTATGCTCCTTTTTGCTACTCAAATTCTTGCTTGTAATTGTTTCTGTGGTTTGTTGGACTGTTTCTCTCCAGGATCCCTGGTCAGCCACCTTTGGATGATCAATACAGAAGTGTATGTTTCAGAGTCTTCCTGAAAACACTGCAGTCACCCAAACCTCCCAACACTGATGAGCTCTTCTACTGCATGGTACAGATAATTTGTTGTAACAGAAATTTAAAGGGAGAAAAATGCATTCAGTCATAGCTGAGCCATACCTGCCCTTGTCTGCTCCATGCAGGTGATCCAGGCAGCACTTAAGGGACTTCAGTGTTGTCTCTCAGGCGGGAAGTGGAAATTTGGTGGCGGGGAGGAGCTTGGCTCTGTATTGGCCATACTTAAGGTGCAAAACTGTACTACAAATGGATTTGTATTTGGAAAAATTTATCATTTTAGTCCTTTTTAAGAAATAAACACTGCATGAAGTTTTATATTTTGGCAATAAATTGGAGATTTGTACGTGTATGCTGCAGAGACTCATGTTCCAGGGAGCTCCAGGTGTGAGTGTCGAGTGGCCGGCTGTGCTTTACCCAGCACCTCTTCCTCAGTATGAGGGTCTCTCTGCACCGAAACCTGCTGAACCACCAAAACCCTCTGAACCATCAAAGGATGCAGCTGTGCCAGGCAAAGCTGCTGGGGTAAGACAAGCCTTTGTTTTAGTTTATCTCAGTCATAATAAGGACCACATTAAAATCAGTTATGTCTCTCTTAAGAATAAAAAGAGGAAATCCAGAGGAAAGGGGAAGAAGACAAGCACTGAGGAGAGAAGAGGGGATGATGGAGAAGAAGAAGATAGAGAAGCAGTGTCTGCACTTCCTAAAGGTTTGGGTGGGGAGGGAGGGAGAGGTGAGGGAGAGTCCTTGTCTAAACCCTCTGCCCCGTCTTTCTACCCATCCTGGAAGCGAAACAGTTCTGATTCAGAGTTTTCTGACACAGAGGGCAATGCACAGAGCAAATTAAGGTAAAGAGAGACACTGCCCAAGAATTTTCCTCTGCATGAAGTGCATTATTACAAGCTTAATATATCTTGAAAATGATTCAAAAGTTACATTTTAGGAACAAAATCAACTTAATGTCTCTTAAAGGTTTACATGTTTTGAGCAGTCATTAAAGTATTTTCCTCCCAATGCTTGTTAACAGCAGAAGCAAATAAAGTTTGGTACTCTTTTTTTGTTGTTACTCCATGCTGCAGTATTTTTCTCTTTCAGACTTTACCACGGTCGTGTGCGTCAGGGAGCTCTGCACTGTTTGCTGGCAGTGGTGAAAGGTGTAGAAAAGCGGACTCTGTATGGGTACTGGTCTTCCTTCATCCCTGAATCTCCTATTGGTGGCCCACCGCCTCTCACTCTGCTCACAATTGTACTGAAGGACCCATCACCAAAGGTACAATATAACCTCACCCATGTTCTAATCCCCGTGAACATGTATGACCATAGCACCTCTCTCTCCTCTCTCTTTTTTAGGTACGTGCGTGTGCACTTCAGGTATTGTCGGCCATGCTGGATGGCTCCCGCCAGTTCCTGGCTGTGGCTGAAGATACGGCGTCTCCTCGTACATCATACACCCCTTTCTCCTTCTCTCTGGCCACCGCCGTCAGAGAACTGCACCGTGCTCTCAGTCTGGCTCTGTTGGCTGAGACTGCCCCTCAGACACTCACACAGGTCATAAAGGTATGTTAGTGTGCACTGGATAAACACAGTTTACTGTCATGTGTGATACCACCTTTGCCTACTACTAAGTTAAAGGAGAGGCGCATGGATTTTACTGTTGGAATTGCCAAAGATGATATCTCTGGTTCAGCTGCGATGTTTTTTTTTCTGTTTTTTTTTTTTTACATTATTGATCCAACAGTGTTGTGGAAGTGTACAGAGTTTTGCAGAGTACAATTTTAGGTACAGGTTTAAAAGGTTTGACATACTGCATTTTACAAAATAAGCCAAAAAATTAACATACCAAAAGTTAACAGCAAAGTTAGCTGCTCTGTGAGGCTGTAATGCTCATTTTACATCAGAAATAAAAATTGTTGGATGGCTGAAAAATGAACCAACAAATTTGCTATTGATAAGACAATGTCAACACCAAGTCCATTTACTCACTTACAAAGAAACCTGCTGTTTCCAAGGACAAGAAATGAATTGTCAGGCTCGGCTTTGATTTTCATATGTTTAGATACTTACTATGTGAGGAAAGTTAAAAGGTTGACCCAAATAACAGTTATTCATCTTCTGCATGACATGAAGAAAAATCGTCAACATATTTCAGCAACATATTGTTTGGACTGACAGGTGAACTGATTCAAAGATATAGTTATAACCACCTTAATAATTGAGCCTCCCAGTGCTGAGACAATGCCCAGCTCACATATGCAGGTTTATTATTCTAACCGTATGTCTCCCTCTTTCCTGCGTGTTAGTGTCTGGCCTATTTGGTGGCCAATGCTCCCTATCACCGTCTCAGACCTGGTCTGCTCAGCCCACTCTGGAAGCAGATGCGCCCTTATGTGCGCCACAGAGGTCTGTATTTTGTCAGTGCTCTCAAGCAACAGGTCAGGTAAAATATGCTTCTTTTAAAACAAATGTCCTCTTTCTTTAGACGTGAATGTGCGTGTGTCTGTCCTGACACTGTACGGGGCTCTGGTGACGACTCAGGCTCCCCTCCCTGAAGTGCAGCTCCTTCTCCGACAGCCGGACAGTGGCAGCAGCAGCAGCGTCGGCTCCTTCACGCCACAGGAATCGGCTCTCAGCTGGAGACAGAGAGATGGAGCATCCTCACCCTCTCACACACCAGTCATGCACTCGCAGCGCAGCTCACACACACAATCCCCCCACGTTCTTCACACACCAAGGGAGGAGGACAGCTCACCACCGTGGCTGCTGAATCTGTGCGTGTCGCTGGTCACTCAGCCCAGAGAGGACCAGTCAGACAGCGAGGGAGCAGGAACAGGAGGAGGTGCTGTTTTGGAGCCCTCCCCTGTCCGACTAGAAGCTCTGCAGGTTAGTGGATGAGACCGAAAACAACAACAAAAAAAATCCTCAAATAGAAATTTCTGAAATCTCTGAAGGTGAATTTTTTTGTGTGTCATGAATCATGATGTTTCAGGTCCTGTCCCACCTGGTACGTGGCTACTTCTCTCTAGCCCAAGCATGTCTATGTGAGATTGGGCAGGTGAGCGCACGCTGCCTTGGGGAGACAGACCCCTCCATACAACTGCATGGAGCAAAGGTAAAGCCCTCTAGTTCTTCTTACTCGATCTTTAAGTGACTTCCACACTACTCATTGTTTTTGTGTCCCTTGCTTTTTTCTCTCCTTTCTGCACCCATGTTCAAGCTCATACAGATGGTGTAAATATAATTATTGAACATTGATTTTGTGATTGAACAAAATGACAGCAATAACAAATAATTAGAAATGACATAAGGCTCTCCCAGAAGGTCAAAAAGTGATATCCATGTCATCAACTTTTGTTTAGTTACTAGAGGAGTTGGGAACAGGAATAATCCAACAATACAGAGCAGAGAACAACTTGCCTGAGAGCTCGAGGGTCCCCATGAGCCAAGTATGTACAAACTGTCTTTATACTGTATATACTATATCAGGATAGAATTGTTTAACTTTTTAAAAGTCTCTTATTTCCTATTGCTGTTTTTCTCTTTTTATTCTATTGGATTCTCTCCTATCTCATTCATATGATATGTCATTGAAAGTCACTGATGAACCAGACTCATTTGTAGTAAAGAGATTTAACCTAAACAGTGTGAAGAAAAACATAGTTTTAATATCACATTTTTAAGAACAGCTAAAGCCCAAAAATGTGGGTTAATGTTAATATTTCAGTTGTGTGATTAGAAAATTCTGAATGCCAGTTTTAAAGTTCAGTAAACAATGGTATTGTATTTTCATTCATTTCATACATACGTGTGCATGATATAGGTGGTGCAGTTTTGGTCAGAAGTCTTGAGCGGTCCACTGAACGGAGCGCTGCAGAACGAACAACACCCCATGCTGCAGACCAGTGCTTGCGACACGCTCTCCTCCATCCTGCCCCAGGCCTTTGCACAGCTGCCTGTGAGTTTCACAGTGACTTAACTCTGCTTCTGTTTCTATACAGCTAATACTGAGCTTCATGGATGCTGTATGTGTACTGTTGCTTTTTAGGACAAGACCCAGCTGATGTGCATCACTGTGCTGCTGGGGCTGACCTACAGTGAAAACTACCTGGTGAAGACTGCGGCCGTCAGGGCTCTGGGAGTCTATATACTGTTCCCCTGTTTGAGAGAGGTAAGGACAGGGGCAACAAGCAAATATGAGCATATTGAGCACTAGCTAAAAATCTTTAAAATTCAAGATTCAAGTGTGGAAAAACTACAAAACAGAACTTTAGAGAACATGTTTCAGACCCGCAGGGATATGTTCTGAGTTTGTGATGTCTTTTCAGGATGTGATGTTCGTGGCAGATACAGCAAACACTATCCTCGCCGCCCTCGACGATCGATCTCCAAATGTCCGTGCCAAGGCCGCCTGGTCTCTAGGCAATCTGACGGACACGCTTATCGTCAATATGTAAGAGAGCATACAGACTTCTGATTAAATGCCACAGGTGCATGCTTCTTTATAATCGCACATTAATATTATATGATAAATAAATTGAACAACTTAAAGGATGGATTACGTGCTTATCTTACAAAATAAAAGGCATTAGCAAAAAGTCATTAGAATGTATAGGTTTTAAGATGAAAAAAAAAGAAAACTGATTTTGATAAAACCAGTATAATATAGCATTCAAGGTATATGATCTGTTATTCGAGATTCTACCTGTGTAATCTTTTTATCTCCTGTTTCCATATCAGGGAGAGTGTAGGCGTGAACTTCCAAGAAGAGTTATCAGACATGCTGCTGCTCAAGATGTTGCAGGCAGCTACTCGAGCATCAGCAGACAAAGACAGGGTGAGAGGAATCATATCTTCAGACACAATATCAAGCAAATATTTAGCTCTCATCTCCCTGAACTTGTGTTCTCTCCTCAACCCTCCCAGGTGAAGTCTAACGCGGTGCGAGCCCTGGGGAATTTGCTTCACTTCCTTCGTCAGAGTCAGCTGTCCCGATCTGCTTTCCAGCGGCCACTGGAGGACGCAGTCCGTGCTCTCGTAAAAACTGTCCAATCAGAGGCCACGATGAAGGTCAGATGGAACGCCTGCTACGCCTTGGGAAATGCCTTCAGAAACCCTGCGCTGCCACTCGGTTAGTCTTTAAAACCCTGAGCCTTCACCCTTTTTTGCACTCAGTGTGACCTGGTCAACCTGTGTCATCAGCCTGGATCTGTGACCATACTTCCAACCGGGATCCAACGAAATGGTGTGATATTTTGGGAAATATGTTTTATTTTCTTAGCATAAAGACTGGAAAAGGAGGGTGATAGGTGTTTTTCAAAAAATGTTGAGCTATTCATTTAACAAGGATTTGATGCTGTATGTTTCAGCTGTTAAAGAAAGGAAGGAACCTGCTAAATTATTAACAGTTTTACTGTGTATTAAACCTATAATTAATGTGTTATAGCTACTGTAGGTGTTAGTTCTGATTTCTGACACTCTGAGATGTAAATAACTAGATCAGACAACTTCCTGTTGGTAGTGGGATGTGAAAGAGAGAAGAGGGAATTTAATATTCTGTACACGTGTAAAAGAAACAGCCACATGTACATGTCTGAAAAATATCCCTGCATGTTTAATTACAAACAGCCTAGAAAAGCATTTAACCACCTTAAAGGATTAGTTCAACATTTTTGGAAAATAAACTTATTCGCCTTGCTGAAATTTAGATCAGACGATTGATACCACCCTCATGTCTCCACATTTAATATAAAGCTAGATCCAACAGTAGGTTAGCTTAGCATAAAGACTAGAAACTGGGAAATGGCTACACTATCTTCTCATCTAACTCTTCAAGGATGGGAATAAACGTATTTCCCGAACAGTTTACCTGGGTGGTAAACAGATTGTTGAGTGCATTGTCAGTGGTGTGAAATTAATCCAACAGTGATGGATCTGAATTTTAGTTTTGATTTTAATGAAGATCATCTGTCCAGCAATTCATTTCTGTTTTTGTTCCTCGCAGAGTCAGCCCTGTGGTCTCGCGACGCATTCTCTGCCCTCTGCCATGTTGTTACTTCCTGTAAGAACTTCAAAGTACGGATCAAATCAGCCGCTGCCCTCGCAGTTCCCGCCAACCGCAGCTGCTATGGGGACCCGAAGCGGTTCGGCTGCGTGTGGCATTCACTGGCCACAGCGCTCGAGAACAGCGAAGATACAAATGACTTCTTGGAGTACCGCTACAGCGCCAGCCTGCGTCACACACTCTCACAAGCTCTCCTGCACCTGCTCAACGTCAGCTGTTCCCAGGATATGCCAGCCCTCGGTGCATCGCTGGCTGGAGAGGAGGGGAAGGGCATCAAAGAGCATTTGATCAGATATCTCAGAGCGGAGGAGGGAGGGGCGGAGGGGGCGGAGGGAGAGAAAGACACGGGGGGCGACAGTTTCAACCCTCAGCAGAGAGTCGTTCGTCTGCAGCAGACACTGATCAGACTGAAGGGGTTTGAGGGGGAAGGAGGGGGAGAGGAGGAGAGAGGTAAGGAGGTAGTAATCTGTTTCCTTGAGGATTTACTAAAGACCTGTGAGGAGGTGTAAAAAGTGACATCTGCAGGTGCAGCATTGGGTTTAAGAAAACGGAGATCTTGTCTCACAGGTAGGAGCAGATCAGGCCAACTGTAGGAGCAAAAACGTCCAACTACAAACAACAAAGCAGTGGCTGTAGGGAAAGATTATGTAACTAGTTTGGTCAGTGTGAAATTAGAGCATCAAAAGGAACCACAAGACTTTAGAAAAACCGAAGGTTATGTAATGGACATGTACTGTGTGTCTGTTTCTTTTTTTTTCTCTGTTAAAGTTGGCTTTTTATATCCTTTTATTTACTTAATTGCACTTGCACTCTAACTTCTGATATTTAAAGGCATGTAGTGAAATTACATTTTAAGAACAAAAACTGAGATTAAAGCTGGATGATGATTTATTGTTTTTTGACCTTCAGTTGAATCAATTAAATGTCAGTAACATTTTATGTTATTATTTAACAAAATATAGTTAATGTGAGCAAAATGAATAATTTACATTCTTGTTTTACTTGTGTGGAGAGTTTTGTCTGGTGTGAATCACTGGAACACAGTTAATCGCACCTAACATCAGTTTGATTGTTTTGTGAAGTTTCCAAAGTTTCAAAATCAATGTCGGAGAAATATTCTTAACGCCATCATATTGATTTAGTATTGCCCAGCAGGAATTTAGATTATAAAGTACACTACATTGTCTATGTGAATTCAATAATAACTCTCAGTAAACTCTCAGTAAAAACTCCCACTGGACGTCTGAGCAGAAAATCAAATGTTCAGAACAATAAATATAATGTTTTTCCGCAGACTAGATTCAGAGTTACTTATCTTAAGAGTTTAGTAGCAGGAGGTGTTGATTTCAGAGAAATCTTTTGTTTGCTCTGTCTTACATCAATCTGTTGTGATGAATGGGACCTACATCCAAAGGACTGATTTCATTTTGCTGACAAAAAATATTCCCTTCAAAAATGGCTAATGGCTAATTTCAGAAGGTAAAATCATCAATGTGTTGTCGATAAGTTTCACCCTAATATTTTAGGTGTGATGATGTTCAAGTTTAGACACATTATAGTTTATGAGAATTTATGTATTTCCATTTTACATGTGTTTGTTTCTCAGGGACATCAAACAAGAATCAGGACACTGACCAAAAGTAAAAGAACATCAGAAATGGCCAAGACTGAGAAATATGTATCTGCAGATGAGATTTAAAGTAATACTTTCTCCTAAGCTGTTTGCGTGTGTTGCAATAGATTGGACAGGTATTGTGAGATTAGGAGCCTTGAGTCAAGATGTGGACACTTTCAGCAAGTAGCGTGTTAAAGACAGTAACGGTCACGACATTAGGTATAAATTCAGGGGCCCACTCAGGGTCCAGCCTCAGATAATACTTTAAACCTACGATTAGCATTATAAAAGTGATCTAAGGTATAATTGTATAACTCGATTTATGTATAATTCAAGTATTAAGGTGACTATATCACTCCTACATTAATTTATAATGTAATGGCAGAGTCATGCAAGCTCGAAACAGACATGTCAGAGACTCTGCTTTGTTCTTTTACCTCCTAGTTTGTAATGTGCTTTTCAGTCCCAATTTAGCTTTACCATCTAGAGTGATGGTTGAATTGGAATAAAAGACCTCATCCTGCACAAATCATTCATGTGGAGGATTGTTCTGGTCGGTGTCATCGAGGAAAATAAAAAAAAATGAGGCAAAGAACTCGGTTATGGTTCCGTCTGCAGACCGTGACGAGCGCACCGTCATCCGCGGCCAGCAGGGGGCGCCGGAGTTCGGCGCTGGTCCATCCGGTTTGATTAGTGATGCCTGGACGAGGACAGACCACGCTGGTGAAGCAATGGACGCCTTCGAGCTGTTTCGGAAACTCGGAGCTGGGGCCAAGTTTGACCTGAAGAGGTTCGGTAAAGACGCCGCTCGATTCAAGGTAAACGTGACATGTAAAGCGGATGAATTACCGGCAGAAATGGCGTTTAACAACAAGAACGGCAGCACGACTGCTTCTTGGCTAACCCCGATCTGCACTAGTGAGAAAGTGTGCTGCTTGTTTTTCGCGATATTTTCGGAAATTGTTGCCAGGTTTGGTGACCTGATATCGCAACTCGTTAGATAAACAGTGGGCCATAATTTTTATATACACATACGGTGTAATCTTGGCTTATTTTGTAGGTTGTCAGATGTAACGGAGGGGAAGCGTCTTCAGATCGTCTCTCTGCGATCGACTACTTCGGCACAGGACCAGCCAATGGAGCCCAGAGCAGGACCAGAGGAATGGAGGAGGATGAGGGCGATGAGGAGGAGGAGGAAGAAGGAGGAGGACGAGAGGAAGATGGGGAGGGAAGTGACAGTGAAGGTTCTGGTGCCGGAGGCAAAAGGAAGCGAAAGGATGAAGAGAGCGGCGTGAGGAAGAAGAAGAAGAAAAAGAGGAATACGAAAAGAGACCAGGAGGAGCTGGAAGGTAAAGGATGTGGCTGAAAGATGCCGACCAGATGTTTCCAGAGGTTTTTTGGGGGCATCCACAAACCGTGTGATACATGTACAAAACAGTCCCAAATTATGAACTGTGTCAAGACATCACCTTTCTGTCAGTTCTGTCTGCAAAAGTCTGTGAGTCGACTTTTATGTGACAACAGAAACACCAACAGTCTGTATTGTTTGAAGTGGCCAGTTGTTAAGATGGTTTTTAGTTAGTTTCAGCTCTAGTGCAACACGTCATATTAAACAATAAAGTAAGTGTTAGAGTAAAAAAGTTGGCCACTTAACATGGTTTAAAATGAACACAGTGAGTCTGTTTTTCATTAGTTGTAAAAAAGTAACATTCTTGGTTTTATAAATGTATTCTTTTCCCAGTATCCCACCTCTAGTGTTCAATGACATTGAAAAGAAATAAGTTATTTAGCCATCACAGATTGAGTTCTACTATTTAAACAGAGATGTAGCTATCCATTTCAGAGACTCCCTACAGTTTGCTGTCTTTCTGTCTGACTGAAGCTGGTGGCGGACCGCTTAAAGACATGGAGGGAAACGGCATCACCTGGACCTCCTCACTGGACAGAAAGATCCAGAACCTACCGAGTGACAGGAAAGAGAAAAACTCTCTGAAGAGGCTGAAGCATCTGCATCAGGAAAAGGTCCTTTCAGAGACACAGCTCACAACACATAAAAAAACAGGGATTTTATATGACTCAGACAATTTAAAATGATGTCTGCCACTGAAATGTTCATTAAGGTTCCTTATCCCCTGTCCTCTGTAAAGTTCCTTTTCCTTTTAATCTGATTTTAGGTGAATCGTATTCGCTCTCAGCACCGTATAAATGTGCACGGCTGTGACATACCCGACCCCGTGTGCACGTTTGAGGAGCTGCAGTCCGAGTGTCGTCTAAACCCGCGGGTCCTTCAGAACCTCAGAGATGCAGGGCTGAACTCCCCAACGCCGATACAGATGCAGGCAATACCGCTCATGACGCATGTGAGTACAGACGCACACATTCAGTGGTTTGTCAACAGTATACCGACGGTGGGTTTGTGAGGATTTCTGTCCGACTGGTTTCTCTGTCAGGGTCGGGAGCTCCTGGCCTGCGCTCCCACAGGATCAGGAAAGACTTTGGCTTTCTGTCTCCCACTGCTCACTCACCTGCAGCAGCCGGCGAATCTGGGCTTCAGAGCTGTGGTCATCT
Source organism: Istiophorus platypterus (assembly GCA_016859345.1). NCBI lineage: Eukaryota > Metazoa > Chordata > Actinopteri > Istiophoriformes > Istiophoridae > Istiophorus > Istiophorus platypterus. Next base: position 11,578,249 of record CM029129.1, on the reverse strand, counting down.
CCCCAACCAGAGAACTGGCCAGCCAGGTACACACAAACAAACACACACAGTGGTGTGTTTGCTGTAATGAATGTTTTCTCTCACGAGATGAGGTTAGACTTTTAAATAACAGCAGAAGGCAGCTTTTTTAATTGAAAAAACTCTAAACACCCACTGTACAATATCCACTCACCACCAAAGAGCAGGCATCTGCAAAACACAGTGGACCATTTAGCAGCTGAAGAGCCAGTGAATAGTAGACTTGCTGAATTGAAAGACGATATTGCTCTGTAACTGAAGGATGTATAAATATACTGTTTGCTAACAGTTTCACCACATCAGCTTAAAGGTGATGATATGTCAGCGTTGCGGTTCAAAAATCAGTTATTGCAGGTTTTAGAATAACTAAAATTACAAATCATTTACTAAGACAATTTTTCTGAAAAACAATTTTTCTGAAATACTTGGGGATGTCTAGTCCATTTTTTCATATAATGATATACAACACTTTTATTGATGTCAAGGAAGCAGACCTGAGGACCCGAGCATCCAGGTTTTTATCCCTATTGAGTAGTTTCAGGTAGTTTCAGGTAGATCGCACACTGTATGTTTGCTCGCATTTTAACACCGTTCAATCAGTTTTGTTGTGTTGTGTTGTGTTGTGTTTAGACCTACAGAGAGCTTCTCCGCCTGTCAGAGGGAGTCGGATTTAGAGTTCACATCATAGACAAAGCTTCCCTGGCAGCCAAGAAATACGGGCCACAGTCCAACAAAAAATATGGTAAGAAATGGCAAATGTGTTTGCATAAGCAGTGGATCTCATTGCCCCCTTGGTCACTATTTACATCCTGCATTTCTGTTTACAGATATACTTGTCAGTACTCCAAACAGACTCATCTTCCTTCTCAAGCAGGATCCCCCAGCTCTCGACCTCAGCAGGTAATATTTGCTCTGCTTAATTTTAGACTTTTACTTGTCTCCATCTCCACTGGCAATTGAGTAACAATGACAAAAAAAAAATCTGAGATTGATTGTTGTCTGATTTTGGCGTCCAGTGTGGAGTGGCTGGTGGTTGATGAGTCCGATAAGCTGTTTGAGGATGGTAAGACGGGCTTCAGGGAGCAGCTGGCCACAGTGTTTCTAGCCTGCTCTGGTTCAAAAGTGCGCAGGGCTTTCTTCAGCGCCACCTGCACACCCGAGGTAGAGCAGTGGTGCCGCCTGAACCTCGACAACCTGGTGTCGGTCAACATTGGACACAGGTAATAATCTTACCGTAACACTCCTTACTGTGATTTGTTTTATGGACTTTTTCATGCATCAGAAAAGTGAAATTATCATCTTCTCAGAAATACAGCTGTTGAGACGGTGGAGCAGGAGCTGCTGTTTGTCGGTACCGAGAATGGCAAACTGGTGGCCATGCGGGACATCATCAAAAAAGTATGGATGCATCAAGGAGGCTACCTTTCAAGCTTGAAAATAATTCTGTTTCTTTAGGACTTTAAGATTAAATGAAGTATGCTTTCCCTGCTGTTTTTCAGGGTTTTCTGCCTCCTGTGCTGGTGTTTGTTCAGTCTATAGACCGAGCACGCGAGCTTTTCCGTGAGCTGGTGTATGAGGGCATCAATGTAGATGTGATCCACGCAGATCGCACACAGCAGCAGGTACACACAAACACACACCTAACACACAGTGTAATTGGTCCGATCTGTGAAGGGTAGGTTTGTAATTATCCTCCTCCTCTGTGGCTCCTCTGTTTCAGAGGGACAACGTAGTGAACAGTTTTCGCGCTGGTAAGATTTGGGTGTTGATCTGCACGGCTCTGCTTGCCAGAGGAATCGACTTCAAAGGAGTCAACCTTGTGCTCAACTACGACTTCCCCACCAGCGCTGTGGAATACATCCACCGAATTGGTTAGTTTGATATGATGATTGTGTTTTAGGCTGAGATGATTAACCAATTGGTGAGTTGTTTTTGTTGTTGTTGTTGTTGTTGTTGTTGTTGTTGTTTTTTGTTTTTTTTGTTTTTTTTACATTAATGATTAATAATAAGATTTGCTAGTATACATCATTTTATACCATTGTGAGTCAGACTGTGGTAACTTGACATTTACATGTTAAACTATTAACTGAATAATCAGAAAACAAAAGAAATTAATTCTTCAATAATACATTTCATCGTTAGCACTTGCCCTAATCTCGTGTTTGTATTGTTCTCTCTGCTGTTCCTCAGGTCGAACTGGCAGAGCTGGACATCAGGGGAAGGCCATCACCTTCTTCACAGAGAATGACAAACCACTGCTACGCAGGTATGTGGACATGGTTAAAAAAGCAAAGTGCAGACTGATTTTCCTCTGCAGATAAACAAGCAAGGCTTGCTTTTGCATATGAGACCCTGGAGAATTAGTCTGCCAGGTGGGTGAAAGCAATGAAGGCGAATGATATACACACACAACCCTAGTAGGGTGCAGTTCAGTGACAAAAGCCTCATACAAAAGAAGACATTAGGTTGTCCAGACACGTGAGAATTGCAAGGCCCCAAAATGTTAACAATGCAAAGTTTTGACCTTCAAGTCTGTACAGATTCCTTACTTTTTTCTTTCCTTTTTTTTACATTTGTATTTGAATCTATTTCTCTCTATCACTTTCCAACAGCATTGCTAATGTCATAAAACAAGCTGGGTGTCCTGTACCCGATTACATGATCGGCTTCAAGAAGATACACAGGTAAAGGAGATGGATGATGATAATGAAATACCACAATTACCAAAACATTTGCAGTAATTTTCTTTTTTGCTAAATGGATCGCTATAAGTTTTGGTAAGATTTTTCCATTAGTCCATTTGTATTTGTTTATGTCTAGCAAAGTGAAGCGCAGACTTGAGAAGAAACCTCCCAAGAGAAGCACCATTAGCACAACTCCTCGCTTTTTAATGAAGAAAAAAGGAAAAGCACAAGAACAGAAGCTGGCAGCAGGTGGAGAGCAGAAAGGGGAAAAGAAGACAAAAGGACAAGGACTGAAGAAAAGAAATAAAACAAAGAAAGAAGAGGTAACAGAAAAACACACAAAGCCCTCACAGAAGACGGGATCAGATTCCTCTGGAGCCAAGCTAAAAAAGTAAGCAAGGAGGGGAAGGGCATCCTTATATAAATAATGTTTCCCATCCATTGAATTTCCACAAACTCCCATGTATTCATATAGAATTATGCAATAAAAAGTCTGTAAACCAGAACCACACAAATGTTGCTCATGCACATGAAACGATTGTGTAACTAGATCTGTTTTATGCCGTATGAATGGACTTTTTCATCTGCTGTTGCTTTTAAACCTGAGAATTGATATTTCATTTTGGGATAAAAGGATAAAATGTGGCACTTGTTGAGGATGTTGGTAAAAAAAAAATAGCTAGAGACAATTCTAATTTTCTTTTTTCTCTTTCTTTCTTCACAAGGAAAAAGGGGAAGAAAAATTAGCCACCAGAAGACTAGAGGAGAGGGGTACAAGCAGACTGATATGAAAAAGGATGTGGAATTTAATTTTTTTTTTTAACATATTGAAGTCTTTGTATTATCAGAGTATAAAATAAACTCTTATGTATATAGTTGTGTTACTGTTTCTGTTACATTAGCCTCCCTGCAACTTGACACTGACAACATATTTTAGCAAACATTCTTCAATAAAAACTAAGGGTGTAATAAGAGAGTGATGAATGTTTATGTTGAACAAACAAGCTCCACCCAAGTACACTGAACAGGATAAGGGCATGAAATAATATCAATAAAACTATAACTGAAGGCACCTGTGTGAGAGAATGTTTAATAACCAACAGTTCCTTAACATAACAGTTTTATTGGTAACCTTAACAACAAACACAACCCCCACTAGACTTGATTAGGATAATATTCACACTCTTGTAAGCAAAAAATTCTCCTTCATATGTAGTCATAAGGGAAGTTATTTGGGCGATTCTGTCTCTTATTGACAGCTGCAATCAGGCTCCTATTAAAGGTTATGTTGTCTTAAACAAAGGCCCAATTTTTGTTGCTATTTATAGCCGAGGGAGATGCACAGTGTATTGTATCTGTCATAGATTACAAAAATATCTGTAAGGCTGTCATTAGCAAAAGATGTGTTTTTGCAAAATGTATAATGCTTAGTCATATGCTATTATGAGGTGTGGAGAAATTATGAGGTATGGAGAAATAAAAAAAAATTAAACATTTAAGCTCAGGGAGCAACTAAGACTTTCTGAACCCAGAAGCTGAATGTCAAATAAACAAACTTAACAATCTTATTCATTACAGTCTAGTCAAAGACAGTCCAAACTTGGTAGTCTGAAGTGTAAATAGTTAACTGGGAAAAAAAGCTGTTTTTTCCTGCTGCTTCTCCTTCCAGTTAACTATTTAACAGCCTTCCAAACAACAGTAATAATATATTATAGGTACACACTCTATCTTATGTAACAAACTTAAGCTTTCATGGCCCTCTTTTAACGTCTCGAAATGTGGTGCTATTTTAAAATATAATTTGGAAATTTATTATTATTTGTTCAGTATTGAGTTTTGAGTTGACCAGTTCTTTGTACATAATGTTCAATTATATAGTTATATTCAAACCTAAAAATAGTTTCTATACTAAGTGAATCTACCTTAAATTTATCTCCTCTGGCCTCAAGGGGAGTTCATGTTAGCTATCGCGAGACTTTTCCCATGAGATCTCGCCCATGGAATATACCGCAGGAAACCCCGTCCGTTCTTCCTTTCTCAACATGGCACCGAAGGTGAAGAAGGAAGGTCTGTCAATCTGATCAGTTTTTAAATGAATAAACAGTAAAATTGTCACAGGTGACCTCTCTAATGTCCAGTAGAGGTGTCAGAGCGCAAGGACATACTGAATGAGGTCTAAATAACCCTTGGGTATATCTGTCACTTTCTAAAATTTGTAGATAACGCACACTGTGTCTCCGGCATGTCTGCTGGAACGTGATGCTAGGCTAATGTTAGCACGTTAGCGTGATAATGCTGTCTAAAACGTTGCCCGTTTAAAGTTGTGCTTTTGTCCGATTAAGTCCCGCGTTGTCTGTGGCGGGCGCCTCTTAATTGGTTAATAGTAATGTAATAGTTTGTAGTCGTACTGATTTTAAAGGGTTAGCGTGCTAGCCTTTCTCGCGGTGTTAGCACTCGCTGCGCTCACCGGTGTTAGAAACATTGGATTATTGATACGCAGAAGTCTCGGCCTTCGTTTCGTTATAAGGAATCTAAATGCCCGGTCCCACAATCTCGGACATTTCAGTGGTAGCGGAGAACAGTGGGTCTGTAACGTGAGATCGTGGTGGGGCTCTCTGGCGATTCGGAGCTAGTCGTGTCTCCGTAAGATGTGAGTGTAGTTTTGAAGCCCTGCTGAGTTGGTTGAGGTAAAAGCTGCTTTTGGTATTATGCACACAGGGGCGATAGCAGATATAGCTTAAGTTCACGTGTCTGTCGGTCATCTATTTTAATGCTAAAATAAAGTATAGTAAAAGCTGTGACGAGGCTTACCATATGTATGTCAGATGGTGTGTTCATTGGTTGTCAGTGGTAGTTTAGAAGAATTACACACAATCAGTTGTCTTTGAAAATGTTTGAGGTACTGCACCATAACTCATCAGATGTCAAACTGAAGCTAAGCTTGTTTTAAAGTCTCAAATTGTTGATGTAAATATAGATTTTCCTGATGCCTGAACAGAACGGGCAACTAATCACCTATGAACACAATCTGAGGACTCATTTTGGTGCAATAAAAGGGAAATATTTTAGAGGTGTGGTGGTGCTGCCTTGTGGCTTATTACTGAGTTAAACGGCAGGAGCACAAACAACTGACTTAACAGTCTAATGCGTTTCTCTGTCTTAGCTGTCCCTGCCAAGACTGAGGCCAAGTCGAAGGCTCTGAAGGCCAAAAAGGCTGTGCTCAAAGGTGTACACAGCCAGAGGAAGAAGAAGGTCAGGACCTCTCCCACCTTCCGTCGCCCCAAAACCCTCCGTCTCCGCAGGCAGCCCAAGTATCCTCGCAAGAGTGCGCCCCGCAGGAACAAGTGAGTTACAATGAATGCTTGCTGCAAACAGTGTAAACCTGGTGCATATGATGGTAAAAGCGATCAAAGTATGAAAAAGCATGATTCCAGCTTTATAAACTACTGATGCACCCAACTGAAATGATTTTTACATGTTTTTATTAAAGAATATTAAGAAGTTGACATGTTAGGTAGTATACCTCAACGTGGCGATGTTGAGCCTGTTCTGTAGAGTAGTTTTGAGTCGAAGTGGGATATTGACTCAACATTTCCCCCCGCTCCCGCATAGGTTGGATCACTATGCCATCATCAAGTTCCCCTTGACAACAGAGTCTGCCATGAAAAAGATTGAAGACAACAACACACTTGTGTTCATTGTGGACGTCAAGGCAAACAAACACCAGATCAAACACGCTGTCAAGAAGCTGTACGACATCGATGTTGCCAAAGTCAACACACTCATCAGGTAGAGAACATAACCAATTCTGTGCTAAATGTCAGTTTAATATGGTTGGAAACTGAATTTGCTAATGTTTTTTTTTGTGCTCTACCCTTTATAATGTAGTGTTCATAATTCATGCTAGAACAGTGATCAGTGAGCTAGTTCATTACCATAATCACAGCTACATTTATAGTTTGACTTAGGAGTGAATGACTGCCATAGTTGATTGCATGACATAATACACATTTCCAGATATTACGTCATAATTTGAATGGAATTATTTGAGATTGGATTTTGTTCAAGATGTGGTCTAGACAGTTCCTTGAACAGCACTTCATTCTCACATTGTGAATATAAATTTGACAGCACAGATTTCACCTACCATAGTCCTTTTATGGCTTCATCTTGCCCATCAGTTTTGTTCTGACCTCTGTTCATAGGCCTGACGGTGAGAAGAAGGCATATGTTCGTCTTGCACCAGATTACGATGCATTGGATGTAGCCAACAAGGTGAGTTCTGAATCATTCAACAGGGCAAAGGTTTGAGATTTTTAGCTTTTAAGGCTTGTGCAGTTCAACATAATGGTTGAACTTGTATTGCGTTGTCAGTCCTGTGCAAGTGATGTAAACTTTTATTTGATCTGAATGTCTGATGCATTCAAAGGAACCACTGATGCCAGGTGACGCACATACAGTTGTGTTGATGTTATTGTTGAACATTGTGTGATTCTTTTCCTTTTCTTCACAGATCGGCATCATCTAAAATGTGGCTGAAGAGACTTGTGGAAGAATAAATATTTGTATAAACTGAAACTGTTTTCGTGTCCTTTCTGTATTTGTGAGTTGTCTTTACATGTGTATTCATAGTAAGAGGTTCACCTGCTTTGATAAGTCTCTTGGGTTTTTGGATAGTGTCCTTTCGAGATGTAAGCATGATTTTGGTCAGTTTGGCTTCTGTATGTAGAATACAATGACAAATGAAGGTCTAATTTGTCAAAATAGGACAGATTTGAAGTTTATTCCATAAGTTGCTAATTTTTGACCAACTTAACAAAGGTCTTGATGCTCTGGTAACTGGTCGAGCAGAAGCAGCAAGTTTCAATTTTTATTTTTTTTCAACACCTAATAAACTTATATAATGTATTTTTTCACTGAAGTTGCTCATATAAGTACTAGTAACAATGAGGATGACTGGAAAAAAAAAACCTTGCCAATTTTTCCATGGCAGGTAATATGCTTGTTCAGCTCATTCTCGTCACCACATCCATGGTTTGAAAGGCTTAAACTATAGAACAATTACTGCCAACAGGTAACAAGAACATCAGAATTAAATATCTTGCTTAGTGTCGCAGACCTGCAGCAAAAGTTGGAACCAAGTTTTTTAATGTTCCTACACCCACAGAAAAAAGGCAAGTGCAGATGACACAAACACCAGTTGTCAATGTTAGTTTCTGGAGAGAAAGCTCATGGAAAATCCAGGGCTAGCATCACCAGATGTCAGAAAAAGGACTCACATGTTTACTTGTATGTAATTTTTACTTAACAGAATATAAGCCATGTTTTTTTATGCAAAATAAATACAACAGCTGTGTTCACATCAGAGATGTAGGCTAATTCACAAAAGTTAGTTCAATCAGATATGATGATGGTATGCCGATAATTTAATAGACAAAATTAGCGCCTTAGATTTACATTTGTATTTTGAATGATTCTAATTCTGAAAAGTAGACTTTACCTTCTCCCCACCAAAACTTCACAAAACAAAAGCCCTGCAGTACTGCCATAGAGTTGTACCCTCATTCTACCTGTTACATTTATTTATTTTTTCAGACAGATGAAGTTGGTGTAACTTATTTTAATTAGTCGGAACAGGGTCTACATGTTGACCATTGTTTTTGCTTCATCTGAGACACTCTTACATTTTTCATAGCTAAGGTACAGATGAATCAACACCTTGGGTGACAATAGATAAGGTATATGTAGCTGCTTCTGTAATCATCATATATTGTAGTTGCTGCCTGTACTGATCACTAAATGTTTAACAATGACTAATTGATACCTCTGACAATTAAATGATTTAAACCTTCATCAAATAGATGTTTACTGCAGGACTGTTTATAATAGTATAATTTCAAAACAATATACTGAAGTTTTTGTTTTTTTAAGGGTTGTTTTAATTGTAGCTGAAAACAGTGGAACACAGATCACTGGTTATTGTATGAGTTTTCTTGTTGTGGTATTTACTGATAAATAGTATGATACTATTCCCAAACATATCAAGGATATTAAGGCCAGTATATGTGTTGGAATAAAAAAAAAATCAAATATGAAATCAGCCTCTTGCTGAAAATGTACAACTTCCTGTATTTTCAAATTCTTATCAGATAGGGTTATGTCTGAGCTTTATCTGGCCATGTAGATTATGTAGAAAGCTGTCAACATCTTAAATGTTATCTTATGTTAAGCTTATAACCTTATAATTCACGTGGACAGGTAAGTAACATATTCAGTGACTGGAAAAAAAAAACCCTGCCAATAAATGTTAATTTCATATTGCTTACATTCAGTGTTAAATCATATGGTCGTGATACATGAGACTGAGGGAACATGGCCCACAACCTCCTGGTTAAGAGAGGAAGGTTCGGACTGTGCCTTTAACCAGACCTCTGCAGATTGGGCACTTCCGCAGTGATGGTGCACACTCTTTGCACACCACCAGGTGTCCGCATGGGATGAAGACGATGTTGACTTCTTTATCCATGCACACCTTACAGGTTCGCTCCTCCTGCAGGCGCCGCAGCTGCTCCTCCATGGGAAGGTCTGCCGAGAAAAAGATCCAATTTTCCAACAGTTTAGCTACGACAAGTCTCAGCAGTCTAGTATCGAGTTTGTTGTCAAGTCACATTTAACATTTATTTTTAAAATGGTCAGCGTCTTAACAGGGTGCACCAAGTATAAACAAAATATACTTGTAGTTTATGCAGAAAATACTGCATTACCCATTGCACAAAATTCTATCACTAGCATTTGGAAATTTACATGACTTTAAAATAGAAGTTACTGAGTGATTTAAAATTAAGACAACCGAGCACACAACATTCAACTGGCAAGACACTAAATTCTGTCTGAGGTACAGGTGCGTCTTCATACCTGAAAGATCTTGGCTTGGTGATGCAGCTTCGTTTGACTGGGCTGAAATTGTGAAAGAACGCATGTTGTTATCTCAGGCTTTGTTTAATGCACAATGTAAACAATAAATATAATAAAAAAAATCTTTGCATCTCTTTGTCAAAGCTTAGAACAGGAAAACTTTGTGCTGTGGATTTTCAGCCTGGACTTAACCATTGAGCTACAGTTATTGGTTTAATTACTGTTTTTTTTAAATCCTGGTTTAGGGTTTCTGTACAAGTTGATTTTTTTTTTCTTTTATGTATGTAAAGACGTACCCATGAGATCTCTGAGCAGGTGGACGTCATTTTTCTGGATCCAGTTGCGGAAGACTTCAGCAGCAGCGTTACCTTTTGTGAGGACAAGCTCTATCAGCCTGGCGGTTTGCTGCTGGGCTGACGTCTGAGCCTGAAGACTGCTATACTCCTCAGCAGCTGCAGGGAAACAGGGAAGAGTTACTCCCAATCAAGGTTTCTGATCTCTACATACTACAGCTGCATTATAAGGGCTTAAAGGATAACTCCAGTTAGTGCTCTCAGTATCCTCTAAATCTCTAACTAAAACACAGAAAAGAAAAGATTAACATACATAACACATTTTGCTCTCTTAAATGGTCCAACACTGGCTCGACACTCTTTAGACGCTGGATCAACGCTGCCTGGTGTCTTTTCACAAAGGTGAAACCATCTGAAACAAGGGTGACAAAGAGTTATTATGGAATATATCCCTGATGGCTTTCAAAAGATTTACTGGTCTGAGAATAGCTGATATTATGACTAAGACTGGAATTCTAGGCTGTTCATTTTCATGGACGGTACAGGCAGAAGAAGATCTAAAATTTCTCCGTCAGTCGTACCTGATGCCATCGCCTCTGCCAGCATCTCACGCTCCTCCTCCCTTTTCTGGTCCTCGGCACTCAGCAGATCTGAAACCAGCTCCTGGACTGTTCTGTAGTTCTCTCCACTGGTAAGGATCTTGCTCTGGACTGTTTGCTTGACTAGACCTCTCTCAAAACCCATCTCCAAGGCAGACTTGATCACTGGGGTGTTCATCATGACGGCATCCTCGGATCGCTCCTCTCCTGGACCCAGGTGAACCACTGAGAGGAAAAGAGTAGACATGTCAGGCTGGGACTCTTTGAACCCCTCAAATTGTATCACTTGATTTAAATAAGCTCCATTTAGACACAGACACAACTGAAACTTTAATAGATGGATGCTGATTAAAGTTCTGACCAATCTCAATTGTGATGATCAACAATAACTGACAATGGCTCCAATACACAGCTGCAATTATTGATAAATGGGCACCATGTTATGTTCTGTCTACACCCATCCTAAATGTTCATCTGCTGTTAATGCACAGTACTGTTACGCTGATTTCTTTATTTACTTCTCAACAAGTATATTGTAGAGAATCTAAAGATCAACCCTCCGAACTTAAAAAACTCATCATTTCACACTCACCAGGTGGATCCACAAACTCTCTGGAGTTGCTGTCTCCATTTGTTAAAAGCTATTTTTGGAAAGAAAACAAAAAAAAAGAAGCATTTTTAAAATGACCTATTCTGTGACAAATTATTCAATTGAGGGTATATTTTATACTGCTTTCTTCTAACCTGCTCAAACAACCGAGGAAAACGAGCCTGGATCTGGTGAACAAACTCTTGTCCCTTCTCCTGGAGCAAATATTCACACCTGCAGTTAAACAGAGATACAAGAATACAAACATTAATAGAAACCACCCTCTTCACATGTATTTAGGCAGTCAAAATATCTGCTTTAATGCGGTTTAAAGTGCTCTTGTCAACCCACTTTGAAACCAATCAAAGCAATTGATTGATTAATTGAGTGATGAGTTGATTAAATCAATCAACATAAACAACTGAAACAGCAGCGCTTACCGAGGAAACCATTTAGCATGTTCCACCCATGGATCATCTCCAGACTCCCAGCATCGCAGGCCTCCATCGCAGCAGAAACACTTGACATCATCGTTACGACCTTGATGGTAAACAAAGAGCTCTCAGTCTGACAAATAGTTTAAGGGGGTTTCAAGGAAAGAAATTCAAAACAAACAAAAAAAAAAATTCTAATACTTGTAACTGTTTGAAACAAATTTGTATAGGCTTGTTTCTTGTCTTTCATTTCCTCTTTTGCTTGAAATATTTTGTAGAAAAGTGATCACATAATTCACATCTAAACATCTAGATCACGTTTACGAGTGGGTGTCCCCAAAGAGATTTTTTTCAGGACTTTCCAGCTCAAAAGGAAAAGAAACTGAAAGAAAAGAAAAAGAATTGGGGTAAACTCTAACTGGTATCAAGCTGTTGGCTTCTGGAAATCTGGAATTTCCTGTGTTTATTATTATTATATTATTAGAATCTATTCATTTTTTAGTTTTCTTTGCCACTTGGGGAAATGAGTGGTAACAACATTTATGACCATCTAAAGTTGATATTGCAGATATGTTAACAAACAGTCCCTTATTTACAAATCCAGTAGACATGGAGCATTATTACTTAGAGTCCTCTTTATGACCACCTGATGATAATCAATATTCACGTTCCTTACGAAGTCACTGAATAACTGTGTCTCTTTGATATTGTCCGTACCTACATAGTAGAAGCCAGCTTTAGCCAGCTGGTCAGGCCTGACAGGTATACGAGACGGCCAGTTGACAAAGGTGAGCAGCCTCTCTTCGCTCTGCTGCATGGCCGGGTTGGACACGTTACTGAGAGCTGGGCCTCCTGCAGACAGTTGGGAAGTTACCGCTCCAGACGCAGCTGCTGCCACTCCGGCCAGCGACACATTGTCAGCTCTGTCCCCCCGGACAAAACGACAGTTTGGATAATGTCTCTGGTGTTCAGATACGGCTCTGTCCCCTGGCTCCCAGTTACTTAGCTGCAAATACAAACAAAATAACTGCTGTCATGTCCACTTTTCAAAAAAATAACACCCTGACACACAACTCTAAAATGTGCATCTTTTGAGTATGACTGTACCCTGTGTGCTGGTACATGCGAACACTCTTCAGCTAAACTATTCAGCGATTTGCTTCCTGAGAGCGGCTCCTTCCACTATGATGAAACGCACCTGTCCTCCGCAGCTGAAGCAGGCCACTCGGTCGGCCTGGCCTAAGTAGTAGAAGCCCGCCTTGGCGAGCTCTGCAGGAGTGATGATGGAGAGTGTCCAGGAGTGGAAGGAGTCCAGGCGGTCCTGCTCTCTGCGCATGCTGGGGTTGTGGCAGGTTGGTCTCTGGTGGGACATGTCCTCTACACCACGAGAGCTAAGTGGGCTGGAGGGCGGTGGAGCAGCGAAACCCATATTAAGGTAGCCGACTGGCTCGTCACTTTGGTTCACTGTGGGGTTAGGAACAGCTGGGCCTGGACCGGAGAGCTATAAGAAAATAAGAAAACATAAGCAAAATGCTAAGAATATACTCGTGTAGCTAAATGCTACTAATTAAAGAAACTGCGGTATTAAAAAATAGGTTTACACCAAAGCATTTTGGTGTATTTAAAAATTTTGCACTCTGAAGTAATTGTCAAAAACAGATTCTGCTCTGATTTTGTAATAAACTTTCTTTGTTCTTACTGGTATGGGTGGGGCAATGCGGAGTGGGGAAAAGGCGGAGTGAGAGGAGGAGAGGAGGTTAGCAGTAGATGGGAGGCTTTGGATGAAGGCGCAGGAAGGAGAGAGCTGTCTGTGTCTTTCTGTTGGACAGTCTCCGGCCTGCCAGCCCTCTGCCGTCACATTGCACCTGAAACACTGCACGCGGTCACCCACGCCAGTGTAGAACCAACCAGCACGCGCCAGACTTCGCTCTGTGACTCCCGAAGCTGGGAAACGAGCAAAGGTAGAGATGCGGAAGAGCTCTGTAGATGAAAACATCATATTAAAATATGTGACATTAATTAGATGGTTAGATACAAAAATGAATGCAAAAAAAATCATTATTATTTATCTGATACAGGGAATGAATACAAGAGACTGGTACCTGAGGAGTTATCATATTGTAGGTCAGGTGGAGGCCCGTTACGACACAGCCCCATCAAGAACTGGCTATTTTTGAGTTGAACAAGAGTTTCCATTTTTTAGATTTAAGTAGATTGGTATGAGGGAAAAGCGATGTCCTTCAAAAGGGAGAGAGGTTTGAGAAAACCCAAGGTCTTGCCCACCACGCAGACACACTCAGTCACACAGAAACAGAAAACGGTTTATAGAGAAGGGGGATAAGATGTGGGAAGTTTATCTCAAGACAGTGATAAAGAAAGTGAGACTATCCCAGAAATGAAACTTTAAGAGCTCTTGTACAGAAGAAACAAATAGCAGTCATGCAACCACCATTACCACAGTAGTATTGGATACACCTCACACTTTTTTGTCCTCAAACGTCATATCCTCGGCATACAGACTTTAAACCTGGCTAGATATTACCTGTACCTTGTAGAGAGGACCACCTCTGAACATACAACTGCTGAAATTACAATATTATTTTTTCAGGTACAGTACCAGTAGATGTATGTCTAACATAACACATCCTGTGCAGTAAAAAAAAGGACTGACTATTTTAGATTGCGTAATTAAAATGCATCCTCAAACCAGTAACCATAATACCCCACTTTGGTCAGATCACCCAGGATCCTTGTACACTTTATCATCTTGTACATTTACTACAGGCATGCCCAATACTTTATTAACCCATTCCAACTTAAAAATATATGTGATTATTTGTACAACCATTATTAGTTAAATTTCTCAAGCGCGCACACACACACACACACACACACACATACACATGCACACACACACACACACAGACCAAGGGATATGTGATCTCAAACCCCTCCCCCCATCTCGGACATCCCTTTCATCGGTGTCTAAGCCTCCATAATTGAATATTAAAAACCCAATAAGAAAAACTGTATCCTCCTTTGGAAAGTATAATGGGCTTCCCTCGTTAGTCTTATGTTGGCAGCACCTGTAGAAATGAGGAAAACCGAAAACAGACAAAAAAGAAAACAAAGGTTGGATCGTGTTCATGTGGAAATTCTTCCTGGAGGATTTTAACCTCTTTAATTCACTGTCTGTATTTGTTTCCAACTCATAGTCCTTTTGCATTTCAATCATCAGTGGATAAAATCTATAACTTTAATTTTAATCCTACTTAAAATTCAAAGATTTCCAAGGATAGTAAATAAAAAAAGACCTTTAATGGCCACTTTCCTATAATTGTAAACATTATAGGATCTGAGTATTTCAATAGGGATACATGTCATATAGCTTCAATGCTGCGCCAAAAAAAAAGGACAGACATTTCTTTTTTGTCGTCACACAGTATAAGACCTAACTCTAACATCACATATATAAAAATGAAAGAGAAATATTGGAAATAAATATTGGGAAGGAAGATCTTGTGCAATCACTCAAAAAGGCAAAAGTGGGCATCACATTTCCTGGGGTCCAAGGGGATGTTTTTAAAATGCTAATTATGTCCTACCCAACAGAAAAAAAAGGTAATATTAATATTTTTTAGGGCGGATTCCAACACCGATTTTAGGGAGTAAAAGATATCTGATGTTGATATATTGGCCAATATTCTTTATTTATTAATGTATAATGTGTGCACACACGCCCATTACAGTTTCCCAGGGGCCGAGGGGATGTTTTAAAAAAAAAAAAAATGCTGATTCTATCTGACCCAAAAATACATTTACAATGATAGAAAACCCATAGTCAATAAAATACAAAACAGAAAATCAAATCTGAGAAGCTAGAAGCTGGGAAAGTTTGGCAAATTCATTTCCCCGATGACTTCATACAAGCATATAGACTCAAATCACACGGAGTAACCCGAGGGCCGTTTCCCCCACGTTACTCGTCTGGTAATCCAGCCTTGCTACTTTGTGAATAAAATCGGTGGAATGCCCCTTTATCCGAAACCGGGCGAACAATGTCATGAGGCCGGGCTGAGTTATCGATTATCCGATGAGCAAGCTAAACCTTTCAGAATTACATCTGGTGATGCAAGAAGAAAACACCTGAATTGGAAATACAGACGCCACTATCAAGATTACCCGTGTTTTTTTTCCGACAGGGTCGCTAGGTACTTTCCTCCCCGGCTCAGGGTTATCCACCAGACGCTTCCTGTTTTCACTGTGGTTAGGTCTACGTCCGGTTCCCTATTTAGACCTGACGTCTGCTTTGACGTTTGATATTTAGGAGGGGATTTTATATAAAATATATATATAAATAAACGCGTTTGGTGGCTAAACATTGGGTTAAAAACATACAATCGTCCGGCGGTTGCCTGTGACGTGACACCCGACGCCCCGCGGGCATTAGCTTCGATCAGATACCACCGTTAGCCTGCTAACGCTAACGTCCGCTAACGCTAACGACGGCCAAACTTCGTCCACACGGACGTGAGCGGCGGCTCCAGGAGCCGGAGGCCGAAGCGGTGAAACACACGGGCCGAGACGCGAAACGCGGCGGCGACACGTCGTCTCCTTCCCGCGGGGGGCAGGTCGTACTCACCCGTCTCGCAGCTCAGCCGAGTCGACGCGGAAAGTCCCGGCGATGTCGTCGGCGCCGTCTCGGCGCCGCTTCCGGATTCGCCGTGGAACCGGAACGTAACGAAACAGAAAGAACCGAGCGGAGCGCCGAGTCCCCGGGGCTGGTTTCTGTCCCTAGTCCTGGAGACCGAGCCGCCCCGCGGGTCCACGACGGCGCCCCGCGGTCCGCATTTCACAGCCGTTACGTTAATCACGGTCAGCGGGTTACAAATGACTCTTTTTTCCCCCCGTCACGTCTTCTGGAAAGGCCGGTCCGTTTAAACGCCTCACCGCGCAGACTCAGAGCGATTCGGTCCAAAGCCGGACGGCACACGGACGCGAACGCAACATACGTGCGTGAGCTCCCGCACATCTGCGTGTCTGAGGGAAAAGTTAAAAAAGTATAACGTATACGAAAAGATCGTGCGAACCAACGACCGCATAAACCGCATACGAGCTTGTCCTGGCTGTTGCAACAACGATAAAGTCAGGATTTGTCAGATTATCCGGGATTATTGAAGGTAAAATAACGCTACGTGGGATAACTTCTACCGAGACAAGATACTTACGCGTGGAGGCCTCGCTGGAGACGAGTCAGACGCTCAGGAACGAAATTAAAATCGCTAAAGTGACATTTCTACCTCCCGACTACTCGTTGGCTCACGTCCACTAGTCTGCTTCGCTCTTTTAAAATCCCACATGCTTCATTTTCAGAAATGGGCGGTATAGGGCGGCTTATCCTGACTCATGTTATGTGAAGTACCTGCCAGTTTTTCATAGATTTCTACCGGCGTCTCCTCATGGGGGAGTTTAGATAATTTTCCAACCACGAAGTCCTTAAGAACTGAGTTCATAGGACTAAATTTGGCTAATGAGAAAGATCACCGTTACAGGGAGATTCACGTCCCCCGTAAACCCCTACCGCTTAAAATGTTGCGTTCAAGAGAGGAGCCTGAATTTATCAAACTTCTATATCAAACAGCTTTTCGCTGAGTGGGAGAACAAGACGCATTTATCAAGTGACTCACTGCTACTTACAGAAAAGCGTAACAAGCGTTCAAATGTATAATGAAGTACAGATGCTCGTACACTTGACTGTGTGATGATTATGGCTATTTTGATATATGTTGCAGAGCCAGGACTCTCTGGAAAGCAGCACTGACACTGACCGGATAATCCTTGTGAAATAAAGCAACTGCTTGTTTGATCAAAAGGATTATTTCTGAACAATGGTGTTAAAAATAGAAATTAGCTTTATCAAAATTATTTGCATATCCAAAGCTTTAAAAAAAAAAAGTATTTGATGAAATTGTCAGGGATTATGTGACATCAAATTTACAGCCTTGAGGGCAAACAAAGCTTTCAGTGTGACAAACATTTTCAGGGAGTTTCAAGAAAAGAAAAAGCCCAAAACAACAAGGATTCTAATTAATATGACTGTTCATGTTTTTTCTCATCTTTCATTTTCTCTTTTGCTTGAAATATTTCATAGAAAGGTGATCCCATTTGGGTCCGAAATTTAGTTTCAACATGAGACCATGATTATAAGCAGGTGTCCCTACCAAGATTTTTCTCAGTACTTTCAAGCTCAAATGAAAAGAAAGTACACAAAAGCCATCATTGAAAAATACAGTATCAGTCTGTAGACAGATAATGACAGATGAGATAATGTCTCTGGTGTTTGGATACTGCTCTGTCACCTGGCTCCAGTTTACCATAATGGCAGGGTTTGGGGAAAAAAGGGCATGTTTTCTATAAAAATGTTTTTTGATTCAAAAAGGCCACAAAAGTGCTTCTTAAACAGACAGTCCTGTTATGGCCCTGATTTGACATAATTATAATACAGTATCTGCTGTATATGAGAAAATGTTTCACCAACCAAAAAGAAACAGCAAGATTACAGTGCTATTTAGCGGTGAGACAGATTTTCTAGACACCTGGTCGCCTGACAGAAAGACTGAGGTTATCGTTAGCAGGGATTTACTAATGTGCAAGACAAGACAAGACAACTGTTCTCCAAAAAACGCGCGAGAAGTATACCACTGGCCCTTCTACTTCCAAACTTCACCTGTAAAATTATTGTTTGGACTGTCTGACACCAGAGGTCTTTTTAGGATGGCATTGTTGTGGAAAAAGCAGATCAGGTCCTTTCCACTGATCGAGGCAGGAACTCCACAGTGATTCAATGCTGTGAAACGACGGGAAAAAAAAGAAAAATTGAGACAGGAACTGAGAAACATTATGAAATTTAAGACCTATAATGACCCCCATTTTACCTGTAAAGTATTCTTGTAGATTTGGACAATTTGATATAATTTTCCATAACTGAGCAGACTATGCAACTGCAACCAAACAGTTAACACGTGCACTCATCTATGTAGAACAGCAGGATCAATTAAAATGGTTTAATGAGTTTGACTGACTTCCCTTTTTTTTTCAGTACTCTGATTTAAAGCCAGTTGAAGGGGGAAAAAAAATCGTACTATTTTTCCGTTGTTTCTGAGGATTGTACAGACTTGGTTGATGTGAGTGCTCCCTGGGTGCTGGAGGAAAGGTTAAAAAAAACATAATGAAATCTCAAATCTTCACTGAGGAGCTTGGACAACGCATATTTATTCAAACTCACATCGTTACTGCACACTGCTCCAAGGTCTGTTCAAGCACTTTGGCGCAGTACTGAACCTTTACCACTGGAAGGTGACATTTCTCTGATATAGGCAGTAAAACCTACAGACTCGACATTTACTTCATATTGTATATAAGTGAAAATGACGGATCATCATGTTTACTAATTGAATATGGTAAATATCTGAAACCTTTGCTGTCAAGCTGTATCAGGTGTATTCATACTATTCCCATCTTACAGCAACAGATACAGGTGAATATGATTTAATGATTTTTATATTTGATTTTTTTTTTTTTATTTGCATGGGTTAAATGGGCTGAGGGTAGTTGGTAAAGGTATAGGAGGATGGAGGGAGTTAGGATGGGGGGATTGACTATTTTAGCTTTATACTTATTCACGCAACTGAATAAATATAAGCCATTAATATAAGCCATATGTACATCTGATTTTAAAGATCACTATAAATCTACTTTTTGTATTCGCTCAGAAACTTTAACAATTACATCATTTTCATGAGACCAAATGAATTGTCATCCATCAATTCATTATCTTTCTCCTTTCGAATTCTCAAAACTTTGAGTGTAATCATACATGAAATTATACTGTAAAGCACAACAGTCACCTGACCTGCAAGAGCATGTCTGGCAACAGAAGGAAGTTCTCCTCTATCACTAATTGAGCCACGGCAAGTACATTTGAACACTGTCGCTGAAATTTCACTTAAATACAGTCCCTCATTATAGTATAGTCAAATGTCATCATCAGCCAGCTGCATAGTATCCACAGTACCTAATGTCATGCAAACAGCAGCAGCATAGGGAATCCAAATGGCCCCTCAGTCTGAATGTCAGACTGTAACGTGGTGGGGTTTATTGAAAAGTCATCCCCTCACTAGAATTTATTTGACTATTGCTGTATTTGTTGAACCTTTACACAAAAGATAAAGAAAAACTAACCTGGCCCAAGTAAGTGTGACGCCAAACATAAAGCTGGTCTAAGTGTCTCATACATGGAAAATATTACCTCGCCTCTTGAGCTGTGGCTTTTCACCATGTCGGCTTAACAAAGATAAGGCTGCGGTTTTGAAGTATTGCTGTCGTAGTTGTGATCATAGTTTACTTTTGTTCGTTGTGTCTCTGTTCCCACTCATAACAGGTTTAAGAATGTGATGATGTTGTACAAAGTTTTGTCTTTGTCACGACATGGATTTAAACCTTATACCACACACTGTATGGTTTCTACTTGAAATATTAAAAGTACAAATTATATCACCCAACATGGCTCATATAATATAATTACCTTTTTGTTTTTCAAAAATTTATAATATTAATGTTTTTTTTCATCTGGTTCCCTTGGCAGACAATCCTGGTCAAACCCTCAAAGATCCGGGTGCTGGGCAGATGGGCTGCAGCTAAGGATTTTTCTGCTGATTATTTTCTCAAGTCACTGCTTTAATTACATCGTTTTAACTAATGGTCTTAAAAAGTTTTTAAAAAATTGTAACTAAATTAAATTACTAAAACGATTGTTTGAATATAAAATATTTGCAGATTTCTTGTCAGTAGACTAATTGTTGCAGCTGAACATGAAAATGGAAATGGGAATGTTTTGAAAGTAGTTTTATCTCCCCATTGTGGTTCTAAATACTTTATCCCATTTATTACTTGTATGTTTAATGTTGGGGTCTCTGAGGTTTTTTTTTTTACAGATGCGTCTGGAGCTGTTCAAGAGGTATTTACAACACACACACACTAACCAGCAGTGATTAAAGTAAACTGGTTCTTATTTGAAGATCTGTTCGACATGATACTGTATGGTTGTTCACATTTGAGCCTGAGTAGTCAGCTAAGGCTGTCTATTATGCTGCATTCCCTCAAAGGTGTCCTCTGTGTAGGGGCTTAAACTTATTTTGAAGCTGGATGTTGTGAAAATTGGCTGACTTTGACATTTTATTAACTTAACTCCCTATGAAACAAAATAAATTTGTACATTTTTCTTTAAGATTTAAAGGGGATCAACCGGTGCCCCTTTGCTGCCTCTGCATATTTTTGCAGTTTGAAACCAGTTGTATAATAATCGGTCCTCTTTCATGACTGTTCTCAACTTTTATGTGAAATCTCCAGTATCCTGTGAGGAGTGTCCTGTGATGTGTTCAGGTGCTTGGGAAAGAAAATCAAAAAACCTAAAAAAGCTGATTGAAACAAGCTTAGAATACAGCAACATTATTTTCACAACATGTGTCGCCATGTCAAGCTGACCCACAAAACTTACAGCTGTAATGTTATTGCATCTAGTCGGGACATATAAATCAAATATATATTTAGCTGCGGTGTCTGTTCTAACCTTGCTTTTTTAAAAAAACCTCTATAGTCTTAAGAAGCAAAGAAAAAGATCAGTGTGAATTACTGTTTTTTAAATAAATGTAATGAGTACTGAAGCTGAACAATCTTCTACAATTCAAATCCAATTGTTTCAGTCCAAGTTATCTTTTCTAATTCATTATTATTTTAGGGTTATCAGTACAATACTCTAAACAAACTGATACACTGAATTAATGGGTATTTAAGGAATAACCATCTTTTCAAGTGCAGGTCTAATTACAATATAAACCAAAATGAGGAAAAAAGAATATACAAATTCATTATTTTATTTGCCGCCATAGGGACCAAAGATGTGCACATAAGAATCTCGGCTTCTTCCTCATCACTTCCTGCTGGGCTGCTGTCTGTGGAGTCGATGTCCTGTTCCTGTAGTTGTGATGGGTGTAGACCAACCCTTCAGTCATTCCTCTCACTCTTGCATCGTCTCCTCCACTTGTGCGAAAAGAATTATCATGACCTCTTATCAGGAGAACCCCCATGATTCAGCACTGCAACTCATTAACACAGAGAAACAGAGATTACGTGTTCTCACTTATTTTTCCTGTAAAAACTGCCGAGTTCCCCATTACCGTCAAACTCATTTTTTTTTTGACACAGCCCCACGTGGTACACCTCTGCGCCATGTTTATGTAAATACACAAACGAAATGTTTGGCTGAAGGGAATTATGGGTCAGAAAGAGTGCGAACCAAGAGTCATGAGCTGCTAGCGGCCTCATATAGTGATCACAATCAATCTTCTCCCACAAGTTGTAGTTGACATTATTGTTCCTTTTATGAACCTGGTTGTGCACCCCAGGTTCCCCGCAAATCTCAAAATATTTTTGATATTTGTATTTTGCAGTTGATTCGCACCTGATAGTCTGTCATTCCTTCCAAAAGCTGGGCAGACAGCTGCCTTCCTCCAAACCAGTGATCACTGAATGACTGAATGCATTCATCAGCTTACTCAGGCTCCATGAATGACTGATGCCTCGCTGTCTAGGTATCTCTGCAGCACAAACACAACCACATAGCAGCTCTTTATTGATGTAATATTCCTACCATCCTACTATGACTTCAAAGCAACAGTACTGACATAAAACTCACATCACAGAGGATGACATTCTCACAATGTCTGCAGATCTTCACACCACTCATTCAGCACCAGTGGGTCTTCCTAGAAAAGGCCAACACAGAGGGCAAAGAGATTAACGGTCACAACAGACAGTGTGTGTGGGCGTGTAAGTGTGTAAGTGTATTTATTCTCCTACAAACCTCAAGGTCACTGGGATGGAACATGTTCCTGATGATGGCAACTTTTCATACGTCTTCCTCACTTCCTCTAGCTTCTCTGGCCTCCGGTCCAATCATCTACATAGACAAAGATACATGGGAACAAGGCAGAAATGCAATTATGTGTCTTCTTTTAATCCACTTGAGCATTGTGGGGAGTGGAGTTTATCCCTGCATGCAGAGTGGGAGGTTAAATAAAAAGAACAGGAAGCGGAGTTTACTTCTGTTGATGTGCAACTTCTTCTTATAATCTTTACTCTCCTCCATCGTCTTACTGGCATCATACTGGCCTTTTCGGTCAAACCGTGCCGCTTCAACGTGCAGTCTGACTCCAGTGCAGAGGAGCAAAGCACACCACTACCTTCAAGCATGCCAGAATCCAGCAGTTTTCATGTTCTCCAACTTCAGCAATGACTGCCTGACCCACCTCAGCCAACTCTCTCAGACTCTTTAAAAATCAGCTGTCACAGTGGCCGAAGTAGACAGCTGCCTAACAACCACCCACTCAGTGCTCACAAAATACAAAAGCAGGGGAATGACTGAATGAGAACTGGGAAAGTTGTACATGGCTGCTTAGCTGAATATCGACTATAAACTTAGCATTATACCACAGACCTGGCCCCAAGCTGAAGAGGTGTTTTGAAGGCCAAGTTCAAAATGCTTGACCAACTGTAACATAGACTGTAAAGGCATTCACTGACATGGGCAAGGGGATTCTCTGTGCTACGATGTTTGTTAAACTTAACAGTCTGATGCAGATTGTTGCAAAGGTATGTAGGTAAGATTTAGACAATATCATTCATTACATCTACAAATTCTTGATGACATTTAAGTCTTTTTTTATCCTATCTGCTCTTTTAAGAATTTGGTAAATCGGAAGTGAATGGATTAACCAAATACATCCAGAGGATCCTCTGGGTTCACTACTGTTCTCATCCCAGACTGATGGGCCATCCTCAAGTCTCCACATGAATACCATGGCATATACTACAAAGAAAGTACAACATACATAGTATATCTTTTTGTTTTCTGGCTTCTTTAAGTCTAACAACTGTAATCGTGCTAAGCAGTCACACGACGGTGGTTAACAACTGAGTCAACCCAGGTTTTCCTGAGTGCGTTCACATAAAGGGGGCAGTGTGCAGCATATGAACAACTGCAAACATGGACAAGTCTCCTCACAGCAGAGCGGCATATTTTACATATGAAGAGCAAATATCACGCAAATACGACAAAGTTATACACATAATCCAGACTAAAAAAGAAAAGTTGCAGCTCCAAGAAGGAAGGACAGGTAGCAAAAAATCATGACTTTGTGAAAGTACAAGTTATTAAGCTTATAATATTACCGCCCCATCATTAGTACACAAGTAGATCTGACTATAATTGCATATGATGAACAAATGTGTTTAAATCAAATTAAATGTGTTGCTTAGTTGTACTCTTATGCCCTGTATGAAAGTTTTTCTTATTCTTTCAGCTTCAACCCCAGCGGTGTCAACAACACTTTGTAGCAAATTAAAAATAAATATAAAAACATAAATCCAAGCAGTAGTTAGGCTTACTTTCATATCTTATGAGTTCATCCAGTGCAAGGCCTTGGTGATTCAGTCCGTCTCTGCTGTAGGATGATATCGGTGTACGAAAGCTGGGCCTCTGCAACACTATGGGTCACTCATATAAAACGAAAAACCAGTAGGGAGAGCCAAAGGTGCTTGCTGGTCTCTGAACACCCTTGCTCTACTAAGAGACCGTCTAACACGCTCGTCCAAAATCTCCCATAGGTGTTCAACCGGGTTGAGATCTGGTGAATGCGAAGGCCAAAGAATATGATTGACACCATTTTCATACTCATCAAGCCATTCAGTCATCTCTCGTGCCCTATAGATGGGGGTATCGTTAACCTGGAAGAGACCACTCCCATCAGGGACGTTTCATCACAGGATAAAGGTGATCACTCAGAACAACTTTGCATTGATTTGCGGTGACCTTTCCCTCTAAGGATATAAATGGACCCAAACCATGCCAGCAAAACGCCCCCCGCAGCAGAACAGAGCCACCAGATCCCCTCTCTGTAGGAGGCATTCAGGCCTGTAATGTTCTCTCTGTATGCGGCAAACATGCACTCGCCCACTTGTTGAGAATATGGTGAAGGTTGACTCATCTGACCAACTTTTTTTTCACATTTCTGTGGACCGGAGCCTGTGGGTTTTTTCACCACTGAACTCTCACATTGACATTGTCAGTCACTTGAGGAAGGGTTGCTCTTTTGTTTTTCCCTGTAAACAAAAATTGTAAACATTATAGGATCTGAGTATTTCAATAAGGATACATGTCATATAGCTTCGACACTGCACTATAAAATGGATAGAGAATTTGTTTTATTACCAAACAGTATAAGACCTAACTCTAACATCACATATGTAAAAATGAAAGGGAAATATTGGAAATAAATATTGGGAAGGAAGATCTTATGAAATCACTCACTACTGAATAATTACAAAGTGGATAGGGATTCAACAAACAGGGAGTCTCTATTCCAGTACATCTTTCAATTAAATTTTCTATGAATAATTTTTTTAACTTGTAAGAATTTTTTTAAAAAGTTAAAAGTGTGCATCATGTTTCCTGGGGGATGTTTTAAGAAAGCTAATTATGTCCTACCCCACAGTTAAAAAGTTAAAAGTATTAATTTATTTGGGGCAGATAACAGTACTAACTTTAGGGAGTAAAAGGTATCTGATATTTATATATTGGCCAATACATTTAATTTTTTTAATTTATAACGTTACCTACTGTTGGTAGGTTGTTGTTTGTAGTGAAGACAGGTTTTGCACCGTTTATCATTGTTTCTGTTCACCTGTCAAGGTCCAAAAAAATGGAAATGATCTCTTCTCTAGACTTGGAGAAACAGAGCAACTTTTCTCTTTGTCTTGGATGAACCTGATGTATTTTCACCAATTATAAATTACCCTTGGCGGCGTTTAATTCATCATGTTCTGTGCAACTACAGAGGCACAAAAGCCACAGATGAAACGTTGATCAAGCGATGGAGCGATCTGCCCCTTTAACCTGATCTGTTGCACAATTTCCTCTTTTCTCTTTTCGATACTTTTTCCTTAATCCCGCTGTCAAACAAACGATCACGAACAGACGCCGATGTCCACACAACCTCCTTTGGCGGAGATAACTACAGCAAACGGAAGCAGAGACTTCTCACACTTGAGTGGTTGGAAGCTGACGCTGTTTTGGCAGATTTACTTTGCCGATCGCTTAAATGATTAAAAAAAAGTCGAAGGGGCTCCCCGGTGGTTTACGGGTCAAGCTGCTTTCAGCTGGAAAAAACTGGTGAATTACACAAGTCAAAAAAAGACTTTATCATGCGAACAGTCACTTGTTGTAATTCACCGTTAGGAGCTTAGTGTCCTGTCTCTGGTTAGGTTTAGGTCCGATTCCCTATTTAGACCTGACGTCTGCTTTGACGTTTAATATTTTCGGAGGGGGTTTGATATAAAGTATATATATATAAATAAACGCGTTTGGTGGCTAAACATTGGGTTAAAAACATACAATCGTCCGGCGGTTGCCTGTGACGTGACACCCGACGCCCCGCGGGCATTAGCCTCGATCGGATCCGCCGCCGTTAGCCTGCTAACGCTAACGTCCGCTAACGCTAACGACGGCCAAACTTCGTCCACACGGACGTGAGCGGCGGCTCCAGGAGCCGGAGGCCGAAGCGGTGAAACAAACGGGCCGAGACGCGAAAACAACTCGGCGGCGACACGTCGTCTCCTTCCCGCGGGGGGGGCAGGTCGTACTAACCCGTCCCGCAGCTCAGCCGAGTCCGTGCGGCGCGTCCCGGCGATTTCGAGGCTTCTCGGGTCGGAAACGCCACAACCACCGCCGCCTCTCGCCGAGGCGCCGAACCGGGGGACGGTCTCCGGCCGCTCCGGTGGCGGCTGGCTAACGACCCTCGGGCCGGTTGCCGCCACCCTCTCGGTCGGAGCGGCTGCTCTTCTCCGACATTAAATCCTCCCGATAATTCCCGTTTTCCCAAATACTTCCTCAGTAACTAGTGTCACTCGATTCCTTTTGGAGGGCAAATGCGTTTCTCTTTCTCTCTTATTTCTACAGTGTAGAAATAAATCCTGTGCCAGGGACTGAATTTATCAAACTTATAACTTTTAGTCTTCAGCCTGCTCTAAAGCACCAATATAAGAGTAAAGCAGCTTTTCGCTAAGTGGGAGAACAAGACGCATTTATCAAGTGACTCACTGCTACTTACAGAAAAGCGTAACAAGCGTTCAAATGTATAAAGAAGTACAGATGCTCTTACACTTGACTGTGTGATGATTATGGCTATTTTGATATATGTTGCAGAGCCAGGATTCTCTGGAAAGCAGCACTGACACTGATAATCCTTGTGAAATAAAGCAACTGCTTGTTAAAAATAGAAATCTTTATCAAAATTCTTTGCATATCCAAAGCTTTTAAAGAAGTTTTTGAGGACATCGTGCTGGGGTTTATGTTTGGATTTCATAAATGTTCAGTATGAACGTTACACACTGCAGCAAGCTATTGAAGTAAAACACAAATCTCAGGCTCGGTTCATCTATGAAACACTAAAAAACCGACACCAGTGAAGTTAAAATAACCTGTTGTCTCAACAGAAATACAATCAAAACGAGTCATCCAATAAAGATGTGTAGGTGTAGTTCTACAACACTAAACACATCAGTAGAATGAGAATTTGTCAGGTGTATTTAAAGGTTTATTAAACAGAAACTCATGTAAAATGATTACAGTGAGAGTAAAAAGATATATTTATATATAGAGCACATGCATAAAAAGGTACAAAACAAGTCTGACTGCCTCCAAAATCTCTGTAAATAGGATAATAAACATCATTATATGTAATATACATAGCGAATGTCATGCATGCTCAGATAAATAATAGGCTAGGTAGTGTGTTGCATTATGTGTACGAGCCCATGGTACTTTAATTTAGAAAAGGATTACAAAAAGGTGATTTGGCTCTTTATTTGAGGATGTGGTGAATGAAGTCTTTACCTCTATAAACTGTATATATAAAAAGGAAGCTGGTTATAAGAAATGCTCTCACCGATAATAAAACAGCTTCAAATTCAGGTAACATATAAACACACTGCAGAAACAACCCAGCGGATAAAAACAGATTATATACTTATTATATAGTTAAACTAAAAGAATTAAAGGGCTCCCCATATTGACGACTGCCTTCTATATCACAGCACCAGATAGCACTTGTAGTTAGAACAAAAAATACCAAGAACACAGCATCCAAAATTAGTATGTTGCTTTTCTCAGGCAAAACGGGGTCCTTGACTTATGCTATGACTCTCCTAACGGCTCTAAAGCCAATTCTTAAAGCACAGTATATTCCTCATTCCCACTAAGAAAACAGCTCTGTAAGCATGAAAACTTAAGCCAAAGACAGATTTTTTTTTTAAAGGATGATGATAATGACGTTTTTCATATACATGGTATCTATGCTGATTTATCAGTCACATGAATGAATTATATGTCTGAACCTTGCTATGTGTGCATTCTCAAAGCAAGAAACTATTCATTACAGCGAGCATTGTCTTCTGTCAGTGTTACATTATATCATTGCTTGGTATGGCAATGCAGCCTCTGCAAACCAATCTGCACTTAAATTGCATTACCACTCCACGATAGTGCACAACTGAAAGAATAATGCAGACTTGATGTTCACAGTTAGTGATTACATTACTCAAGCAATTTTCAAGAGACTGGTAATTAACTTAGAAAATTATGGAAAACAATGGATGCCTGAACGTGTAGGAAAATCTGAATCTGTACTGCATGCATCCCAAAAAAGGTTATCAAAAGTGTCAAGTGTAGATGATTTGTAAGATATAATGTAGTTTTTAGATAAGGAGCTAAAACTGAAAAACCTGGCTGTAACCCTCACTGGTTTTATGTCTTTCTGCGGGCAAAAAAACTGATTCCAATGAATGAAAAGACAGTTTTTACAAGTTGATAATAGAAATCATTAGGAATGTATCAAACCAATAGTGATAAAACCAAGAAAGGGGAATAAAACAGCCCAATCTCAAAGTTGAAGGGGTGCTGGTTGAGTCAATGAATATTGTTCTTTTACTGGAACATAAGGCCAGTGTAGGATGAACATCCAGGCCCCGATGAAAAATTATACGGCATCATTTGTTAAACAAGGGGTGAAAATAATAATATTACAACTGTACAATATAATGTAATCCAAAAAAACAAATCTCCAATAAATACTACGTCGTGAAGTTTATATTTAATGCTAGAGTGGACAAAATGACTGGAGCACTTTATGATAAAATGCAATCCAATACAACAACAAAAACTGAAACATAGCATTAACATACTCTGAATATTAGTAACTTCAAAATGGTTGATTTTATTGCAAGGATGGGGCAGGTATTTCTGATGTGGGTTACTGTTCTAAAAAAAAAAAAAATTAATGCACTTTCAGTAAACTTTAAGGTCAAGGTTAAAAAAAAAAAAAGCAGAGGTGCCATTTCACATAGCAAAGGCCATATACTGTATCTAATGAGTGTGACTACTGTTTAACTGTCATCTGCTAACTAAATTGATCACAAGACCAGATGCATCAGGATCATAGTTTCCTGGGGGAAACCCTGTATTGTGCTGGATTGCATTATACTGACCATGTGTTAATTTACCATAGACATCCTATTTATGTTCCAGTGGTCCTTTCTTCAAAGAGAGGCCCGACATTCACACTTTAATGTTAGCTTTAGTGTCCAGTTACAGCTACTCCACACAGCAGCACTATCCTGTAGCCTTTATTTTTCTCTAAGTGCTTCTGAGAGGCTTTGATTTGTCAGGAATGAGGTTTGTATAAAGCTTATCCTCCTGAACTTTATTTTGGAAAAAAGAAAGAAAGAAAGAAAGAAATTAAAAAATAAAGAAGTCTTGTGAGCAGTCCCACAGCCTTCAATTTAGACTTGCTGGTTACTGATGAGGGTTTTCTTATCTTTTTTTTGGCTCGTGAAAATTTTAACTGATCATTTCTGAAGTCTGAGAGTAAGTGGGAGTTTTCTCAATATTCTACCTGCTCACCACAAGTGTGTGTCCTCTTCCCCCGGATGTTTCTGTGTCACAAAAAGGTTTTGGGTTTTTTTTTGAGCAGGGATTTTTGGTTTTATGGAACCAATGTAGTGTTAATCAAGATACATTCTTTGATTCATCTCTTGCTTTCATTCCTGATGCTTCTTAAGAGCATATCTTGGACAACTGCAAACATGTGCAATAAAAAAAAAAAAAAAAATCAAAAATTACAGGCTTAGAGGTAGTAGCACTACTGTGGATCTTTTGTCCCACAGGCTATGTGATGTAACAGAGATACATGTGGAAATGTTTTTTTGTTAAATATCTTTTGTGCTGCTTCTGAGTTATTTTAGCATGTCATTTTTTGTGTTTTTGTAACTTGACTTTTTTGACTCTGTGTTTTAAAAGTTTGCTGCAAACAGTACTACCCAAGTGGGGATAATCAAAAAACAAATGCACTCTAAAATTAGCTCTGACGTACTTTACCAGAGAAGCGGGGAGCATCATCTGAGGTCGTTGACTAAAAGGAGAGGAGTGTTGTGAAAATATAGATGCTCCGTCATGCACCTCTGTAAAACCAGGCCCAAAGAGAGAATGCCAGCAGCTTACCACCTTCTGTGAGTCAGGGTTTTTTTTATAGTCCTCTGGGTGTGAGTAGTGTTAGGTATCCATCACACAACTGTAGTGGATTCTCTCAGTTATGTTGTTCTGTACCACTTTTGAAGCAAAAAAAAAAAAAAAAAAATATAATAAAAAAATCCTCAAAAATTCTCATTCATGTTGTGAAGATCTGACGTCAAACCAGATTTAGGCGGTGGACAGGATGCGTCTATAGCCAGGTGAGCAGGCTGTCCCTGTCCATATGGGACCCGGACAGAACGGTCTCCATGTCCATCAGAAGGTCCGAACTGAGACCCTCAGGGATGCAGGGCATTAGTTCCTCGCCCTCAGACATCGGGAGCACAGGCATCGACTCCTGTAAGGTCATCGAGGAGGTCTCGCCAGATTCACCTACAACAGTCAGAGAAAGAGAGAAAATGTTTAAACTGTGTTGACAATTTAAAGATAGAAACTGTGTATGTACATTAATAAAATGCGCAATTCGTGCTTTCCAACTCCCTTGCTCGTGTTTAATATGCAAAAATCAGATCAATACAATTTGTCTTCTGCATTTAACAACTTCCCTCCTTTTTTGGGATTATTGCTGGTCCATTTGAGAAGCCCTTTTAGATGGTTATTATATCTCTGCACTGTCTTTGGCAAAGTCACTGTAGTGGCTGGAATGTCAGTTCAAATGACAGAGTTTACAGACAATTTCCAAAACATACCGTAGTTTTTAGCTCTAAACGCTTATCATTAAAGGTATTACAAATAAATAAGCCAATATCAATGGTTATATCACTAGCTTAATTTGTGACACATTCTACCCAGTAAAATACACATATTTAGTTTGTAGGGATGACTGACTGACTGACTGACTGAATAAATAAATAAATAAATAAATAAGATCTGCTTTTCCACAGCAGAAACGGGTACAGGTCCATCTTTTTGACTTTGTTGTTGTAGAGTGTGAAAATATCTGTGTGTGTGTGTGTGTGTGTGTGTGTGTTTGTGTGTGTTTGTGTGTGTTTGTGTGTGTTTGTGTGTGTTTGTGTGTGTGTGTCTGTGTGTATTACCAGTGTCCATGTGATCCACAGAGCTCAACATGTGGTCCGACGTGCGGGGTAAGCTGCTGACACTCAGACCACTGTCAGTGCTCTCATTCCGCGAGTGAGCGCTGCACAGAAACACAAATACATACATTAAGATTCCTTTGTTTCTGACCCTCATCTCTTAAAAAAAAAAAAAAAAATGACCACCGAGCTCATGGTATATTTTACAGAAATTACATATATGATACTGTCTTCTGGAATTATGTAGTTTTCACTGAAACAAAAAGAGAATTTTATTTTTTCATTAAAACTGCTGGCAGCGAGATCAATAGATTATCCTGAGTGGCTCAGAGATCGTTTCAGTAAAGACAAGCTGTTGAGTCTTTGAAATGTCAGTTTTTTAATGCTGTGAGCTGAATAAATAGAATTCTACTTATCCCCAATGTATGGTGGTAGCAGCAGATGTAGATGTATGTGTCTATTTGGGCTGACATTCTCTTACTCTGAAGACTTTTACTGTTTATAGTCAGGAAAATTTGCTTTACATTGATTATTTCTACACTTTGTTACTGCTTTTCCTTTGGTAAACATTTCGAATACCTTTTCCACTTCTGTTGTTTAATGACCACAACTCTCTGGCAATTAACACTGTGGTGAAAGAACATGACAGTAATATTAAACATGAGCTCACCCATTAAGTGTAGGTTCGTGGTTCGAGGCTCTGATCCGGATGTCCACAGACGGGACAAGCGTCTGTGCGTTTCTGTCATGGTCCATCCCACCGGTCATCTGGTTTCTTCCTCCTGCCTCCTGTTCTCACACCCACACGTTTAATTTCATATAAAGTTCAAAAGGTGTTCACATGAATCTGAATTGAATATACATCATAGAACAACCAGAGAACAAGGGGAACAACATAACTGTAAGAAAGTTTGTGCAAATATTAGTGTGATTTAAGGTGAAACGCTAGAGTTTTTCAGCAGGACATCTAACTACAATTTTATTTGACCTCTGACCTGTGGTGTGATTTGCGGAGGGAGGCCTTGTTTGCATCTGAGCCTTTCCTTTTCTTGCCTTTGCTGCATTGCCAAGCCAAGGATGCCAGGGTTCATCTTCTGTGCTGAAACATAAAATATAGAGAAAAACAACTTTTTGACAATTAAGTAAATATTTCCAAGTGGTAAAACATTTAAGTAATTACATATGAGGAAAACTTTTCAAAACTTTGCGATCTTGCTTATTTTTGTTGCTAGACAGCAACTTGTGATGGTGGACATTGGAACAAAATGCTTCTCATTGACAAACAAGAATTGTCAATTCAGGAGACACAAATTTGATAGTGTGCTACCTAGACGCGGGTCGACCCATGTGGTGGTCTTATTTATGTGATCGATGTAGTACACCTCTCCATCTGCAGTCACAGCCTGCTCCCAGCCTTCAGGCAGTGGACCTGAACAGCAGTGAAAGTACACAGTGAGAAGGCAAATGGTGGATGGAGCGCACGGAGTGTTGAGGGTAAAAAGTAGAATCTGGCCCACGTCCTTTAATGTCTGTGTAACTTCTATTTTGTAGAGATTTAAGAATAGAAGTGAAGGTTAGTGGGGAAAATAGCTACAGTCTGTTCTGTAGAGTAAAAAAAAAACAAAAAACAAAAATGGTCTAACCTACAGTATGTGCATCTGGCCTGAATTTACACTGGGTGGGAGATTTTGTAAAGAGCTATGCAATAGTGTCAATACTCGGGGTGCTCTCTCACTGAATCAACGTGTTTTACTCCTAAAGGGTCCATTCAGCTATATTACAACATAAAAATTCAACAGCAACTCCTCCTTCCAGAAACACTATCCCTATTATTCTGGATATGCAGGAAGAAAACATTTTTATTTACTTATTTTTAAAATTTAAACCTGCCTTGACCGATATTTTGACTACTTGGGAGGAGTAGGAAACAAGATGAAAACACAACACTGACAGACCTTATAAAGTTGTTATAGTGAACTCTTTGCCGGTTTGGAGTCAAGTTTGTGGCCACCTGGTAAATGTAAGCCCGGGACCCGCTCTGTTCTGGATGTGTTTTTTGGTTTTATACTACCTCCCAAGGGATATATCTGGCTCCATAGCTGCTAATGCTCCACTACGTTCACCAGCTTGTCTCGAACTGTGTTTCTCAGCTGTTGCTGGTGGTGCTGAGCAGATAGTGTTCAATGATTTATTTTTTGTTTTTGACTTTTTGTGCTCAAAACAGCTGCGTGTGTTGAGAGCGAAACAAAGCAGTATAGCTGTGCTCTTGAAAACCAAAACAATGAGCTGAAAGATGTTAAAAGCTCCTGTAGAGCTTGAGAGGCGCTGCAGAGTCGGATGATAACTTTCTGTTGGTTCATTTTTCACACACTAGGAATCATGTGATCCTTTGTTATCCTGAAAAATATTGTTATAGCTGCTTTAATGATGTTGTATTGTTTTCAATGTCACGAAAGCTACAAATGATATTTCATTCACCTCCACTGCATAAGACAGACAGATGAAATCTCCAAGGCAAGTATATCAAAACCTGGGCAAAGGGAAGCAACTTTGTGTTCCAGGGGTTTAAAGGATGGGTCGCAATTGCAAGTGTGTTTTACATCAACAGTCAGGTGCCTGTATGAATACTGGAACAGTTTCCGCTTGCTATGATAATTTGTCCTATTCATACTGGACATAAATCGTTTCTTTTCTAATACAGTTTCAATATTGGTGATAAAAAACAAAATCCACAGTCCTTGTTCTGTGAAAAAAAACGCATTGAAACGTATGAAGTTAATATTAACATCTGTAATTAGTGTGACACTTTGAGTTGGAATTAGTCAAAATAAGCAGATATGTTTCACTTTAAGTTACACACTTTTTGGTTAAAAAAAATCTGACTTTGTGTTTCCGTGATCACCTGTAGTGGAGGGATAGTAACAAAGAGTGGTACTATAGGAAACCTTAACTCTGAAAGCCATCCACTTCCTTTGTCTAATTTGATAGACTGATGTCTCATATTAACTTCAGTTAAACACCCGAAAACATTTTTTTCCTCCTCCATCACTTACACTGGAGATTCATAACTAGAGGATCTACAGTAATAATGTCCAGTATAAACAGGAGGAATGATCACAGACAGCAAAACCTGTCTCAGTCTTCATATGCACACTAATTTCAAAAACGGTGAACCAATCTTTTAGGCACTGACCATGTGATTGCATCTTTTAATGCCCCAGTTCAAGTCTGGACCGGGACCTTTGTTTTTTGTTTTCCTTCTTGTAATTTTGGGTGAACTGACCGTATAAAAATTTGACATTAGTGGAATATATTTAAAGACAACAATGAACGCACAAGCTATAAAACTTGCATCCAAATAATAAAAACACCTATATGAATGAACTGCTTGAGTTTGACTTTCACCACTGTTTTCTTAGTATTAAGATTTCTCTCAATTTAGTGGGATGCTCTCACTATCGAAACGGAGAGTCTCTTTTTAAAGCCGCTTACATCATAGGTTGACATCAGGGGTTCACCCCGGCCTTCAATCAATGCATGTGATCATTCGTACCAAGGTCACCAAAGGCCGGGGAAGTACACACCAAAAGGGAAATCCCGAAGAAATCCCACCCAGCACAGACCCGGCCGCTGGAGTTGTAGTTGAACTATGAAAAGCAGGTCTGTGCTTTAAGGAGAAACTGGGCGGTGAGACATGGGGGGGGGGGAGACTGTTACCTGTCTCTGGATTGATGTTTTGTGGTTGCGTAGTGGGTGCTGGGTTGCTGAGGGAGTGAGAGTGGACCGGTGGGCCAGAGATAGGATGCTGAGCTGCAGCCGACTGAAGCTGTGAGAGACGAGGGTCGTGCCAAGTTGTTGTCTTATCCAGGTGACTGCGAACACACAACAAGTCTAAACGTATCTGTATTTGTTAAACCACTTTAACCTGATGGATGAGAATTGCAAGGCACACTTTGCCTCAGACCTGCTTTACCTGTACTACCAGATGTGCACGTACATCTATGCTCACACTGACAAACGTTAGTGCTTGTAATGATGCAAGCTGCTGTGGCCTCTGAAAGGAGTGGGAGCTGTCAGGCCATTTGTTCTCATGAAGGAAACTGGATGAAACCACACTGGTTGCAAAACTAGTTGGAACATTCTATGTTTGCATGCAACTGATTGAGTTTGAGTCTTGGTTGTATGTGCACAGTTGGATGTCCTCTCCACTGTTTCCATTCATATTCTTTTTCTCTTCTTTGTGCTTTTAAATATAATAATGAAGGATGTATCATTGTATATTTTCTGTAATAGGACTGAAAGTGAGTGAATATACTGCTGGCACATTTTAAATTACGGTGTGAGTCTGAATTAATGGTCTGTGATCTAGGTAAAATTAATCTTCAACATTTTTGATAATTTAACTTAATCTTTTAAGTAATTTATCAAGAAACAAATGAGAGATTTAGCTGGTTGCAGCTTCTCAAATATGAGGATGTGCAGCTCTTCATTTTCACTTTGGGCTGCATAGCAACCTTGTTATGTACATTCATTTTGGGAAATTGTCAGAGGTTCTTTTCACAATTTTCTGACTTTTTATGTCAGAATGCACAGTCAGTGTATAACCCACCTAACCCACCTTGTTCTAACAAGGTGGGGCTGAGTCTTTGGGTCATTCTAAACAGAAACCATTCAAGTAACCTGCAGAGCAACAGATCAAACAATGATAAACTGAAGTTAGACCTCTTACTTGAGGAAGTATCGTTGGCCAGTGGGCGTTTTGGCCATTTCCCAACCGTGGGGGAGTGGCACGTCGTCAGGTATGATAGGTGCCGCTGCTACATCTGTTGCTTGAGTGGAGAGGGAATTGACTGGGAGGGAGGCAGGGGAGGAATGGGCGCGGACGTGATGAGGAGTGAGGGAGCCACACACGCCTCCATCCGAACTGGCCTGACAAGAAACAAGCAGGGTTTACAACTGCCATGATGAGCCACAAATGGCAATCAGCAACATAAACCAGCAGGGAGAAAAGATTTGGATGGATACCATCAAAGCAAAGTGGGCAAAGGGACACTTAGATGAAAGAACAGTGAAATCAGTTGCTCTAGTCTTCAAAAAAGGTTTTATTACTTATTCCAATGACATTTCACTGCTGTTAGTTTCAGATGTTTGGCAAAGTTATCCAAAAACCCTTAACCGTTAGTGAGCATTTGAGTTCAGACAATTTCTGAAATAATATTCCATTTTTAAGCTACACCTACAAATCTAAGCAACAGATTCAAAGGGTGCTGTCTGGTCATAAAATAAATTAAACAACATTGAATAGGAAATTGCAGTGACCGGAGAGACATCTGTCTTTCTAACAGCCAGTTTTAGTGCTGGTGAAACTCTGTGACAACTTTCTAAATCAGATCTGTTCGCAACATTTCTTACTGTGGCTTAAACAACTCATCTATACTTTAACTGTCTCGTAATATCTAATTTTTATCCTAAATCCTGATCACAATCTCCAAAGAGTGGGTTCTAATAGCACTGTATGCATACAAGAGTTAGAAATATATCAAAAAAACCTTAAAATGAACATAAAAAACTTATTTTTTTATGGAAATGCCCTTCAGAAGTTTTCTTTTGGATTACTAACTGCCCAAAAGTTATTCAATTTACCAAGATATAAAAAAAGAGAGAGCAAATGCTCACATTGGAAAAGCTGGAACCAGCAAATCCTTGGCAATTACTCACAATAGATGACTCAACAGATGTTGTCTAGAGCTGAAAGTAATTCAGTCGATTGCCAGGACACTGAAGTGGCAGCTATTTTGATAGTCAAGTGATCGTTGTAGAATTTTTCAAGCAAAAGTCCCAAAACATTTGCTGGTTCCAGCTTCTCCAAACATGAGGATTGGACGCTTGTCATTGTCATACATGATGGTAAACTGAGTATATTTCAGGTTGAGGAGCATTGGTTGAATTGGAAAAATATATTTAAAAGACACAACCTTAGGCTCTGGGGAACTGTAATGGGCACTTTCTTTTTTTCTTTTTTACATTTTATGCTGATATTTTATATATACCAAACAAAAAAAAATGATTGATCGAGAAAACAAACGGACAGATTTATGTATAATGAAAATAATCTGTAGTTTCAGCCATAACCATCGCTGCCGTCTTATTCCACTTCAATTGACTGACTGATCAGTTTTGTCTCAACTTCAATGGAATGTTTCTAATATTTTGTGGGAGATCTGAGGTGGACGAAATCGATTTTGATGAGACGTATTTTTCCATATATTTTCAATCGCGCAGCGCCGGACTCTGCTCCGGATGTGTGTTGTTCCTGTCGCTCAGCGTGTAACCGCAGGGCTACTGTGCAACATGTGGCCGGTGCGTTCATTCGTGCAATGTGGTGCAGTTTGTAGCCGCCTATCAGTTACTTGTCTGGAGTGGCCCCGCGGGTCCGGCTGCCTGAAGAAGGAGTCCGGCAGCTTCCTCATCCTCATGGGAAGCGAGGCCGGCTGCCTGGTGGCCTTGCTGGGGTTCATCACGGCGCTGAAGAGGGCCTCCAGCTCCGTCTGCGAGTCCCCGCGGACGTGCACGACCTGCTGCCCGGCCGGAGGCGCGCCGCCGCCGCCGCGGTGCGCGTCCATGTCGCTCCAGAGGAGGAGAAAAAAAAAAAAGAAAAAAAAAAAAAGTTTGGTTTCGAAACGAAAACTGTCGGAAAAGTTTCAGTCCCACGGAAAAGACGAGACAAACAGACACAGAGACAGACAGAGACAGACGGACACAGACACACACACGGGGAGAATAAACGCCAGGCCCGTTAAGACTAGATGCGTGTGAGTGGTGGGAGTTATGATCGGATTTGTTTACACTCTTTGCCCTCAAACACACCACCCCTCCCTCCCCTGCGCCCCCACCCCCCTCCACCCCATTTGAACCGCCGCGTCGTTTATCTATTTCAAGCCGTAAGTCAATCAGTTTAGCCCAAGGAAGAAGAAAAAAAAAAGAAAAAAAAAAGGAAAAAACAAACAACCAAAAAAAAAAAACAACAACAAAACAAAAACAAAACAAACAAACAAAACAAAACAAACAAATCGGCGGGCGCAGGAGTCGAAGGAGCGCGACTCTAAAGCGGGGATCGCGGACAAAAATGAGCCCGAGCGGCGCGCAACGCGTTACATGCCTCCCACATACCTTCAAGCAGCCAGACCGTTTCCCCTCTGTCTCTCTCTCCCTGTATTCCTGCAGGGGAAGAAGAAAAACAAAAAAAACAAAAAAAAACTAAGCTGGAGAAATCACAGCCGGGAAAAGACCACGCAGACCAACGCCGACGTCCGATGCCAAAAGTTTGGACTCGGGCGCGTCCCCGGGCGGAGAGGACGGAGACATTTGTGATTAAAAAGGCTGTTTGGAGACGGGTGATTTCTGCGAGACCTCCAAACTTTTTTCCTTTTTTTTTTTTTTCACATCCACTGTTGAGCCCAGATTCATGTGATAGTGTTGAGGGGCGGGGTTGCAGGGTTTAAAGCTGCCGCAGTTTTACAAAAGGGGGGGGGGTGGTGGTAATGTTTCACTCCACGAGGACAGACAGAAACCATCAACACCAGACTTTAGAGACCTGGTTGTGTGTGTTTTTATTTTATTTTATTATAATTTAACGCGTCATGCGATTTCCTTAAAAAAAAAAAAAAACCCAACCCAGCTGGGTGGAAGAGACGCAGACATCGCGGTCGGTCGGCGACTGGTCTCCGGCTGCTCTTTAATTCCCCCTCGGTGCAGTTTCCAGTTTGTGCGGTTTTTTATTTTTATTTATTTTTCCTTTCTCCCGCTGAAGGAAAAGAAGCGGAGGGGCCAAGTGCGGACAGAGGTGAGGAAGAACCTGGTCCGCCGTGCCGGACTCATATTTTTTTTTTTTTTCTAGACTCTGGGCCTGGGTCTGGCCTGCTTTTGGAGGGAGTGGGGAGGGGTGGGGGTGGGGGTGGGGGTGGGGGGGTATTAAGAGGGGGACTGGGAAGTTGCATTGAGAAAACATCCGCCCCTGATGAGGCCAACCCAGCTGGAGCCTGTTTGTCCGCGCAGGCACAGCCACAGTGTCCTGCCCTCTAGTGGAAAGTATGCACACGATGAGCCGGAGCTCAGCTGGCCCTCAAACCGAATTCAAGAAAAATGTCTGCTTGGGCCTTGTGCTATTATCTAATGTGCATCCAGTAACTCACTGGATTATTTCATCATTATAAATCACCAGAATTAAGACAGGCTGTACATGGAGACTCAGAGACTCTTACAAATGGTTATAAAAACGATAACTGGGCCTTTAATGGTGGATATGAACTCAAAATATAAGTAATTCATTAATCTAAATAATAGCTGTCATTTTCACTGGAAATAGCTGAATTTGTGCTTGTTTTTAAAGTCATTCCGTTCAGCCAAACATTGTTAAAACCCAAAGAGCTTCGCTTTACCTTCTAGCGGAGACCTCAGAGTTTCCAAAGATACCAGTTACGTCTGGCAGGGTTTTAGAAGAACGTGTATAAAATGATGCACAACACATCCAGGTTGTTTCCGCTTGGACGAATGGTGCAGCCATAAAAACACACACACACACACACACACACACACACACACACACACACAGTCCTGCGTTTCAGGAGTATCTCACTATGCAACCAGCAGGAAGATTCAGCCCAGTGCTGTAATAAGCTGATACAAGAAAGACAGAAACTTTCTGAAACTTTCTGTCTTTCTTTCAACTAACCAAGAAAGCAGATGTTGAAAAATGAAACTGGTTGTGCAGGACTGAGCTGGTCCAACGAAGCAACTGTTTCTTAAACCGTGACGACTGTGTCACTGGTCAAAACCAGGCTTTGTAAAGTAGATTTGTGTGGCTTGTGTTGTTTAGTTTGGCATCTCCCTCAAGTCTCCTCCACCGCCTATAATGATTCCATGCCAGATACATTCAGTGCAGTGTGACCAATAAAGTGCACTTCCTATCTGTAGCTGTGAACAAGTTGCATAAGTTGCGAGGTGAAGAGAAGGGCAACAGAGATTTTTCAGCAGCCCTGCCCACTCTGAAACCCGCTGTCCCAGAAAATGATAAACCTGTGTGAGACAGTGCTGCTCCACTGAAATCAGATCAGTCAGTCGCTTCATTATCTTCTTCCAAACCCCCCCAACACTCATCAAATAAACACACACATTTCATTACCACAAACCCGTTCTTATTATTTCTTAATATTCTTATTATCATCTGTCCACACTTGCCCCATAAAGTACTCAATTGTGTGCCATTTAATAGCTCACTTACTCTGCTGTTTTACCTTCTATGTGTATCTGTGGTTATTTGAGCCTTTTTCATTGTTCATAAGTTAATGTTTGTCAGCATGTCTATTTCTACTCCCTTTTTTTTAAAAGCACCCGTTGATTCAGATTCCAGTTTCTTTACAATAGGAGCATAATGTGACTTAACAACATCATGCACTCTCTACACCTCCTTTTACATTAGCAACCTTGTTATGTACAGGTTATATTTTAATACACCGATACATTACAGAATACAGCTAAATAAATGTTTAAGAGGAGTGTTGTGTTCCAACTGTATTGCACAATAAAACCGGTACAGCCACCATCAATGTAACATGTACTATGTGTGCAGAAATGATCAGTTGTTTCTGTATAATTTTTTAGCTCATCAAAGATAAAATATTTCTCATTTGGACTTGTAATAAAACAACTCTTTATATTTATATCAACAGTCACTATTATGGTATGTATTCAGTGAAAGGTGTGTTTAACCATCAGTTTCTGATGCAACATGCTTATGCAAGAGTCTTTCACATATTTTTCTTTTTAGCATTAGCAGTTTTCAAGCAAGATTTTTAAAAGCTTTTAGTGTTTGTGGAGACTTCAGAGGCACCTTGGCAACACTGGCAAAAGGTCAAGGCAAGCACAAGTGTGGTGTAATACACACCAATGGGCAACAGATGGCACTGTCTTACCTTAATACCTATAAAATAAAAACGTCACAATAATTCACAGAGTGCAAAAAAAAATTAAAAACCCAGCAACAGTTTGAATGCAGTAAATCTAGTGAAAAAGAGTGAGCTCGATGGTTAACATCGTAATTTAAGTTTATATTCAATTACAGATAACTTTAACAGTATTAAACAACCAACCCAGTTTGATTTTGCATCAAGGTTTGTTAGCATTTTAGACATGAAGCATCTCTTGCGGAAGCAAGCACATTTATTGAATTTTGTAACGTCAGCCCTTAAATTCTGTTATCTTTAAGTTGAACTTTCATAATTTTCTTTCCTTTGAGTTACCTTGCTGCTGGTCCGAGAGACCTCCGGTTTGGCCGGTCAGTATATACAGTATGTTCCCCTCTTGTTTCATTAATTGGGTTAGTTTTGCTGAGGTCTGTTCAGTTGCAGTTCTGTTTGCTGTGTTTTGAGTTCAGTTCTTTTAAGGCCCTATTTAATTAATTTTGCTTTGCCATTTCTGGGTAAATAAAAAAATCCACTTGTTTTTCTAAATCTTAAAACCTGTGACCAGTTTCTTGTTGCTCAGACTCTAAAACAAAAAAAAAAAACCCAACAAAAACTGAACCATAAAAACAATAAGTTATGGTTTTTCAAACTGTTTTTAATGTATCATAACTTTACAATGACACACTGAGAGCATTTGATTAACAGGTATCATTCAGTCTTGTCTGAATATTCTCATTATCTGGCCTGGCAGATGCAATGTGTCATTCGCATAAATAAGCTGTTTTATTAGAGCATGTAACATAGGACAGATGTGTGGGCCCCACGGCTGCGGCACCAGGCTTTTCACATTCCTCATGCTGACCACGGCTGTAAACTCACACAGGTTCAGAACAACAGCTAATCTTTTCTTTGGCACTCAAAGCAAAGATTTCCAAAGAAGCGACAGGCTGGCCGGCTCCAGCTGGACCCTGACTGGAATGTGCTGTTGCTCTCCATCGCTTTTCACTTTCCTCACTGCTTAACTGCCCAGTTAACTAGAGTAATTGGTCTGACCTTCTGGGAGGCTGTTTTCAGATGTATGAGTCAGTGGCCAGAGAGTGAGAAGAGGGGTGTAGCGGGGAGGATATATGAGCAGAAGCAGTAGAGACAACATACCTTCAGCTGCAGCTCCCATGTAAAGACGCAAGCAGAAGGAAAGTGTTCCTACATTAAAACAAGCTGCCCATTTCCCTTTCCACATCTGTTTCTCATGCTGGTGGCAGGATACAACCTATAAAACAACAATGCCTGGTAATAGACACACTGAGAAGGGAGGTAATTGCTCCTCACCACAAATCTGGAATCAGCACATTCAGCTGCTTGTCAGAAACACATGCAGACGTCTTATCACCAGCCCATTTAATCGGATCTCCTCTCACATGGGATGTTGTCATGGCAGTTTACAAGAAAAAACTGAGTGACTGCTTGAGGTGGAGAACGGCAGGGAGTGAGGGAGATGGTAGATGAGAGGGAAAGAAGGATGGGCACGTGAAGGGAAAAGAGCCGACACGGTGGAAAAGTCAGCATAAATGAAGGAGTGGCTGCCGGTGACGGAGTGGACAGAGCTCAGCCCCTTCGCTCCTGGAGGAAATAATCACAGTTGGACGAGACTGACACGATGTGGACAACAACTGTCCTCCTGCTGCTTCTGCCTCATCTGCTTTCCTCCACAGTATGTACGATATGCATGTCATGAATGTTTTCAGCTGCAGTCAGTTGTCTGTCTTCTCACTCAAACTTCTATCCAGAGTTATGGTAGTAAATGGCAACTCGTCTTTTTTTTTTTTTTTTTTTTTTGCAGATGTCTGTAAATCTCTTTTAAGAAATTCTGAGATTCAAAGGCTTAGATTTAGGCATCATGGATGGATCTTGGATCCTGGATTTGTACTTTCTTTTATTAGCTATATCAATATTAACAAATCATGGCTTCTGTGTGTAGTATTACATATATCATAGGATTGTTATCACTGATACATTAATACTTGAGCAGCCTTTTTGTTGTGGTTGATCCAGGTGGAGCTGATTTTAACCACTTTATACAGTATTGGGCTGTTTGAGCATCCTATAAAGACATTTTTGTCAATAATTGAGACCAAAAATGTTATATTCCATTGCTGGATCCAAATGTTTTTTTCTGTAGGATTTAAAGACAGGATATTGCCCTTACACTGTGCGTTTATAGCCAACTCAGCCACCAGGATATTTGACCTAAAACTTTGATCCCCAGATGAAGATTTTCATTTGTTTCTGAATCAGAATCAGATACAGAAGCTTGACAGGGGTCTGTGTCTTCCTCAACAACACATAAGCAGAGTGTATGTTGACTCATGGGCTTGAGCATCAATCCCGCTCTGTTCAAAGGGCTGCAAAGTATCATTCAGATCATCCTTCCCAATTGTCCTTTCTTCTTCAACCATGTAACAAAGATGAAATGCAACGAAATCTTCTCAAATTAATATTAATCTGTTTTCAGTGCTCAGTTTTCTTCAGGAGCTCCAAACAGAAGACCCTATGTACTATCTAGCCCCTTCTCCACAGCAGACATTTTGTTGTGCCATCAGGAAAATCACACATGTAATTATTAATGATAAAAATGACTGTATTCCAATTGGGGGAGCCAGTTCCAGGGACCTGGTTGTGTGCATGCTGGCTAAATGGCAAGGCTAACTGGGACACTTGATGGAACCGAGGCATTGGTGGAGGAATTAATAATATATCGTAGAGTAAATAAAATTAAAAGTACTTACATTACACTGTAAAAAATGGAAAAATTCTAAAACTAATGATTATTTCTCATCGCTGACTTAGCTACTGATTATTTTGCTGATTAGATGAGTGATTAGAAATTAGTTAGAAACATGGTCACAATTATCCAGAGCCCAAAGTGTCACTTCCGCAGTATTTTGTTTTGTCCGAACAATAGTTCAAACTTCATAAAGGTTGAAAATTCATTTGAATTAAAACCATTCAAAAGGAAAAACAGCAAACCCTAAATTCTGAGACGCTGGGGCCATACAAGATTCATTATTTTTGCATGAAAAATGTCTTAAACGATAATTAGAATAGTTGCTAATCAGCTGACTAATGTTTTCGGCTGCAGTTTTGTTTATAGGTGGGTAATTTAATCTATATTAGAGCCTCTTGTTTAGCAAGCACTTCATACACGTAGTATGCAAAAATCTTAATTAGGTAACTGCTTTCAGATAAATGCAGTAAACACATCCTTTGTGGTTACCCCCAGGTCACCAGCACCAATTATAACCAATCAGAAACAGTCACTGAGGACTTCTCTGACACTACCGTCAAAGACCAGAAAGCTTTCGGAGGGATCAAAGGT
The DNA here is from genome assembly GCA_016859345.1 of Istiophorus platypterus. Classification (NCBI taxonomy): domain Eukaryota; kingdom Metazoa; phylum Chordata; class Actinopteri; order Istiophoriformes; family Istiophoridae; genus Istiophorus; species Istiophorus platypterus. Next base: position 11,533,645 of record CM029129.1, on the reverse strand, counting down.
CGGGACACATGCTCCATCCCATGTGACATCACTGTCAAGCTGCTACGAGATGAGAAACATTCAGTCTGTGGTAAAAGGAAATAAATAAAATTTACAAAAATCTTTCCTTGTGTTATTGTTACCTCTTTCATTATCATCGGTTGTTGTGTGTGTATGCGTGTGTAGGCCAGTTACAGCAGTCTCTGTTGGCGTTTGGACGCAGCACCCGGAAGCTGATGAGGGATGTGATGGAAGAGCAGCAAAGAGCACTGGACATCCTCAGCGATCAGGTAAAGTCTTTCTTTTTCTTTCTTTCTCTGTTAGTATCTGAATTTCTATGCATCTGATTGGCTGTATGTATAGTATGTATGAATTTCCAGGTCACAGAGCTGATGACTAAAGTGCAGATGCTCAGCTCCGAGGTTCAGAGAAGCAACAATGAGCTGTACTCCGTGAAACCTGTGCAATCCCACGGTAACTCACACACTAACACACCTGTTTTACATGGGAATATCAGTTTACCATGGCTTACCATCTGTTAGCCATTCTCAAAATAGAAGATCACAACTGTTTTCTGTTGTCTAGACTATTACTCAATAGTCATCTGGATTTTAAAGACAAAATAAGACTAAATACAACAGCTCGAGATCGATCGTCCTCAGAAAAACTGTTTATGTAACTAAAAAAAAAAACCCTTGCATAATGTGTGTATTAAATTGAAAGTAGCAAACTGAATTACCTTTCAAAAAGTGCTAAAAAAGTCTCAATGCATCACTGACAGTTGTGAGGCCTCCGGACTTTTACTTACTCTATACATCAGCTACGGATCGATCAACTTGACTGTTTTTGTGGCAAATCAAAAAGAACCTGGGACATTAAATATTTAGACCTTTGATAGTCAGAGCTGAAAATACTGTATCATCAGAACAACTCCCTCCTTCTACCACGTGGTCGAGAGCTGCGCTCTTTGCTTTTAACCGCATCACGTCCCGCAGCCTCTGCTTCCGCTTTAAAAGGTTCGGTCCGGACGTATCACGCATATTTTCCCGGACGACACCGCGAATTGAATTACAAATGCGAGACGCGGGACGGCAGCTCGCTATAGTTTGAAATCCCAGCGGTTGTCGTCGGGTGACCCCAGGGCTAGTGGCGCAATGGATAACGCGTCTGACTACGGATCAGAAGATTCTAGGTTCGACTCCTGGCTAGCTCGTGTTTGACTTTTAACTCGTCACCTGTGCTTCGTCTCCAAAAATCCTCTAGTTAACAATTTACTATGTGCATCTACATTTGTAATATAATTCTCCCCACTATACTTGACTATTCCCATTTTTTGAGCTGCTTTCTACTTGTATTCCACTAAATTGGATAAGCAAATATGACAATTTTATCATTTACTTAAAAGCTTTGGTTGCTGGTTACTTTGTTATTATGATTCTTTGTGATGCAGACTTTTACTTTTGGTACATCAAATAGATTTAGCTGCATATATATTTTTTTACTTTACATATTTGCATGTATTTTCCTTGTTTTACACTGTGATACTACTGCTTTTACCTCAATAAAACATCTGAGTACTTCTTCAACCCCTGCTATTCATATGGAATAAAACATTTATATAATGTCTTCTGAGGAGCTTTTATAATACCTGACAAAAAAAACCCCAAACAAGCTGCAGGCTGCAAAAAATGATCATGGATTATTGGCTCTGGATTGATCAATAAATTGTTTGTTTTGTAAATCTTCAGATTAAGGATATCATGACCTCTGCTGCATCTGTTTTGACAGCACTTTTAAGAAGAAGCTCATCAGTGATTGAGTAGTTTTCTATATAGTTTTGGGACTTGCATGTGGCTTGCATGAGACTCTTATACTCAAGCTCCGAAAAATCTGGATTCTACAATTGCCTGGATGCAACTCAGTAGTGTTGCTCCCTGACTGATAAACAATCACGTCTCTCAAATTCCAAACCTCAACTATTATTTAGGTGATTGTGCTTGGGCTGAGAGGAAGATTATTGGACTGTAGATATGCAGTAATCAGTGATTACTAGGCAGTAGCAGCTTTTGTGAAAGTTAATTTTATTCCTGATAACCAAATAGAGTATGGTTACTTTGATTAGGACGAGACTGCAGTGACATAAAGGACAGTCTTGTGTCACTTGTCCCCAAGATCCCCAGCGGTATTTACATCGTCAACCCAGAGAATACTGACTCTTCATTTGAGGTACGTGACTCGTTCAGTCGTTCACAATCCGTCATTTGCTCATCAGTCGCTGCTCAGAACAAAACTTGTCCCGCAGGTTTTCTGTGAGATGGACTACATGGGAGGGGGCTGGACAGTGATGCAGAGGAGGTCTGATGGATTAACTGACTTCAAACGACCCTGGGCTGATTATGCTGATGGATTTGGAAACCTTGCAGGTTGTACATTCCAGTACAGTGACGGAAGCATGTTTTCTGTTTCAAGCTTTTTAACAAGAACGGGGGTGGGGTGTTTGGAAGAACAGCCAATGTAATAATGTAATAATAGGTGGACCAGCTGAAATATCAGGAACAACTACTGGGCCAATGATGACTGCACTACTTTAGTCATTTTATTAGGCTGAACATCATATACATATATATATATATATATATATATATATATATATATACATATATATATATAGTATATCAACACTTAACAGAATTATTTAAACAACTTGGCTGCCTTAGATGATTTCAAGACCCTGCTCAGGAAGTGTTTATATAATTTAGTGCAAAACTTCACTAAGTAGCAGAATGTAACAGTATTTTCTTTGATCCATTATCTCAAAATTGACGGTATTTTTTTCAACCGAAACTCCTTATGAAGTTTGACGTCAGTAAGATGTCTGGATCTCTACATCAGTCTTTACCAATGTCCTTGAGACACAGATTTATCTAAGTGTTACTTGCTGTAGTGCTACAATTATAGACTAGAGCCCTCATCTATGTCATTGGCACATTTTGTTTTTTTCAGCTGTGACAAGTACAAATGTCTGCTGTGAAAGTGGTCAGTGAATGTCAGTAGTTTCAAAATGATGAAGAAACAAAGTGCTACATAGCCAGGCAAGGCCATCAAATAGAACAGGTCATGCTCATCAAGCTAACACATCGTTTAAAACAACAACAGCTGCCCCCACTGTTTCCAGTCCTTATGCTAAGCTAGGCTTACTGACTACAGCCTGTAGCTTCATATTTAACGGAGAGAAATGAAGGTGTCAAGGAAATGATTAAATTTTCAGGTTTTGTGATAATGGCACAATCTCTCTTTTTATATATATATGTATGTGTTTGTGTGTATGTAGGAGAACACTGGTTGGGCCTGAAGAAGGTGTTTCACATAGTAAACCAGAAAGACACTCGTTTCCAACTTCATGTTGCTCTGGTCTCCAACGATGATGTCACCTCTTATGCATCGTATGATGATTTCAGCTTGGACAGTGAAACACAGTTCTTTAGTTTACACCTGGGCCGATATGCAGGCAGTGCAGGTATGACTGAATAATTCTAGACTTTCATCCTTCATCCGCAGTGCAAACTCAAAACTGGGATAAATGCACTGTGTATTATTTGTTCCCTCCATGCCTGTGTACTTTTGTGTGCATGTTTTTCGTGCAGGCGATGCATTTCGCGGGTATGACCAGGACCAGAACCAGGACACAGCTCCGTTCAGCGCCTCAGATGTGGACAACGACGGCTGCAATCCCTTCTGCTCCATCGGCAATCGCACGGTGGAGAGCTGCAGCTCTCAGCACAACCAGACAGGATGGTGGTTCAACCAGTGTGGCCTGGCGAACCTCAACGGCTCTCCTGAAGATACAGAGAAGAACGAGGGGCAGAGGACGCACATCCTGTGGGACACCTGGAGACAGAATGGGGTCCCTCACACCATCAAATCTGTCACGATAAAGATCAGGAGGATTGCAACCAATAATTGACAGAGAATGGAGAAGAGCACAGAGTTAGTACTGTATAAGTTGCATTGCATCTTTGTACAACCTGGAGTTTTAATAAAACAAGATAAAAGTTTTGTTAACATCTCAATTTCATTGTTTCACCTCATTGTAACATATCACCCTTTTTGAAAATATTCCTTCAAAGTGGCTTTGACTCCTGAGGACATATTACAAGATCAACATCATCAGAAAAGCAGCAAAAAATAGACACAAAGTTGATTGCATTCTACAATGCCCTACTAATTGCAGGACTTTTGCATTAATTTTCATTTGATTGTGACAACGTTTTTAAAAGTAATTTTAACTTATATTTATTGTTATAATTAGGCCATTCTGATTTTGAAAGCTATCATAATAAATCCCCCCCTTTTTTTAAATAATGCATATATGTCAAAAGTTTGTAACTTTTTTCTGCTACTCCCTCGGGAACGAGGAAAGAGGAAAACCGAAAAAAAGGCACTCTATAGAATGATTGTTATTAATGGTGTCATCAGTGGTGTATAAATAACTTACTAATGGTTTATTGATCAGATAGATGCCTTTAAAGAGAGAAGCTTTGGGTAGCCAGGTCCTGTGTTGTTAGTCACAGGTTAGCAGGTAAATGGTTATTAATCCTTAATAAAAGCATTAGTTGCATCTTATAAAACCTTTAAAAAAAGCGCCTTATCAAAAAGCCGGAGCAAAACCTTTACATGGGTGTTCTATAACTGTGTCTATCCTGAGGATGAGGATATTGATGGTTGGATGTTAGCTTCCCTATTGCAGCTGTAGCTGGGAATGAGCACTCAGTAGGAGTTGGAACCATGGCAGGCCACGTTAACATACCGAGCTCAAATTTCCTACTTTGTTGCTGGAATGAGGCTGTGGCACCACGTCACACAGCTGAAAACCCTAGTTTAGCATTCTTTGATGACATCACACATCCCGATGCCAAACGCGATATCTTCTGAGGTCTAATCTGAACCAGTCCTCTGCAGAGCTTGAACGTCATCGGTTTTATTAAGGCAGGGGAAAAGCAGCTGGTGAACGTAAACAGTTTTCCTAGAAACAATTAGATCAAATATGCTTTGGCAAGATATTGTGCTGTTATCAGAAGGATCAGGACAGGTGATCAAGCCTGAGCTGATTGATGCCTGGGAGAAGGGGTCCTGTATCAGAAATACACAGATAATGGTAAACAAACTCTCCCAAATGTGGGAACCTCCCATACGGTTGTTGTACAAATCATAGCAGATAAGTGTGAAAAGCTGGAAATCTGAATAGCTTATAAACTGTGTAAATCTACCGACTGTTAGTTTCAACATGACTGGCAGCAGCAGGTGAAATGGGTGCTCCTGGTCGAGTCAAAACACCACTCCCAGCCCATTCCAGTAGGCGGTGCTGTGAATCTATCTCAAACCTTGTAAGGCAGAGAGCAGGAAAAAGTGTACGAGTGTAAGTAATACCTACATATGGATGAATATGTGTATGCGTGAGTTTCTTTGTCCGCAGCAGCTCCCTACCCTCCCGGCTCCCTGCCCTCCCAGCTCCATTAATCAAGTCACAGAGTTAGGATGTGCAAAGGGCAGCAGTGGGAAACCTGGCCCACATTCAACAAAAGCAGAAGTTCAGACAAACAGCATTAATTAAATAAAAAAAAAGAAAAAAGAAAAAAGGCTCCCATAATAATTTCAATGAGTCCATTGTGCTGATGCAGTTTATGTTGGAATATCAGCCAGGCAACGTGAGAATTAGATTGTGGTGATATGCTTAACTTCAACTTATGCTCCTGGCTCCCATGAGCAGGAATGTGAGAGCTTGTGCCACAAATGGTGTAATTCTGCTGCCCACCTGGGGACAGAAAAGAAAAATGACTGTTACCACCATCCCTTTCCAGAGTTGTAAATCCTGTCTCATAGAGTTTTGGCATCTGATGAATGTTCAGACTAGTGGCTGCATCACTGAACTGGGCTGTTTTGGATTTCATGGTCACACCAATACCTGAACATGCCCTCAACAGAGCTTTGCATTTGTTTTATACAAAGCAGTTATTGGTCTAAATGTCCAGTTGCCACTGGTCTCTCCCTACATGCTTTAAATTTCATGTTAACATATTCCTGTTTGGCTCTTTTTGAGTTTTTCTCTTTTCAGCCTAGAGGTTAACAGCTTTGAGTTGACCTGACATCCTTCCCTCTCAGGCTGATGAAGAATTATACTGAAACAATTTCTCTTTCTCTGATGAAATCACTGGTTAAATTAGTTGACAATTTAACAGATAGAATTTGTCTACTTTATTTACAAACTCTCTAATCGCTTTTTCTTTCATTTTAAAATGTTTATTTTTAATTATTTATTTTAATGTGTTATCTAATTAGTTTAGATATATAGTTTTCATTGTGTACACATAATTCACTGTTAAGAAAGAGGAGGAAGTTGTTGTGCTCAGATCTCAGGGGAAACAGATGGTAAATTCAGCAGTTTCCCTTCAGATTCTGACCCAGAATCTGAACGTGAACTAATTAGTTTTTAGAAGGTATAATATTTAGCTTTATCTGGCATTTAGCACAGTGCACAACAGACTTTGAAGCTCTGTGACTGCATGTCATTTATTAAAATACAGCTGGGGAATCATAATGACTTCAGTTTTTATCAAAGAACCAGACATTTCCCATCATAGCTGCACATCTACTGTACTGATGATTCAGCCAGAGGAGATTCATGTCCCGACAGGTTTTTGAGTGCTCTGTCCACCACTCACATTAACATTATCGCCTCTCTAGGTGAACGTTGGACATATTGTGGATGTAATGAACACTGCAGCCTTTATGGCACCATTGTGGGACAACTTAAAGTGTGGTTTCTTAGAAACAGAGAAAGTCATATTCCAAGTCACTCTTTATCATTGTGTTCAACAAACCAGCAGTACCATAAGTGTTTAACAATTCATATTGCAGATAATCAGAGGCAGCATGTTTAACTTGGGTGAATTTAATGGATGTTTATTTAAATGGTAAAAGAGAATGTAGAGAGGAGGAAAACAGCAGAATGAACAAGAGAACAGCTGCATCAACAGAGTTAACCGTGTGGGCCGAGTGTCCTTGTCCTTCTGTGACTTCTTCTTCTCACCGTTATTTTAAAAGAACACATCAATCAGTACAATAGTAAAAATAAAGGGCTATAGTTCAACTTAAATATGACAGAGAGAAGACATTTTTAAGTCATAGACAACTAAATTTGATTGGTCCCGAAGAGATGTCATCACTTAACAACTCACAAAGTTTCTGGATAAAAAACACTAACATTGAAAGACAAGGATTCCTAAGCTATCAGATCAGTTATAAGGTGGAAAGGAAGGAAAGAAACAGAAAGAGACAAGTTCTTATATAAGGCATCTTTTACAAGGGATGAAACCTCAGAAATTCAGCTGCCTTTAACTTAGGAACAAGACGCAAGTGTTATCTTGTTGGATCTGGTCAAAGATATTCTTGTGCGCTTTCAGTGAGGTCTCACTGAAGTATTTTAACACCTTAGTCTCTGTCTTCTCGACAAATTTAGTCAAGATATGTGACTCGTTGGGTTGAAGGTGCCAGATGTGGCGGATGACTGACGGAGTGACTGTAAGACTATTTTAATGACCAAGTCTGAGATAAATTTCAGGACGTCTGTGCACATGTCAATCTTCTTATTATGGGAGAGATGATGGAAGAATTCATGACAAGTTGCTGGTCTGCTCCTTCTTTTTCTTCCTGGGAAAATATACCCAGTCCATCCTCTTCTAAGGGTCCTGGCGGCAAATAAATTTCTATGACCTGGTCTTTGTCAGCTTCTGCAGGTCTCAGAGGGCTTTCTGTGTTCTGTCCACCAGCTTCAGACAGGACATATTCTTCCTTGACTGGGTGGTGGAGGCTGGAGATGTGAAGATCTTTGAGGTCGATGGATGAGTCAGTGAAAAACATTGGATTTAAAAATGGGAGACCACTGTTTTTTTAATGTTTCAAACTGATTGTCAATGTCTTTTCTGTGAGCCATGACCCAAATTGTTCAGTAACATCGTTTATTATTGTAACGATTAGTGTAGTTATTTATTTTTCAACAGGGATTCTTTTAAAAAATGGGAATAGTTGTATGGGTCTTATCTAGGACAAGAAAAAAAAACAACCAATAGTGTCGTTTAGTCTATATCGTCATTTTTGATAAGTGGCCAGTGGTAGAATAAATAGTCATATGTTTCACTAATACTGCACATGCCACGGTGACCCTGGGTCCTTCCGGTCAAGCTACTCTAAGATTAAAGTGTCCTGCCATGAAATTATCTGATACCATTCCTTCTTTCTTTTCTCCAGATGATGAACCCAGATGATGAAACCTCCAGAGGGTGGTAGCAGCTCTGTTCTGTCATTAACCAATTGTCAGGCTTTTCCTGTGTCAATGAAAGTCAGGTGACACACCCACAGGCACATGGCCAACCGACTCTACAGGGGTGACAAGTGTTACTTCAGTTTCATACAGATTTGCTGCATGTGTCTGTTATAGGGAAGTTGAGTGCAAAAATTACCTATGAGGAAAAATAAATCCATAGACAGTGATGCTCATTTGTAGCAATATTTTCTGCTTCAGTCCTACATCTACTTATTCATGCACAATAGCACACAGTTTAGTGTGCATTCGTATATGTGTGTGTTTGTGTGTGAGCTTGCTTTACTTTCATTCATGGGGTCCAAAAACTGGGAACTCACTATATTTGTGGTGTCTGACTGGTGTGTGAGGACCAAAATGCTTGACCCCACAAGATGTGTTTGAGTGTTCAGACTTGGTTTTGGGGTTAGAATTAGGTTTAGGTTAAGTTAAGAACAGGGCAAGGGGCTATGGAATGCACTACACCAATGATGTGGTCCCTACAGATGTTGCAAAAAGGGATGTGTGATTGTGGATGTGTATGGATGGTTTCACTGGAAATGCACACAGCAGACCACACAAAGAGACATAGCTCCTACAGTGTTATCATCAGAATCAGTAGTACTGAAACACCCACACACACACACACAAACACACACACACACACACACACACACACACACACACACACACACACACACAAACAAAAGGACTATCTGGGTGCTTGCCCACTCACCACCCCCTAATAACAGTGTGTATGTTTGAGCTGACAGTGTTTACATCCAGATCTTGGATCTGTTCTGTTCTAAGGAGTAAAGTCTTAACAAAAACTCTCACTGGTGACATATGTCAGAATTTACCCTCATTCTTCTGCCCATCCTGCCCATAAGATGTGACTCTGTTTCACCATGAAACGCCCAAAGCGATAAGCTTCAGTAATCAGGCCCTTAAAAGGCAATTTTCACCGCTACAGTTGCACATCAACTGGGATGTAATGGGGTTTGGTGTTATGTTGTTATCGCGAAGTTTATATCGAAACTAGCCAAAATTCGTTGAAATGGGGAAACTGGAGACAATGACTCAGAACACACTGTACTATCGGGAAAAAAAGCTAAAAATATCATGCACAAGTGTATGTGTGATGATTTGTGTGTTGTTGTCTATACAAAAGACAGAAACAAGATGCTGTGGCTCATCTTTGACCTACTGGTCAAGAAATACATCTTTGCATGCTTAACACCAGGGGCATGCAGAAGTACACATGTTTATTTGTATATGAATACATAATGTGTGTGCGTGTCTGACAGATTGGGAAGTCGTTTTCCCACAGTGGACAAGGATCAGTGGAGAGTAGGAGCACACAGGAAGCAAAGTCGACTGGGAATTCAAACTCTGAAGAATCTCATCTGCTGTTCATCTGTTATCAGTCACTCCTGCACACATGTACACACAAAGACACACACACTGACAAAACTCAACATGTACTCTAAACACTGCAGTTTAAAATAGCATTTTACAGCCTAGGCATTAAGACTGCTGGCAAAGCCTGATATTTTGAGAATATTCTGTGGTTGTAAATTGACTTTAATTTACAATTTAGTGTTTGTTCTCAAAACTAATGCTGAGAGAAATGTCAGAGAAAATTCAAGAATAGTGTGTAGATTCAGCTGAAACAACAAAAACAAATATATCACCAGTAACCTTTAGTGTGTTCCGTCATAATAGCGAACAGCTATCCACGTCTCTAAAGTTCAAAAAGTCATGTAAATAACAGTATAGTGGGAAGGAAGAATCCAGAAGGATGCATTCTTTCTCAAGGACACAAAAAACAGAGGGGGAGGGAGATGGAGAGAGAGTCTTGCCGCAGGCACTTGATCACTGGTTCATATGCAGTGGGAGCAGCTATTGTCAACCAACTCCAGGATGATCCACAGACCATTGGCGGGTCATCCCACCTGCCAGCCTGTGGGTTACTCTAACAGTCCGAGGGCCAGGAGCCGTGATAACTTGTTGATGTACGATGATTTTGGAGAGGAAAACTGTTGCCCTGGACGATGTCTTGGGTAGGTTTTTCGTTAATGTCCTTTATTAGGCCAGATGTTTAAGTAATGGGCCCTTGTATTTTTTTTGTGTTTTATTTTCAGACCCAATAATCATTTGACTTTAAAAACCTTTTAGCGGGAAATTGCCTTTTACGGTATCTATATTAACTGTGTATGACAATTTATTCAAGTTATGTAAAGACGATTAAGGCAATGAAGTAAGAAAATAACCTTGAAAACCTAGAAAATAACTTTCGCATGTCAAAAGCTACTTATGATTTTGACATCGACAGTGTATAGTCATTTTCAAATTTCTTGTTTTCAACATACAGGATCCAGAACTAATAACTCTATGAAAAATAAGATGGTCAAGATGAAAATTACATTTTAATGTTCGTGTTGCTAAAAAGTATCCTTTAAAAGTCCCTCATATCCTTCAAGGTTTATTTTATACAGCATGTTCACTGCATGATTAACAGGATGTGACAGCAGCCTTCACAGTTTGATCCCTGAAAACAATGAACATTGTAAATGAGTCTGTATCAGATATATGAAATTTTTTTTATAATAACACGTTTAACACGTTTAACACGTTGGTGCTAGTTTACTTTCCAGTTTTATTTGGAAAAAAGACAATAGTTTCTGACCATCAATGAATGGTCCATCATCATAATGTTTATAGAACTACTAAATGATAATTAGTAGTCATGTGGTTTCCCTTCAGTGTCTTCCCATAAAAATCTATATTTTGAAGTTTTTGTGCATTAATCTGAAAACAGGCTGAAAACAAAACATTTCCAACTACTAATTTTTTGTACACTTTATCCTACTTCTCAATATTTACCAAACATGGTTCATTGTACAGAAGTTAAGATTCCAGTTCCTGTGAATGAATGTTTCAAATCTAAACTGGGAAATTAGTATCTAATACTGCAAACTTAAAAAGTCCCAGATTGATCTGGAATCATGATTTTTTTTTCACTGCACTTGCTCACTGTGTAGTTATATATTTAGTGTAGTCTAATAAGTCTATCTCTTTCTGTCAGAAACCACCTGTATGTTATTTTTCTATCTTTTCAGTGGGTTTTCGTGTCAGATATTCAATATTCCCAAATTACTTAGCTGTATTTGTTCTGGTATTACCACAACATAAGTAGAATTTATGACTACATCCCATTAATATGAAATGTGAAATTGAGGTGAAACTTGGAACAAGTAGGCCTATCTGAAGTGTCATTTATATTTACATATATGTATTTAAGTCACCGTGTGGACTGTGTGCTTACATCCCTTGACTCTCTGGCAGCCACAGCAGCTCTGAGAGACAGCTCATGGCTCGTCTCAGTGCTGTTAAACGACGCCAGGCTCTTCGTGGTCCTGCCCACATGTTCTCTGCTCCTTCAGTCAGCCTGTCAGAAGTCGAGCAGCGTTTCCTGGAGGCAGCTGAATACGGCAACATACCAGAGGTGCGGCGTATGCTGCTACATGTGCCCAACTTGAATGTCAATGCCGTGGACTACATGGGCCAGAATGCATTGCAGCTGGCTGTTGCCAATGAGCATCTGGAGGTGACGGAGCTGCTTCTCGGGAGGGCCGATTTGGCCAGAGTGGGTGACGCCCTCCTGTTAGCCATCAGTAAGATGTCTGCATTTATGTATGTTTGCATACAAGAGTCAAAAATACAATTAAAGGGATAATCTTTGTGGCAGAAGGCTCATACAGCTGATTGTGCTTCGAACTTAACAGTTTGAACCGTAGAGTCATGTAACAGTCAAGATCCTTCATCCATCAATGGGGACTTCAACCAAATCTCATAAATGAGTTATGAGCCCCTTCTACAGGAACGAGATTTTCCTATGGAATTAACTGTGTTAAACCTGCAGTAATGGATTTTTCAGTCACTTCAGGGCAGCTGAGAAAAAGCTGTAAACACAGCAATCACATATTATTACCATATAAAGTTTATATATGCGTAATTTAGCTAACAGTTGGTAGTGGCATCCACAAAATGCGGAGCCATATTAGAATTCATTTGGAGTCATGTCACTTGGTGACTTTCAGTCCAACATTCCCGGACCTTTAAGCTCTGTTTGTATTGTCTCCGCCAAACCCTGAGAAAAATATTTGTTTCTTTAGCTGCTAAATGCTCCACTATGCTCACCAGCTAGTCGCTAACTGTGCTGAAGAAAGCTTCCTGCTGCAGCTGAAAAAACTAAGCTATGAGAGCTGTGGGAGTGAGCAAAAACCTTAAAGTTATGGCTGATTAAACCAAAACAATGTGCTGAAAGATGCTAAAACGCTCTGCAGAGAGCATGAAGGGATGTGTAGATTTGGGTGATAATTTCATAATTTAATATTGAGCTACTCAGGATTAATTATTAATTTTTTACACACAACGTAAACCTCCAGCGCTGTTGAATGAGTTTAGATTAAGGCGCTACTTTCTTGGGAAGATAAAGTTTCCCGTTTGTTGGAAGTTTTCACAGGCGACTCATGTTCCACAATACTGAGGTAAGGCTGTCCAGGACCCGTTACCAAACCACACCAACAGCGTTGCTCTGTGTCTGTCTGTGCATGTTTTATAGGTAAAGGATATGTTCGTATCACAGAGGCCCTATTGGGTCATCCTTCATTTAGAGATGCCCATCGTCTGACAGCAAGCCCTGCTCAAATTGACTTGTTGGATGACTTTTATGCTTATGACGAGGACGGGACGAGGTAAGACACCAAAAAGGCAGAAGCGTCACTAAAAATGTTGTGCCATTGGACAAGAGTAACAGTCCTCACATACTGAGCATCCTGAATTCCCCTGACTGTATAAAGGGCTTTTTTGTGTGTTTGCTGGATGCAGCAGACTCTGGACTGAAGTTCATAGTCAGAGACTAATGTCCAGTAATTCCCTGAAGTCTTTGCTTGTGGCCTAGCACCTGGTCCTTGCCAAGTAACAGTCTGGCACATAACACCCTTATAAAATGGAAAATTGTTACTTTTAGACATTTTTATTTCATAAGGATTAAACAAACAAGATAAAACATCTAAATCTGTGAAATGATGGCGTGCTGGTAGCTTTTGTTACCTTTGGACGCAGCCAGGCTACTTGCTTCCCCCTCTCCCCAGTCTTTGTACTAAGCTACATTAGATGGCTGCTGATGGTAGTTTAGTAGACATGACTGTGGTATTGATCGTTTTATCCAACTTTCAACGAGAAAGCAAAAAATATATGTCCATAAATATCGAACATTCCTTTAGCAAACACATATGTGAACCGTTGATCTTATGAAAATAGTCCTAACAGCACTTCACATGGAAGGAGGAGGTTGGATTGGTGGAGGGAGCTGTGGTAGCAGGTTACCTATCACTGGTCAGGTGCTAGCCAAACAGTAGGTAAATGTGGCAGTGATTTGAGTTGACCACGGGAATATGAAGAACTGTTTCTGTCATTGTTCTGCCTGTTTGTGAGCACATTAATCTTTTAATTTCATATCTTATGGATAATTTGGCTGCCACATCCTTTATGCTGTGACGAAGGCCCAGAATAATCACATGTCTGAAGTTAAGGCTTTTGTTTTATCTTTTTGTTGCTTTGTAAATGTATATTGAATATGTATTTATGTGCATACATTCGTTTAGGTTCTCTCATGATGTAACACCGGTGATACTTGCAGCGCACTGCCAGGAGTACGAGATAGTTCACACCCTTCTGAGCAAAGGGGCTCGCATCGATCCTCCTCATGACTACTTCTGCAGCTGTGACTCCTGTAACTACCAGCAGCAGTTTGACTCCTTCAGCCACTCACGATCAAGGATCAATGCCTACAAAGGACTTGCCAGTCCTGCTTACCTCTCCCTGTCCAATGAGGACCCGGTGCTGGCAGCCCTGGAGCTCAGCAATGAACTGGCCATGTTGGCCAATATCGAGAAAGAATTTAAGGTAGAAATACCATCAAAGATCCCACAGAATCACCGCCAACAATGACGTAAACATGAGTCCTCCAAGAATACTGTGCAATGGTTCTGCCACTGTACATGTGACCTAAAAACCAGCTGATCATCAAGTTCACAGCTGCCAGTATAAGCTACCAGTAAACACAAGAACGTTTTAGGAGTCTTAAGAGAGGAATCAGAAACAGATGAAGGTCTAGATCCTTTCTTTTTTGTTGACATTCTTGGTTTGACATAAAAATAACAACTATAATTATTACCTGGCCTCCAGGGGGATATTGTCACACCACTCACGCGAACTAAGCATGTATCCCATAATCTTTTTATATAGGAAATTTTATGTCTAACTAATAGTAAAAGTTTTGAGGTCTCTAAACTTTTCCACAGCTGGTGTCTGTGCTATATTACTGGCAACGTAATTGTAAAATTTGGTCTAGTTATCTGAAACAAATGTGACTAGAGCCAAAATAACTGGCAACCTCTGACCTACACCAGTGCTGGTTCTATTGCTTCTTAACATGAAGACATAATGGAAGACCGACTGAAACACGATTTCCACAAAATCCTGACTCATGCTCTTGCTTGTTTACAATTTTTTCAAAGTTGGATGATGCAAAATTTCCTTTCATGGTGTTTGCAGAACGACTACTGCCGTCTGTCTAGTCAGTGCAAGGACTACGTGGTGGGCCTTCTGGATCTGTGTCGCAGCACAGAGGAGGTGGACGCCATACTGAGCGGAGAAACCGACTCTGAAGACAACTATGACCTACCAGGTCGCCCCTCCCTCACAAGGCTCAAGTTGGCCATCAAGTATGAACTCAAAAAGGTTAGTATGCACACAAACAGGCAATGACACTGAAGTAAGAAAAAGTCATGTAAGAATCATTTCATAGTAAAGGCAAACATTTAAGAGTGAAAATGTGAAAAAAACTTATCAACAGGTATTTGTTAACATTTACTCAGTTTCTAACTTTGTCGGAGTTATGTCTTTATGTAGTAAGATGTCAATAAAATGTCTGTATGCTGTCGAAAGGCAGTGATTTCACTATGAGGTTATAGATTCAGTCCGAGAAGACAAGTTCTAGGGAACGTATTGATATTGTCAAAGAGTTAGTTTGTATTTGATAGATTCTTAGACTAAAAATGGTACTAAGTGGCAACTGAGCAATCGAGATGTTGCAAATTCCTCAAACATACAGTTTTCAAATGTTTTTGGCTCTTAGCCGCATTGTCACAGGATGTTAAGAAACTTTACAAGAATAAACAAACACATAAATGAATAGATGAAAGTGACCAAACATCCACAGTTATGGACACCAAACATCAAACATCTCAAGTGGATTTTCACTCTTCATGTTATTACACCGAGAACAATGGCTGCATACAGATTTACAAGTAATGGTTTGAATATATACAAAAGATCATTGCACCTCCATTTTTAAGATATTCTAATACACATTGGAGTTTTGAGTCTGAACTCATCTGTTCTCCTATCCATTTACAGATGTCTCATGTAATACTTTAATCAGAGACCAGTTTGTATTGCTGAAACCGTTAATCAATTAGTTGTATAACTTTTTTCATAATAGAGCAAGGTTTAAATCTTTTATCAAAGCAAAGGTTATATACATGATATGGTTCCAGCTCTAAAATTGGAGGATTTGCTGCTTTCCACTGTTTTAAAACATAGCCTGGACTCTCAAACAAAAGAACCAGTTGGCTCAACTCAAATTTCTTTGGAATACAATAGATGCCCACCCAAAAAGCACATAATGGCTAAAAAGCCATTAGGACTTGCAGTTAAGTATATAACACCTTTAATAGGCCAATACAGAACAGCAGGAAGAAATGAAAACGTTTCAGCACTAGGCCCTCTACAGGGCTTCTCACCCACCCTAGACTCTACCTACCTGCAACATGATGATTCTTTCCCATAACGCCTCTTCAGCCCATTTGACTCACAATGACAAGATCAAATTATAGCTTAGGTAGTAGACTATTGTCTCTGCATTCATACTTCACAGAAGCAACAAAAAGTAACAAACATATTTTGTCTTGAAAGTGCCGTCAGGTTGCTCTAAAAACACTTGATGTACTTGTTTCCTAATCTATTGCCCTTCAGTTTGTGGCTCATCCCAACTGCCAGCAGCAGCTGCTGAGTATCTGGTATGAGAATCTGCCTGGCCTGAGACAACAGACCACTGCTACGAAACTTCTGGTGGTGCTGGCTGTGGCTATAGGACTGCCTGGGCTGGCTCTGGCTTACTGGATTGCTCCATGCAGCAGAGTACGTCACATTAAATTTTCCAAATGTACAAATTAGATCTTAAATCCTTACAGCATGTTTTCTCTCGTTCTCCTATTTTTTCACCTCTCTCACTCAGGTGGGGAAAGTGATGCGTAGCCCCTTCATGAAGTTTGTGGCCCATGCCGCGTCCTTCACAATTTTCCTGGGTCTTCTCATCCTGAATGCTGCTGACCGTTTCGCAGGCACCACCCTGTTGCCAAACATGACCCACCTTCAGCACCCAGGACGAGCCCAACTCAACCCCGACCCACTGTTGCTCTACCGCATGACCACGACACCTTTCACATGGATGGAGATCCTCATCATTTCGTGGGTCATTGGTGAGCTTTAGATGATAGTGATGGACAACATTCCTCATCAAAAACACGATGTCATCCTGTGTATTACATCATTTGACACGTCCCTCTGCAGGTATGATCTGGGCTGAAGTGAAGGAGATCTGGATTCAAGGACCGGGGGAGTATCTGGTCGAACCGTGGAACTTCTTGGACTTTGGGATGCTGGCGATCTTCCTCGCCTCCTTTAGCTGCCGTTTCTCTGCTCTGAAACATGCTGACCACGCCCAGACCTATGTACACGCATCCTACACAACACTGAATAATGTCACACTGCCCAAAGACATTCACTACTTTACATTGGGTGAGCGTGCTCACACACATGCACAGACTGACAGACTACCGCACCTTAAAAACCATCATGTACCTACTGTATATTAAGTTGCAGCATGTTAGCATAGTGCTGTAAATATCGGAGCATGTGTACTGCATAGCTGAAGTGACATCCGTCGGCTTTGAACTTTAGCAGGCACACTGTGGCGAAACCAGCAGTCCCATGTGGAATTCTTCTACTGTTATTTGGAAGTTAAATAAAACCAGGATAAAACAGATGAACCAGATACCAGTCAAATTTAGAAAAGTTGAATTTTTAACACAACCTTGAGTGACACTTGCTTAGTTCATCGGTTCCTGACATTTCTGGGTTGATACCCCTTAAAAGATGCATAGTCTACTTTTAACACCTCTGCTACAGATTGCTCCTCTGGATTTAATAACCATTGGAGGCTAGAAGAGGTAAAACTGTCAAACATTTTACAAGAAAAGCTAAGATTAGAAAACATATCCTTACAGTTGTACTGAGCTGCGATCCAGTGGTTTTTTTACGCACCTTCACTGTGAAATGGCTACAGTGGTGTCCAGGTGTAACCAATTTAATAAAATATCCTCCTCACTATGCCATCCAAGCATAACTACAGGCTTCTTTGTAAGTGTCACATTTCAAAAAGAAGTTGGGTGCAAAAAAAACCCAACTACTAAAGTCAAAGTAGATTTGTTGAATTTTACTGACTTGTATTTGCTCTGTTTTTGTAGCACGAATGCACTGGTTGCCCTCAGATCCCCAGCTGGTGTCGGAGGGCTTGTATGCAGTTGCAGTGGTTCTGAGCTTTTCTCGGATTGCTTACATCCTCCCAGCCAACGAGAGCTTTGGTCCACTGCAGATCTCTTTAGGGAGAACTGTCAAGGACATCTTCAAGTTCATGGTCATCTTCATCTTGGTCTTTCTGGCGTTCATGATTGGCATGTTTAACCTGTACTCCTACTACCTGGGGGCGAAGCAGAATGACGCCTTCACCACGTGAGACATTCCATGTGCACATCTCCATTTGTTTACACAGGCACTTAGTTTTTCTAGCTTCCAGCAGCTGTATATTTCACATTTATTCACATCCACATGGCTTTTTTCGTCTCCGAAAATTCATCCTGCGTAAACATAAAGCTTGCTTCAGAGGCTAATCCATTATTTGATCATTTTGTGGTCTTGATCAAGGTTGAATTATTAAATGGGCAAAGTCCCTCAGCTGTGTCCCCAGGACCCAAGCTAAAGCATAGCATCAACATAACAAAATGCAATATTACATAAAACCTTAGTATTTACCTTATGATGAGCGACATGTAATTTACTTTGTGATCTTAAAGCCCTGTTTTGAATGGGCGTCTCTTTGAAAATCTATCTTGAAGGTTTATCCAGCCATGGCTGGGATTTATTATTATTATTATTATTAGTAGTAGTAGTACTAGCAGTAGTAGTAGTACTACTACTACTTTTTCATAAATGAAAACATGAAAGTTGTAAGAGCATAATTCACTTCCTAGTAATTTCTTACATTGAAAAAGCTGCTCTTCAGTACTTAAATCACTGAAAGTAGAGCATCTTTAATTAATTGTACTGACAAACATACTCAAACAGTGCTTCTATTTTCTGGTTTAACAACATTTAAAATGAAGCCACATGGGACTCTTGGGACCCTTATCACAGGTTATGGATTTAGTGTGGAGATTGATTTTTTTCCTTCTCAGACTATTTTATTCGAAGAATTTATAAAGCCTAGAAGAGGCAAGAGTAGCCTGTATCTCGAAGAAAGAAATCATTATTAAGTTATAAATTATAAAACTGTATGAAAAAAAAACAAAACGGTAAGATTTCTTTTGGTTTTATCCCTGTAATCAAATTGTGACCCCGCAGATTTACCTTGACACTAATTACAGTGGACTTGCACTGCTTTACACAGCTAATGATAATATATGAATATAAATATGATAAAATGAATTACCTATCTTAAGCAAGCTTAAATGAATCTAAATCAATTGATGACTAAAATATAACATTTTCTACCACGGTTATCACGGTTATTCGACTCTGAGCTGAAAAAACATTTTTGTCCAATTGCTCTCTCCCAGAGCATCATTAATGTCTCCCCTCTGATGATTCATGGTTTGTTTGAAAATAACTTCTCCCTCTTCCCCCTCCATTTCCTTCCCTGTGCATCCATTTAGCCTGGAGGAGAGCTTCAAAACATTGTTCTGGGCTATATTTGGACTGTCTGAGGTCAAGTCTGTCATCATCAACAATGGACACAAATTTATTGAAAATATCGGTTACGTGCTGTACGGCGTCTACAACGTCACCATGGTGATAGTGCTGCTGAACATGCTCATCGCCATGATTAACAGTTCCTTCCAGGAGATTGAGGTTTGTCGATCTGATGATCATTCTCAGTATCGAACTGATGATAGTAATACCATCACATACTTCAGATACAAACTCACAGTTGTGGACGGTGGCCTTGAAAGGCATTAACCATCTTCACACGATGGATAGAATCTTCACACATCCTGCCAAAATAAAATCTCAGTTTATGAAAAAAATTTCATAAACTGAAATTTAAAATGAGATTAAAATTTGAGGAAAACCACATTAATCCAAAATGTTTGTCATCATAGTATATAGTATAAAGTGAGGATTGTTCAACAAGTAAAGATTTAGGACTTAAGATTTAGATTTGACTGAGTAAAACACTAACACATCTGAACATATTTTGTAAATAGAGGGCACTTTTGTGTACCTTGTTTATTGACAAAAAAAAAATCATCTCCCAATATTTTTTTCAGGGGAAAACAGTACACTCTTTATTTTTGTATGAAATAATATGCCATTTAATTACCATAACATATTCTGAAAAGTCCATCAAAAATCTAAATAAACTGATATACATTCACTTTCTTCCCAAGAGTCAGATGAGATGAATGATACTACTCTCTTAGCTGTGCGCTAAACATGAGGTTACAGCCGGAAGCTGATTAAGTTATCTTAGCTTAGCACAAAGACTGGAAACGAAGGGAAACAGCTAGCATGGCTCTGTAGAATTCAGGAAGTCACTGCTCCAGGCCAAGAAGTAGTTCAGCACATAACCCCCTGTAAAACCACATCTTTTTTTATACTTTGTACAGATTTAACAACCCAGAGGTACCAAGGTAATTAGAAAGCTTTTACCTTTAGACAGAGCTATGCTAACTGTTTCCATGTGCTTCCAGTCTATGCTAAGATAAGCTAACTGACTGCTGGCTGTAGCTTCATACTTAATGTACAGCATGAGTGTGGTATTAATCTTCTCCTCTAACTCTTGGCAAGATAGAGAATGACCATATTTCCCTAAATGTCAGATTATTTTTTTCAGTAAATCCGGATTGGTGTCTCAAATTTAAATAGCCACAGCGGTGCAGGTGTTGTCTTTCTCTCTTACCTCTCCAACCTGCTGGTTTCCCCTCTTCTCTTTAGGATGATGCCGATGTTGAATGGAAGTTTGCACGGGCCAGACTCTGGTTCTCCTACTTCGAGGAAGGAAGGACGCTCCCTGTGCCCTTTAACCTGATCCCCAGTCCCAAATCTATGCTGGGACTGGCCACAGGTACCAAGTCCCTGCTCCTGCAGTACGTGGAAGGACGCAGTGAGGAGAAAACTGAGACACAGCTCAACCAGGTACCACACAATGTGCACACACTTATTATCCATTAAAACATCATATACAGCATGTATCCTTCCTCAGCTTGTACAGTCATAAATCCATGGTGCTTAGTGGTGCTGTCAAGACAGAGCCTGAGCACCTCCCAGGGGTTTCTCTGCTGCACTACAGGCTCCACCTCAGACCTGAAGACAAGAAGAAATGTCACAGTTTTGTTCAATTAAGTTAACATCAGCTTAATCTTCTAGCTCGGAGTAGGCAAAAATTCAGGATATGGTGCTTCTACCTGCCCGACCAGGTATCAGGTATGTGTGTATGTCTTTTCAACTATATTTAAGACCTGTTTAGTTGCAAATTTATGTGATGGTTGTAATTTTCTAGTTACTTTGCAGAATCGAGTTTTATATGCAAACAAAAACATAGTGATAAAATAAATTTCCTAGAGATTTAGTACTCCGACATCATAAACTTGTTTTCATCTTAATCAGAATTTGAAAATGGCACTATTCTCATCATAGCGTTGTTAATTGTACTTGTACAAAGAATTTGAACACTTTTTCCTTCACTGGTTGTAGAAGATCATGAAGCGACTGATAAAGCGTTACATCATCAAAGCCCAAGCAGACAAAGAGAGTGACGAGATCACTGAAGGTAAAATCAACAGAATGACACTGAAACAGAACCAAACTTGTTTCAATTGCTATATCCGTCTTTTGAAATTAAGGTACAATAAATGTATCTGTCAATAAACCAAGCATAACTTTAATGGTAACAACATATTGTACCCTTATGCCCAAAATATTTTTCTTTAGCTCTATAGCATAAGTGTTAGATTTTTCCGTTTTAGCCTCAAGCTTCTCTGTCATGGCTTTATGTCTGTTTTTAATTCAGGTGAGCTGAAAGAGATCAAGCAGGACATCTCCAGCCTGCGATACGAGCTGCTAGAAGAGAAATCACAGAACATGGAGACACTGGACGGACTGCTGAAGAGGCTGGGAGAGATCAGAGCACCCTCATAGGAGATAGAACATAAAACTGTACAGTTCAAGGATTTCAAATGCCTGCGCTGCATCGCTGAATGTAGATGTAGTGGGATAGCGTCAAAGCATTGGTACTGTGTAATAAAATAATGTACGTATGTGAATATAAAATTTAAATGAAGCTTGCTGATCGCATTATTGAGTCCTTTTCCGTATATGTTTATAATGCAATCATCGTATTCCATGAAAAAGAAAAATCAGAGATCCCATATAATCTGGATAATTTACAACTGAGAGCAAATCTTTTAAAGAACAGGTTGTGAGAGATTTTGTTCTACCTTACCTACTAAAAGTACAGTAATTAGAATCATAATTTGGAAAAGAGAAAATCACACACATGGATGCACATGTTAAAACAGAATATAGTTATATAAAAATAATAGATTAATTTTCTTTTTGCAATTAAAAGTTCAAAAACAGCATAAATCCTGCCAACAATAACAGACAGCATTTACCCTCATATTTAAAATACAGTATGAATGTGACAGATTAATCAAATCAGCCATAGCATGTTTTGCAAATGGACAGATGGTAAAATCGACATCTTTAGTCAAAACTGGTGAACTCAAGGAAGCACTTGTTGTATTTGTCTTAGAGAAATGCATAATAAACATACAAAATATTACTGAACATTAACTGAATCTACAAATACAGACTGGCGTTTTTAGAGAGAATATTTGTCCTTTATTTAGACGGCATCAAATCCGACAGAGGCGGGAGGAAAGTGTTATGGCAGGATTGAATCTTGGACCAACACTTAATACTGCTCCAGCACAGACGAGTGAACACTTAGTCTCTGGACAGTTTCAACATTAACATGATTATTTATAAAGACATAAATTACCAGGATTGATAGAAAAATATTGTTCATATGTACCTTGTAGACACATTTCATGTAACGACCTCAGAATTCTCAGCAAGTCCATGGAACAAATATATAAAAGGGGAGCTGATGATGTTGATTAAGTGAAACCAACAAGTCATATATTTACATCTACAGTATTATAAGCTGCTTAATAACTCATAACATGCTTCAGATATAGTAGTCAGATATACATACAGTACACACATCATTCAGATCCAGCCACAGTAGTCTGACATACATACAATGTTCAGTCACAGTTACAACATAAATATATTATATCTTTGCTCAGCAGCACTGAGTGTTACTGTATGCACTGTAGATCCCTAAAATTTAAGTTGGACCTTCGTGTTTTCCAGCGATGTAGTGATGACATCATCAGGTCTGTCAGATATAGGAGATGTAGTTTTCAGGTATGAGGCCTGTCCTGCCTTTGTATGTGGCCTGCAGCCAGCCCGGTTCCACAGACGGGTAAACTGCAGACACAATCAACTCAACTCAGTGAGTATGCAACAAAAATCAAACTTCATCTTATGTAATGAATAGATATCAAAATGTTCTTAAGACATTCACATACCAAAGATTTATAATGATCTATACACTCCCTAAATGAACAACACACAGTGCATGACCAGTTAACAGCAACTGTCCCGAGCATTAGCAGCCAAGCATTACTCAGACCCAAAGACCTTTATATCAAATTTCAGTTCAGATCATGAAGTTTCCAGGCATAAAAACAATTTCCAAATTTATAAGGGGAAATATGTTAGAATAATCACAAAGCAACTAAGATATTTCATTTCTTTTAGACTTAGTGCAGCCACAAAGAGTGAATACAAAAGCATTTTGTATTCTTCAGACAATCCTTGGAGCAAGTTTATTAACATTTATTTTACACTGCTATTAAGTCGATAATGCTTTGTGATCTAACTTTATTATAATTAATTAAACATTTTGAGGGAAACACTACAAACTCTGAAAGTTAAGAAATAAGACAGATTACAGGAGGTTTTTATAAGGAAAAAAACAAATATTATAAGAGACTGAGTGCCAAATTAGTTGATTAGTTGCCTGTCAGAAAACTAATCAGTGATTATTATTTAAACCAATTAATCAACCAATCGTTGCAGCACTAAATTCTTTTACAACTCTGGCCTCTGAACACTAAGTACCTCGTTTAAACCTGGCATTGAGATGCGATCTGTATCTGGATATGGAAAAACACATTAATACCAGAGTAAACAACCCCAGATTTCCAGAGGGTATGAAACCGGTGAGTGGTTTTCTTACCATTTGAGAACAGTGCCCCCTGTGGAAAACTGAGTTCATGGCTATGCTCTGCCTCACAGGAGTAAAGAGCTTTTGCTTCCCTAAGAGACAAAAAAAAAAATCAGTAAATCAGTACAATCAGTAAAAGAGTGAGTTCAGGGGGATTTTGAATGTGTGACTTTAGGCTTCAAGACTAAAAACATTCCACACAACAACCTTTAAAAACAATTTACCTTCCTGAGGAACATATGTCTAATGCCGAGGAGAATATTGAACTCTCACGTTGCGGTAATCTGACTGATAATCTGTAACACACAAAAACAAAATCGTCAGCTCCAGTACATAGCCCTGAATGAATACATTTCCTGAGACAACAAACAAAATTGATTGATGCTTAAATAATACAGGCAGGTCTTGAGCCAGTCAGAAACAAGTAATCATTCCTGGAATCAGATCAATGATATCTGAGGTGTCACAGTTAAAAATCTTATAAATATTTGTCAAACTGTTTCTTTGGTAAGCCACATGCTCTTGTTTTCTCTGGGGCTAAACTATCTGTAAACTGATGTCTAAACATCTTTTCCATCTCTGAGAGCACATATCAAAGCACTGTATTGACTAGAGCACCTTAACATCTGAGTCTGACACTCACACTGATCCAGGCTTCTGGTAACCGTTGCTGGATGTGGCTGCAGAGTGTTTCGCAATCAGATCGGAACCACAGCGGATGTGTGAAGTTTTACGTGGGTGTGTTGCGTCCTGTGGATCCAGCGACATTAGACTCTGCACCGATCCATGACAACTTTTGTAATCTAAAATAAACACAATAAATCAAAATGGAACATAAACTGGGAAGTGACAGATAAACTTTTTGAACTTTTCAAAATATGATGACACTTTAAAACTTTACTGCTTTATCTTCGCAGTTTTTCCAACTCCAAATGAAATGTACGCACCCTCGGAAATGTGTAAGGAGGTGAGAGAGGAAGATGTGGAAAGTTGATAGGGAAACAATGAGGAGGACGACGAAGAGGAGGAGGAAGCAGTCCTGTAAGCAGTCCTGTGCTTCTGAGGTGGAGAGGTAGAGTCCTTCACTCTGGCTTCTGTGTTGCTGGATGCATTTCTTTGATCCACCGAATGGATGCTCTTCAGAGAGGAGACAGATGACACTCTCTGAACCGGCTGGCCCTCCCTTAGAGAGGAGGCGCGCTCCACTGAAGCGTGCTGGGTGGAGGTGGTGGATGTGGAGGCTCTGGAGGGAGATCTTGACTCTTTAACAGATGACAAGGAGGCAGTCGAGTTTCCCCTGACAGACAGACTCCTCTCTGCAAAGAGTAAAGAGGACATCGAGGAGGACACAGAGGGAGTCTGCTGGGCTGGAGTGAGCTGTGAGGAAGTCAAGGAGGCGGAGCACGGTGTGTGGTGGGGGGAGGCAGCACTGTCTGCCTGGTGTTTATGATCCTTCCCATTTGAGGAGTTGTTGGAGGGCGAGGAAGAGGAAGCTGCAGGAAGAGATGCGGGCGCTGTGGGGGATGAGCTGGGGTCAGCAGCAGGAGAGGACGGAGGAGAGTTCTGAGACAAGCCGTTCTTTTCAGAGGAGTGTGAGGACAGAGATTCCTGGCTGCCCATTGGAGTCGTGCCAGGGCTGCTACTGAATGTGTCGCCTGGAGGAAGATATGGAAACACATCACATAATAGAGAAACTGAATGACAATGTCAAGGCCACTGCTCAAGGAATGCAGTCATGAGCAGGGACTAATTGAAAAACTTTCCCATACTTGTGCATTAAGGTACTTCCTCAAAGTTTGGACATTGCATTGCAAAATGATGAATGTGCAGGACAGAACTACGCTCACTAATGTCACAATAGTTGATAGTTTTTCTGCAATCAATATATGCTGAGATAAAGGAGCTGAAGGCAGCATAGAGACTCACTGTCGTTGTCCGCCAGGCAGAGAGCAGGAGGGTAGAGACGAGCCCTCCTCTTTCCGGATGAAAGGCAGATGGCCTTGTTCCTGCGAGGAGTTGACCGTGAGGACGGAGCCTGAGGTAACGGCACCGACATGTCTGGGGCCTCAAGAAAGATCTGACAGGAACACACAGTATACGTCTGTTAGGTGTGGGTACGTGTATGTGTGTGTATGAGTGTGTTTATGTGTAGGCGTGCCTTGTCGTGGTTTTCGATGATAATCTCCACCACAATGTTCTGAAACTTGATGTTCATCATGGCAGCCACAGTCTCTTCCTGTGACCTCATCAAAGTGGGGCCAAAGATCATTCCCAGGTTGGACACAGTCATCAGATTCTGGTCACTGTGAGAGGACACCCTGCACACACACGCACGCACGCACAGAAACACACACACAAAGAAACACACACACACACAAAGATAAGCGTGTATCTTCTTTTGTCTTCTCAGTTCGTAATAAAGCTCAAAGGGTTTTTTTATCGTATGAGAATGACGTTGTTGCATTTATTAAATACAATGCTCTCAATGCTACCGGAACATTTTACAGGTGCTGAACAATAAAAGAACAGCATGTGTTGATATGTACATACTTGAGGAGGTGGTTGGTTAAGAGGTCCAACATTGTTCTGTTTTTTTCTGGTAGTTTGTGAACAAGAGCATGAATGGCTCTCACTCTGTACTTCTGGTCATCGTACTCTGTGAAACAAGGAAAGGGATTTGACTCAGTGGTGAGAGGCTGACAAAATGTACTTTTTTTGTAGATGACATATATAATCTAGGATGAGGCAGTAAATTCAATCCAAACACTGGAACTAATCACGGATTGCTCCTATCATACTCTATCTGTGTGCTTTGTGTTTTCAAAGAGGCCGATCTTACTTGCAGCCTTGATGAATTCTTTGTGCAGTCTGTAGGTCAGTAGTGGTTCTGCCAGACACCTGCATGCACATTAGAAATCATAAATTCATAATTCATGAGAGGTGTTATTTTGTTTTGTTCTATATGGTATAATACCTGAAATAATTCTTTAGGCCGCTGGTGATGGTCTTGTTGTCCCACGCATCTGCATCCAGCTGTATGTCAGTGGGAGCTGTGGCCGCTACAGGAAAGTTGAGATTCATGATTCATCTGTCGTGGCAAATTTTTCAATTCATTGTTTTATTGTGACTGATTGTGCTGCCGCAAACCTTCTTGCATGCAGGAAAGGAACCTCATAGCATATCTTACCAAACACACTCGTCATCAACCTCTGCACTTTGGAGTTGACTCCTCCAGTCCTGTATAGTCCCAGGGTGGTAATGCCTACACATACAATGGACATGTTTTAACATGCTTGATAAATTAACACTGTAGATTCAGTACTTATAAGAATCAGCTTGATCAGAATCTAAACATTTTACAAAGGCGGATTACCTCTTGTTTCCAACAGCTCAATACACTTCTTAACAAAATTGAAGCCTGCTGCATTGAGAAATGCTGTAAAAAACAAAACAAAACACTTAATTTTCAATGCATTGTAGGAAATAATAATAGATAATAGATTAATACATTTATTTTCTTTAGAAAAAAATCAGGTTACTTACTCTCCTCCTTTTTGCTAAGTAAAGAGGGAAGAGTGTAGATCTGATGAAAGAAAGGTTTAAAAAAGATCAATTAAAAGGCTTCATTTCAAGCATTATTTTATTCAATACTAAGTTGATTTTTTTTTTAAATAACCTCTGTTTGCATTACTTTCAAATGGAGAATGGCTTTGTAAAAGTCTTGTTTGTGTGAAGAAGCCAGTTTCAATGACAGCTATGAAATTATGATGCCTGACTCTGCCGCAAGACTGTCACCATCTGAGCACCTTTTGCCTGCAGCCAACATGCTTTCCTGACTGTACTATAATTTTTATTTCTTATTTAATGATGAAAATATTCATACAGGTTCTTTTCCATCCATTGCCTCCATCCACAGCCGCCTGTTGGCCTCAGAGAGTGCTTGTAGGGTGATGACGCCATGTCTGCAAAGAAGGTGAGATCATTTTACCCAAGCATAATCCCATAGAAGCCAGATCTCTTTTTTTTATTTATTCCACAGATGGTCATGTGTTTTGGACACAAAGCCTCAGAGTCATCTTTCCCTCTCACCTTTCCACCACCTCAATGTCGAAGCAGAAGCGTTTGTCGATTGAATCAGTCTTCCTTCGGACACACGAGCGCAGCCTGAACATCTCTGGTGTGCCATTCACCACGCCATTCTGTCAATGGAGAGATGTATGCGCAATATACATCTGTCGGTGGTATTAAAGCCTTGCAAAGGTTTTCTAAGAAATTTGACAACTTTAACTCATTAAGTTTAGGATCATACCGCTGGTTTTTGCATGTTTACTCTCTCAACTACTGTACCAGTCCTTCTTACTTTTCAATTCTTGTAACAACAATACAAAAATTAACTTTAAAAAACTTGAAAGTAGCTTGAGGTTAGTGTCTTTTTGTTTTTGTTGAAGTTGCATTAACAGCACATGATCATGTGGTTAGTAGGGACTGTTTAGAGAATTTCCTTAATGGTCCATTCAAGTGCTTTTGGGAAGCTACAATAATCAACATTTTTCTGCCCGCTACTGAATACCACTGTTCCCCCACACATTCTTTAAATGGTCCCTGCTTAAAACTACATTAATGTATGACAATAATGTAGATCAGGTTTGTACAAGTTGGTTTTCTGAGTAAATTTTAGTGGATCATGATTTTTAGTAAATGGACTGAAATATTTAAGGATGCCGGTATGGTTATTCACTTTTGCTGCCCGCTCACCTGTCTGCTGGCTGGTCTGGCCTCAGTGTTGCTCATGGTGAACATCTTGGAGCTTTTTTCGTAAGTACAATAGTATCTGGTCCACACACTGCCCAATGGACCTATGACACATGACACACGTTTTTCCGAAGGTGCACTTGAGTTGGATTTTCTTGACAGCATAAGTGAGATAAAGAGAAAGTGCGAGAGGAGAAAACATGATTTCTGTGTATCTCACGTTTCTCCTGTATATACAGGTATCCTTCCATTGTAAAGCAACTGGGGGCTTTGAAGTCTTCTTCTGCTGATCGGATCCTCTTCATCAGCCTCTCAACCTCGGCACGCGTACTTTCAAAGTTATTGCGAGCCTTAACAAGAAAGATATGGGTAAGAAACTACATTGAAAGGCGGCCTGCATAGATTTTTAGATAAAAAACACACAAACAATGTTTTTTTTTTTTTCAAGCCCGTCAGGAAATTGTTACTTATTCCAGCTAAGTAAGTTATGTAGGTTAAGTCTTCATAATAATGATTATCTAGAGTAAACTGAATTCTCGTTTGCATTTGAAAAGTACATGCTTTTATACAGAAAGAAAGAAATATCTGAGAACCTGAACCAGGAGGTTGCAACAATGACGTACAGGTTTGCAGCAAAAATAAAAACGTAAACTACGTTTCAGTTGCATTTCATTCAAGGAATTTCCTGAAATTAAAGGACAAACTGAAGGGTAGCTAAAAGGGCTGACAGTGCCCAGTGTGTTTATTCAGTCTGGGCATGAGTGACTGAGAGATTCCGATCAAATTTCTGATGTTGTTAACTTGGTCACATTTTGGGTAAATGAATCGAACAAAGTGTGAACTATTGAGGTAGGAAAATTTGTGAGCCTGTACCAGATTGAGCTATGATCAAACTTTTTTTATAAGTAGCTTACTTTGTGTGTTTCAACATGCTAGTAGTACCAGGTGTGTGAGGCTTCTACTTTGGTACAGGTAGCACCAGATGCATCCAAAATTGACCTTAAAAGGATTTTTGTTATTTGGCTTAAGATGCAGGTAGATTAGATGAAATAAACTAGTTAAAAATACTATTCACAAGTGATAGCAGACCCAGATTTGGTCTAGAGGTTTGCAGTAAACACACACTTACATTCTGCAGGTTGAACTGAAGCTGTTGCTTGTAGGGTTCAAACTCACTGGCCAGCTCGTAGCCCTCATGGTAGAATGTAAACAAACCCTGCAGGAAGGCTAATAGCTGAAGAGCAGAGGGAGAAATCCGCAGGAAAGTTGTTAGGAGGGGGGGTTGGGAGTGTAGAGCATAATGACAGGATTACAGAAGAATGATTGTCAGTCATCTGCTCAATCAATAAAAGTAGGAGAAAACCCCCTCCGCCCCACTCTGCCTCTTGTTTATTGTTTCTACCCTTGTTTACTTTACAAAAAAGAGTTTCCATCCCTGTCAGGCGGAAGCGATCTCCATGCAGGAAGTGCTACTACAGTAACGGGAAGAGGGCTTTACTGATATGTATCATTAAAACATTTTCATCACTGGCCAAACAGTGTGTTTAATGTGTGTTTTTCAGAACCTGGCTCAGCTGACTGTCCATGATCATGTCTGTATACACACAACATGACACAGGAAGCAAAAGGCTGATACTGAAAAAATCTGCAATATTACAAAAAAAGTGTGTATCCCAGCATGAAAATACAGTTCACTTGCACTACGCGACAAAAGAAAATGATAATAATGTCTGTATGATAACTCACCGGCTCCACAAATTCAAACTTTTTTCTCTCCTGCACTTCTTGAATCTTGAAGACGTACTGCAGCGATGCATCATAAAAAACCTGCCGGTCCTTACTCATCTGTGAGTCCGCCTGCAATGACAAAAGCCACGACACACAGTACTTCATGTTATCTAAGAAGAAGTGGGAAGAACTCGGTGTGAGTTTTTGTAGGCATCAGACAGTTTACCTCGTGCAGCTGTGATTCCTTCTTTTTGGAGGACAAGCTAAGGTGTTTCTCCAGAACAGAGTAATACCTTTCTGTCTCCTTGTCAAACTGCTTCTTTCCCTCCTGGGGGGGAGGACAAAATCAATAAATAAAAGCATGCTTGGGAACTTTACATTGCTAATAACAGTCTTCAAATTCACTTCTTCATTTAAAACAAAGAGAATGATACTTACACTTCTTGAATACTAAATATCTCCACAAATATATCTGACTAGGCATCTCATTCAAGCTTCTAGTACTTTCACTGACACAATTTGGTCCATAATCAGAAAATATTGAGGTTTGAGGCCCATAACAACTGTACACAACCTAATAAGTAAACAAATAAAAGCAACCAGACTAAGAGTCTACAGCTGTTAATCAGGTATAATATCTACCAGGTTTACCGCCTTGATTTAGCCTGTTAATATGCAATCATTTTCTAATTAACCATAAGCACAATGTACAGCTGAGGATGGTGTCAAGAACAAGGCAACGTATAGTGACTACGCTAACACCACACTGATGTTGAGCAGGTATTCACCATTCTTGTAGCCATTTGGCCCCAAACCAGTGTACTGGAACCGTGGATAAATTTCATGGAAATTCAGCTCATAGTTGTCAAGAAAGTTCACTCTTAAATCACGAATGTCCACCTATTGGCGGTGCTAGAGGGGGGCTGACCAAAGTCAGCAAGATTTATCCTGTGGAGACTGATAATTTCTGAACCAAATTCCATATTAGTCCCTCCAATAGATTTAAAGATATTTTAGTTTGTACAACAGAAGTGATCTGGCCGACTGACCAAAAGATCGATATTTGCCTTCCCTAGAGCCTTGCTCCTTATGTGGCTGAAAATAACAAAACACTACAAATCTGAAGATCACAGTATCCCTGCAAATACCTGCATAACATCATCTTATCTGATTTTCAAAAAGTTTCTTGTGGGGTTTTGGATGAACTAAAATTACAGCTTTGAGGGACCAAGACCAAGAACCTACGACAAAGTTCAAAAGGACCATTAATAACCTAAATGAAGAGACTGCCAAAATATTTAGGATGACAGCTCTTTTCCATAACAGCTGCAGCTACAAACCCAATGTCCAACCCCTTTTCTTGCTAAACAAAATCAGCGTGAGGATGTACCACTAACACACTCCTGCTATATTCTACAGGCGGAGGAGTCATTTCGAAAAACACAGAGAAATGAGGTGTGATTTCACTTTCAGTATTAGTATTAGCTGTGGCCGGTTCTACTTCTTAAACCATGCCTACATCATGACACCTGTGTCTCTGCCTTGGTTTCTGCCTAAAAAGAGGAAAAAAAAGGAGAAAAACTGAATTATAAGACTTGAGACATCTGCTGAAACCAGACACCGGACTAACTTTGTGTTTACACTAACTCAATGAGTTCAGCTATCGCTCTGTCTATGACGCGTTCCCCGTCTTGCCTCCCTGCGTCCGTTCCCATGACCTCGTCACTGACACTGGACTGTGAACCTTCGTTTATCTGAACAAACTGGATCCTTTGACCACCGACTGAGAGACCGACTGGGACCAGGCCAGAGTGGGACGATGCGTCTGATCACCACCCACAGTGCCAGATAACTAATGAGCATAACATCCTCAATGAACTGTTGTTCACTGGTTAAAACCTCAGCAGAGACAAGTTTTAGATAGAACCTTTGCTACTGGTTCAGTTACTTTGTATTAATAATCTACTCATACCTTAACAGCTCCAATCTGCTCCTTACGGAACCTCTCGAGCGGTGAGATTAGCACGTCATCAGCGTTCTGGATCTGAGAGAGGAAAAAAAACACAACAGTCAGCTCAGAGTATCATAACAGTAAATACTGTAGCCAGAAATAGAATGAGACAACAATAACAATAAGACAAAATAGGTTTAGTCCAATCTGAATGCTCAATAGAAACAAGTCTTACAGTGAGGGGGGAAAAAAAAACAAATTCAATCCCACAACTATCACTCAGAGGACTTCAAAATTATTTCAAATGAAGACATTATCTTGATCTTAATCTATTGCCAACTGAGTAAAGCCAAGGCCGAGATTTACTTAAATCTATTTCATGGGTAAGTGAAAGGCAATGCATTGAGTATTTTATGGACACATGGATTCATGGTTGTTATCAGAGTCACAGAAAAAAATAGATGCAAATACTCAAATAAATAGAAAAAGGCCAAAATGTTAGCTCCTCTGCCAGTACAAGTAGCAACACAAATGGGGTAAGGCGGATGAACAGCGTTTTACTAAAATTAGGCCAAGTCTGTCTAAAAAACGTCAATTTTTCTTTTAGGACACTGTATATCTTGTATTAGGCTAATCTAGTTGCAAAACTTAAACTGTGCTAAAAATCTAAAATATCTGAACTTGCTTTATAGCATCTGAACTTTCCTCTGACCCCCCCCCCCCCCCATCCCAACTTAGCCTTCCCGGATATACCATGACATGGATGACTGAGATTCTTCACAGACATAGGGGCCAAGGCTGACAAATTTCATCAGAAAAACTTTCAAATCGAAAGCAAATATGTCACAATTGTGGTAATATTTTTTGCAGGAGACTGAACAGTGCACATGAGAAACTTGTGATTGATGCCGAGGGTTGAGTCAAGCAGTGAGGAAAACCATGGAGCAGTTATCAGAGCTCTGGTGTTTATCATTGGTCTTGACTCTCTTTAACCATGAGTCTATATACAGCAAGTCTCAATGATATCCTGCTTTTTTCTGTCTAGTTGATTAAAGCATTAGATTCTAAATAACTTTTGAGCTGTGTCATGACTTCACAATTACTTCAGTTTAGTGCTGCACCAGTAGCCATTTAAAACTCTGCTTTCTTTTTATGTCCTTTGTTTTTTAGCACATTACAATAAGCAGGATGAAACTGAAACTAAGAGAATGAGGGGCATTGTCAAAATATATAATAGTCCTTTCAGGTTGAACAGGTAGGTATTTCAGAGGAACCCTTGCTAGAATTGCCCTTTAACTTAATAATGATGGCATTATGAAAAGTTCAGACCTATCAGCAGTGGTGCCACTCCAAGCGGAAAAGCATACAACACACATGCACACACTCACCCGCACACACACACACACACACAAACACACACACACACACACGCACACACAAACACATGCACACACAAAGCAGACAAACACACAGGACCCTTTTATGGACTTTCCCAGGCAGCAAAGGCTGTGCTCAGTCTCAAAGGGGAATTGGCAGAATAGGTTCCACATGGTTCCTCTGTAACCAGACTATGCACAGAGCCACAGAGGCGCACACACACACACACACACACACACACACACACACACACACACACACACACACACACACACACACACACACACAGGGCTATACATAAGTTAGCATTCTATGCACATACATTGCACATGTGCAGAGTTTTGCCTACACACAGACTGTGCCAGACTCCACTCACTCCCACACAAAAGCCTCTGGCTGATGGAGGGTCTCTGAGTCAAAGATGTTTTTTCTGAATTGCCATGGAGCAACACTACAAACTTGTGAATCAGACTTGTGGGAAGACCTGATAAAGTCGCAAGCATGAGGAAACCGGTGTTATGCATCAACCAAAGGCTACAGACAAAAGCTGTAACTTTCAAACTTTCACCTGTTGAGTGCTGCTCCTTGTCAGAGTTATCCCACCAGAATAAATTTATATGAATTGTGAACATTTTATTTATGTCTGTATTTTATGTAGATAAATTTTAAGTGGGCATAAATATCTCTGTGAAAATATTTACTCTCCTTAATCTGATTAAGTTTTAAAGCACTAAGCCTATCTACCTTGTGTGAAATACAGTGTAACTCATACCACTGCCCTTCATTTAACCTAAAATAACCAATTTCCATTGTCACAACTAGCAAAATTTCCTCAGTTTTGAAACTTTCCTTATTTTATTTTTATAAACCTTACACATAAAGACCTGCATTTTTGGCTTTCTCTTTCTCTTTCTCCATCTCTCTCACACACATACAGAGGTTTTTCCTCACCAGCCGTTTTCTCTCCTCTTCCATGGTGCTCAAGAGCTGAGAGAACTCCTTTAAGGACTGAGCTGCAAAATAAATTATACACCTCAGTTGTTGAAAGACTGATCATATTTTACACATTTTGCAGTCTCACTCCTACTTTTCTGGATCATTGGGCACATTTTCATCTCACCTATATTGACTTCGTCATCAGTCTCAGCATCTCCGATACATTCAAACTGGAACTCCTGTAGAGACTGAGAGAAGCGCTGAACAGCAAGAGACAGACCTGAGAGAAAACCAGAGAGAATTTCACTCAGTCAAAAAAATACATCAATTTACTCATTGTCATCGCTTATTCATAAGTAAGAGTATTTCATTACTTTCACATGATGCACAAGAATGCTCACCAGTTTAACAGTGACATGAAGTGTCAAAGTCTGATACTGACAAATTGCCACGCCCTGAAGCAAACTCCACTTAGTCTTACTCTCAGAACACTGTGTTTACGTGTACAAACAACACTCAACTCAACAACAATAATTGCGTTTAATGCCACCTTGGACTCTCTAAGGTGCGCCAACACTTGGCACCACAAGGCCAGCAGGAATCTCTCACACACACACCCATATTATAGGTCTGCATGCCAGCTGCTGTAAGGCAATATTTCAATCACACCACTGCTTTATAGAACAATAATAAAAACATTAAAATGTTGTCTAGTCACAGTTTATACCAGATTAGTGCCTTGGGATCAGGAAAAAAGAACTGTAGTCAGGTTTGGTGCATGAAAGACACTGTAGACACAGGGGGAAAGCAGAGGTTTGATTTTGATTATTCTTCACTGAAAGAAAGAGTAAGTCAAGCAGGTCAATCATTAAAATCAACATATCTGCCATTTATATATATCTTACGTACAGCAGTCTACACACTGCGCTGGGCAATTTTGCGTTAAGTGATTATGGACTGTGTTAATGCAAACAGCTTGTGGTCAGTTGCCTACAAAACTTTAATGTGCTTCACTTATTTTTAGCACAGTGTTGTTCAATCTAACTGAAAAATCCCATTTGCTGCATTAAAACACACGGACGTGAGATGAACACCTTGAAAACCCGATTTTAAAAATCTTTAGAACAACAACAGAATTTCCAGTCAGTAGAGGTATTAACTGTTGGGGTATTATGATTAGCAACACCACTGTATCATGGTAATTACATATTTTGGAAGTGGTGGTGAGCAAGATGCCAGTGTTGTGTACACTGTATGGCCGATTCATGTTAACAGTGCGGTGATCCTATTGTTTTAGTAGCATCATGTGTTTATGGCAGGCAGCAGCAGCTGTTCACACCAATGAGTTTAACCTGCAGGTGAGACAAAGAAACCACAGGTAGCTACAAAGCTTAGGTGTGTCTGAGATTAAACCTAAGGTGACAAAAAGAAACTCCAATCAAATGGGAGGTGCCTGCTTTCATGTGTTCATCAGTAAATGAATATGACAGCTGCCATTAAATTGTGAAATAGTTGGACATTCAGCTTTCATTTATTTTCCTTTTTATTCTCATACAGAGGTACCAAACAAATATCTTTCTTTGTTGTCAGTTATTAAATGTCTCATTATCTGATCATCAAAACACATTTTGACAGACGAGAAAATACATTTCAGTACAATCCCTGCTCTAATATATTGGTTATTATAACACTATGCACCAACATACATGTCAACGGAGCCAGTACTATTGTTGAACTAGTGGTTGGATCGACATTTACAACTGCAGACTTGACGGATTATTGCACAACTGTTCATTAGAACTGTTCTTTTGACATTTAAACTATTTCAAGCGTGGCGCACACGTGCACGTGTGTTGTTATACCTTAATAAGTCTGCAATTGTAAATATCAAAAATCAGTTAATAACTGGATTTTGCTCCAGATGTCCTGCACCCCTTGAATTATTGAGATAAAGAAATCTAAGCCAAGTGTCTTCCCGGAGGAAGATTTTCCACAACCTGGCAGCCCAGAGCTTATTGGTTGCTAATAACAGATCTATAACGCATTAATAGAGCTGTGACATTAATAAAACTGTGACCGACTAGCTGACCGTGATTTTCACGCCACCAGACCCAGACATAAGTGAATATAACAGACGAGGACCGGTGTGGGCTGAAGTCACCAGACTGTCTCTGTCTGAAACGATGGCCTCGGGTCCTCTGTTGTCAGGGACCCTGCAACTGGCCGAGGGACTTAGTGCCCCCCCCCCCCCCAACACACACACACACACTCTTTACTTTATAATTTTCCCCTAAAACAAGTGATTAACCAGCTCGTACTCACCTCCGAGGGCGGATATGAGCATGTTTCCATCTTTGATGAGGTCTTTTATAAACCTGTTGGTGCGCTCCAGCTCTATCTCATGGCACTGGAGCCGCTCTCTGAACTCGGGACTGTCCAGGAAAGAGTCGCTGAACTCCAGCGTCGGGAGACCCATCGGTGGGCGAGCACCGAGCCGCCGGCGGCCGTCGCAAGGAAAACAGGAGCGAAGACGGGTCTCCTACCGTCGCCTCCGCACGATCCGGGCGAGGGGGAGACGGGGGAAAAACGGGGAGCTTTCACTGCGAGCGGAGAAAGTCGGTGCGGAGCTTCCTCCGGGTCCCTCTTTTCATGCCTCTCTCGCCTTTTTTCTTCCCCCCGCAGGACTTCCGGACGTTGGAGCCCGAGCAGAGCGTCCGACGGAGAGGGGTTCAGCCGGGCTAGAGACGACGGGCTCCGCGGCGCCTCTCTCCCGTCTGCGCGGAAATGTTCGGCCGCGTCGTCGCCTCGACTCCTCCGGGGACTTTTTCCTTTAGTCCGGGCAGAAAAGAGGAAAAACCTCCGGGGGTTTCGGACGCGCGGGGCTGTCGACGGAGGCTGTGGCCGTAACCCGGTCTACGTACGGCTCTGAGCGAAGGGCTGTTACTATGGGAACGGGAGACTCCTGCTGGCGCGTAATAAATCATGGCAGAGTTTGTCAAATAATAAAAATAATAACGACGCTTCCTGGACCGTATCTGTCCACTACTACTACTACTACTACTACTACTACTACTACTACTACTACTACTACTACTACTTCTACTACTTGTTATTATTATTATTATTATTATTATCACTATTATTATTATTATCATTATTATTATTGTTGTTGTTGTTATTGTTGTTATTATCATCATTATTATTATTATTATTATTATTATTATTATTATAACAATTATTGTTATTATTATTATTATTATTCTTATTATTGTTTTGTTGTTGTTGTTGTTGTTTTGTTGTTGTTATTGTTATTATTATTTTTGTTGTTGTTTTGTTGTTGTTGTTGTTTTGTTGTTGTTGTTATTGTTGTTGTTGTTTTGTTGTTTTTGTTGTTGTTGTCGTTATTATTATTATTATTATTATTAACAACAGCAATGATGATAATATTAAATTCAGTGTCTTAACCTGTTCCGTTTTGGGAGCTTGGTGGGCAGTAATATGTAAAGTCATATTCTCTTATTGTCGATAAATCCTACGAAAAAAGGCCAAAACCATTCAATACTTTCTGACCGCTTTACCCTGTCTTTGGTTCATTGGCTCCTACACACCTCATACATCTTTAAAATGGGACACAAATATATAATTTCATTATTTTTTTTAAAAAAGGCTAACTATTTTTTATTTTGAAAATGTAAACCTAAGCTGTAGCTTTTAGTGAATGTTATTCAAAATGAATTAGGGTGTGAATTTGGGGGGGGGTATTTTCAGCTGCCGATTAATGTATATTTGATGCGTGATGTTGTAGAAAAGTGTATTTGAGATTCATGCAAAAATAAAATATACTGCCCATGTTCATTGTAATAGAGGAAAATCGCAACCAACTACCAAGTTTTTGGACAGGAATAGAGGTCTTTGACCGAGAATAGCAGGTTCTTCCAAGCTTTAGCAATACAGAAAATACTTCCAATTCGTTGTTTCTTTCCACGGAATTTGTTAATTACAGGAAATATATATGAAATTCAGCCAGGCCTTTCCTTTAAAGCAAACAAAGCTGAGGGACTGCAGTAAAAGTGACAGATAAAAATGAAGTCCTGAAAAGAGTCTAAGTGTCAGTCTGAGTGCAAGCACCGGATAGGTTTAAACTGTCAGGGGAAGTGAAAATGCCGAAAGGAACCGAGGAGTCAGATGTAGTGCAGCAACTGCAACTAATGAAAAGTTGAATGTTGAGTGATGCGTGCAAGTCCTTAAAGTCAGACAGTTCTAGTTTCAGTAACTGTGTTGACTTGAAGTATAAACACTGTAAACAATAGATGTTCAGTATCTCTTGAAGTGTAAGCGAATAATGACCTACTGACCGTTTCACAGATTAATTTCTATTAGAAAAACAAAACTGAGCAAGAGGAACTTGGATTGCCTTATATGGCACAATGATATCCACTACAGACGACCACTTGGAATTTTCACATGCTACTTATAGTTTGTCATCAAGAAGGCTAATAGAAGTTTAAAAGAATAGTTTTCCCTCATTGATATGGAAATGTATGTAGCGGGCCATCCCGTAATATAAATACACCATCTACTACATATGAAACACTGCCATGTTAGTATGAAGTTTCTGATATTCTACATGATCATGTTTCACAAGAATGTGTCTTCAGATTCACAGACACCAGCATGAGGATGTAATGCCCTGTATACCATTTACAATTGTGGAAGGACATAGAAAAGTTTAATCGTTTCAAAAAGTATGTGCACACATCACCTGAAGAAGCTGGACTTTTTAGGTTTAGATGAAGTAGGAGTTTCCCTTTCCATTAAAATAATAATAATAAAGATGCAAATGGATGTTCAATGGTGTGCTACCCCAAAGTGATGATTGTATATAGTTATAGATTGTAAAATTTGTATCTGTTGTTTTTGGTGCTTCTGATGTTTTGCAGGGATTTTTAAATGGGCTGAATTGTGAGATTTTTTTTTTTTTTTTGGAAAAGATAAGTTACAAATCTTATCTTTTATCTCATCACGAGCTGTTGCTGTAAATACTATTCAGTAGGATATAATTCTATATAACTCTCAAAAACCCTCGTGAAAATATGCACATACAATAGCAAAGGTATGTGATGGATAAGCATAAAATGGTGTCTTACCTCTCTCAGCCCCCAACACACAAATGAAAGTGACTTAAATGTTGGATGAATCATTGTCACCACAGAATATCCTAATGTGCATTAGGTGAAATGATTTATGACATTTCGACAAGTATAAGGTTCCCTTCTGAGCGATTACAGGCTGAAATAGACCCTCTTATGTGAAAGAAATATAATTTGGATTTATACCCGCTGAAAAACTGGGAGGCACAGTGCATTGCTGAGTGCTGGCCAAGTGCCCCCGGGCAACCCTTGAATAGACAACATTTTTTCTCTCTCTTTTTTTTGAGAGCATGTTTTGTGTTTGTGTATGTGTGTATGTATGAGACTGAACACAGCTGCAGTCAGATTTGTTTTATCATCATTTAACTTGCCACTGTGCATCTTACTTGAGTCACTCATGCAAAACGTGACATTTAGACATGTTGGCTGAGTCTGTTTTTCTCTATTTTTTTGTTCCTCAGTTAAATCAGCTCTGCGACTAACTCCTTTAATACTGGACTGTGTCCACCTTTAAAACTGTCTGTGCAAGTGGCCACTGCAAAGTCTAAGCTCCCTGTTGGTGGTCCAGCTGCTTTATTGTCTCAGTTGGTAGCTTCTGTATCTGGAGAAGAATAGGATACCATGACTACTGCAGTAAACAAGCTTTAAGTCGCTTTGTATATTGCCAGACACGCACATACACATAGTACAGAGAAATGTAGACACTACAGAGAAACTGCAGAAGCGTACCACATCTTGTGTTTTTGTTTCTACAGGTAAGGTTTGCAATACATTAAATAACTCTCCTCAGAGCTGTTTAAGGCTTCATAGTGTTTGTAATTTGAAAGACATAAATATTCTGACATTTTTAAGGCTTCCTACTTTCTGCTACTACTGAATACACTAAACCTTTGGTCAATTTTACAGTTTTTGTTGTATCAGACACCAAAGATTTAGTGCTTGTGATGCCAGTGAGCCAACAGGGCAGTCAGGAGCTGACGGACAAGATGTTCATTGAAAATGCCAACCCGGGACACCCACGGCGCCACCAGGAATTCTTTCTGCGTAGTCGACCCTACAGGGGGGAGCTTCCGACAGTGGCAGGTAAATTTTTGCTGCTCCTTTGTCCCAGCTATCAGACATCAAAAAATATTTATTGATGTTCTAAGATCCATATCATTTTATTTAAATATGTTGTGGCTAAGGCAGGAAAAGTTTTCTTCATCATCTGTTTGAAAACTTAAAATTATCACTATTCCTGCAGTTTTCTCCTCCATTTCATGGCAATATTCTGAATTGATGAATAAAGATAAAACATTATGTATTCTCATCATAGAAGTTAGTTTAGTGTTTTGTGGCATTGTCCTCAGTTATTTTAACTGCAGGCAAAGTAAATGGGCCTAAATGAGCCATGACCTATGACACCAATTCTTGTAATTTAGACAAGGATAGTCAACTGCCTTGAGGGTTTTCCAGCTCAAACACTTAAGTAAATATGCCTGACTGAGAGAATTTCAGCAAATGTTAAGTGAGGTTAGTCCAGGTGTGATAATGTGTTCACTGGAATTACTCCAAAGTGTTGTGTTAAAGAGAAAGAACTTTAAAAATGACAATAGCTAATTGTAACTTCTCAAAACTGTCTGATTTTAACAAGACATTATTTTTAATGAACATTTAAAACAGAAATCTGTTCTGCTGTAATCAGGCACTTTTTCAGCCCACATTCTCTGTCATGCTCTTACCTCCCCAGGATTTCTCCTCTACCCGGACACTCCTGCTAAGATGAAGACCACGTCACAGGAGGCTTTCTGCTTCAGACCCATCCCACAACAAAACAGAGGGAAAGGTCTGCAGTCTTATCTCAAGCTGGAGTGTAAATCCACCTTATCTGTTTTAAGATAAGCTGTGGGTTGTGTTTGTGTGTACAGTATTGACTGTCGGCATGCCAGGCAGTGTGTTGTGTTTAGTGGATATATCTGTGTCTATTTTGGAAAACGTTTGTTTGAGGACAAGTGATCTATGAGATTTTTTCTTTCATTTAAAGATTTAATCAGTCATACCACAATATAATTGATACACTGTCATTATTGTGAAATAACAACAAGACAGCAATTAATACTTAAAACTGTAACAGAAAAATCTCCATATAAGGTTAAGTGTAAAACTGCTGTTAGATGTGTATCAGGAAGGAAAACAATTTGGATTTTACTAACTCAGATAGATTTTTATTAGTGGGTGGACACTGCCAGAAAAGCACTGGCTGACATAATGAGGGTGTAGACCTTTAGTTGTAAAATGTAAATGTAAATTCAAAAGTCTAAAACTTGTCATCAAGACAAGTACATAACAACAACATTCATCGCAATTAAAGGAAGAGTAGTATCATA
Organism: Istiophorus platypterus; assembly: GCA_016859345.1. Lineage (NCBI taxonomy): Eukaryota > Metazoa > Chordata > Actinopteri > Istiophoriformes > Istiophoridae > Istiophorus > Istiophorus platypterus. The sequence continues at coordinate 11,491,281 of CM029129.1, read as the reverse complement.
TAGTGCAACTTAATGACCCTGGGAGTAGATATTTAAAATATTTAGGAACTATGAACCTTTGATTAAGAATTTAGGAAAAAAACTTCAAGGGCTGGAGTCTAACATTGAATCTTTTGGATTGTGTCAACAATAATGATTAAAATGAGTATCTTATATTTTTTCAAGATGTTCCCTCCTTAGAGAGAATAAGAAGAAGTTTCATGGGACATTTTAATACTGTATTTCAAATGAAACCCTTAATAATTTGATGATTGCCCTTCAGGAGACCAGAGCACAAAGCAGAAGTCCCAATGTCCGCATCCCACGTCCTCAAAACAAACAGGAAGAGGAAACAGTGGCAGCTTGGCCAGGGAACCAGGGGAGAACAAACAAGAGGGCAACCGTTATCAGATGCAGTCGACGGCGGTGAAAAATGAACAAGGTACAACAGAGATGCAGTCGCAGTATCAGAAGGATTTCCCTCCTCCATCCTCCTGCCGCAGGAGGCGAACGCCTGCCCTCCCACAGCCGGACAACATTGGCATCAACCCCGCCTTCAGGTAACAGCAAATTTTTATCAGTATCACAGCGTATTATGGCTTCATGGCGAGAGCAGCTCATCAGTGTCTGTGTTCACAGGATTGAGTTTAACACAGTCCAAAGAGAGACTTACCCCGGATGGCCCGTGGTGAACCCCTGGTATGCCAGCAGGCTGAGAGCGGAAAACCAAACATGACCTCTGAGCGAGAGTCTTTAACATATTCAAGAGATCAGCTGACATGCGTACATCTCAGCAGTAAGTGTTGACAAGATGATCGCCTGAGACTCACTAGTGATATGTCTTATTTCAACATAATGTTTGCTGTTATTATGGTAGAATTCCATCATATTGTCCCCGTAATCATGTTATAATCATAAAATACAATGCACAGTAATAAACAGGATTTTGCCAGTTTTGTGGGCTTTTATAAGTTATGGCTGTGTGTGTGTGTGTGTGTCTTTGCTTCAATCCTACTGCCTCATCTCATAAACATCACCATGACTCGTGACTTTTAATCTTACTCAAATTACACATGATTGGAGTGATTGCTTTTGTTTACTCTGTTACATCAGCCTTACTAAGGGATCAGTTCTTTTCAGCACAGTCTCTTTTCTCAGGTTTAACTTCTTCTCCTTGGGTAACAAGTGATGAATTTTCCAGCAGTGAGCTCAATGTGATGAACTAATGGACCGATGTGACCATCTGTGCAATGCATGAAGTCAATGGATAAGACTCAGTGAACTAATGCTAATCGCAGACCTTTATTCCTTTAAACCAATGACTTGAGGCAGACTTGCGGTCAGCTTGAGAGAAAACAATCCATTTGGTGACTCACAGAAACATGATCCATTTCTTTGGCCAGGGATCAAACAGCTGTGCTACAACTTCAGCAGGAGTCAAGAGTTTTGGGATTTTTGAATTTTTTTAAGTCACACTACGTACGCTACTATGCACATTATAATTTCTCTGCTTGTCTGTATATGCTTTGATGGTAATAGTTTAAAACAAGTTTTAGTGGTAACTAAAGGAGTTGCAACTGTAAGAATTCAAACAGTTGCCCTTTACATTCAGTCGATGCTGTAACTGCCCACCTTAGCAAATCATAATAAACATCTCAGATTTTCCAACTTTATTTTACCTATTAAGAGCCAAATTGTGTATCAGGCTCAATCTGATTTGCAGGTACTTTATAGGTGTATGATATAAATAATGGTATTTTTTCAATTCTGTCCCGATTCTGTTTTTAAAGTTTGAGGGCCTCACTTGGCTGAACAACATCAATATATTTAAAAATAGAATAAAATAAAAAAAATAATACGGAAAATTGGAACACAGTTTTACTGCTCAATGTACACTGCAAATGCATGTACTAAATCAGATTACCCTGAGAAACACTGAAACACTCAAAGAATACCACTTGAAAATGTCCGGTCCAAGTAGACATCCTATTAACAAACTGCACCATCCAATAAACATCAGGCCAGACTGATATTCTGATACCGTAAGGAGGTCGTCTGTTATCCTAACAGCTGCTCTTTCCATTGACCAGCCCTACATGTGCATACTAAAAAGGCTTTAACAGTCGTACTTCCCTTCACTGCACACTTGGCTTTAAGCTCGTGCCTTGGAGGGAGCTGCAGCAGCTGGACTGTGCATCAAAACATCTGTCACATCTGGCTTCAGTCGAGAGAGCCTTGGGCCTCATCTCCTGTCCCGATGCCTGCTCCGGTCGCCGTGTCTGCGGTCATCCCTGTCTCTGCCTCGGTCCCGGTCGTCTCTCCGCCCCCTGCTGGCCCACTCGGCCTCTCTGTGTCTGTCCCGGTCCTCCCTGTCTCTCGCCGCGTGTCTGTCCCACTCCCTCACTCCACATCCTCCGCCTCCCCGCTCCGGCATCAGGCCGACCCCCAGGTTAATGGGCTTCCGGAAAGGCCTGTCCCTGCCGCCGAAGCGCAGCTGGCCGGACTCCTTCTTCCCTCCCAGCCCGCCGCCGAGCCGCCGCGGGACCCATCCTTTGAGAGTCCTCTCCTGCTCGAAATCCACGAACACTTCGTGCTGGTCCACCACCAGTTTGTTGGCGTCCCGGCGGGCCCGGACCACGGACCGCTCCTCCTTGTACTCGATGAAGGCGTATCTTTTGGAGAAGCCCGTGATGATGTCCCGGACCAGCCGGAGCTGCTGGATGTCTCCGTACTTGGAGAACACCTGGTGCAGTTTGTCCTCGGTTGTCTGGGGGTTCAGACGAGCCACAAACAGGGTGAGCAGCGGGTCTCCGACGACGCCCTTGTTGGGCTTGTATCGGGCACCCATAGCCCTCCACACCGCCCGGTCGTGGGGCTCCACGTCCGTGCCGTCGATGCTGCCAGCTTTTAGCGGGTCGTAGACCTTCGCTATGGGACTCCAGTCAACCATTTTACCCCAAACGAGGGTTAAAGAGACGCCTTCTGCCCCTCACTCTTTTACTCCTTTACCCCAACAGACGGCAGCCTGCGGTCGCGCGTTCGACCATGAATATAGTCCGTAGTGAAACAAGCGCCGGTGTGTCGCGTATTGAAGGTTCCTACTTGATTACTTTGATAATGGAATAAGTTATTTTTCAGTTATCGTTTATAAATATGCATCGTCCCAAATTGTCAATGCCAATAACAGGAGGTGATCAAACTCGGTTCTTTATAGAACTGACGATAATTTGTGTATTTCAAAATACACAAAAAAACAACTCGTACACAACACTATAAATAATCAATAAACACAGCCAAATGCATGGGAATGCAGGCAATATTTTTGAAATTATAATACATTTTATTTGAAGTTATAATATAATCTCACTCAATGATCCCATATCAAGCACCACCTACTGGTTTCTTCTGGAGCTTTCAACCATTTAACCACCATCATCTTCTTCTTCAAAAAACTGGAGTTTGCTCAGTGTTAAGATCAATCTACTGAGAACTCAGCTCAGGAGCTGTTATGATTTCTTCTATAGCACTGATATGTCTTCTCATCATTCTTGTCCTTGGAGAAAGTAATTTGACAAAGCAATCCTCACTGAAGTCCCAGTTATTAGAAAATCTTTGGTTTAAATGTCCTCAGCATGTTGCACCAAGAAATCCAATCTAATTTCCAGCTGCAGTGCATTTCATGACATACAAAACAAATAGCCTTTTTACAACAGACATCTGGATTTCTAGCAGGAATATCAACAATATAATTAATAAAATGGATAATGGTTCAGTTTAACTCAGGTGTTCCAGTTCCACGGCCCTATGCATGCTGAATCACTGACAACTTTCTGAAATACTTAAATGGCTTTCACTCTTATTACATGTCAAAATATCTGCTATGGAAAAAAGATTTATACGAAGCAATATCCCCCAATTCGCCCTTGGCTAAGGTGGGAACCTGACATAACCCAATATTCTGCATGAATAGCCATTTTGATACAATTTTTGAATTTCTCCTTATTTGAGACCTCAGTCTGGAAACAGGATATGTACTTTTAGTAAAAATTGTTAAAGACATACAAATAATATACATTTCTCACAGCAGATATGACCAACCAAACAAAAAAAAACCCAGAATACTAACTAAAAAATGTAACTAAAAGGCATTCAAAACTACTAATTGTGAACACTTGTGACTCAGGAAACAACTTTACAAAAACATTATTTAATAAAACAGTGAAAATCACATCTCTTTTGACTCCACACTGAATCAATTGTTACAAAATCATTAAGATGATGTCAACTTGCAGCTATGTACAGTCATGTTTGTAGTTGATCTATTTGTAATAATCAGATATCTGTTGTGCAGTTCCAAACTGCTCTGGAAAGGTGAACAAAAGCTTTCTCAGTCTATATCAATGTGTCAATTCTGCTGGGTAGAGGAGTCTAATCCACAGATGTTTCAGTAGCACAGATAACATATTCTGTCTCGATTAATTCGATAGAGGTTCAGCAGTCCTGCGCCAAGCAGCTCTACTCGTACGTCATCAATTTCCAATTGCCACTACATGTCCTCCACGCTCCATTTATAGGCAGCCTCCTTGCCAGCTTTTTTATCTGCCATCCGCGTGTAGCGTTTCTGTTCAAAACCATTTGACCTGTGAGACACCAACAAATGAAATTCAATTTTTTTTAAACTCGATTAACGATTAACTGTGCAACTGCATTAGATTTAGGGATCTATATTTAGGGATATGTATTCACATTAATCCCATTTAGTCATTCTTTCAGAGACACATGCTCACTGTACCTGTCAACTCCATCCCAGCGATAACCTGGAAGAATATTGAACCGGTTTGGAGGTGGTGCTGGGCCTTTATACCGAGGTTTTTCTGCAAAACAAAAATAAGATGGTTTACAATATAATCTGTAAGTAAACAACCCTTTTAAATCCATCAGCCCAAGGACCAAGGTACATGCATGTAATGTTTCACACCTTGTGTCTTTGTACTGCGATCTTTTTTCCGTCTGAGCATCGCAGCCATCGGATCTCCCTCCCTTTCCTGCTCTCTCAACATACGATCAAGATCCTCATCATCATAGTGACGTGCGAGTGGCTTCTGGGCTTCATGCAGTGCGTCCTCAAGTTTCTGCTGATGCATCTGGCTCTGCGCCAACCTTTAAACACACTTTGACTTTAAATCATGGAAAGAAGTCAACACATAACACATTTCAATGCTCTGTGTGCTCACAATCTCCCTCAGTAGCCTTCTCCAATGTGTGAAAATTAGATGCAGACTCACCCTTTCCCCCACTGAGCATATTTCTCATCCTTTGCTGCTTTTTCTCCAGCTTTTCTCTTCTGTTCCTCTCTCTCCGAATCTAAATCCCTCCTTTTACCACTCTTGTCTCGGAACACAGTCAGGGCATTTCGGGATTCATCTGTTCATAGCAGGAAAACAGGTGTGACTAGTCCTCTGAATGAGGGCTACATCATTCAACTTCATAAGTACTAATCCCAACAGGGACCAAAGAAATCAGTGAGCATTTATAGTATGCATGGGTCAAGTAGATATGAGGTGGGCAGTCCTGTGAGCTCTGCCATCAGCAGCTGTGAAGGGAAGGTATCTTAAAGGGGAAAATCTATGCCAACCTTCCAGTGGCTGGTTCTTTCTTTCTCTGCGTCGGTTCTCCTCCTGCTCTTTCCTTAAAACCTCTACAGAAACCAGACCTGCATTCCCACCAGAAAGCATCCTTGGGCCCTGAAAAGAAAAAAAAAGAAAACTGTGTAAAAACAGAGCAAGCTAAAGCAAATTTAATTTTATATTAGTCCTCAAACTACCAAAGTTTTCACACCTGTGACTGGCCAGGTCGACGAGGTGGTGACAGATCTTCATCTGAGTCCTTCCGACTCTGCAGCCGCCTCCTGGGTGGAGATTGGTCAGAATCAGAGCCTCGTCCTGTTCTTGTGTGCCTCCTTGGAGGAGACTGGTCAGAGTCTGAAGCTTCTCCCTTCGGTGGCTTTTTTCGTGGAGGTGACTGGTCAGAGTCCGAATCGTGCCTGTTCTGAGCCCTCTTTGCCAGTGGTGGCCAATGAGGATCAGATGAATGTTTTTTACTTGACAATACTGAGCTGGCCTTTCTTCTGATGGGGGATGAATCTGATGAAGAAATAGTTGCTTAGCGAAGTGTTTAACTAAACACTTGAAACACTGTATATCAAAACATGCAATATGGTTGGCTGCATCCACCTTAAAACTGAAAAGCACTTTCTAATTTAAAATGAAAGTCTTCCAATAATGATTTCTGAAGCACTACGAGAGTTCTAGCTAAAAGAAAATTCATTGATTCAGGGTTTCATGGTCAATTATTAAGCAATAAAATGTTTAGAATATCAACAGGACAACTTAACTAACTTAATCATGTATACTAATGTTGGAAGGTCTTCTGGTTGTTCTGATGTTTTTACTTTGTTCATATCACCTTGTCCTATGCAAAAAGAGATCAGTCTCAGATATTGCTTCTCACCTTTACTTTGCACCTTCCCCGATCTCCCTGAATGTTGCCGTGGAGGTGACAAGTCTGGAAAGTCATTGTGACCTTTTCTGGGAGGGGATATGTCTGGAGAGTCATGGCGACCTTTTCTGGGAGGGGATATGTCTGGAGAGTCGTGGCGACCTTTTCTAGGGGGCGATATGTCTGGCGAGTCGTGGCGACCTCTCCTGGGAGGAGATGTGTCTGTAGGATCATGTCGGGTCTTTCTTCTCTCTGATGACAGCTCTGGCGAGTCATGGTATCTCTTGCTTGTGTCTTTATCTTCATCAGCTATTAGTAGAAAACACTCACAGTGAATAATAATCTTCTTTACCACACATGCACAGATTCTCTTTACATCTTTTACAAATACCAATTACCTCCAATCACTTTCCACCTGTTGCTAGTTCTGAAGGCTTCAAGCTGTTTCACCTCCTCTGGTCGATCATCGATCACCTCAGCAATCTGAGCGGACAAACAAGAAGTGAAATTTCAAAACAGAAAACAGAAAAAAAACAATACCACAACTGGAGCTGAAATGATCAGGTATTAGTTGATTGCAAGATGTAATTAGCAACTACTGATGCATTGTTTTAGTCTTTTTTTAGATTAAAAATGCCAAAACATTACCTACATCCTGCTTCTCATTTTTAGGATTTGCTGCCTTCTTTATTGTATGTGAATAGATGCCCGAAAAACAGTTCTTATATAATGGCTACTGTAATTCCTCAGCTCCAAAAATGGCAACAGTACAACTCCCAAACATATTCACTTTACTATGATATGAGACAAGAAAAGCCCTCAAATCCTCACATTTGAGAAAATGGAACCACAAACTTTTTAGCAGTTTTTCTTATAGAATAATACATCTTATTTCAATACAGTTATCGGGCGATTAGCCCTAATCAAAATATTCACTGTTATCGCCATGTAAAACTACATACATCACAATCCAGGTTTTATCTACATCGCCCAATCCTATCTCTACACAGTAAAGCGATGCATTTTAGAAGTTGTGACATTAATTTCTACATTTAAATGAAGATGTTTCTATGAATCTCTGAGGGAAATAACAAACAAATTTATCCAATTACAATGAATGGACTCATGGCTATATAGCCATGTTAGCTCAAATTCTTACCACAGGTTCTTCGTCTTCTTCCTCTTCAATCTCCTTCTCCTCTTTCACCATCAGCTTCCAGTCTATGTCATCGTCTACTATTTTGAGTCTTAAGAACAAGGAGTAGAAGTGAGTTTCGTAACGTTGGAGACATTTTTCACTCAAAACATGGAGTTTAGGAAAAGTGAGCGGTGCGACTTCAGCTAGCTTAACGCGCACACACAGAAAATCCCTCCCAGCAACGGCTTGATTAAAACGTCCCCAGCGACTCACCCTTTCTCGGGAACTTTACGCCGTTTCTTCTTAAGCTTCCCCTTTGATTTATTGGCATCTTCGTCGGCGGATAAGTAACGTTTTAGGTACTCTGCCTTGGAAAGCTCTGGTCCCTTACTGCTACTAGCAAAAGCGGCCATCATTATGTTTTCGGAAACTACGGACAGCAGCGAGGGTCAAGAGCGCCTCTTTCGGCTAAGTCAAACTCCCCATATGACGCTCTGACAGGCTCTAAAACCTAAATAAAATTTTTCTCGCAAATATGTAAATTGCTTAAGTGAGTCCTAAGCACTCGTTTGAAATTTGAAATTCATCCTATATGTAATAACATGTAATATAAGCTATAATGATACTTAGGATAAAGATCAACAAAAAAGATGCTCTAATGTTAAAGTGACAATAGATCTCTGCAAATTGATCTGATTTAATAACAAATGTAAGTTACGAAATGCTTTTTTGCACAAGTGTTCAGGTCATAATTTAGTAGCAATTTCTCCAGGACATTAATATCGCTGTTTTCAAGCCATTTCTCTGTAGGATGCTTGGGGAGCAGTGACTTCCTCTTTGAAACTCTCCCCTACAGCTGTGACTGCTAAAGCTCCCGGTCTAATTTGATTGTCTGCACAGTCTCTCCGAACTGAGCCTCTGAAGCTTGTAACCTCTTCAGAGTTGCCACAGGTCTCTCAATGGCCTTTCTCGTCGGTCTTTTTGCAATCTCATTCAGTTTTTGAGGAAAGCCAGTTCCAGGTTGTATTACAGTTGTGCCAGTCTCTTTCCATGTCTTATTGATTTATTTGGCTTGCTTTAGGGGATGTACAGTGACTTGGAAATTTTCCTGTATCTACCCCTTGTGCTTTTCAATCACATTTTCGCTGAGTTGCTTAGAGTGTCCCTCTGTCTTTATGCTGGAGATTTTGCCACTATTCTACCTGGCCAAATATCATAGACACAGACAGTAATCATTCAACTAATGTCACTTCTAAAACCATACATCCTTTTCTGGGCAAAATTTTGACATTTCACAGGAGGAAAAGCACTGGCGTGATTTTTTAACATTAACAGTGGCTGTACACTGCTTAGTATTGTCATTTCTTCGGCCTTTGCATTGTGCAACATGGTTGAATGACATGGCTTACTGGAACTCTTAAATGGAAAATAGCCTTTTCTAATGTAATTAAAGTCTGCCATGACAGTCAAAATGTCCACTGTGCAAAAGGACTATTGGCTACATCAGTAATGTGTCTCCTTTTAAGGGTGAGAATACTTATGCAAACAAGTATTTTGTAATTTACATTTGTCATCATTTCAGATAATTTTGCAGGGCTCCGTTTACACTTTGACATTAAAAGGATTTTTTTCAGTTGATCATTGTCAAAAAAGCTACATTAAATTTACTTTGATTCAGTGTTGCAAGACAATAAAACACAACAGCTTCCTGCTTGTGTGTACTTTTTTGTATGTGCTTCAGATCAGCTTGAGAACTCACCACACTACTGTAAAAACATCACTCACACATGTTGTAATTCTAATGATAAACATATCAGCTTTTATTATTAATATTTGTGATACCCTTGTGCAACATAATGGAGCTTGTGTAAATGACATAGCTTTAAAAAGCAGTTTAATATCCTGTTGGACTTCATCATTCCCACTTGGGTTCCAGTTCTCTCCTATGAAAATTGAATTCACAGCAAGCCAGTGTCAAACTGTAAATATCATCCCTTTATTTTTAAACAAACGCTGTAGTTTCCAAAGTAATATTTACATGACAAGTTGCTCAGTGCATTTATATGCATACAATAAAGTGTGTGCCTCTGCAGCAAAAAGCAAATCTCTTCCCATTTCTGTTCAATCATCTTTGAGTCATCTCAATTCTTTCCCATCAAGGAGATTTATGGTAATATTTGAATGCTATTTCAATGCTCTTGGGTGGGGAAAAAAAGTGATTGAAAGTTGCAGCTGCAAGCCGTTGACAATATATTTTTAACATGTGGTGTTATTTGGATGTTTGTGATTGCGGACATATGCGTGGGCGGTGTCAGATGTGTGTGGGTGTGCCGGCACAAGACTGCATGTCTCTTTAGCTGTGTGTATGATAGAAGAAGAGAAGAAGACAAACAATCAGGGGGCAGGAGCTCTTCAGAAACACGCTGACTGCTGAACAGGGGGCAGGTTGATCTGCAGAGGATGAAAGTAGGATGCAAACAGTTGACAAAATCCTCTCGAGTTAGCCTTGAACACACTCATGCTCACTCCATCACATACCCAACCCCATGCAGTCGATCCACCTACCTGACTCCATGGTGATTCTGGCAACCTCCCCAGTTACTTTGCACATGTATGTGGTGTTGTGTTTGAGTCTGTCTGTGTAGCCAGACAGGGTCATTCTGTAGCCGTAGGGCTCCAGCTCCACCACTTGGCTTTTGTCTTTAAACTGACCCTCAGGTGATGAACCAGACACATTGGTGTTAATGAGGGACTCTTTGGTTCCAGAAGACCAAGAGAACTCATAGCTGTTGATCTTGTTGGGCTTGGGTTCGATCAAACAGTCTACTCTCAGGTCCCTGTCAGCGTCAATACAAACGGAGATTGGATCACACTTTGCTGGGATCAGCAAAACTGGGCCAAAACAGAGAAGGGGTAATGAGAAACACAGAAGGGATAAGAGCATTCGTACTGACACATTTCATTTATTGTATTTTTATTTTCTTAGAACTGCAAGTCTTAATATACCAGAGTAGAAATATTTCTCACCTCCCAGCACTCCATACATAAACAGAGATTTGAGCATGATGGAAAAGCACCCATCCACCTTTGAAAAAAAAAAAAAGCAGGAAATGTGAGAAAGAAGCAAAGAGCATCATATAAAAGTAAAACGTAAGGAATCTGTGGCTTCGCAGTGATACGCCTAATTGAGTTCTGGTTCCTGACCAGTGGGTCAGGCAGTTGTGAGGTAATTTTGGGTGAGTTCATGGTGTAATTTATAGCTAAAACTAAAAAGACAAAGTCATTCTTTGATTCGGAAACATGACATTGTTATTTGGATCACAAGTTGAAAAGGTCGAGATGATCTATTCGTCACAGATGATTTCACTTTTCTGTGGTGTTTCCTCTTTGTTATGCTAGTCCTCATATTTTCCCATGGCCCTTTACACAGTTTCTCATGTATCAGTATCCCAAGCTTGATATTACATCAGGAATTTTTAACATTAAGCTATCAACTAATATTTATATATCTCTGAACTTAAGTATTTTCTGTTATCATGCCCTGTGTATTTAAATGTTGTAGCACATTCTTTGTCTTCCCTATATTATCCTGATGCTCATAAATTCTTCCCCTAGCTGCAGCTGAACATCTCTGAGGATACTTACCTCCTGTCTGGGCTTCGATGATGTGGCAGCTCCTGCCTTCGTGCTTCTGGTCAGAATTGGCGATAAGCGGCTGGTGGCAGTTGCTTCAATGTGCAGCACTGCAGAGAATTTCACTTCTGAGGAAAGGTGGGAGCGACTAGGCGAGTGGGAGAGAGAGAGTGGGAGGGATGAGGGTCGACCGGAGAGCGCTGATTCGTCTTCCTCCTCTGCAGTATCTGACGGAGGAGACTGGGCAGGCAGGCAGGCTGAGGCACAACTCGGTCGCGTCATTGTTTATGACAGCAGGGTGTGATGACCTTGTCTCCCTTTCTCTCCAGTACTCTCCTCACATTTGTCTTATTTCGAGGGCTATCTGTTCCTGATTTGCCCTTCATGTCTCTATGTGCTATTCTCTATCTGAAAATAGTGCATAGATAAAAGCTGTTCTTTTGTATCATAAATGACTTACATAGAAATGAATGATTCTTGTCATGTGTTCTGTATAACAGGCATTTAATTATACACTTGCTGTTATGAAAGGATTGACTGAAATTATTTTAAATCAAATATAAGATTTTATTGAAAGCATACTTGCACAGTCTAAATGCATGCTGGTATGGGGTGGATTTGTAAAACCCCCTCCCAAGAAATTTCTATCAATTTCTAGCACTGTCATTCCAAATGACTCATGTACAATGGCTCAGTGTCTCCACCTTCAAAGGTAAAAATAAATTTCATAAAGTAAGATGGATGCAGGTTCACGGACTCTATCACAAGGTGCCAGTGTTAGGCCATGTATATTTAGTGGTTGCTGTATAAGGATGGATATGGCCAATGGGGTAGTAGAGTTTCACAACATGGAAACCATCTGCATTAGTCCACTTTTTTGAGAGTAAAGAGCTAAATGCTGCAACAACACATGTGAAAAAATAGAAAGCATGAAGAAAAAAAAATCAACATCATAAGAAGGTGGTTGATTTAGCATTTTGCAGGTAAACCTATGAATACTTGTTCACTCATGATCACAGAGGACTGTGCCATTCCCAGCGCAGCCTGTGCAGAGAGGTAGGAATCTGGGGTTAGAAGTTCACCTAGAGGACTGCTCATGTTTATACAACCAGAGTCTCCAGTCCATCAGACCTTTATGAAACCCACACAAAATATGAATTATATATCTAACTACAAATCGCTTGTGACAAAACTGCCTTTGAATCCTTTTGAATTAATGCCAGGGTGAATACATTTCTCTGTCAAACTGATGTGTCTTGGTGTCTCCTACACCATTTCTTTCTCTTTCATTTTCATCTTCAGACACAATCTCAGATTCTTTCTACTCCAAGCACGTTCTGTAATTTTCTAGTCTCAGTTTCTATCATTGCTCCCTCCTCTGCAAATAACCCTGAACACACAGTCAAGGCCAAACCATTATGCAATTATACTGTATGTTTTATTAGAATAGATGCATATAGATGTAATTTATAAGAGACAGATGGATGTTTTGACATTTTCTAATTTAACAATTTGTTAAGTTTAGTGTACCTTTAGTGTAACTAAACCCTTTTATGCCAGTAGGCTTATCTTGTTTTAGTCCTTCACACCATCATGCATTGCTTGGATTTATTGTGGTTTCATTGTGATCTCAGTCAGTGTTTGTCCTTTTCGAACTCTAAAGACATCTGTTGCTCTAAGATCGGAGGAAACGAAAACAAGCATACCATATTAAATCTAGAGCAATAATAAATCAAATAAAGTTTCTTGTCTTTTTTTTCTCTCCCTGACACCTCCCAGGCTCTGTAATCACACATTCATTTATTCATTCATTTATTTACACGTGGCCCAGCACTGACCCAAATCACAGCAGAGGGGGCCCATAGTCACGGGGACCTTAATCCTGTAGCTACGCCTGTGTCAGGGCCCCTAATTGCGCCCATTGAGTCGGCTCGTTTAAAATAGCCTGACTGCGCCTTTTTCTTTTTCTTTTTTTTTAACGGTGCGCTCAGGTCGGCCTTCACAGTGACGGACAGCCGTCGGTCGGGCCCGGGGGGGCGGGGGGGTGGTGGCTATCTCGGAAGTAATCTGGCCACGCTTTAAGCTGCTTTATCCCCGCCAAGCCTCAGCCGGACAGAGGCTGCTGCAGCCCCGTCGGAATTAGAGGTGGAGAGAGAGGGAGAGAGACAGAGAGACAGAGAGACAGAGAGGGGGAGAGAGGGAGGGAAAAAGTGACCCAAGGTGCGGAGACAAGTTTAGGAAACGACCCCCCCTGTTTTTTTTTGTTTTTCCTTTTTTTGCAGGCAAACAGCCTGTGAGTGCGGAGGGAAGGGTGAGGGGAGCGCGGTCGGTCGGACTCATGGAGACCTGACGGGACCCCGACGCACGGTCCTGAGCCTGAACCTGCTGCTGCTGCTGCTGCGTGTGTGTGAGTGTGCGTGTGTGAGTGTGTGTGTGTGTGTTGAGTCCGGGCGGCAGGAGGCGGAAAAACAAGCAAACACTGGGAATTTAACCAGAGAGAGAAGCTGGCAGCGCCGGCACCGGCATGGGCACCGGCATGGGCAGCGCTGGACTCTGGACGCTCCTGATGACAACTCTGGTTGTTCCAGGTAGGAGATGCGCCTCTTCCCTCGGAGCCCGTCAAGTCACTGATGTGGTATCGGTCCGGGGGGGGGGGTGATCGATCCGCATCGATCACAGATGGGGGAGACGCAGACAGAAGGCGGTGGGGGGGGGGGGGGGGGGGGCTCTGTTTATCGGGATCATTTATCCAATATGTGGTACATTCAGGGAACAGAGGAGGGTAAAGGAGCCCGAACTCAGTCTGACAAAAATTAGGTGGTAAATTCATAGTTGAAAACAAAGCATGATACAGATTAAGACCTGAGCACCTTTTTATTTACCATCTTTGTGTTCACAACCATCTGTATCCTATGTTTTTACTGGCACAGTAGTTTAAACATTTTCTTATCTTTGTTAGTTTCTGGCTATTGCTTGGGAAATGATTTAATATTCATATTATATAGTAAATTTTATCCTTTTTTAACATTACTATTATATGGAATAAGAGTGTAAATTTAAAAACGAATTAATTTACTTCTGTCATCTTCATCATCAGCCTCATCACCATCATCCTTAGCTTTATTAAAGTAACAGTAAACAATGAAAAAAAAGTCACAACTTTCTGACAGGTCTCCCTTTATAAAGGTATATAAAATGTATCAAATGGCTTTATTAATGGATAATAATTCATTTACTAATGTTTTATTTATTTATATTTGTTAACTGTTAACGATCGAGAACAACACAATTGATGTATTCAGCAGTAGTAAATGATTTAATAACTGTAACTGAAGTGATTTTTTGCAACTTGTAAAAGATTAATTTAATTCTCAGTGATCAGCGTCCTTGTGCCCTTTTTGCTTAATTGAGGGGAAACTCTGGTGGTTTGGGAGCATCAGACTCCTTTCATCTTCATAACCAAATGATTTAATCCGTAAAACTAATTGACTTTGGCCCTCACCAGTGGAGAGATCAAATCAGACCATTTCAGCAGACTGTTACATTTCTCAGTCAGTCCAAACTTCACCATGTCCAACTGAACTCTCCTGGTGTCAGCCGGCGTGCTGCTGTAATCACCCTGAGATGTGGCCGCTCCTGCAGATGGCATCCCCACATCTCACAGTGTTGTGTGTGTGTGTGTGTGTGTGTGTGTGTGTGTGTGGGTGTGTGGGTGTGTGGGTGGGTGTGTTTGTCAGGATGAATAGACTAACTCTTGCCTCGATGTAACAGGTGCAGCGGTGTAATCACACTAAGCTGTGGCTACGCATACAGCCGGCATCAGAGTTGTGGCAGTGTAATGAGAGGGGGCGCCGAGGTGGTACACATATTACGTAATGACAAAAGCGATTGTGGCAGCATATGCATGTGTTGAGCTGTGGTGACATCTGCTGTGATTGCTTTTTTTTTTTTTTCATTCAGTCAGTGATAAACCCTCCTGTGCCAGTCGAGCAGTAATTTACGGCTGTGCACATACATGTGTGTACATGTTATTAGCAAGTGTGAAGCTGCGCCATGTGTGTAGGATTGTCATGTTGAAGGACAGAGCAGTGGATTAAAGCTGCACAGGGAGTAGGAAGGGTGTAACAATATGATCGCTGCCAAGTCCCAGCCTGCTGACTGTTGCTGCAGTGTGTCTGTCTTCTCCCGGCTGGAGCAGACGCAGACGCCGCCGCAGGTCTTTCAGCTCCCGTAGCGTGCCACCAGGTTGTTGCGAGCGCTGTTAACGGGCGCTGATACGTTTTCCTCTTTTGCATCGGAGTTTACAATCCCTCCCTGCAGAAAGACACAGAAAAGGCTGACAAGGGGTTACTGACATCCTCATGAATTTTAGCATAATCCACTGTCCACAGCTGGAACACACAGACACTACCCCACAGAAATAATCCAGCACAAACACACAGCCTGTCTGTCCTCTGCCTTTTTATTTATTTATTTTTTTGGTCTGCCTCTTTTGTGCACCCCTCTCTCCAGAGTCCATTTGAAGCCCTCCCCCCCATTGTCTCTCAGTTAGTTGATCTTCCTCCATAGGCATTTTATTCATTTCTCTCCATCCACTCTCCCCCTTTGGGTTCACATTCTCTTCTCATGTCCCGAAACACAGATGCAGTAGCAACAGTCAGCGTAATCCTGTGAGCTGCCCGCTGAACAACGGCCAAACGCACACTCCGCGTTCCTGCGGTGCCACAGAGATTACACGCCTACACTAACACGCACACATGTACGAGCATGTGTGCGTGCACAAATATCAGTCAAAAACAATGAGAGATTATTATTCATTTGGAGGAAGTGTTTCACTCCCATTTCAATCAGGCAAAAATGGACAGGAGTACACATAATTTGGTAAAGTGGAGGTTCAAAAGTCAGTTTCCAAATTTGTTAAAGTTGTTGCTCTTTGCTGTCACGTGACGCAGTCTGTTGAGTTATGAGAATAATAGTCTCGTCCCAGGTAGCGGTATACGGGAGACATATCACAAAATCTGGCTCAAAGCATTTTGTGTCTGTGTGTGTGAGTGTGTCAGTCGGTTTTCATTCCGCCTAAGATTTCCCCACATTGTAAGTCACAAGGCCAAAGACACAAACGCAGTGTGTAATCTCAGATCTATCACAGATTTGATGGCCTGAAGATTAAACAGTTAATCTGTCCTCTTCTCTTTCCCTCTCCGTGTTTTTAATTTTCTCATCTGTTGCATGTGGTCAGTTTTTCCGTATCTGCGGCCTCCTGGTAGCCATGTGAAGGAAGCTGAGGTTTAGGTGTGGTTTGTTGAGGCTTTAAACATTGCAGTTAGATGTGATAATCTTTATTAACAGCGCCACGGCAGACAATGATGTCACCCTCATAATTTTAATCTTAGACACATACTAGTAAATAACTGAAATACGAACCTGCTGCCAGTGTGACAGATTATTTAGCTATTTGATCTTCTCTCTTCATTCTCTTCCAATTTTTTTATTAACTTTGGCTGCACTGGCTTCATAAATAAACTGATTTTGGTCTGTCACGTCCATTTTAAGCGTAAGGGCAAATCTTACAAACATAGCAGCATTTCAACTCCCTTCAAATCCCTTTTTTCTATCTATCTGTGTATTTACAACATTTTCAGACTGAGGGTACGCAGTTTGAACATAGCTATGGTAAATATTTTGGCTGCTGATGTTATGGAGTATTTGTGACCCTTAATGTGTTAGTCTCATAAAGTTATTGTTTTCAGTTCACTATTTTTAGCCATGCTGACAGCATTGGTTCAACAAATTCCAATTACCCTCCATGCGTGTCTGTGTCTAGACCACAGTCACATACTTTTGAAATGCTTTGAGATTTTCGCATAGACATCCATGGTAACCAGAGGACGAATCCTGCTCTCTTAGGCGTTTTTCCATCAGGCTGACATTTGTGGTTTTGAGTGAATTGTATAGAAAGCTTTTAGATCGGCTGTCATGAAACTGCCTGCACTACATTTCCTCCTCAGGAAGAATTTAAAAAACTTTGGTTGTCCCCAGGCTTTTCATCTTCAGGTTGCTTTTCATCTGCACCAGCTTCTGGTTGAAATATCATTTCATCCAGTACTCTGGTTTACAAAATACAGACGAAATACCTGCAAAACTAATGACATATCTTTTCGCCTCAGCTGCACTTAGTGTGTGCATAAACACTGTGTATTTACTCGAATTAGTTATATTATGTATTATATATTTACACTACTTAGCTAATAAGTAAATACTACTAAATGAAGGTGGTGAACATGTGAAACCTTATACCTAGCGTTCTAATGTTACCAATTAGTTCACAGTACAACTGTACTAAAGTACAGTTTTGCAGTTGCTATATATCGGACGTTAGCTTTAAGAACTGTTTACTTACCGGTCCAGAAGAAATTTTTCAAGTTGAGCATTAAACTTCATTCCTTTACTCACCTATAGCTGTCTCCAGGGGTTAGCGCCAGCCATCCCTAGTTTGCTTCTGTTCTGCCACCTCTTGTCTTTGCACCTGAACGTGATTTTTGCCCTCTGGGCAGCTCTCCCTCTTCATCCTCTCATGCCGGACTGAACGCAGACTTGACACTACAGTGACTCCTCATTGAGGTACGAGGTGGTATTATGGGCCTGGACAGGGCTAGCTGGTTAGCATGGTAACTTCAGTAAATATCTCTGAAACACAATGCATAGGTGTCTTTGATATAATGTTGTCGACAATCTTGGTCAGTTTTTGAATTTTCTAAAATACTCGTAGCACCTTCAAGGTGCCCTACATCCTATTTCTAGGATGAAGTCATTTACATGGCTGTATTATGAAATTTAATCATGATTTTATAATTGCATTTCTGCTTTTATTCTTTGAGGCATTTTTTTTTAATCTGTCTTATCTTGTTTGTCTGGGACTCGTTATTCCTGCCTATCTTGACAAGAATCCTCAATCTAAGCGAGGCTTTGCTTAGATAAGGGTTAAATAGAAAATTTAAAAACTGAATTTTAGTTTATATTTTATTGGTGCATGTCCACAGGTGCATATACTTTTCCCGACAGCATTCAGAGAGTGTGCAGATTTCATGAAGCAATAACATATTTTTTTCATAATGACCTACTCTAACACCTGCCACTGTCTGTCTGTTGAACTCTCGTACATACAAGACAAGGTTAACAATAGATTGTCACAAAATGAGTTTGAAGAAAATGGAGGAAATCCATTCAGGATATGAACACATAGTCCAGTGCCACGCTGCGATGCTCTTGTTGTTCCTACATGCGACACATTCAAGTGTCAAACAATATGGCCATTGTTTTTTTTCAGGTTCCCATAGTGTTCTTTTGCCTGCGTGTTGCTGTTTATGGATTATTGTCAGGAGAACCAGTGAGATCATTTCCTATAGTCGAAACAAAAGAAGAATATGAATGGGCCCGGCAGAAAAGAGGAAGGTGGGAGATATGTGGGGCAAACGAGAAATAAAAGGAAAGTCTGTGGCGTGTGAGTGTGAGTGTGTGTGTGTGTGTGAGTGTGTGAGTGTGTGTGTGTGTGAGTGTGTGAGTGTGTGTGTGTGTGTGTGTGTGTGAGTGTGTGTGTGTGTGAGTGTGTGAGTATGTGTGTATGTGTGTGTGTGTGTGTGTGTGTGTGTGTGTGTGAGTATGTGTGTATGTGTGAGTGTGTGAGTGTGTGTGTGTGTGAGTGTGTGAGTATGTGTGTATGTGTGTGTGTGTGTGTGTGTGAGTGTGTGTGTGTGTGTGTGTGTGTGTGTGAGTGTGTGAGTATGTGTGTATGTGTGTGTGTGTGTGTGTGTGTGAGTGTGTGTGTGTGTGTGTGTGTGTGTGTGAGTGTGTGAGTATGTGTGTGTGTGTGTATGTGTGTGTGAGTGTGTGTGTGTGAGTGTGTGTGTGTGTGTGTGTGTGTGTGTGTGTGAGTGTGTGAGTGTGTGTGTGTGTGTGTGTGTGTGTGTGTGTGTGTGTGTGTATCAGAGAGGTAGATGCTCTCTTTCTGCTCTGCCCTTTACCTAAAGCCCCTAATCAGCTCAGCTACAGAGCTCAGCAGGGGGGATTCTCAGTGGGACATGTATGTGCGTTTGAGGGACAGTGTTTACAAAAGTGAAAGATATTTTATCTCCCTGATATCGGGACTGAAACAACAAACTGACTCGTTAATGAGGCCTGTCTGTATTTACCCACGTTTTTATGTGTTTTCATTAAAAATAACAAAAGAAGACACACCTAGTGTATTTAGTTTTTTGGGAAATGCCTTTATTCACCCTTCCTTGCCAAGGGTTGGAGAGGAAGATTGATACTACCTCTCATATCTGTGTGGTTATTATGAAACTACCTTCAACAGCTTGTTAGCTTAGCTTAGCTTAGCTTAGCTTAGCTTAGCACGAAGACTGGAAATAGGGTGAAATATCTAGCCCGGCTCTGTCCAAAGGAAACAAAATATGCCAACAAGCACCTCAAAAATTTGGCTATTTAAACTGTTAAATATTTTTTCTTGACCTGTACAAATCAGGATAATTTAAAAATGGCACCCTGTGGATTTATGGGGGTTGTGTAACAGACTATTCCTTGACTAGGAGCAGTGACAGAGTCCCACACATTATCCCCTCATTGAAACACTACTCTTTTTTACACTTCTAGATATAATTTGTTAATTTTAATATTAATAAGCGCTGGTTGAAAGGTTGAGTCAATGCTGCACAGAGCTAGGCTAGGTCCTTTCCTGTTTCAGGTCATTTATGCTTAACCAAAGTAATGGCTGCCGGCTTTAGCTTCATATTTATCGTACAGATGTGAGAGTGGCATCAGTCCTCTCTGCTTGCAGTATTTCTCAACATTCATCCACTGGACATACAGAAAATCATCCTCTTACAGATATGCAACTGAATCTTCTAGCAATCTAACATAATAAGTTCATTGGAGTGTTTTACATGTACCTTGACATTTTACTTTTTGGATAATCAAGTTGAATCTGCAAAGACGCGATGCATTAAATAAAGAGTTTATTTGATCTGAATATGATATAATTTGGGATGCTTTGGAAGAATATTGCAGATTATTACTTTGATAAAAGGCTGACCCTGATGAAACTGAGCCACAAAATGATCACAGAACCCTCCACAAAACAGTCAGTTAAACTCAGTTAAATTCTCACAGTTTCTTTACAGTTAAACCATTAAAGGTCTTCTTTTTAGGTAATAGAAGCTGTCCATATGTACGGCAGCAAATGCGCCACAAACTCTCTCATGCACTTTAATATCCCAAATGCTGTAATCTACGCCCACTGCTGGCCTTCTTCCCTCCCAGTGACCCATACAAGCACACACCATGAGTTATAAAAGTGGGCATGTAGGGCACAGTGAACTGCTGCTCTAATACAAAACTATTAAACTTATTAAAATAACAAAACGCATATGACTCAGGCTGTACGTGTCATTATGTGATAGTTGTAATTTTGAAGAGTAATGTCAGCAGTGCAGAGGGTTGTTACGATGTCTTGCTGTATTTCCAAGGTTTTGTGTGCAGTTTTACATGTATAGATTACGTGCAATTGTACCATGTACCACAAGCATTTTCATATTAAAAACACAAGACCAAAGAAAAAGACGGAATGATTAGTCTCTCTAATCGTCTCAGTCTAATTGAGGCTTTGTGTTCATGTTTGTCTATCAGATGATAGGAAACTATCATGTCAGTAAGCACTGACATTCTGTGTCTTTTCTCTCTGTTTCTGTTCATTGTGAGTTTCGTAAATCAGTTTCAAAATAAATTTCAACATTCGGTCTTTCTTCATTGAAATTTTGATTTCTGTGATTCTGATAGAGATACTGATTTCATAGCTGAATGTGACCTATGAAACCAGTGAAATGATCAGCATATATTCTTTCAAATTTGCAGCTCCTAGGTGACAGCAAAGCAAACTTAGTGCAGTTTTAAGAATGCAGATTGAAATTGAACCTACAGGGAATAAACAGTATTGTCTATAGCATACTATATTCACTGATTTACTGTGGTCAGAACAAAACTTCATGTCAAACAGTAAAGATACCTTTAATTCATTGACATTTATAAGCCTTGTATTTCAGAGCTGATTGGCTTTCTTATCTTGCATAGGCTTATTCTGAGATTGACCTTTATTTGTTTCATTGTTGAAGAATTTTTTATGCCATTCAGAGATATGATATCACTTCTAACATTAGATCCCAAGCCCCCTTCTGCACACCGCAGCGGGTCATGGTCTTCAGATCTGAATCTAAATGAACTCTTTCTCTCTTTAACAAAAAAAGTGCGTAAAGCTACAGACGTTCAGACAAATGTTGGTCTGTTGTTTCTCTGTCCAACTTTTTGTTTTGTTCTGTTTGTGCAGATTTTAGTTCAAATGCATTGAACTAAAAATCTGTTTATAGGTAAAAGCTTCATTTTGTGGTTAACAACCTTGTCAAAGGGGTGAACAGCTTTAGTTTTGTACAGTTTTCTCTTCCCTGTCAGCCTGGGGTATTTTATGATTGGCTCTCAGTGATAGAGACTAGACTGGACTATTGATGGAGAAATCAATATTCCTCCATTAATAACATGGAAATATTGGACTACATAAATGAACCGTAAACTATGGCACCTCATTATGAATGTTTTTTGTTTTTTTTTAAATTTCAATATTACCAACATGGAATTCACCTCGGGGTATGAGTTACATTCACGCTGTCTATTTGAGCAACATATCACACAGTAAAAATTCCCAGGAATTTTTCTGGCTTTTTTGCATTAAATGTTTGAGAGGGTTAAAAGTAACCAGCTGAAGCAAGGGTTGTAGGGGTAAATGGAACCTTATCAAACCTTATCAAACCCCAAGGCATCCATTTATTGAAAATAATTTTCTAAATAAAGTGACAGACTTTTTGCTGCTTTTTCAGATACATATTACTCTATATTTGCAGCCCAGTGTATGTTTGTGCAGAAAAATAATCTCTCAAAACTAAGGGGACCACCAGGCTACCCTTTGGACTATGTTTAGAGCTTTATCTAAAGAGGAAGCCATTGTGGAAGGAAAAGGAGCTCAAACAATCATCTTGTTTGTGAGGTTAACATATAACATGGATTTTATGTTGAAAAGCTTTTCTTTTGGCATTATGAGTTAACATTTACCAGGTTTGAAGTAAAAGTTTCAAGTTAAAGGTCTGATGGCTTATATGATTAAAAAGTGATATTTTTCCCATATAAACAAAAGAAAAAACAACTAAAAAAAGTCAATACGTTTTAAAAACATATGGTGACAATACCATATATCCTAAATAAACTCCAGGCAAAGTTATACCTCTAATAATAAGTAAATCAGAAATAGTTTGCATGTCTAGATATATTACATTACTCTCATCAGCACTTGAATATTTGGGTGCCGATGCATTAAAAAGGGAGAAGGGATTATAAACTAATTAAGTATAATGATAAAAGGATATCTTCATTGAAAGTTTTTAAAGATCAAGAAATATTAATGGTAAGAATGGATATTCTTTTTTATGGCTCATTTTTACTGAGTTATTGTGAGGCATATTGAGAAAGAAAGGTTCCTGTGTACGCATGTGTCTAGGTGTTTTTGTATGTGCTGTTGTGTGATTATAATAATAACATCAGGGGCACCTTAACATTACTGTAAGCCCCAGGACTTCAGAAATTGTTTAAAATTGTATTTTAAATCTTCACCACTGCTTAATACATTGTCATTAGTAGGGATGGAAAGAGTATTGGAAAATTTGTATTCAAGAAAAAGTACAGTTATGTAAAAGAAATTTTACTCAAGTCAAAGTACTAGTGTACAAATTTTAATGCAGTAAATGTTACTTTTACATTACATTTTTAAAAGGGGGAAGGGGTGGAGTAAAAATTTTAATATCTTGATGATAATAATATATGATAGAACTAGTAGAACATAGTTAGGCTATCAGGTATATATGAAGATGATATGCATTGTTATTTGAATCCATATATGCAGGTCCCAGCTGCAATATTAAGATACATAAATCAAATAGCCCAGTTCTTACGGAAATAACGGCAACATAGAGCAGCAGAAAAGGAAGAGATGTATAAACAACATAAACGCCACCAGTGAGTTACAACCAATGATTTTGTAAAGATTGACAATACTGCTCCACTTCCTCTTCCACTTTACAAAAACGAAGCTAAAATGGCGCTGCCATCTCGCGCTGGTGACGTCATTTGGAGCCAGACATCAAGTCTGCACAGTACTGATTGGTGGGTCGAGCTGCAGCATCAATGTCTCACAGTTGTCCGACCCACTAGCAACTCACAGCTGTCAGTAATGATGTCACATCTCCTTTTTATAACCTCAAAAAACTAATTGAAACCAAACTTATCAGAAAAATGAACACTTGAACATACATTATGATAGGAACTACCTAAAATGAAAGAAAACATCTTTTGGAATTTTTTTTTTTGACTTGTACTTTGATTGTTTTAATTTGGCCCATGACTGATCCACTAATGCAGGCAGCTGGTTGTATGGCGTGTGCAGCCGGCCACCAGGGGCTTCACTTTCTGGGAGCTTTATTGTCAAGAGTCAAATAACTGATTTTTAAGAATGCTCAAAAAAGTACCTAAAAAACCCGAAACGCTTTACTTCCACAGCAGATCATTAGTGTTACTGTTACTGTTCTGCTCTTTTTCTACAATGTTTCTACTAGTTTACAGAGTGCATGATGAGTAAAGTGTATGGTTCGTACTGTCCCTCCTCCCTTTTTGAGGCCTGGGGCTCAAGCCCCGGTAAGCCTGTGCATTAAGGCGCAGTGAATGATATATGTGTATGAGAGTGAGAGCGGCCATTGTTGTGAGCTGCTTTGCTCAGTGTAGCAAATATCGTTCTCAACCTTACATCATGAATAAGAATCATTTTATTCTTTATGACCTGGTCAGATTAAATATGATGTTACTTACAATTTATCTGACAAACACAAGTAAATACACGTGACTCAGGAAGTGGGTGTGGCTCTGCCGTGGATTTGTTAAAGGGGATCAGTAAGTCAGTGGGAACAGTAACCAAACAAATCGTGTTTATTTATACCTCACTCTAATCCTCAACCTTTGACCTCAGCTCACCTCTCATGCTGCTAAAATGTATCACCTTTGACAGTGCAGCTCAACAAGGCTGAGCTGACTATGAACGGCTTAGAGCATTCCTGACTGACGCTGCCAACATGTGTGTGTATGGTCACTGGTGTGTGTGCCCAGTCTAGGTGAAAGTGGTTTAATGCTTGTGTGTCTCCTCCAGGAATAAACAGTCAGACCGTGGAAATGGATGATGGGAAGTCGGGCTACGTTGGTTCAAAGGTGGATCTCCGCTGTCGGTTCATCAACAGCTCCCCGCCCGTCAAAATATCCCAGGTGTTCAGTCGTCCACCTGAGCATGTGGATCACACCCAAGTGTAAACTCACCGACACAAATAGTACCATTCACAACAAGAACACACCTGCCAAATTCCAGATAAATCAGCATAAACTCTGTCTGTGTGTTTATCTGCAGTTAGATGAACACAGTTTACTCAGCCGGGTCAAGAAATGAACAGAAACCCAGTGAACACATGCAATACCTTTTTGCAGGAGAAACCTGATTTCTTGTAAATGCGTACTTAATTGGGATTTTGGCCTTTTTACATTTTAAAATGCATGAAACTAGCTTTAAGCAGGGACTGAACCTTCACTGAAACTGGCAGCAGAGGGAGGGATGGAAGGAACCATCCATATGTAACTCTGTGTCCTGGCAAATAAACAATCAGTACATGTCCAGAAGATCCTATGACTTTTCCATTTTCCCTCAAAGTTTCATACATTGTCACCTTCTGGGTGTGTAATAGACTCATCATTCGTTGCATCTTAAGAATCTCTTCAAGTGTTTTGTCATTGTGCAGATCTATACAGAAATTGCCTGTTTTATTATTGTAAACACTGATCACATTCAGATCACACCAGACATGTCAAAGGAAAAAAAGGCTAAAACGTATCTACACTTTAAGTTCTTGCTCATTTAGAGCAAGAATTTCAACTTAAAAGCAGATACTTGGGAAAGATTACAAAGAAATATTGTTCTGTAGACTGATTTCCCATCTTCTAAGCCATTTTCAGTTAATTATAGTCAGGCATTCAAATCAAGGATGAGTTTGCAAGAAAGTCCTCACTAAAAATGCATTGCCACCTATCAGTTATGTAACATTTTAAGACTTTGTAAGCTGGTTTTTATCCTAATCTGAATAAAAATTCAAGTATGGATTGTTCTGTGGGGTATTCCTCTTGTTTATTCATGTTTCTCTCTATATTTTAATTAATATAACTAATTCGGTTTCTGTGGCTCATCCAAGACCTTCCATACTTTAGCAGTAACAGACTCCGCCTTTGTCATACTGGAGATCTCTTTACCTCAACCTTAACTTCTTCCATTTCATCTATCCTTCTTTCTCAAGGTAACATGGCAGAAACTGGTGAACGGCACCAAGCAGAACGTGGCGATCGCCAACCCCTCTCTGGGTGTGTCTGTGGCGCCGCCCTACAGAGACCGTGTCACCTTCAAGAATGCGGCGGTGAGGCGACGAACTCCAACCCTCGAAGACACCACCATCACCTTCTCCTCGCTCCGCCTCTCTGATGAGTCCACCTACATCTGTGAATACACCACGTTCCCCGCGGGGAACCGAGAGAACACAGTAAATCTCACCGTCTACGGTAAGACAAATGTATGATATCAGCTTCAAGTAAGATGCAGATGGATTGTCACTTTCACATATGACAGAGGCTGTTAATGAAGTTTTTTAAAAGTTTATTTGTATGGTATATATATATATATATTTATATAGCATGAACTATTGCCACATACCAAAGCATTCATTGCCTAAGTTTATTTTGCAATGCCCGTCCCTACATGGGCCTACATAAAACTCAACAATAACATATATAAATTACATAATAAAACACAAAGCTCAATAGGAAATTACATACAACATCCCTCACCCCATGTTTCCTGTCTTCCTCTTCACTACTCATCGCCCAACAGTTTGTAAAACAGCGTTTGGGGGGTGAGTTATTGAGGAGGCAGCTACTTTTCATATTTACTGTAAAGTCAACGTTGGGGTAGGCTGTAACAAGTTGCATATTATACCATTTTATCATGCTATAAAAACATTATCATGCCAGATAAACTTGATGCTTTTGTTCATTTTCACGTTCATTATTCCCTCAGTTCGTCCAACAACCCAGATGAGTCTGTCCGCACCGACCTTGGTGGCTCGTTCGTCCAATCTGAAAACACCAGTGGCCACCTGCATCTCTGCCAATGGGAAACCACCTGGGACCATCAGGTGTGTTCTCACTCTCTCCCTCCCTTTGTAGATACAGAGTTTTACTACAGCATGTGCTGTGGTTTGATTTGCGGGAACGCACTTTATTGCACTAGACTATAAACTGGCCCACCAGGTTGCACACTTTGATAAATATTTGCCCTTCTTAAGTTCAGGTTAGCTATGCTTCATCTCTCTCTCTATCTCTCTCTCTCACTATATATATATATATATATATATATATATATATATATATATATATATATATATATATATATATATATGTATGTATGTATGTAATATGTATGTATATACATGTGCGAACAGGTGGGAGACGAGGGTACCCGGAGAAGTGACCACTCGAGAGTACAGAAACTCGGACGGGACGTTCACTGTTCAGAGCGACTACATTTTGGTGCCCAGCAGAGAAACCAACAAGGAGACGCTCACCTGTGTCACCACTTACAACGAGGAGGTCTTCACAGACAGCGTCACCCTCGATATTCAGTGTAAGCCTTTCTCATACATAACAATAACCACATACCTAGACAGCTGAATATAAGAAATTGTATCCTACAGGCTTAGTTATTGTCATTTGTTTGTGTTTGTGTGTACCAGACGAGCCAGAGGTGACAGTGGACGGGTTTGATGGAAACTGGTATCTGAACCGAGAGAACGTACAGCTTAGCTGCCAGGCTGATGCCAACCCAGCCGTCTCTCTGTATCAGTGGAGACAGTGAGTCCAACTCTGTCTGTTCATGTTCTACTCACATTTGCTGTTTCTTACTTTGGGAGCACACACACACACACACAGCTTCTCTCTGGAACACTGTGCTAAATTCACCAGATTTTTCCGGGTATCTTTCCTCCATCAGGGTGGTGTCTTAGGCTGTTTGCTGTTTGCTGTCATGTGACTGCTGTATCAACATAGACACCATATACTGCATTCAGAACTACTTGTTCAAAACACAGTGTCCTCAGATCACCTCAGTCACTTGCTATTTAGGAGTAACCCTTATAATTTCAGTCATTTAATAATAATTTCAAAGTCCATTCCCATTTTAACTTAAAACTTCAATCCAGAACTACATTTTCAATGGCTGTCGAAGAAAACCTGTCAGTGACAGCTCAGTCAATCCTCAGTATCCTCAGCTACAATGCTCAGTATTTTTTTTTTTCCTGGTCGCAAACATTCAGAGCACTGCATCTTAACATCCGAGTTAATCATTCGAACAAAATCTCACCTGAGGAGACGCTTAGTTTCACAACTTGTGTACAGTGGTTATTGAGGTTTTATTTTCCGTATATCCTGCAGGATAAATGGCTCCATACCAAGCAATACTGAGATCCAAGACAACATCCTTACCTTTAAAGGACCTGTCACATATGACCTGCAGGGTATCTATGTTTGTGATGCAACCAACAGCATTGGGACACGATCAGGCTCTGTGGAGGTCAGCATTATAGGTATGTTTACCTGAGTTCTGTGGTCATTTAATTTGATAATACTAGCGAATTAAAACATAAATGAGGATTCCTGCTACTGTTACCACTTCTAATCCGACTACTGCTTTGTACTGAACTTTCGCTCGACATTCCCGTTTTTTCCTATGTGACTCTTAGTGGAAACAAAGTTACTCTAAACGATGTATGTGATTGTTTGAATTGATGTGTCTGTGTGTTTTCTCTTCAGAAAAGCCACTACCGCAGATCGCAACTGGTGATGTCATCAGTGTAATCGCCCTATTACTGGCTGCTGGAGTGCTGATGGGTATTACTATCACTGTCCTGGTGCTCAAAATAAGAAGTAGGAAAGACGGCTCCTCGTACGTAATCAGTCCATTATCCTTCCTCCCCTTCGTTCCACACGCTTGTTTGTCCCAACATGGTTTGTGTCCTATGTTACCATCTTCATCATCCATCTTTTATTCTCTTTTCCTCCTTGATCAGAAATGATTCCCCTTCCAGAAAACTGTCCCAGCCTATAAGGAAAAGACCAGGAGATGATATCCAGGTACGCTGTGCGTTGGTGTCTGCAATTTATACATCACGTGGTCAAAGGGTTGACAGTGTGCTCAAATCCAAAAATTTATTTTCCACAGCTTTTATAAAATTGCAGTGGGGATATCTTTGCCAGGTCCACAGTATATGGTGTCCCTAAAGTAAATTATAATTGTAGAATAATAATGTAATTTACCATGGAATAAAGCTGTAATGCTACTACAGGCTGGCTGACAATAGTAGAGTCACTAGCAGCTAATGTAAAATAATACATAAAGCTGTCCATACAGAACTTTGCAGCACTAAGGATCTCAGTTTGTTGAGTGCACATTAAATAATCACCCACTGCAATAAATAGATAAATACTGGTGAATTCATGCCAAGGATTATCTGGTAAAATTGGTGCTATATGTAGAATTATTACCTTACAATATGATGGCTTGCTTCTTCGTCTCGATAAACTATCACATGCTGATGATCTTTGATGCGAGATACAATATAAATACTATATTCTACTGTGTTTCATGTATAAAATCTGTGACACGTTTATAGAATAACCTTTCGTGCGATCTTTGAATTTTATATTAATTTTATATGAATATAAAAACCTGTCTGGTGCCTTAATATTTTTTGCCCTGCAAAGGTTTTCTTACTAAATGTTGCCCACACCCAGACAGGTGTTTTCAACCACTCTGGCTAATTAGATATTGGCTCACGTTGAAGTTAGTGACAGTGATAAAGGTATAATTCATCCATCCCAAAAGGAAACGAAAGGGATGTCAAATCAAAAACAATCTGTATGCTCCTACACAGGTCTTAGACAGTCCCAAAAAAGGGGTCTAATCGGTCTAAATAAATTAAAGAACCTATGCAGATGCACCATGGGTATGTAGGGTCAATAATAACACTTCTTTATGTAAGAACCTATAAGATGCTCTGCACTGTGTATCATGTTTAAAAATGCATGCACATAAGGGTTCATCACAACAGCCTTTATAACTGCAAAATTCTGGACTAATATGAATTCATTTTAGTGATATCTGTGTGATCAGAGGATTTGCTTGTGGAGTGCTTTGTATGAATGTTAATTTGCCGCGCTCACCAGTCCCAAACCATCTTGACAGTCCTGACCTTTCAGGGAAGGCACAAGGGAAGAGAGAGGCTAAAAGTCCAAGATGGAGGAAGATATTAAATTAGCTGTGTGTTGCACCGCTTTTTCTGAACGGCCTGCCTCTCTCTTCCTCCTTCCTTCCTTGTTGTATCCAATTTTCTTCACAAATGAAAGAGGCCTTGACTAAGAAAATAAAACAGACGTCACTTCACATATTGCAAGTAGTCTCCACATCAAGCTTCCACCCATTACATGAGAACGCTGGGTTGAAGTTTCTTTTTACAGTTTACCCACTAAAATGAAGTATGTCTAACCTTGAGGTAAAACAGATACAATGAAAAGCTGATTTTTTTTGGGGGGGATTTTCCTTGAAACTACCATTGAACCATCATCATGACGATCAAGGTTTCCTTGCTAGCGGTGTTCTTCTTCCCTGTCTCTGGTGGCAAATTGCTGTATTTCTTGCCACGTAACTGCTACCTGCTGATCAGCAGATTGGCATGAAACCATTGGCAGGAAGGTGCATATTGTGTCACCAACGTGCTCGTGGGCGTTTGTGCGCATCCTCACAAACATGAAGAGAACAAACAATAGGGGACCAATGGGGTCATAAAAACGTTTCTCCATAGCCCTACTACAAGGTCAGAAACTCCAAGGTACTTACTGTGTGCACTCTATGTATGGCCAGCACATCCAGTACACACCAGTTGTCGAGCATGTGTATTGTTTTTTAATTCGGATATGTCTTTAACGTATTTCCCTCATTTCTCCACAGCACTCAGGACGGTTTTACGAAGAGCTTCCAAACACAGCGGACTACGTGAGCTACAGACTGGCCTGTAACAAGGAGGACTACCCGGAGCCCTACTCCCCTCCCATCAACCCTCCTCTCTCATTTCTGCCCCAGCACCCCTACCACGCCTCACAACCAGCCACTGCAACCAGCAGCAGCAGCAGCAGCACTGCCACCACGTCGAAAAACACCTTCTCCCCTCCTTCACACACCGCGGCCATCTTTAAATACCCATCAGTACCAGGCCTGTCTTCTCCTCCCCCAGGAGCGGCGGCGTACACTTTTCCCAAAGAGCAGTATGTTTGAAGCGATGTATCGTCACAGACTCAAACCTCCCGAGTGATCTCAGATGGAACGACCCGACTTGAACCCGAACCTTTCCTAAGCGGAGGTTGGAAAATATGTTGAACCCTGGACTATCAGGAGTTGTCTCAGCTCTGTCTGCGTCATCGTGGATGGCTCTTGAGGTCAAACGACAATGCAGCTTTTGTTGTTGGACTTGGAATTCAGTCTAATTTTGAAACATTTTGTCTCCTTTGTCCTGTCTTTTATTGTGGTATCTATTCTTTAAAAAGGGAAGATTTTTGAAACATGTTTCAAATGTTTGCCAGCAAGATTAAGTTTTAGGTTAGAGGAAGGTCAAGTTAAAGATGATTTGAACTTCTGTTGAATATGTTTATATTGTATGGATGTATGTACCAGAATGGATGGGATAATCTCTTGATGTCCATTGTGGCTGACTCCTTACTTTATCCCATATGGAATCATTTTGTAGAAAAAACAAAGAAAACAAACCAAAAAACCTTTCCTACTCTGTCTCTGAAGACTACTCTCTCTTTATACTGCCGTACACACTGACAATCCCTTCACTGGGGAGACCTCACCTTTTTGTTTTAACTTCTGTCCTGGTATAATACTCCTACTGTGCTTGTATTTTGTATCATTTATGTTTTTCTTTGCAAAGAAAAAAAAACATTTTTATTCACAGAAAACAACCTGTCGACTTATGAAATTGATGTTTTTATTTGTGGTATTTGTGGGTTTTAGTATTCATTAACACTGGGTGTTGGATGATCCTTGAATTTTTAGAATTTAAATAAAAATGATTATGTGAACTTATATCAGTGGTGTATACTAGACTGAAAAGTACAAGCTCCTCTACTCTTTCTTTACTCTCAGTAGTAGTAGTCTAAAATTTATTTCAGGACCAATATTAAGATGCTCCATATAAAATATGCATTAATATTTAAAAGTCTACTGTAAGCTACTTCATCAAAAATGAATTAAGAGTACATCTGGTGGCAATTTTATCAAAAACATCTCTGTTAAATGTGATTTCAGCCACGTTAGCATCATCGCTCACTGGATGTCAACAGTGGTCAGTCAACTATTTTGGTCCAGATGGAAATTTCTCAGCAACCACTGGATGAAGAGAAACCACAGGTGCAATCAGGTTAGTCCAAGTGTGTCTCATGTCAGAAAAATTACCAATGCACGGTTCACTTAACTTGAGACTGATGCACACTTTCTCCTAAAAACGCTTCGAAAGCAGTTTTCAGAGTTAAGGGTATTTTATAATTCACCACAGTGTACTGCATTGCACCAGTCCAGGTGCTGCCACACAGTTATAAGCTGCTTTAATAGACCTACAATAATCGAGGGACATAAACAAGTTTATGACATGTTGGATTCAGCATGAATAGTTACATATGTCCAAACACACCAAAGTATTGGCAAAACTTCCACACGTGCCAATATATTGTTCCTCATGAGACTGACAACCATTAAAATGATATCACGCTATATCTCTTTTATCTACAGTAGTCCCATGTTATGTGTTTACAGATAACTCCCTTTCCTGTCTTTTATCGTAGTGCTCCTCTCAGCCCCTGAATGTGTGTTTTTCTACAATGTACTATGCTCGACCTGACTTGCAACAAATTGTCTGAGCTGGATTGCGCCATGTGCAGTATTTGTATTTGTGGGAGTGATATGTCTGTATAAACTCTAGTGTGCCCCAGTCAGCTCTGATGCAATTCAACACTCTTGCAGTCTTAGCGAGCACTTGGGCAGATACTAGTAATACATTGTAAAAGGAAGCAGTTGATCACTCCCTAATACTCCAAGTATAGATAGTGGAATAGGCCAAATATCATGGCCTCTGACGTAATTTCACTTCCTGCATTGCTGCCTGGATCATCCTGTTAAAAGGGGATATTTTCTAAGTCCTGCTCATCTCTTAAATACACACAAAGAACAGATAAGATCACTACATTTACCAAACATATGATGCAACTATCATTTGAACTATCTCAGGAGAACATAGCACTTAACTCTATGAAGAAACTTTAGCTTGGATGCTAAGGTAAAATAGGTGAGTGGCCATTTCCGGCCACACCCGTTTAATAGACTTTTCCCCCCTCCCCAAGCACACGTATACGAGCGTGAACACACACACACACACACACACACACACACACACACACACACACACGCAGGCCTAAACCTTTAGCCAATTCTTTCCAAGTTCAATGCTGTCTCAACGGCAGTAGGATCACAAGTCAGTTGACCATCCTCCCTGTTATAACAATCAGAAGTGACAAGATGGCTAATTCCTGCTAAAGACAAGGCAAAGGAAGTTAAAGTTTTTATCTTTAAGGGGTTTAACTTAGAACAAAATACACTGAATTATATAGCATTGAATATTAGCTATATCTAATGGCTAAGCTGACGTGATAAGGGAAAGAAACTAATAATAACCAAGAGACAGAAACTTCTATTGTCTGTGCTTTTCCCCTAATGTCTTGCTCTCACTCACTCCTTGCCTTTTAATTTTTATTTTTCCGCATGAAACCAATCACATTTACTATAGCACTCTCCACAATAGATGATTGCATGTCTGATAATCAGGTGAGCAAAACTCCAGCTAGTGTCATTTTACTTGAGGCTCAGAGGAGACTTGGGCATCGCCTGAGAGTCAAAGACTGATCCACAAGGCTCCACTCACATCGTCCTGCTTTCAACCAAGGCAACTGAAAGAGTCCTTCATGATTTACAAGCCGCATGTGCTACAAATGTCACACATTAAAGACTTTGGGGTAGAATAAATTTTAAGTATTTTCATGCATTTAAATTACAGAAAGAAAGTAGAAAAAGAAAATATACAAGTAACATTCCTATAAAATACAGTAAATTCATGACTATGCCAAATAATGGTTCAATACACAGCATGCTTTGGTTTTAAAGTTCATGAAATCAGAATAAAAACATTTCCCCACTGAATACCAGTGTGATAAATCCCTGGAGACACATATTTTTGATTCGAACTTCATATTTAAATGTATTATTATTTTTCTTTATGCAAATTCACTTATTCTTGTGTTGTTTTTATATGGATACAGATGAGAGATTAAAACATTGCTGCACTGTGGCCCTCAGCCCTCATCTTTGCCAAGTGAGGAAAACTGATCTCTGTCCTGCATTCATTCATGACAAACATCTCACATTACATACTGAAGGTTCCACTCAACAGTCCCACCTTCTCACCTTCTCCATTATAAAGACATAAACTCACATGAAGTATTTTTTAATCCTATCCCATTAGTAGACTTTACTCTGCTTTTTGATCCTCAAAAGGCTTTTAAAATTAAAATCTGAAGCCTTAAATTTTACATCTCAAACAAGATGACTAGAAAAAAAATGTACCTACATCTGTCAAATAAATAAAAGAATTTCTTTGCCGAGCTCATCACCATGCAAAACATTATGAAGAGCTTGTTGTTTGTAGAGCAAATAAGATTTGTTGCCCTTAAGCTAGTAATGAAACAACCAATGGGCAAAGAAAATCTAAGAAGATAAACATCCTTTTAAAAATCCCTCTTTTTTGTGCTTTTATTGTAATGCTGGCTAAAGAGATGACAGTTTATAAATGCATAAAGCATTCATCAGCATTCCCCCTTTTTACACAACAGTTTGAAGAGGGAGAAAATGGTTAGAAAAAAATTACAAATACCATGAATATAAAACTCAATGTAAGTCTCTAATTGAAGTAACAACTAGAATAAGTCTTTTGTGGCAGAATATTCATGTTAAGACCCTGGATAACACCTATTAGTTTTTGCACAGTTGTGTGCATAAGAGTGTGTGTGTGTGTATGTAAGGCTAACATGTCCATTCATGTGCCTGTATTGTAAAATAGATGAGCCCGGTATCACCATGTCGGTCCAACCCTAAAGGAGAAAGAGAGAGAGAGAGAGAGGGAGAGAGAGAGGGATAGAGAAAAAGGAAAAACTCATTAATAATTGAGCCCAAATCAGTTTAGTGACCCTCCGTCCTTTCATACTCTCAGTCTAATGAAGTCAGTGCCTGCAACTGGATTCTCTAAGAAACCTCTGGAGCGGAGAGAGCGAGACAGGTCACCTCAGGCATCTGAGGAAAAACATTTTTTGTGGTCAAAAAGGTTTTACCTTCTGATCATCTCTACTACATTTTATTTTTTTGGAATAAGGACGGTGTTGGACTCAGGATCATCATGATACCATGGTGGCCCCACTGCTAGGGCTGGCCTTCCTATTTCTCCCTACCAGCCTGGTCGATTTTATGACTTATGGTAAGGGTTTTCCATTGTCTTTGGAGTTATTTACACTTTTCTGAGTGGCAGTTATAATGGAATTTGAATGGCTGATGAATACATTAAGAAAAATTAAGAGAACTGTCAATAGGATTGGGCAAAAATCCTTAATTTATTGTCTCTCAGTAGACACTGCAGTAATTCTGTCGAACAAATTAAAGATTTGAAGTATAGCATGACAGATGATATTAGAGACTAATGTTTAATTACAGTTTAACAGACAATATGCTTTTTGATATTTGTTTATAAAACATAATTTTTTGATAAAGATCATGTAAATTTGTGACCATGATATTTACTGAGTGGGGAAAGTTGTCAGTGCTCATTGGGGGAGAAGCTATATTGTAGCAACACTGTTTCTATATTTCCTTTGAAATATAATTTTAATTTTTGGACTCTAGTTTCTTGTTGGCCAGCACATACATTGATACCAACATATCTTGCTATATATATAGCCTGGCCAACACAGTTCATTGAACTCAAATTCAAATTGAATATTTTGTACACTATGTATTACTTGGAATAGACATAGATCGGAAAATACCTATTTAATATTATGACATTTATTTCAACCATATCACACCTTTGGTGTATGAGAAGGTAAAACAGAAAGAGGATAGCTGAGGATGTAAAAGATGTTGATTAAGTGAAGGTGTCTGGAAAAATAATTTGACTTATCAAGTCATTTGATGTTGAATTCCTTATTAAACTATCTGAGTGTGTCTAAAACTTAAAATGTAATCAATCCTGTAATTGAACACTGGCAGGTCACATGATACCACCATCTCCTTTTACACACACACACACACACACACACACACACACACACACACACACACACACAAACAAATATTAAACTGCATGTCTGTGTGTATCCTCTCCCTCCTCCAGCGGTGCAGATCCAGCACAACGGGGAGGTGGTGTACCAGGACAACAGTGTGTATGGAGTGCTGGGCAAAGCAGCGATCCTGGAGTGCGGCCCAACCTTACCTGATATGTACATATGGAGCTTCACCAAGCCCGGCACTGAAGCTATAAAAGCCGTGGTGTATGATTTGGGGCGAGGACCAAGGACCCAGAAGCTGGCTGAGACGCTCGGACAGCTGACGGTCATCTCAAACAGTGCAGCTGTGAGCATCGAGAAACTGCCTTTGGCTGCACAGGGCCTGTTCACCTGCCAGGCCTTCTATGACATAGAGAAGGAGCCCAAAGTCTACTACTACTATGTTCACCTCACTGTGCGGGGTAAGACTTCACTTCTTCAGGCTTCTTCAACACTAACACTGTTTCCGTCTTCGATAATCATCTGCATGTATCAAAAAACACCTCGAATCTAGAACTGATACTGGATATTTGTGGCCAAAACCCATATCCAAAAACCTTGGCTGATATCTTTATTTCTAAAGAAATAACATAAACATTTTTGATAATTATTCTTTAAATTTACTAAATAGGATGTTTTTCAGTTAAAAAAATAAAGCTGAACCCTCTCGGGTGGACAAAGAAACAAAAAAGTCTGTATACTTTAGATAAAAGAGGATTAAAAACATTGTCAGTATTCTCTCTGATCTGCTCTAAAAATGTTAAGTTACATAGGCAGTGGAGACACTGCTGAGCCTGACTGAGCAGTTGTCTGACGAGTGTATGAGCTGTATAATGCCTGCATATGGCAGGACAGGTGTCTTTTTAATTGGGGGTGTTGTTGCATTTGTTTATGTGAAGAATGTACAAGTTCATCCCTCAAAATAAAACTGTATGAAAATATAGTAATGAGTAGAATATCTGCATTTTGACTGAGCGATGCTCTCTGAAAACACCGTCTTTGCAAAGAATTGTGAAAGTTCTCATAGCAAAAGTTGGGTTCAAAGAGCTGCGCAAAAATAAATAATTCCTCTACAACTCGGTCCCTTTAAGATCCATCTGTTTGACCCATTTACTTGGCTGAACCTGTATCGCTTCCAATCAGTAGTAGAGACAGATCAGGCCCTGGTGTAACACGGCTATGACTCTGCTGAACGGTTTCCCTAATGGGCCTTTTCAGCATTTTCGGAAATAGACGTTTTCACTTTCCTGCTAAGATTTAGATTAGATGAGCTTTCCAGTTTGTCTACACAAAATATTATCCTCTATGTAATCTCTGATTTGTTTTTGTTGGCTGTTTTGGATTTTACAACTACAACCCTCGTTCACAAAAGCAGAGCAACATTAAGTCATCGTGTGAAATGCTCTTGGCCTCTCTCTCATCTTGGGGTCCTAAGTTATCCATACCATTACTGGCTTCAGGTGAAAAGCTAACATGATCTGTCATGATACATGAATACATACATTTATTAAACAATGTTCTTCATTTGCCTTCTTCATACCTACACGTTATGTATCATCGTCTGGAATACAGTTCCAGTCAGTAAGCCTTACCTGCTGATGAGCGATGCATCTCCAGTGGAAGGATCTGCAATGTGGATGCGCTGCAATCTCGAAAATGGGACTGGCCCAATCCAGTATGTGTGGCAACATGAAACCCGCGGTGGCGACATTTCGACCTTAGCACAGGGCAACACCAGCGTGATCAATGTGACCTCCGTCAGCCGCAACCACACGGGCTGGTACCGCTGTGTGGCCAGAAATGCTGTAAACAGTGAGAGCTCGAACCGGTTATGGCTGGACACCATCTGTGAGTATTGTTGGGTGGCTTGGGACAAAATTTGGGTTGAAAATCCACTGTACATCACCTGCTCAGCACCAAACAGCAGACAGACAGTTAGAAAGCAGCTGGTGAACACAGGGGAGCATTTAGCAGCTAAAGAGCCAGACATGCCCCTCAGGAGCAGTGGGGGACCAAAAACAGAGCTAAAAGAGAGTGAATATTGGTATTAAATGGTGGCTACAAACATAACTCAAAATCATGAATTGCTGCAGTGTAGAAATAATAATAAATTTTAGATCTTAACTGACTAAAGCGAGGTTCCTCACCAGTGTACGTTAAATGTACATGTCCGTCGTAACTTGAGTGTGATCCCATCCTTCCTCCTCAGTTGGCCCGGACATTCCTCAGATAGACGTGACTCCATACAGTATGACAGAGCGGGGATATTCAGCCCTGGAGAGAGAGACTGTTTCTTTACTCTGTCAAGCCCAGTCCAACCCGGCCAGTCAATACGTCTGGTTCTACAACAACTCCCAGGTCTACACCGGGCCGCAGTTCACCATCACCAAGATTCTCCGCGTGCACACCGGCGACTACGCCTGCTTGGCCCAGAACACCTACCTCAACACCCGCTCCAAAAAAACCATCAGCCTGACTGTCTACTGTGAGTGTGATCTCTGACCTCTGGCCTTGGACCACGCCATCAGTCCTTCTACTCCTCCGCTGACCTATTTAGTTAGTCCTAACTTGTGTTCTTCAGTCTTGGCACTGCAAAAGGCAAGGGGTTTAAAAGAGTGACATATGATTCAGTCGTTCAGATTCAACAGTAATGGTACAAGACTTAGAGGACAGAAATACACACTCTTAATATCCTTTGGTTTTTCATCTATATATTAAAAGTGAATGTCCTGTTCGTTTCAATTTCGATTACACCTCTCCTGTTTTCAGTGTTACTTAGAAACTTCCTTCACTTCCTGTTTTTCTGTTTTAAACATTCCTCCTCCTTTCAGTACATCAGTTCTCATATTCCAAGCTCTGTATAATGACTAAGACTTCACAACACACCCAAAAAGCTTACAAATGAACATGTATTCATACACCTACATATCAACACACAGCAGAGTCTGGAAGGGCTGCAGACCTATTCTCCTCTTCAGGCCAGCTGGGAAGTTAATGGGACTCTCTGGCAGGTACCTTGCTGTGATATCACAGCTATGGCAAGCGTTGGTTGGCTAGAAAGCTGGCGCTTGTCATTTCACTCCCCTGTTTGGCTCTACTGAATTTCTGCTGTTCTACCAGTTCAGTTACTCGGGTCATGTATCTGATATCTGATCGAAAAATAAATAAATAAATAAAAAATCATCACGCAAGAGAAAAAGAGAGCATTCTCTCTCTCTCTCTCTCTATATATATATATATATATATATATATATATATGTATGAAAAATTGTTGCAATTGAAAAGAAATCTATTTCATTCTTCTATAATTTTGGCGAGATGATTCATATCAAACATCCTAAATACTGTAGCTCCCACAGGCACCTTCTGTGACCCAGATGACCTCATGTAACAACCACTTTGCAGGCCACTGCCTTGTTATCTTGTTTTTTATCCCCACAGATCCACCGGATGGCTCCCCATCCTGTTCTGTGCAGCCGGCTCTGAATCACACCTCTCTGAGACTACTCTGCTCCTGGCCCGGAGGACTCCCCTCCGCCTCCATCCACTGGACAATCGGACGAGATGAGGCTGACACAGGGCAGCAAACAAATCCACTTCCCAACACTGCCCTCTTGCTGCCATCTGAAGGCTTGACTTCCAATAACAGCTTGTTTACATGCATGGGCTCCCACCCCGCACTCAAACAGCTGACAGAGTGCAGCACACGCACATGTAAGAAACACAAAAAAGGAAAAGAAACAGGGTCGGATTTATGTGTTCACAGTGTGGCGAGTGTGTTCACCTTTCACACACCCCTTAAACTCTTCTCCTCCACCAGATGTGCCCCCTGCAGAGCCAGTGTGTTTTGCCTATGTCACTAACAATAGGCAGTATCTGATGCTTTCCTGCTCCTGGGATGGAGGGGCCCCAAAAGCCTTGGTGTGGTGGGAGGGCCCAGGTGGCCAGGGCAAAGGCGGCGAAGAAAACTCCAACATCCTGATCCTTCGCTATGGAACCGCCAGCAGCGGGAAGCCCTACACCTGCCATGCCAAACATCCGCTTCTGGTCCAGACCAAGACCTGCAGGCTCACGCTGGGTCAGTGCACATTGTTAGAAACACCTTACAGCAGATAGCAGGAATGTTTATATTATTATTATTGTTTAATTCATTTAAATACTCACTGGTCACCTGCAGAGGCCCCCGTGCTGCTGACACAGCGCAGGGTCGTGTCTGTATACGAGGGGAGTGATGTCCAACTCACCTGCAACCTGCTCGCCAACTATCTTCCCGTCGGTGAAATCACCTGGTTCAACAATCAGGGTGCGGACGTCGGTGACACCTCCAAGTACACGCTGCTGCGAACATCTGCATGGGCCAATCTGACAGTGAGGGACACGGATGAGACTCGGGACAGTGGCGAGTACAGGTGCACCAGCTCCAACGCAGTGGGAGGAACCGAAATCAATGTGACTCTGGTGGTCAAGAGTAAGAAATTGTTTGTTATATATCTGTTGACATCCTACCAGAGCTTTTCAAACTAGTATGCATTCGGGGAAAAGGCCCTTCCCGCTTTCTTGCAGGGATTTAGATGAGAGGGTCGATACCAGTCTGATGTGCAGTGAATGTGAAGCTTCAGGCAACAGCTGATTGGCTCTGATTAACACGAAAACCCGGAAACAAGGAAGGAAAGTCCACCGCTGCAAAGTCAGCTGGTTTTTATCAAGCCAGCAGCCCAGAAACGCGACCTCTGATTGG
This sequence comes from Istiophorus platypterus, assembly GCA_016859345.1. NCBI lineage: Eukaryota > Metazoa > Chordata > Actinopteri > Istiophoriformes > Istiophoridae > Istiophorus > Istiophorus platypterus. Next base: position 11,450,593 of record CM029129.1, on the reverse strand, counting down.
TACAGAAACCTAAATGTAGAAATGTTGAGTTTTAGTTTACAGGTGTAAACGTATCAGACCATGTATTTAGAGGCTGGCAGCCGTGACTTTTCCGGGTCTTGCCAGTTTACCGGCGGAGTCGCTGCGTCCGACTAGGAAAAAGCCTGACACACAACCACCCATTAAAACAAATCGTTAAATGTTGGTTTTGGATTTATGAAACAAACAATTTATCACGCATTAATCGCTGTTTTCTAAATGTACCGGTGGACGGGTTGTGTTAACCCTTTTGGCAGAGCCGGGGAAACCGTTTCTCCCTGCCGCCAGTCTTAAAGGGAAAACTAAGCTAACCGGCTGCTAGCTTCAGCCTCATATTTACTGTAGTTATACGAATGGTATCGGTCTTTTCATCTAAATCTCGCAAAGAAATTGACAAAACTTATTTCCTAAGTAAAAGAACAAAGTTTGAGAGACTACAGCTTCGCTAGCCTCTGCGAGGCTGTACTTAGGCACACCGGTGCTTTGAGCTAAATGCTAACATCAGCATGCTAACATGGTGCCGACGACGATGCTAACCACGTCCATCGTGTTAGTTTAGATCGTTAACGTGACATAAGTTGTCAATTAGAACAAAAAACACAAAATACGATTGAGGCTGTTGGGGATTATTTGGCAATAAAACCAAGTATTGGAGAAATAAAAGTTTTGACAAGACAAGACCAAAAGGGAGGGAATCACCTGAGTGATTACAATTCATCTAGAGGGAAACATTAGCTTGTGCAAAGATGGATATTTAAGTCTGGACCAGAAAAACTCATCCAAAACACAGGAGCCCTGAAGAATTTTCTGTTTTGTTGTTTTGTTGTGTTGTTGTTGTTTCGTTGCTCTCTCCCAGGGCACCCAATGCCACCCAACGCCACCCTGGTCAGGGCGACTTACACGGGCCGACGGCGCGACGAGGTGGAGCTGGAGTGGCGGCTGCAGGGCGACGCCCGGGCGGGTTGGACAGGTTTCATCCTGGAGCACAGACGGGCGTCGGGGAGACCGGCCCGGCGAGGAGGCGGCGTCGGGCCGGGGGAGGCCGAGGGGGAGGCCGAGGGGACGGCCGCTCCGCCCGACTGGCACCGCGACATCATCCCGGACCCGCGATCCAGGAGTCACACAGTAGGCAGGCTGGCACCGACCGCTACCTACCAGTTCCGCGTAACGCCCGTAAACCACCGCACCACCGGACACCCGTCTGCACCCAAGACTCCAGGTGTGGTGCATAGACGGACCGAGGGGGCAACCTCAGTCAGATTTACGGCAGAGATGTGAGCGAAGGCCGGGGCTGGAGTCAGGGGCGTCTTAGGATGCAGGGCGTGTTTTAGAGGGGCCGGTGGCAGGAGGAACAAGTTAAAATGAGACATTTTTTAAAAGATGGTCGTGATTCCGACGTCGCAGATGCTTCTGTCTCCATCTGATTGCTATTACAGTGACTTTGATGACGGTCTAACATTTGTGTTTTTCTTTTTGTGTTATCCTCTCAGGTGAAAGACTCAAACACAGACAAAGAACACGCGCACACACACACACAGACAATTACACACACCTCACCGCTTCACAACTTCCAGTCACCTCCTCTTTACCTCTTTTCTTACCTTTCCTAAAAACTGGCCCTGTGTGCTTCTTCTTGCAGATTCTTTGTGTTAACTGTACCACGTATAGTAGGATCTGATCAGACTAAGCCAGCTGAATGTTGAGGATGTAGAGATGCTCTTGGTCAGGTGTCACTGTAGGATAGGCCAGTGGTTTTCAACCCTGTATTGTCAATGTATTAGTAGTTTTATTTTAATGTAAGCATATGAAACCCTTGCTGGACAGCAGCCCCTGTAGCCAAAAGTGAAAATTATGGGATAATATAGATGCTAAACCACTGCGTAGTTTTACCATAAGAAAACTGAAGCCAAAAGTCAGTAACCTGAATCAGTAATGTCAGTTAGATGGCAACATCTGCCTCAAATTTGTTAACATTAGCCACCATATGCTACTGGATATACCAGCCCAACCACAAAGTCTGTAAAAGTGCACAAAGTTGGGGTTTCTTGCTTACAAATTCAACTTTTATTCACAAGATGAGGAATTTGTTTTGTCCTTTTAAAATTGACATAGTCTTGCTTTAACTTCATGATTTTTGTCACCCGAACTTACTGAGAAACCCCCTTTCTCAAATCTCATATTCTGGCTCTCACATGAATGTAATGTTCCCAGAAAATTCTGAATTCGGTGCATTTTGTGTCACAAGAAAAACATAGACATGGGTTGAGAACCACTTAGTGGAGATTAAAGATGGTTTAAAAACACTGTGTGGTTTGTCAGAGATGTGCTGTTTTGCAATGTGTAACTGTGATGTGTTGCAGCGGAACCGCGCTACAACATGTACCCTGCAGTGATCGGAGCGGCGATAGGCGGGATGCTCTTTGCAGGCATCATCACGGCGTTGCTGCTCATGTATATAATCCGCAACCGAAACAACAATCCTCGTGAGTCATTCACACATACACGGAAACATCCAAATGGCTTTTGTAATGAAGCATTTGCCCCTGTCATGTGGCATTAGTGTTCTGTTTTGTTTTATTTTTTCAACAGGACTGCATGACATGCTGTTTGGCATGTGAGTATCTGTATATCTGTCTATATACCGTATATGTAACACCTGAAAAATTTGCCATTTGTAAGGATGTTGACAGCTAATTATATGTATATACACATTCCGCTGAAAGGGTTTCCTGTTTTGGTGTGTCCAGGCAGCACAGCCAGTCGAGGGAGAATATCAACTTCCCAGAGGATGAAGTGGTAGGCGGGTCAGAGGGAGGAATAGAGGACAATGGTGGATCATCCGGCCCAGGCAAGATGAACCCACATTATACACTCATTCATTTTAATGTCAAGGTTCTCTTAGTCAATATTTAGGACTTTTTGGAGGCTTTAAATTACTTTTTCCTCTGCCAGTTAGTATTTAAGAACTCCAAACTAAAATATTTTGTTATTTCATCAGAAAATGAATGTTACTGTTGTGAAAATTCTCCACTGGTAGAGAGGAGAGAATCTACCAAAGACCACAGGCACAATTCTGCCTTTCCTCTGCTTTATTCCAAAACGTGGGCATCAGAGATGAAGAGCCCCGATCAACAGCTCTGATGCCCAAAAACATTTGTATACATTTACCCCGCTTGTCCCGACCAGCATCCTAAACGCCATATTGGTGATTTTGACCTTGTTCCTCCCTCCGGTCTCGGAAAAATTATGGTAGAGAGGGGGTTCATGTTTCTTCAGATTTCTGTGTCCTAATTTGACTTGGTTTACTAGCAACAGGGTTTTTTTGGACAGTGGTCCGAGCATAGTAACCATTCTTCTTCCTCACAGCTACAAGAAGTATGTGAAGCTCACCCAAGTACATTTATCCCTCAGGAAACTTCGGATTCATTTTCTTTTCCAATAACATCTGCTGTTTTTTGCTTACATATCCTGAGCAAGCTCGGGGGTTTTCCTCATATTTATACTTCTGCGACTTTGTGTTCTTCTCTTGCATAGTGAGCTTCCCAGTCTTCTCTTGCACTGAACTGATTATTTTTCAATGTAGAGAATTGGCCTGCTCTCCGTCTTTGTATCATCACTCTCAAACATGCAGAGGCACAGCTGCAAAAACACAGGAGGGCCACTGCTAAAACAGCTGCACTACAAATGGGCCCCAAGGTCTGAAGTTTTCCATCAGCCATTTGTTAAAACCATAACCATAACCACCGGACTCTGGTCATCAATCTTTTATAACTCTGCTATCACACTTTTGATATTACCCGAGTTGTCTGGGGTCAGGGTTGTGGAGGCACCAAGGTGACACCATAATCTATCTCCTGGTGCTGCCATTTCTTCCCACTACAAATGTAAACTTAGAGGTGTCACTAGTATGAGCCATTTTTCTGATGTAGAATAATACTCTAATGCTCTATAGGGGAGAGTGCTCCACAGATGAAGCCCATGATAGTGAACAACTGGTACCGTTGCCATGATCGAACCGGTATCTGTGGCTAGGCCAGTTTCAATGCTATTGTTTGCTATACGTCCAAACACTTAGGGTTTACTTTTCCTCAACTGTTTCAAAACTTCCTTGATTCTCTATTTGATACCTGTTCGGCTCGTGTAAGACAGGTATTTTTTCACATGCATACAGCCCCGTTAACAGTGTGTCTCAGTGTTTATATTGTACCCAGGTATCATCAATCAACTTCCTTGTTAAATGCAGTTTTCCAGCCATTCCCAAACTGGTTCTTGGTCCAAATTCAAAGTTACTCATGGGATAAGATCCATCTTTTCCTTCTTTTTAGTGTCTCTCTATGCCTATAGGAGTAATAAACAATACTTTTTACCACTCACTCCTCTTATGCAGGATGAGACTATTTTCCCTCTTCTGTCAGATGAGTTGGAGAAATTAGTGGGTTTTTAAACCTCTGATCAAGATCACTCTTGTTGGGATGGCTTGCCTACATCTGCTTCACTGTTGCAGGCAGCCAGTGCCTGTAACACCAAGGACTGGTCTTCCCCTTGGCCTTCTACACCTGTGGTCATTGAACCTCCCCATATCGACTTCAAAATGAAGAGAGGCCTGTTTGGCATTTGCCTCTTTAATATATTTTCCAGCAGTAGAGGGAGCACTTACCGAACATAGACTTGTTTCCTCCCACTCTTTGGCTTTTTTTTTTTTTTTTTTAATCATGGCATTTTCTCTTTCTGCTATTTCTCACCTCTTAGAACAATAGTGTGTTTTTGAATCTATTCCCAAATGTTGATATTTTCTCCTTTGCAATATTTGCAAAACGTGAGCCATTAAAACTTGTCAAGCTTCTTCAGGAATAACTTGAGAATTTAAACCATCAGCAGACCTAAAAATCTTATTGCTCGTCTACCCGATGCTGAGCTTTAATGATGTTTTTTTTTCCGCCCAGGTCCAACCATGGCCTTACCCCGGGCAGCTTCACCCCTAACCACCTCACCCCTGAGTGCCACCGCGACCACGAGCCAAGCCCCTCCCCGCGGAGATGACGACGAACCTGTCAGCGTCACCATCACAGTCAAGGCTACAGGCTCATAGTTATTCATCAGACTCCTACAGATGAAATTTAACCTGAGTATTTTTGTAGACAGTTTTCCCATCATTATGATTAGCATGTGTAGCCTGTGCCTTAGACCTCATCTCAGTTACAATAACAATTTACTAGGTTTACTCGTACCATCAAAACCATGGAACTAGGGGCTTGAGTAATTTCTATTTGAAATGATATGTAAGTATACCGCTCAGCCAATGCGTTTTGTTTTTTTTTAAAAAAACGAAAACTTTAGCATAGAAGGCTTTTATATTGGCATGGTTATTGGTGAAATTTGGGCTCATCATATCTAAGCCTAAATTTAGTGTGTGCATTTATCATTTATCACAGAACGTTTAGTTTGTTGGTCTTTCAATAATTTATTTGAGACTCGTCATAAACTTTATCATATCAAACATAATCAGAACAAATCAGTTTTCTCAAAGGCAGAGCAGCTTGTACACACAGTTTTATCCCTGCTTGCACCAACGTAAAGGTTCTGACCCTGTTGACATTCTACCCTTAAACCAAACCTTAACTGATTAAAGAAGTGAGAACTGGCTTAAATGACTTACATTTTCAAATATGTTTTCCCTCCTGACTTCAGACACTAAACTTCTTCTCACATGATAGAAGTAAATGAAAACGTGAACCGGTACACAGATCAACAGAACGGTTAAATATGTATGGTTTTCTCTCCATTGTCCATGGCAGTTTGTCTGTGGACACCAGAAACTGTGAGGCCAAGGCTGCTCATGCAATGGGGAGTATAATCTTCTGAGTGCTGATGATGTCACCAAGCTTCTGCTTTATTTTCACAAAGAGACGTTTGAACTCCAGACCGTCACCCTGGAAAAACAAACACACACTTCAACATCCCTCCGACCAAACTGTGCTCTCACACAATGTGCTAAATGTGCTGGATGCCTTTCAGTCCTAGCACCTTTTTTGGTCTTCAAACTAAAAATTTTACATATGAACCAAGAGGTGTAAACATGAAGTCATTAAGACAGAGTCAAATCTTTTGACAGTTTTGGGGACCGTCATCCTGTATGTTTAGTTCCAAATGGACTTGCAGGAGAAATAAATAAATAGTTATTTTTGCTGACTGACAAAAAGTAATATCCTATCCATTTGTCTTCTCTCAGAACTGAGCCAATCCTCAAATAGCCCTCTTGTAAAGTTATTTTCCTCTTAAACTATATCACCTGACTCAGTTTAAAAACTTTTGCAAAAAATAAAACTGAAGTCTGTAATTGTGGGTCCACCTAAGACAAAATGAAGAGAACTGCACCCCCATTACCCCAAAGCTGTGGCCTACACCTTGAACCTCCATCTTTTTGCCTATATTTGTTCAAATCTTGGCAAATTAACACTATTAACACTTTGCCATATTAATTATTAGAAATTCCTCTTTGCAACCTACAGATGAATGTAAAGAAAACTAGCACTAGATAGCTGTGATACTGAGGAAAATGTGATGATACTCAGGCAAGGTCTGGAGTTCTAAGTAGTGTCTTTTTTTCTATGATTTAAAAGTGGGGTTTTTGATGGATGTCTGGGAAAATAATAATCCTGAGGAATAAATTGTACTGATTCTAAAAATATATCTATCATCTCTCTGTGTTTTTCTGTCTTTATTATTTTCTTTACTGTGAATTAGTAACACACTTCACAGACAGTGAGTGTCTTGGGTGTTAGTGGTAATTACACTATTGTCGAAACTTTGATGTGGTATCGGATTGTTCATATTAGAAAAAAAAAACATACACTTTGAAATTCTAAAACCCACCTTAGACAGTCTGAAATCCAGCAGCACTCTCTTATTCATCTCGAGCAAATGGACTTTGAAGATGAGTTTGTTATTGCGCTTGTCCAGCGTGCTCACTGTCACCTAAAGGGCAGGGAGACATTGGTTAAGGTGCATTTTGGTCCATATCAGCCGTCGGAGGCTTGTGTGTTAAACCTGGTGCCGGGTACCTGTCTGGCACAGGTGAGTTTGAAGCCAAGTGCCAGGCCATCGATGGCGTCTTTCAGGGCAGACAATGAGGCGTCAGCATTTACAGTGGTGAAGAAACGTGTCATTCTCCGCACTAATCTCTGCCATTGCGACTATACAAACAGAATGAGAAGTGGTTAAGACATGAAATAACTGGGAGCATTGTTTGCCTTACTTTGACATTTTTGAGGTTGGAGTTCATAAAACATTGCTTTGTATAGATTTTGATACGTTTAAATTGAGAGCAGAAGAAAAAAAATTTGATAAGACGGCAAAAACAAAACAACTGCTTCAAGAGCCTGTGTTGTTGAACATTACCTGACTGGCTCCCGGTGTTGCCAGTAGTTGGCTACCCAGCAACATGTGCTCCGGCTTGGTCGGCTGGGAGAAGCTGACCTGACCGTCAGTCTGACTGATTAACAACATAGCTTCCCAGCCACCTGCCGCAAGATCGGGTTGAGAGCTGGAAAACTGCATCCTGTCATCGCTATGGAGGGAGGAATGAGCATTAAGATTAGAGGCACAAAAAAATATATAACTTTGATAAAGCCCCAGAGCTCGGACCTGTTGGCTCGGGATTTGAATCCCACGTCTGTTCGAAGAAGTTTGTTTCCTCCTGAGCCCAGAGAACCCGGTGGTTGCTTTACACCTGCAGAGAACCGCAGACAGACATCAGTCCAGAAAACATTAAACTTAAAGTCGCTTTGATTTTGTTATACTGATAATGAGACTTGCCTTGAACAAACCAGCGGTCTTTCTGTATGTCTGTGATAGCGATGCGTGCATCTGGACTGGCCAGCAGTAATTTAGACAACAAACCTGAAGAGAGAGGTTACATGTGATTTATAAAAGCTCCAAGAAAATTTAGAAATGTAGTACTGAAACATATATAATTTTAAACTTACTAAGAGGCATTGGTTGTATTTTCTTCCAAGGCGGTAGGTACGTTTTCTTTTGAAACCAGTCTGAATACTCTTGACAGCTTTCAGTGGGCTGGTCCCATGGTAACTCTGACAAAGAGACAACTCAAAGACATTGACAAAAAGTTCTGACACATCAACTGCAGAGAGACAATTATGCTGCCTGGCCTGAAGGTGCAAAGAGTAGGAATGGATTCATTACCACGTTCATCTTGCCTTTAGTGCGTCCCCATTGTTATAGGGTCAACTGTGATTGGATTACTTCGATACTGAAGAAATTTTAAAAATGTGTTGATTCTCAGGCAAGTTCTGGATTCACAAGGAGTGTCTTTTTTTTTTCAAGATAATGAAATCTGTGTAAGTCACACAGAATGTAAAAATATGTGTATTATGTCCGTGTATTCACATTTGACTGTGATATGAATCCAATAGGGAATATGGATTCTGACACAAATTCAAGCAAGTGGCTTAACAGCCTTCATGAGCTGTATGACTGCAGCCCCAAATGCTGACCACATTGTCAAGTGGGCCAAACTACAAGGGCACTTCTACCACTTATAATAAAAAAAAGTGTTCATTGGTTATTATTTTGGATATTTACAGTCTAAAACACATACACAGTAAGTATTACCATACCCTACAACTTGACCACATACAGCAGCTTCCAAAATGGAGTTTAATCAACACCTCTCTGACACTCTCACTCTAACCTTCATGATACCAAGGCTACTGTATTGTATCAGACTACAGAAGTGCATGTGATATTGTATGTAGCCATGTAAACACAGACTTTGTGATCTTACCTCCAGCCAGCATGGCAGTGAGGACTATCCCACAAGCCCAGATATCTGCAGGCTGAGCTTTGTACTCCGTTTGGCTGAGAAGCTCCGGAGCCACATAGGGAAGTGTCCCACAGAGTCGATTTAGCAGACGTTCTCTTCCTTTGAAACGAAACATGGTGGCTAGGCCAAAATCTGTCAGCTTCAGGTTATCTAAAGGTAAAGAACAGCAGCAGATGATGGTTATAATAAATACAAACCAGAGTTGATCCCTCAACACGTCGATACACATTGTATTCCCTCACCTTTGTCATCCAGCAAAATGTTCTCTGGCTTAATGTCTCTGTGGGTGATGCCAACACTGTGGAGGTATTCCTGCAAAAGTGCAACCGAGAATTTAACAAACAGCAGAAACAGGTGCAGGAAGTCACGTCAACGCCCAGATTTGTTTAACTCACCACAGCTGCTATTAGCTGCTGGAAAAATCTATGAGCATCTTTCTCTGGCATCCCCACATCTGGCTCTAAATTGAGAGTAAGAGAAAATCTTAATAACCTAAATGAATAACCACCATCCAAACAAGCAAGCGTTTCTAGCAAGCAGCAACAGACTGGCGATCAGGCTGATAATGGCATTTCATAGTCTATAAACAATCCATGAAACTATTTCATTTTTACAACAGGGTTATGTACATCAATTCTAATGTGAAGAGCAAAACAGAGGGAAAGGAATAAAAAAGTCAGTGGTTGTATTTCCACCCATCTGTCAATAAATTTAAAATTGAATTTATACAAAAATAAATACGAGTATTAGCTTCGTTCTAGTAAGTCACAGTAATTAACAGTTAATTTTGAGGAGTTTTTGGGTGAACTGAAACTGAATACTTGTGATTTTCGGCATCGCAGTTGCAACGCTCAAAGAAAAGATGTATGAACAATGAAGTCACATTTTGGTGACGACTCTCCAACTTTTGATCACACCCCCCAAGAGAGCTGCCTTGCCACCTGCAGTCGCTCATCTCACCGATTCGGTCGAACAGCTCTCCACCGGTGCAGTACTCCAGGAAGAGGTACACAGTCGGCCCTTCTTTCCGATGCCCAAAAAAACGCACGATGTTGGCATGGTTGAGCATCTACCAAACGGAGGCAAATGTTGTGGCGTAAGTGCACGCATCATAATTCAATACGCCAGTGCTCTCAGCATATTACCTGGTTAACACACTTGAGCCGGAAAACGCTGACTACGTTGGAAGGTGACCGACTGACCTACCTTGTGGACGCAGACCTCCTTCTTGACATTTTCAGCGCACTCTCTGGCCTGGGAGGTGTCGATCACCTTCACTGCCACCGCCTCCTCCGTCTGCCTGTTCACCAGCAGCCTCACTCTGATCACAGATGACAAGAGGAGGAGACGAACAAAGGCTGTGATGTGAGAGTTACAAGTTACTCTGGTATTAACTGGGCGAGTAAGTGCATATATGTTGTTGTTTGTTTTTTTTTTTTTCAGGGGCAAAATTCAATACTCGAAAGGGAAAGGTCATGTGAGGAAAACAGGCAACAGTGTCAGACAGTTGTTTTGTTTTGCTTTTTTTGCTCAGCAGAGCACATATCAGAATATCATATCAGCTCTATCAAACGGAAATGAACTACTGTGAAAAATTATAATTATAATATATATCACATACATATAAATGTGATGTAAATGACAATGATAAAGAAAAGACTCCTACTCTCCGTAGGCTCCCTCTCCCAGTGTCTGAACAAGGTCCCAGTCCTGCACAAAAGGCACCGCCATGCTAAGAAAAGAAACACACACACGCTCACACTCGGGCATTTTCCGGGCTGGTATTTATCCCCATTTTCTGTCTTTCCCGGGCAGCGTCTGCTCGTCGGATGCCCGCCAGGCTGTTGTTATCTGGCGGAGCGACGCCGTTACCTGTCAACATTAGCCTGCGGTTGTCCCCCCGGACTCGTGGTTCAACAGCCGTCTTACCTGCTCCGTCCTTCTCAGCTCGGAGGCCTTTTCCAAATTCACTGGCGAAGATCAGACGAAACTTTTTTTTTTTTTTTGCATGTGTCTGAGGCAGCGACTGCAATGAATTCATCACAAATTTGGCGCGTTGTTGTTTTTGGTGGTGATAACTTCCGACATGCTCGTCATTTCCGCTTCTTCTTCTTCTTCTTCTTCTTCTTCTTCTTCTTCTTCTTCTTCTTCTTCTGCTTCTTCTTCTTCTTCTTCTTCTTCTTCTTCTTCTTCTTCTTCTTCTTCTTCTTCTTCTTCTTCTTCTTCTTCTTCTTCTTCTTCGACGTTTAATGGCGGCTGCCACCCTCAGTGTCGCTTTACTGCCCTCTACTGGAACTACTCCACTACTACTGTTTATTCTAACTTAGAATAAATACACGCACGAATGCTCTAAAGTACCAGTTTAAGACTAAGTAAAAAAAGATGCTCCAGTAGATCTTCTGACATTTGACTCGTTTTTTTAATCTAAATTTTTTTTTTTATGTGTGGGAAATCTTTAATATATCAAAGAATGATTAGCACTGGGCATGACATGACGGGCAGAACATTCTAATATATTTTAATTTTTTGATATTGGAATAAAGTAAGAGGAAACTGAAATGAAAAATACATTTCTTTTGAAGGACACTGATGAGGTACATTAGAGAAATTATATCATAAAGAGAACTTTGTAAGACATTGTGTGTTGGTTACTTATTGTAAATAAAATTTGTTTGCAATGCAAAAAAGAAAAAGTGGTGCACCCTCATCTAATATTCAAATACAAATAATGGGCTCACATTACTCTACCCTTATATATACTGCTTATTTATACTCTATTCTCATTTCCACTTCTTCTTCTTATTATTATTATCATTGTTATTGTTGTTGTTGTTATTATCATCATCATTGTCATCATCATCATCATCATCATCATCACCATTATTATTGTTATTTTTATTATTATTATTATTATTATTGTTGTTGTTGTTGTTGTTCTTCTTCTTCTTCTTCTTCTTCTGCTTGTTCTTCTTCTTGATGTTGTTGTTATTGTTATTATCATTATATTCAGACAGAAAACAAAGGTGTGCTTGGCTCTGTTACTGTAGTCATTTAATATCAACTCTTAAAATCAAGAGCATTTTTAAATCAAGTGAAGTTTGATAAACAAATTGGGAGTAGCAATAAAGGTGAAGCACTTTTAAGTTTATCTTTCAATTAACGCCAAATATTTACTTTTAGCGGCCCAGTAAAGTGGAAGCTGCTCTTTTCAAGAAGCTAAACAATGTTCTTCTACTTTGTTCACTTCCACAAGACTCCAGGATGCTCTTTAATCCTGCTCCTGTTAGTCCTAATCCTCCCCTTTCTCACCGATATAGTATGTTTCCTACCATTGGCGCTAAAAGTACTGAGATCCTAAGTAAGAGAAGCAATATCCCAGTGTGCAAACAAGTAAAACTCCTGCAGTGGAAATTCTACTGGAGCAAAGGTAGTAAATTATTAACAGAAAAATGTACTTAAAGAATGAAAGTAAAAGTACTCATTTTTCACGATGGCCCATTTGCGTACCTTAAATTGTATTTAAGGACAGTGCTTGACTAAATGTATTTAGTTCCTTTCTACCACTATTTCCAGCAACTAACATGCACATATAATTTCTGATCCAAAGACCAGTTGGATGCTTCCCTGTTACATGAGGTGTGCTGCTCAGATTATTGTGTTCTATTTCGAATCTATTCATTATTACCTCCTGTTTTCTATTTCCACCTGTATTTCATATGCCACTCAGTTGAATTTGAATTGCATGTAAATGCCTACCTTTCCTCTGCTGATCCCAGTGCTGGTGCCAATCTCTATTGATTTTCTTGCAGACCTTGCCCTCTCCCTCGAATTTTGACAGTTTAATACAAACGTCTGTTTTGCTTTTCTTTCCTTCTAATAGCTTGTTTGACTCAGAAGCCCAGTCTCTCATTACTCATAAAACCCATATGAGCAACAACATAAGTGAATGTGACCTCAGGACCTTGTTGTATTTTTCTTAAACAAATTGCCAACTGGATTCTTCTTCTTCCTCTTTTAAAGTAGGGTCATCCCATATACAGTAATAATATGAATATAAAACAGCTACATCAAAACAGTGGGTCTTTGGCCAGAGCTTCTGTATGAAGTGATAAGTAACACACCCACTGCAGGACTCTACAGAGCCTACAGATCCACAAAGATGAGTGAGGGTCAGCGTCAGCAAAGGTGCACTGACACACCTGCCTTCAAACAGCACCTGAATCAAAGCCAGCGGCTCACATCAAATGGAATTCCCACTCCCAAAAAAAAAATCAAAAAAAAGAGACACCAACTGAAAGAGACACAAATCAACAGCATAGGCACCAAATTCGTTCAAAAAGATGGAAACGTCCACAACGGTAACAAAAGACCACAAAGAGACACAAAATGGCCAGGAAAAGAAGACTGAAATAGACACAGGGCAACTGCAAAGAGATACCAAGTGACTTCAGAGAGACACAAATTGACTCGAACATGAAACACAACACAAACCCATTCACAATTCTTTCGCAGTGAGTCTTTCACAAGTTTACTGGGCCATAAAAAGTACTAGTGCATAATTCTGCTATATAAGTAATTAGAGCAAGTTAAGCGAAAGCAGGTCAATCAAGTTTCAACGGGAGGCACAGCTCAATTAACCCGATGTGAGTTAAATCAATAATTTAATCAATGTGTCAATAACCAATGCTCAACAGTGCCTCTGGATTTTGGGAAATGATGAAGCAAAAGTTTGTACTTTGTCTTGGTTTCACAACAACTTTGTTTTTTTATACCACACATGTCTGTGTGTGTACACATGGTGGGGAATCCAGGCTCAAAAAAAGGAAAAGCTATGGCCTACTTAAGGTCGGGACACAGGCTTTTTAGGACTAAAACAGTCAAAATGAACAGGTAAACTGATCTGCATGGAATTTATTTAAATGTTCTCGTTCTTTTGGGGAAAAGGGTCAGATGCGGGGAGCAGGAACCTGAGATTTTTAATTTCCTTTTTTTGAGTTTTAATATTTAAATACACTACCATTTGCTGTAATTTATTTAGAAATAAATATAGTTAATTAAAAGAGCCTTTCTTATTTCTGTGTTAATCCAGTTGATTGACACTGACTTATTTTATTCTCCCTGATATTGAGTGCAAATGCTTTGGTTTAATTTTGTTGAAATTTGTTTGAATGTTTTTCTGTGACGTACACTATTGACCTTCTTTTATTTGTCATAAAGTTAATAAGTACTAGGTTGGTCAGACCCTCAGTGTGACCATCAAAGTCCATTTCGAAACAAATGTACAGCTGCTGGCAAATCCTCTCATTTTTATATTGTTCCCCAGTTTACAGTTCAACATGGGATTTTCTTTACACTGGAGCTGGTTTGCTGCTCTTTCATGTCTCCTCTGCATGGGTAAGCTCATTTTTAACTTTATATTTAAAAAAAATACATAGATGTTTTTTAGATGTCATTTTGAATTTAAAAATTTGCAAAACCTTCAAGTTATTTCATTTACTGTATAAGTCAGGCTGGTTTTTGTAACACAGACATGATAAACTCATTTACAACAGAATTTTTCATAATAATTATGTCTAATTTGTCAGTAGCTAAACAACTGAAATAACAATACAAATGGAATTTTCCAATTTGAAATACTGTTGAAAACATTTATTAAAGCAATTTCAACACTGAAATTAAAATTCCAGTGGAAAAATGGCGTTCCAATATTTTGTCTCCGTTCAGAATGTTTGCTTTCTGAAATCTGACTATTCCCACATGAGGATGAGTTCAGTCATTATCTAATACTGCTCATCTTGTGAAAACAATTCTTGAAATCCGAGTAACGCACTAACTATTGGCCTTCATGCCTCAAAACTGTATTTTCTTCCCAGGAGGTGAGGTTTGTTGTGATTGCACAGTGGATGGTATAGAAATCCAAGGAGGTGATTACACATTGACAAAGGAGCTGCAATCAGGCAGCTTGTTGGTCTACCGTTGTCCTGAGGGCTATTACCCACACCCTGATTTGACCCGCGTGTGTGGGTCCAGTGGCACCTGGAGACCAGAGCCCAGAAGATTTAAACGTCAGAGGTGCAGGCGTAAGTCATGTAATGATCATGTTTCTCACTTTGCCCGGATCTGCCAGCTCCACATGATAAGTCAGTTGCTTTTGTTTCATTTTTGCAGTTGTTGAATGCCCAGACCCCAACGTGCTCGAGGACGGAGAAGTCTTCCCTCCTCAGGAAAAGTACTTTGTTGACAATGAGACCACGTATGAGTGCTACTCTGGATATACAATGCGAGGCTCAAACAGACGTATTTGCTTACCAAACGGGAAGTGGAGTGGCTCAACTCCGATCTGTAGCCGAGACTGTAAGTCCTGCACAGCAGTTCCAGCTTCTTCCTCTCTCTCTCCCCTTTATCCTTCAACTATGGGATACATCCTCATTCCTAATTGCTGTATGTATGAGTTATCTTCTGTCTTTTGTCTTACCGCAGCAGGAGATCATTGTGCAGATCCTGGTATCCCAGCTGGCGCCACCAGAACAGGGAGCATATTTGGAATTGATGACACGGTGAAATACAGCTGCAACCGCAACCTGTTTTTGGTGGGGCCAAAGGAAAGAGTGTGTCAGGAGAACAGCCAGTGGACTGGCAAAGAGCCAGCATGTTACTGTAAGACAGATACCTACATATGCTGCCGCCATTCAGTGTCATTTGATTAAAGTTTTACTGTGTAAAAGTCAGCTGGGAGCCTCCTGGAAAAAGTGCTCACTACCTGGAAATGGAAGAAAAAGGTTCATATCAACTAGCAAATACTCAGAGGTTACAAAAGGTGTTAAATATCTTGTTTTGTAAGATAAATAACCCAACAAGTAGATGACTTCTGTTTCTGTACTGCTAGTATTGCACTGTCAAAAATGCTGCCACCAGACTACTGGTGGGAAGCCAGTGGGGGATCGTATCCCACCAACAATTACTGGTTGGGTGAGACATGCTCGTGCATGCTCAGCAACTAATAGGACATGATCGATCTTTCACCTGCTTTTTGTAAACGCTGCCTGAAACTACAAAGAGCTGTACCCTGGTCTCTGCAGTGATGGGCATATTCTTTTACCTGCTGTTTTCTGTCTTCTTTACCTCACCTTGTAACAATTATTGCAAACTTTGGTTGACGTGGCTTTTGCTGCTTGCAGTCAAACACACCTATGACACTCCCTTGGAGGTTTCACAGACATTTGGCAGTGCGATCAAAGACAGCCTCACAACTTTAGAACCCGTCGGTAAGTTGCAGGATCAGCATTATTTTGTAGCAATTCCATATTATCATTCTTGTTATTATAGCATGTTGTTAGGCACATAGCATTTTGTTAAGTCAAAAAAAAACAAAATGAGTGAAAAGATTATTTACAAATATGGCATTAATGTATATGGCAAGATAACAGTATTTGTGGTGGCTTGTTCAGATAACTTACAGGAAGGGAGAAAAATCAGGATTTCAAAAAACGGGACACTAAACATTTATATTGGTGTGGATATTTCTGAAAGCATTGATGAGAATGACTTCCTTAGTGCAAGAGATGCTGTCACAAAACTCATTACAAAGGTAAGAAACAAACATCTTTCCTCTTGATTAAAAATTGAGTAAAAACACCAGAGATGGATTATTTTATTCAGAATTTTATCACTGTATATACAGTACTCAGGTTGAGCTGCATAAATTTTAAAGGGCTTTTTTAAATGTATACTTTGACAATATCTCTCAGAATTTGCTGAATTTGCAGTCAACAGTCAGCAACATTGTATTGGGACTGGAGACCCAAATTATATTGGGATTGTTTTGCTGATCGTGGGCTCAGTTTAGAAGATGCACACGGGTTGAAAGTGCTGTTGGTGGATGTTGGCAATAAATATGCTGAGTTGTTAAAACATGTTAGAAATGTAGCAGTTTGTGTGAATAATCTGGACATTCAATCAATTACTTGATCTTGATCCAAGGAATGAAATGAAACTGTTAGGGCATGGCAGAGGAAGCCAGAAGCCTAATGGGTCACAAGTGTCATGTAGATATTCAGAATAAGTTCTGTTGTTTGTGAAAAAGGAAACGGTTCAGATTCAGGTGTGATTCAGGTGTGGATGGCAGAATCCAGGATCCCATGGAAAGATCTGGATTCTGCTTTTTGAAGCCATATACTCTGCCATACTATTGGTGTATGAGCATTTTACATCTTCCGACACACGTTAAGAGGCACATTTAGCTCGCTGTGCACACAGCGTGGACAAAAATAATCTCATCCCATTTGGCTGCCAGGACAACAGAACTATTAGAATTAAATTTCATTATGAATTAAACATCATAATCTTAATGTATGCTCCTTGGCAAGAGTCCCTTGGCTTCTTGTCAATGCACACGATGGGATTCTCTTTCCGCTGATGAATGAATCACTTACTCAAAAAAATAACAACCATAAGCAGTTTGCTACATCAGGAGGTGTTGCATTAACAGAATAGTACACAGCAGTTCCACAAGTTCACGTGTTCAGGAGGTTCAGACAACACCCCCCCCCCATATCCAACCCATTTGCTGTATGTCTCCACAGATTTCATCCTTTAGCGTGACTCCAAACTATGAAATCCTCTTTTTTTCCTCCGAAATATACGAAGTCGTCAGCATTCTCGATTTTCTGGATGGCAAAATATTGCTGAGCGCTGCCAAGGAGGAGCTGGAAAAATTTAAAGTGGGCGGTGAGTCTGACACACCAGAGATGTCGCTGGGGATGTTGGAGGAGATGTTGGAGGAGATGTTGCTGGGGATGTTGGAGGAGATGTTGCAGGAGATGTTGCTGGGGATGTTGGAGGAGATGTTGCTGGGGATGGTGGAGGAGATGTTGGAGGAGATGTTGCTGGGGATGGTGGAGGAGATGTTGGAGGAGATGTTGCTGGGGATGCCTTTGTGCCACACAGCTCGGTTATGTTTTACCGTGTGTTTCGGCCCCAAAGACAGAAACACCGCTGGAACAGACCTGAACCTCGTCTTCACGACCTTCCTGGAGCGAATGAGTGTAATAAAGCAACGCACCAAAGAAGACTTCAGGGAACATCGGCACGTGCTCATCGTTTTCACAGACGGTAATTCTGGCCGGAGAAGCTCTGAATGAGCTCGGATGCAGCTTCGCCGCTAGAGTTTGGCCTGAGCCGCGCATCCTTCCGACATGCTGGTTTGTCCTCTCGTTGCAGGCGCCTTCAACATGGGCGGTTCACCTGCACCCACTGTGGCGAAAATAAAGAACATGGTGTACATGAACCACACAGGAGAAGAGGACGGTCAGGCGAGGGAGGAATTTCTTGGTGAGTTTTAATTTGCCCTGCAGATTTTTATGTCGCTGTGCCGGTTTGGATCACTCCCCCCCCTTCCTTGCAGATGCACTCTATATTGTCAGTGACATTTCCTTTTAATGCAGCAACAAAGTGTGTGTGTGTCTTTGTAATGCAACAGAGAGAGCTTAACTTATCATGCTACATTTCGTTCTGTCGCAGACATTTACATTTTTGCCATCGGAGCTGAACTTTTCGACGACGACCTGCAGCCCCTCACTGTTGGGACCGGCGGCAGGCACTACTTTAGGATGAAGGACATTGATAAATTGCAAGAGACCTTCGACGAAATAATCGGTAGGTCACCTCCGGGAGTGAGGCCACTACTCTTGTGTGCTAACAGCCGCCGTCGCCTCCAACCTCAAGTTTCACCCGCAGGAGATGTTTGATCAGAACTGGAGGGTAAAATGCGGCTCTCACGTTTCCTTAAAGTGCCTCAAGATCATCATCACTCTTGGTTTTTATTTCATTTGGTGTCTCTGTATGATAAATAGCTCGACAACACTGGTTTAGCATGGAAAGATATGTCATTGTATGCCACTGGACATCATTTATTATATATTTACGCAGGCACTGTATATCTATCTCCAGCAAGAGAATGGACCATTAGTGGCTACAAACATAGACAAAGTTCACATCTTCTAGATTTCTAAATCTAGATATGCCTGTGTTGGTCTGCGTGTCTTTTGTATAGACTGAAACATCTAAACAGCTATTACTAGGGGATTTAATGCAGACATTTGTGGTCCCCAGAGGATGCATCTTAATGACTCTGGTGATGCTCTGACTTTCCCTTTGTATCTGCCAGGAGTTTGTGGTTCAGAATGAGTGTTCCCTAAACCCTGCGGAGGATTGCCACAGAATTCGGATCCCACATTCATGTCAAGCAGCCTCAGCTGTACTTTATGTTTAGTGCCGTAAAGCAAGTTTTTTTTTTATCACGCTAACACGGCAAACTAAGGCCCCATTTACACCTGGTATTAACGTGGGATCTGTGTCTGGATGTGTTAATCTGACTAATGACATCCGATGCTTGGAGGTTTGTATCTACATGTGCTCGACTGGGCGCGCACTATGATACGATCTCAATATAAAAATCAGTTACAGGACAGGCTGCTGGGCCTGTCAATGCACATCACACGTGGCAGGTCAAGAGAAGAAATGCCACATATGGACACCATTAAGAGGGAAGACTCACTAGCTGCTGCTAAGCTACAGGTTGCATTTATGCCTGGCTGAGATCAGATCACAGTACAACTCTGGTCACCTCTGAATGTTGTCTGGCTGAGCCGAACTCATTCTGATCCCAGTTTATTCTGTGTGTATTTACACTTGGCATTAACATGCATTTTGCCTTATTCAAATAACATATCACATTTAAATGCCAGGTGTAGATTGTGAGCATGTTGCCTTGCTCAACAAAACAAAACAATATCTGCAAATGTATTTTGCACTTAGTTTTTAATGAGAGCTAGCTCTCACCTGTAGACGTTTAATGTACTTGTTGTAGATTGCTTTTGATAAGATCATCTGCTAAATTAATGTAATGAAATTTTATATGATGTAATTGATTCAAGACACTTAACCCAAATGGATTCTGATGTACATGAGAAAAAGTACATCACTATGGAATAAAAGCCCTTGCTTGATGATCGTAGTGTTTAGATTAAATATTGAGCCTTTACTCTATATCGATATAACCATGAATGAATTTGCATTTATGAATATTAGCTCTATTGAATTTGTTGATTTTAACTACTATGTTTTTTTTTTTAATGCAGATGAAGAAGAAGTTAAAGGTCTATGTGGTCTTCACAAAGATGATGACATACATTCCAAAAAAAGGAAGAAGTATCCATGGTGGGCATACGTTTTTGTCCAGGTGAATGTTTCAGAATTTTATTTAACCTCATAATTCATCTGTGAATTATGTTTAGAATTATGAAAATATAAATATCACATTAATTTTTTTACATAATGATTCAGATGTGAGAATGGCCAAAAAACTCCACTACTTGTACTTGACCACAAAAACCTGTTAAAATTTAAATGAATACACTTTTTTCACTGTGGAAAATAATCTTTTTGTTTAGAAATACTTGACTCAGTGACAAAACAGAGATAATTAGAAACTTTTTTTTTTATAAAATCCAAACGCCATGCCATGCTGTTTTTTAAAATGATACTAGATGTTATGCCAAGTTAAACAGCAAATTGCTTCCTGCTTCTGAGTGTTTTATCACTGCTAAACTATATTATATATTTATTTATCATTTAAAACTTAAGAACGAAGTATCAAAGAAATGCCTCGGCTCTCTGGTGACCCCGAAGTTTGTCTTAACTGCTGCTCACTGCTTCACATTTGGTGATTTACCCGAGCACGTCACGGTTGAAATTGATGATGGACAGGGGAAAGGTAAAGATAAATGTTTTTTTAATGTCTGTACACTTAGTCCGCTTTCTTTTTTCAGGTATCTCAGCAGGACATAGTAGCATTTCAGCATCAAAATAAGTGTCACTGTATCCAGTTAAGTTATTTGCTCTGGTAATTGATATTTCTAATGTTTTGAAATCAAAACCTAAACTTCTGAATTAATTTATAGTCAGTTTAGTCAAGTATTTTCTTGTCAAAAAATTAGTTTTAAAATATTTTCCGCTCTCCACAGACTAAAGTAAAAATAATACTAACACTTGATTTGGTTTCTTTTACAGTGAAAAAAGTTAAAACTTTCAAAATACACCCAAAATACAATATTAACGGTAAACAGAATGAGGGTGTGAAGGAGTTCTATGACTATGACGTGGCTCTCATCCAACTGGAGAAAGATGTTCAAATCTCCTCTGCTGCTAGGTAAGAGCTCTTGTCCTACAAACACTGTCCTTCATACTTGGATTTGAGGACTTACATTCTCAGCCCTGCCTGGGAAATCACTGAAAAAAAGAAAGAGAAAAAAGACAACACAGTTCTTGCTGTGAGGACCCTGTCCCCAGCTCTCTCTCTCGCACACACAAACAAAAATCAGGTCTGTAATACTGCACCTTTTTATGAATAAACATCTCGTGTTACAAGTCGTTTACGTGGACCATCATCCTCTTCATATCAAATTGTTTTTGGTTTCTCATCCAGACCTATTTGTATACCTTGCACCCAGGAGACCAGTGATGCTCTGCAACTGGTTGGTAAATCCACCTGCAAGCAACAAGGTACGGTAACTCTGGTAGTTACATGCTTAGCCAGACACCACCTGTAGCTTCAACAGATCCAAAGCTTGACAGGCTGACAGTGCCGAGTCAGGGTTGCTACGCTATGATTGTGCAGATGCTGTTGATGGGTATTCAGAACAGTCAGTTGTCTCAATTTTTCGGTCTTCACATTAGTGAGTGAATTGAAACTTCTCAGAAAATGTTTTCATTTTGATAACAAAATTATCAATAACACAGTCAATGGTAATCATTTATATGATGACACATAAAAAACCTATTATAGTATGTAAAAGAGTTAAAAAAATATTGAATAGATGATTATTACTAATTACTAATAATTACTATATATAATAAAAAGAAATAACAAATAACAAACTAATAACAAAAATAAGAAATAAATACCTGTTTCATATTTCACATTCATATAAAATACATATTGTAAATCATTCATTATCTGTTGCAGATGCTTCATACAGAGGAGCTATAATTGTTGAAATGTTAATATACCTCTTGTAAATGCTAAATGGGAGGGAGGCTACTGATGTGTTCTGTAAATTCTGTGGCTCAGCATTTAATATGAAATCTCTGTAGAGTTTCCAGTTCAAGTGACAGTATTTTTATGTTCTCTAAATACAGAGCAGCTTCTGTTAAAGAATCATCTTGAACGACTCCAATTCCTGACCCTGACAAGTGGTTCAATAAAAGAAAAAGATGTCTATGCTAAGCTTGGCGATAATGTGAGTTTTACACTGAGCTTTGTTGTGCCCCGTGTGTGTGTGTGTGTGTGTGTGTGTGTGTGTGTGTGTGTGTGTGTGTGTGTGTGTGTGTGTGTGTGTGTGTGTGTGTGTGCCTGCTTTTCTTAATTTTTCTCTCAAAAACCTGTAAAGTCACTTTGAGCTATTGCTCTTCTTCAAACTCTCAAAACAAATACAGAGAGATCCATGCATCAAACATGCAGTAGAGGCAGCAGGGATAACAACGGACAATCCAAAGGTTGCTGTGACTGACAACTTCCTGTGTACTGGTGGTCGGACTCCTTATAGAGATCATATAGCATGCACAGGTATGTTCCCTCTATTGTATACAAGTTATTTCCCTGCATGTGGAGGATCTGATAGTTACCCCATCCACGAACATCCTCGAACTGAGCTGTTAAATACAGCAACTTCAAATTGCATGCAGCCATGCGAGAGAGGCATCCATCTTTGTCTTATTTAAGAATGAGTAAGGACATCAGCAGAAAACCACAACAACAAAGAAATGGGTTTTAATTTCCAACATTTTTATCTTTCTGGACTTCAGGTATCAAGAAACACATGAATGTTATTGCTTTATTTTTTGCTTTTGCATTCTTAATGCATGATTATAAGTAGGTGTGTTTTTCTCCCCTGTAAGATTTCAGTTTAGATGCATTTTACATTCTGAGATATGAAGAAAGTATGAAGAAGGTCGGAAACTGAGGCCTGCTGTTTTGGCTTTGACCATATGTGTGTGTATTTTTTGGGACAGGCGACTCTGGAGGAGCTGTGTTCAAGAATTATGCGCAACGAACGATACAGGTGAACAGCTGTTCTTTTCCATGCATCACACATTATATTACGAATGAGCGCCATGTGGTGGCAAAATATTTCTCAAAAGGAAAATAAAATCCCTACAGATGAAGTTAGTTAATTTGACCGTGTAAGTTCTTGTTGACTGTGTAAAGGAAGCAATGGTTTCTTTCACAGATTGCCTTGGTCAGCTGGGGATCCAAGAACCTTTGCACAGCGGGAGGCGTCGTCGATTCAGATGAAACTTCCAGAGATTTCCATATGAATCTTTTCAGAGTCGTCCCTTTTCTCAAATCTATCCTCGGAAATGACACCCAGGATGAATATGCACCACTTCAGTTTTTGACGGACTAAATGCATTTACACACTGTAATTTGTTTTGCAATTTCTGTTATATGATTTCTTTTCACTGTATGTTTCAAAAAAAGTGGCTTATGTTATTTTGCGATTTGATTACAGAGGATTGAATTCATCCAGCATTCATTCAGTTGTTTTTTTTTCAGTCTGTGAGTTCAGAATGAAAAATAAACAAAAGGAAAATAAGAAGTTTCTCACCAAAAGCATACACCTTCCACATCACCCTCTCAAAAGCACAATTATAGGTTTGCAAGTTGTTATCAGTTATTCTTTTCTGTATTTCATCCAGTCTGCATATATATTCATTTATCATTTATTCATAATGTTCAGTAGTCAACTGGTATGTAAAGAAGTTAATAAATCAGCATTAAACTGGGTTTTGATTTTTCTTTGAAGAGAAGCAAGTCCAAATGCTTAACACACCCAGACTCAGGGTCTAATCTGTCTGCTGTGTATACATTGAATATTCATTCAATATTGCTGACAGTTAGGCTGTGGCCAGTGTTGCAAGACATCAGCAGAGGTGTTTTGTTGCTAAACAGCCAAAACAGAAATCCTTGTTCATAATTTGAAGTAGAAATGTTGTTATAATAATTTGCATGACACACATGTTTATGCATTCATCAAAGGTTATTAAACAATTTCCTTCTCTCAGGCCTTTTCCAAGAAAAAGGGGATGACCAAAAGAATTACTACAGCACTTAAGTGTTTTTCATCAAAACCCTTTAATAGATGCACCACTCTGCTCTGCTGATAGAGCCGTCCAGCTCCGTTAGGTAAGTGACTCAGGGCTCATTTCCTCTCTCTGCAAGGCTATGCACTGCTGACAGTCACGCTGGCACCGCACCAACTCAGAACATTCAAATCGGCTTTAGTGGAAAGATACATTCTGTTTTTTTTTTTTTGGTTGTGTAATTAAGCTTTTTCTTTCTCTTTGTGGCTTTGAGATGGAAATGCACTGAGCTTGTCATTCATTGTCCTGTTTTTACAGCCCAGAAACAATCAAGGCCATTGCATTAGGAATGATTAGTTGTGGTCAAAGCCAATTTGTGGTTTCAAATCATGTTATTTTACTGCGTAACGATGATCTGTTGTCCATTATGCAGTCAGGCCTTGCCTCAGTGAAAGACTTACATCCAGCAATTCTCTTTACTAATGCGTATTGGTTAAATGTGCAGCATCAAAGAACAGTGGTGAATAATCAACATCAATGTGAGGGTTCTCTGACATGGTGGACCTTGTGTGTGAGGGGATGTTTGCACAGGTGCGCAGTGGTGCGTTGGTTCAGTGATGTACTGGCTTCCCATGGGAACATTCTTCTGCTCTGGCTTTAACTAATCGGGAGGGAGGGAGGAGGTCAGCAGGAGGAGGGAGGGAGGGAGGCAGAGACAGAAGACTGACTGCACCAGATGAGGGACGAGTTGGGGAGGCTTAATCGAATGTAACCCTCCCCTGGTCCCAGATGCCATAAACAAGGAGGAAACTTAAAACGAGGACCATTCCTTATTTGATCCCGCTGGAGGACTCAGGAGCCTGTCTGTCTTGCCTTTTATGGTTTAGAGCTTCACCTGATAACGTCCACGTCCCGTCCGCCGCCTTCAATTTAAACAGAGCTGAAATCAATCTACACATAAACTGATTAGCAGGGTTTGGATAGAGCAGCACGGATGAGGACGGTATATTCAGGGCGGCCTTGCCCCCGACCCGCCCTCCCTCGCTCCCTGTTCAACGCTAGCACACACAGCATATTCCTGATGAAGCATCCTACTTTTAAAAGTCTGGCCGATCTCTCTCCCTGTCTCTCCTAAATCAACCGTGTGGGCCATTTTAGAAATTACCACCATTAAGAACTGCACACATACACTTTTCCCCCGTTTGTGCTCAGAAAAGCGTGTAACGCTGACACGCAGCCATGGTTTCTGCTGATGCTGATGCTTGAATAAGCTTAAATATGAAATAATAGTCGGGGGAGATCTCCCTCTGTGACTAAACTGTACTGTCAAATGTCCTTCGGAATAATTTGACATGTGCCCGAGCTCAGCTGGTGAAATTAAATTGAAACTTATCAACAAAGTCTATTTTGGTCTGTTTATTGGTATTCACCAATCTTGAATGAAAAATTAGAAATTCAGGGGAAGTATCCATTTTTTATCGAGAGTTAGATAAGAAGGATGATACCATGATTTCTGTACATTAAATAAAATGAAGCAGCTAGCCTGGCTCTTCCACAGCTAACAAAATCCACTTAGCAGCATCTCTAGAGCTCACTTATATGTTAGATATTGTTTGTTTAATGAGATATGTAAAATGTTAACTGAGAGCTTTAGCTGTGGCTAGCTAACTTCTGTATCTGTATTTGTTTTTACTCCATTATTTTTTACTCTAGCCTCTTACTTTGCATAGAGAAATGAGAGTGATGTTGTTACATCTCTCAGGAAGACAGCAGATATTTCCCAAAACGTCTAACATTATAACTATATAGATATAACTAACATTGTACCATAATTTTTTTAATAAAATCAATTTTTTTTTAATAAGAATAAAATAAATATCTGTACACAGGATTGTTGTTATGAAATTGTGCGCTAAAGAAATGCAAATTCACTTTCTGTCAGTTTTTACTGTCTTTTTTTTCAGTCAAGATGTTGACTCGAGACACATTTATCCTTTGTCTATGCAATTTTACAGCATAATTTCTGACCTATAAACCATTAAAGGCCCCTAAAACTTTTTTTTAAAATCCGTTAACCTATTATTTGCAAGTAATGGACTCCTACATGAAAAAAAACCTAAAAATCGTCTTTACTCTTTTCACTAGTTAGAACCGGGCATGGACTGATCGGTAAAGGGTGATGTCATGACAGTTGTGAGGGTGATTGCTTGTGTTGCCAGGCCACTGTCAATAAAATCTGATTGACCACCACCCACGTAGCCCTGATGAAGCAGAAGAGCCGAGCTTTGAGAGATAGGAATAACCATTTATTTATTTATTAACTTTGATTTCAGTTGTTTAATTCATTTTTCCTGCGGATAAATATTTAAGGTTGGAAGCCAAGTATTATATAACAATAAAGAAAAATGATGCATGGCTGCTCCTCTTGGAGATGTCAGCTGTGTTGGCTGTCTGCCTTGCATTTTACTGAAACACAATAAGGTTAAAAACGCTGCAAGATGGACCTGCGAGAATTATTTCAAAAACATCCGTGATCGAGTTAGAGGAGATCATTTTCATGTAACAATTTTGTAATGATAATATCCAAAGCTTAAGTAATAAAGGAAGGAGTGAAATCTGCCTCCTGTCAGCGTTTACGATGAGAAGCACTTGCATGATTAGATGTCTCGCGATCAATGCAGCCTCTTCTCCCAATCATTAAGACTGCTCTTAACAGATTACAGCCCCCCTCCCAAACACGCAGAGCCTTTTCTCCTCCTCTTCTTGCTCCTCCTTCTGGTTCACATTCTCTCTCTCTTTTAGCAGACAGAACAGGACACTTGCCTCTTTAGTTACTTCTTTTGTTTTCTATTTTAGTTTAAACCTTTTTTGGAGAATTTTCTCAAACCTGAAGTGACAGCTCCATTCTTAAGGTTTCAGGTAGAGCTCCGCCGAAGACCAGATGAACAGACAGAAGCATGAAGAAGACTAAACTGATATGTAGGAGGTGGTGGTGAATTGGGGACCACAACTTACAAAGATGGATCTGCTAACAATCTTCTATCACTTCCTGCTTTTGTTTTTTGATCCGTCTGCAGCCACGAGCCTCATCACAGGTAAGCCTGCACAGAAAAAAGAAAACAAATACTTGAACATGAAATTTTGATTCACTTGTGGACCTGTCTTTGGTTTCCTGATGATCTGCCTTCCTGACTCTCTCCTGGACAATTTGGCTCGTGAAGCGGATATATTTGAAGCCAGAGGTAGGTAAAGTTTTATTAAGACTTTCACAGATACTTCTGTATCTGTAGCAGAGGTTATAAAATCCCCATAATTCCCATAGTAAGGTCACATCATATAGTCAGTGATGTGATGGAAACTAATTAAATGTTGCTTGTGAAGAAAATTCAGTGTACATTGGAGGTGGTAGTTGTGTCATGAGGTTGATGTACGTATGTGTGTGTGTGATTGTGTGTGTGTGTGTGCATGTGTGCGTGTGTGTGCGTGTGTGTGTGTGTGTGTGTGTGTGTGTGTGTGTGTGTGTGTGTGTGTGTGTGTGGTGGTGTGTGTGTGTGTGTGCAGGTCAGCATGTGTGCAACGCAGGGAAAGGGAGGCCATGTTACAAGCTGGCCTATTTCTCCGAGCTACGGCGGAGGCTGAACTTTGCAGAGGCCGAGCTCGCCTGCAGACGGGACGGAGGGCAGCTGCTGAGCGTGGAGTCGGCATCCGAGCAGAAGGTCATAGAGCAGCTTATCGCCGAGCTCCGTCCGACTGATGGAGACTTCTGGATTGGTCTCCGCCGTAACCATGGAGATGAGGACAGCAGCTCAGACTGCTCATCACAGTATTACTGGCTGGATGGCAGCAAGTCTACATTCAGGTGGGCCTGAAGGGTCACAAAAAAAAAAAATGAAAATGAAAGGGGTCAAAAATAAGGGATTTTTGACCCCTTTCATTTGGAAAATTTTTGAGCAATAAGTGAAACTTCAAATTTCCATGCGTTGGTTCATTTTCACTGCTGATGTACGGTGAAATATGTGTTTTGACGAAAGGTCCAATGAAAGCTGGGTATTGTATGAAATTTAGGTTGTAAACAAATTTTTGCTTGTTTCTACAAAACCATTTTCAGAAAGCAAATGTTTCAAATAATAAATGCATATTTTTAAGTCTGTACTCGTGTTGATTTTGAGCATTAAAAAAAAAAATTTGACTACTATGTAATGAATAAACTTTTTCTAAATTTACTTGAGTATATTTTGGTATTTCTGTACTGTATCTTTTTGTTACTTATTGGCCAACATATATGCAGATGCAGATATTTCTACGATATAAGCCAATATGTCAGCCTGCCCAATCTATTAGACTACCTCTAATTTTGTCTAAACTCAACTATCTATACGATGACTTTGAATAAAACAGTCTGAATCTGCATCTTAGTCCTTTACAATTTGGTATTTAACAAAACAACATAGAAAAAACCCCAAAAATGAATAAGTCCATAAAACAGATTGCAAGCGGCAATAAAAAGGACAAATAGAATTAACATATTAGAAATGTCAGTTGACAGACATAAAAACACCCTTTGTTAACTAAAATCCTGCTTAAATAGGTAGATCTTCAGTAAGTTTCTACAAACCTTAACATAGCTTGCATTTCTAAAGTAAATGGACAGAGTGTTGTACAGTCTAGCTTTAAGCAGTTTCCCCACTTGTTTTTTAGGCGACTTCAGAAACAGTAAAAATACCATCAAATTAGGAACTATATGATTAAGAAAAACTGAAAACGAACCTGGCAGTTCTGGACAGCTTTTGATACTTGATGGTACAAATGCTTTTCAGGCAGTACTGAAGCAAAATTGAGGTCTGATGCCCAGCTTTAGTCGCATCAGAAAGGTTGTTTTTTTTACCTTAATTTTTGCAACTTTTAAAGTTAAATATTGGAAGTTTTGTAAAGATTTTCATTAAGGCCGAAAAAAGTGACCGTGCTCATGTGCTTTGTGTGTGTGATTGTCGTAGGAACTGGCACTGGGACGAGCCGTCGTGTGGCTATGAGGTTTGTGTGGTAATGTATCACCAACCGTCTGCGCCTCCGGGCCTCGGCGGGCTCTACATGTTCCAGTGGAATGACGACAACTGCGACACCAAGAACAACTTCATCTGTAAATACATCGCAGGTACTGCTGCATACTAATCCAATAATTCTTTCACTTTGAAAATGCTCAAACACGGATGACTTTGATTTATATTCTTCTCAGAGAATCCGATGGAACCTTCGCCTTCTCCCAACTCCACTCAAACAGGTAAAATGTGCCCAGTATGATTGTTGAAACAGTGACATAGCACACGAGTTAGTTGAGATTTTGGACACTCCGAGCGTAACTTCGCTCATTGTAGAGTGAGATAGTCTGACCATCAAGGATGCCTTTCATTACAGAAGCCTTCCCTTCAACTGTGCTGCCGTGGAATCCAAGTGAGTACAGGTTGACTGATCCCCACAATAAACTTTTTTAGTCTGATGCTATCATATTCAAAGGCCCATTTGAGGATAATTCAATCTGCATGTCTTTTGTCTGTGTCTTCCTTTTAGCTCTGAACTTGGTTTACATCATCATTCCCACCATTCCCCTGATACTGCTTTTGTTGACTGTGACTGGAGTCTGCTGCTTCAAACTGCTTGTCAAACGGTGAGGATCCAAAACCAATACCCAGGACAGATAAAAGCTTCACTTCACGTGAGGATAAAGATTTTCCAAGATTTTGGGATGACCATGGCTCAGAAGCTTGAGCGGGTCGTCCACTAACTGGAATGTTGGTGGTTCAGTTCCTCCAGTCTGAAGCGTCCTTAGGAAAAATACTGAACTCCAATTTGTATGTGTGAGTGGATATGAATGAATGTGTGTGAATGGGTGAACATTAAGTGCTTTGAGCGGCTGATAAGACTGGGAAAGTGCTATATACTGAAAGTGCAGTCCATTTATGAACAATCACAATTTGAAAAAATACCTGCAGTGAGCTTTGTTCTATTGTAATACAAATATTATTATTATTAAGAGTGAGGTTAAGAGTTTAAAATCCAAGTCTTTATATTTGCTTTATTTACTTTCATTACTATGCATTGTAATCATTATGCTATAAATACCTGTTCACCATTTCACAATACTGTCTATAAGCTACAGCCATCAAGAGGCAATATCATGTCACTAATTCTGACATTTCCAAAATACAGTTGTCAGTTGTGATTTTGTTCCTTCAGTAGAAAGACGACAATGCAATAATGCAATAGTGTGTCCTTAGTTGGTAAATTTAATGGATCAGTCTAATGTTATTCCGTATTTTCTTATGTCAGTAAGTCCCATGAAAAGACCAAAAAATTAATTTTAACCCTCAATACTTCCTGACTTCCCTACCCAGTCAGTGATGCACAGGTCCAAGCCAATATGTTCCTACTGAAGACTAAAGATAACTGGGCACTAGTTTTTAGTAGATGTTACTCAAGCCGAAGTAAATTGTACATTTGCATGGGACTATGTTAAACTGCAATAATGAGTATTTGCATAAGCAAAACATTGTATGCTGGATTTGTTTAAAAAATAAACTAGTGCCTATGTTGATCATGATGAAGGAAATGTGTAACGGTGTAGGTCATTAACATGGTTTTTATGATAGCGATGGGGGCCTATGTTAGTGGGGAATAAACCTTATAAGGTGCTTATGCAACACTTGTTAGTAGGATCCATACAGTGAGTGTTTATCTGGTAAGACACTGATCTTTTCAGGCTAAAAATTATTTTCACGTGAAACAAACATCTAACTTTGAGTGCCAGTTTCAGATCATGAGCCTCACCAATTTGTCATTCACCACAGGAAAACTACATCTTCCAAAGCTTATAAACAGAATGGTTCAGGTTTCATTCTGCATCAGTGTTGTGGTCTTCTTTTTATTCATGCGTCTCTGTCTGACACAGGAGGGGAAAACAGAAAAAGCAGAAATCCGAAGTATGCCAGACAGACCCGGGCCTCTGCCCAAGCCCGACTCCAACTGACGTCTATAACGTCATACGTTCCCAGAAGGACGATGACCTTGTTTCAGCTCGCCCCAACACCAAAAACACCTCCTTTTTATGCTCCTCCCCTGACACACCGACAGGTGACTACGACAACCTGGGGGGTCGGGACACAGAGAGCGGCTTTGTGACTCTTGCCAGCACAGAGAGCTGCTTCCTC
Organism: Istiophorus platypterus; assembly: GCA_016859345.1. Classification (NCBI taxonomy): domain Eukaryota; kingdom Metazoa; phylum Chordata; class Actinopteri; order Istiophoriformes; family Istiophoridae; genus Istiophorus; species Istiophorus platypterus. The sequence goes on along the minus strand of CM029129.1, from coordinate 11,419,390 downwards.
AGCTTTGACCTCAACGACCTCAGCCTCGGACGCCGTGGCACCCGTGACTCCTACGACACCAGCTTGGGCCGCTCAGGAAAGCGGGACTTGAATGACAGCGGCCTGGGTTGCACCGGGCACAGAGAGTTTTATGACAGGAGCCTAGGTCGTCGTACGACAAAGAGTGAGCATTACGGCAGCAGTGTGTATGGGGACCATGGATTGTATGACAGCAGCAACAGAGGAGGGAGTGAGCTCTATGATCCCAAACTGAGGCCTGGAAGTCACACAGTAAAGGCTGACCTCTATCAGACATACATGACCAATGGCAAGGAAGACACTTACCAAACCAACCTCGGAGCCTACGGAAACCGAAAATCCTACCAGGCTAATCTTGATTCCTACAGAAATCCCCTGAATCTGGACGGCGGAAAGAGATACTTCAATGAACAAGAATGGATCAACAGAGAAAACTACTGATCCGTCAAACATCCTCGTTGTTGTGCGCGTTCATCAGTGTATGAGACTGTGGACAGGGATGAGAGAATGGCAAAAAACTGTGCATGTATTTGGTTGTAACTGTTTGCACAGTTTTTGCACAGTTTCTGAAACCTTTTAGAGGAGGAAAATCAGGCAAGGACATTTTCGAAATATATATTTGATGCTGGGCCCACAATTCACCACACGACAAATAAGCTTGTGGTAATACACATCATTTACTAACTATATTGTTTGAAACTAGAGAGTCAGTTCACCGAAATTACAGAACGTTCCCCCACATTTTTTTCGTTTTCCCCCTGGTGTCATCTGACCATGCTCAAATTTTGGGTTTGACTTGCTCAAGTTATGAGACTGAAATTTCTGCCTCGACCCCCCCCCCAACCTGGAAACTAGAGCCAAAATCACAGCACAGCTGTTGTCTCTAACGGCCTGAAAATAGCATGGAAGTGTCTGCAGGCTAACATGTTGTCTTAATGTGCCACATTTCAGCCACTATTTTATACTTGTTCTGTTGTACGACAACAGAAACAGAACAGCTTTATTGGGAATTCAGCCGTTAAATACTGCAAATGTGAGCCACATACTAGTTTGTGACCTAGGCTCGTTTTTTTATTGTTATTAGTTTAAATGTATTTCTTTAATTCCATGAGCACTGAAGATCCATTCACTATTAATAAAATGGGCTTGCAGTGGAAATCTCAAAGACGAATATCTCAAAACCACAACAAATAAAACCACAACGGTCTGCATGTTTAAACTAATGCACTACAATGGGCAAGAAAAAATGTTTTTGGGTAATTTTGGTGATCCAACACTTTAAAGGAATGTTTAGATTAGATTTTAATAGGAACTCCATCAATTTTTGCACAAAGTTTGTTTACAAGTGTTGGGGAGTACAAGTACATACTGTACAAAAATGTGATAAATTGCCTCAATTGATATCACTTGTTAGGGGCATAAGCATGAAGATAAAAAATTACCCCCCCCCAAAAAAAACAAGGGTTATGAGTTAGAAAGAAGGGAGCTTTCAAGACTTATGAAGCCCACAGCCTGGGGCTACATTAGCCCCTACCGGCATGACACACCTGAATTTCTGATTGAACTGTTGGTGGTATTGTTTGTTGTCAGTAAAGTAGGCTCCAGGTTTAGATGAGAGGAAAAATGCATGGATTTAAAAAAAGGAGGATAGAAGAGGATGTCTCTGGCTCCACTGCATCGATTTAGGTCCTCCTATTTTCTTTTGACAGTCCAGGACAGTGCTATACTAAGTCTGTGGGGTAATCTTTTAACACAAGCCCTCTCCATAAGCCCCAGTCATTGTAGTTGAGGTGCTTTTTTTTGTTTAGATAAATAACCACTGCCTCCGAAGGCAGTGAGACTTGGGGAGAAGAGGCCCAGTAAGGAAGCATACAGTGCACCATCAGTGCTCAGCTCCAGCTAAAACGTGTACTAACAAACTCCCTTGAATCTGACAGAGTGATTCTAAGCAACTCTGACATAAAAGTGTGTATTTGTGTGTGTAGCAGTCTATTTGCATGGCCTTGTCATGCTGCTCTTGCTTGGTAGGATAACTACTGAGGTCTTGGACCTTTATTTTTGCTGTGGCTAAAAATACTTTCATAATCACACCCTGATATAAACAGGCTACCTGCAACAGATTGAGACAGAGAAACCAATACAAAGACAACTAATACATATAAACAAATATAGATATTTTTTTTTGTACAGTATGTATTGACTTTCCCCAAAATTGTGAGATGTCCAGAACTTGGGTTGAATTTCCTGCAGAAACTTGTTCCCTCATTTGTTAATGGTCTTCTGTCTCCTTCTGTGGCTCATACAGTGAATTCAGCTTTAGTGCCTGCAGTCTGAACACAGCAACAGCATGATATTGAAGAGAATGGTAAATAATAGCATCATCATTGATTTTTATTAAGAATGTGTAATGGCTTGACATCTCTCCTCTCCTGTAAGTGAGAGTAGTTTGTATATTTGTTACATGAGGAAATCTCGAAATAAATTGAAAGTACAATTGAATCTGTCGGCCTGTGGTGCAGATTTTTTCCATCAAAAAAAAAAAGGATTTTATTCACAGTTAATTATGTTTTATTAACATTCCCATTTAAATTAATAACACACTCGCCTTCACTCATCTCCACCATTCACACTCAACAAAGCATACAATAAGATACTGTTCAAGTGCACACAAGCAAACACTACAAGATTTCTTAGGTTGATTATTCAGAAAAATTCCTTCAGGCCACATTTTCAAGTGAAGTATGAAAAAAATAAAAATAAAAAACACATATTTATTCTTAATGGCCTATCCTGGGATAAATACATGTAAAATCTTGTAGTGTGCATCCAATACATTCAGTTACAGACATACGCACAGACGCACAGATAAAATTGTCCAGCTGATTAATGGCAAGTACACTTGCATACATAACATTCTCTCTCACACACAGACACACAGACACAGACACACAGACACAGACACACAGACACAGACACACACAGACACACACAGACACACACAGACACACACACACACACACACACACACACAAACACACACACACACACACACACACACACACACACACACACACACACAACTTCCTTAAAGGGTCGGATAGTTTCAAATGTTTCATGAGACAGATACACATGCATGCACATGTTCAACAATCACACATGAATACCAGCTGTGTTGGGGGAAGTGATTGATCTCTTCTGTCATGACTTTGGGCCAAGCTGAGGTTCAAGGGTCAGCCATGGGTACGCTTACGAGGCTGCTTTTGCCGCCGTGGTTTTAAGATGACATAGCGCCTGTAGGAGGTGTGATGGTCTGATATAAACGGGATGTAGAACGCTCTGAAAATGGGAGATGACCTAAGAGAGAAAAAGTCTTTATTAAAAAAACTGCATTAGTCTCTTTCAAGCCTTTGTATGCGGGAAAGACAGACTTATTAGTTTTATATTCACAATTGCTAGGTAATTTGCTTTATGTTGAAGTTCTCCCCAATGTCAAGAGGATATTGCCATTCTGTGTAGAAAATGTGTGGAAAATACCTTGATGCTTGAAGGAAAGGCTTATAGGCAATGACGTTCCAATCCTCTCTGTTGGCTGAATAACGTGGCTCAAGTGGTGTCTCTTCATTTGTGTCAAGGTCTACTAAGTAGTGGCACTGCCGTAAATCCACCTGAACAAAATAGAAATTTCACAATTTAATGTAGATTCTCTTAGCTACAGTGTCCACGTGTAAATAAAGGTGTATGTATCTGAGTGACTTACATATCTGCTTGGCTCCTCCAGGTTCTGGTCATTCATATTAGCTGGGATGATCTGTGTGGCCAGAGGACCAGAGGCATATGGCTGAGGTAGCTGCCCCTTAAACTCAGACTGAATGAAATGCAGCTGCCAGCTGGAGAGAAGAAAAAGTAGCTATCAGGAAGAGACACAGTGAGACTCACTCACTCCGATTTAAATACATATTTGTATCTGACATGACTAATGTGAACCATTTACTGTATGTCAATCCACATTAGAGGAGAGGCACTGATACTAGGCTTCTGCACAGACACAGTGTCCTAGATACTGACTTGTGCGGCAGTAGGAAGCTGCTTGGGAAGCGGTACCACTCTTTGCCCACACACACACTGACGGGTCTCCCTTCAGGGACCGAATGAAGAGTTGGATCCTTAGCGATGCGGTGAAACTCTGGGTACAGGTCCAGAGGGGCATGGTAGCCTGTAGACAGAGAAAAAAAACAAACCCCCCCCCAAAAAACCATTTCATCCATCATGAACCGTTGTTTTTGCTGCCTGACACTCGAGTTTAGAAGAGCAGAGTTTGTGTGTACACGCACCTCTAAAGAGGGCTACAGAGCGAGACAGTGACAACACTGTGAAGACCGCGACTGCGCTTAGAGCCAACCAGTTGGAGGAGACCGTGTAGTGCTCCAGTCGGTATCGCTGGAACAGGAAATGGTAGCATTTCTGCAGGAAATAAAATCAATCTTTAAAAAACGAATTTTACATGCGCATCCATGATGCAAAAGGAACTCAAACAAATGAAGCAAATGAAGACAAAATTGGAATATGACCAACCACACCTGTAGAGAAGATAGGGCCACTGCCCCGCTGAGGCAGATGAGAGGGTAGATGGGAAAGAGGAAACGTTCTTCTTTATGAGGTCTGGTGAAGAAAACCAACATCCATAGATACATAGGAGACAGAGTCAGCCAGTATGGACGGCCCAGGTTCTGCACTGCAGAAACACGTGTGCACAAGCGCATGTAATCACATGAGGAGCTTCTTTGAAAATTAACATCTCAGCAAAATAAACAATTTACACATCTTAGATTACATTAATTTCTTGTTTTTGCTACATATACAATATATGCCTATACTGAGGAGTACTTGGATACAGGGTAGCACCAATGAGGCTGGGTCCATTTTTGATGTGACAGTTTTGTTATTGTAAAAGTTAACAGATAGTAAGAGGAAACAATGGTTTGATTACAACATATCACCACCACCACAAAAAAAGCAAGCAATGACAATGATTTAATCTCTAGTGCTGCTCTATGACGCAATGTCAGTCCTCACCATTGAACCGGTGTAACAATGTCTCCATGAGAGCAGTAAGCGGCAGCGAAAACAGCGCCAGAGCAAACACCAGATTGAAGTTCAAAATCCCATTAACAAAGTAGAAATGCCAGGGCTCTGTACCTGAAAATGCAACAATAAAAAGACATGAAAAATATTACAGCTCATGTAGAGACTGTCACAAATTAAAAACAACACCATAACCATATAGTTATTTCAGGATTTACTTACTAGGAGAATCCACAGATGGAAATGTCAAAGAATTTGTTATACATGATAAAACATTGATTAATGATGGTGGAGACAAAAGCCAGAAGGTCCTATACAAACTGTGTTACTGTCTTTGGATTAATAACTTTGAAGTATGTCTGCCAACCTAATGGAGAGGAACAGGAACCTACTGGCATGCTTTCAAAGGGTTCAATATGTTAGTTTTGATGATGATACGCCCTCAAGAGACCAGTTAAAAGAGTAACACTTTAAATTATCATTTTCTTTTCTGTCACTAAAATAATATACCATGAGCCTAACAATACCAATAATAAACAACTCAAACATGCAATAATCATTTCCAGTGTTTTTCACCTTAACTCCCTTTAGACTACTCGAGAATGTTAATGTTCTACTAACTGATCAGCTCTTTTTCTGGGTGTGATCGGAGATTGTTCACCTCATACTCTGTGAAGCACATGTAAAACAACTATCGCTGGCGGTAGGGTGGTGGCCTTAATAAAACCTGCAGCTATACCATAAAAATCACTTCATACAGCCTCCTTGTTCTGCGGTTGCTGTAAACAACAAAGCAACCTATTATCAAAAGAGATGTGTCTAAAATATGTAAAAAATAAAACGTAATTAAAAGAGCTTCATGACAAAACGTTAGATAAAATTATACATTTATATTTTACCATAAAGATCGGGTCCATGTTGTGTGAAGACATTATATAGTAGAATGTTGAGTGGAGCAATGACCAGTTTGCCATAAAAGAAAGAGTCCACTGCCACCAGGGGTACCTGAGAAAAACACATAGAATAAACAGAGGTGAAGGTGAATTGACTAATTGCATATAAACATTTACATTAAGCCTTTTCAACATAAAAATAATAGTACATAATTCATGAAGAATCAAAATATATCTCTACAGTGAGTATTTATCATTAAAATGACTATTTTATAAAATTTTCTGCATACACATAATGTAATATCCCACTATATTCCTGTATTGATGAATAACACACCATCAGAAGGTCTGTGCACAACTGCAGCTGTGACAATGTAAAGAAACTAATTTACATGCACCTTTGCCCTATAATATTCAAATTTAAAGCCTTATTTGTGTTTTATGCATTTTGGTAAACACACGTCTGTCAATGACTGACTGATAAAGTTACACCACTGGTCAGCCGAATGCCACTTTAAAATACTCTCACCAGCAGCAGAAGCAGAGCAACAGCTGACCATGTGATAAAACTTTTCCACTGTCTCTTTAACACCAGCAGGTCAAAGGCAATTGGAACCCTACAGAAAAAACAAACCAAAGCTGTAAAAAAAAAAAAAAAGTAATACATTCTGACCATTTGGGAAATGTATTGCAGACAACTAGGTATTTTGGTTTACAACCCTACCCAATCAGAGCAGAGAACGGCCACCCAATGATGGCACCGGCAGCCACGCCCACGATGGCTAATGGGGCTGAGTCCTGAAACCACCCTGTCATGGCAACCAGCGTCGTATACATACAGAAAGAGGAAGGCAGGAAGGCTGAGGCAAAAAGACAAAAGAGAAGGATGATCAATTGCAAAGAATACAAACCGAAAACAGGAAAGCTATACAGAAGTACCATACTTGGAACAAAGCCTTGATCTTCCACCCTTCATAATACAACTACTAGGCTGAAAAAATCAATTAACTACGTGAATAAATATGACCAACCTGCAGATGAGCTGAACATTCCTGTGCTCAGGACAAGGAATGCCAACATCAGACGGCCCACATGCAAACCAAACTTCTTACAAACTGCCCTGTGTCACAAACACAAACAAAAACAAATAAAATGGTTAACCTCCATGTCCTTTTCTGTATATAATAAGTCAAAAATAAGCTGAAGTGCTTAGGTGGCCCACTTGAATTTAAGAGGAGAGTAAACTCACTTGTAGAAATAGAGTTCACAGACACAGCATGAGAATGCTAAGACACATCGTACGAAGTAAAACACCAGCACCTGCAACACAATCATAACACAAGCCTGATGTTACTCCACATGTTCCAGTCTAATGATATACACACCTCTGTCTGTGTACATGTGTGAAGTGAATTCAGTTGGCCCATGTAAAAACATTTAACTAAGATTTTCACTAAAAAACACATAATTTATCTGAAAAAGTAGTTCTGTATAAACTTATTTCCCACAGATTTTTGTTCCAACACAAAAATTATTTCCTGCTCCAACGGGTTACTGTTTCCTTCAGTTTATGACAAATGTAGTCCTTTCTTAACAAGAGAGAAAATTGGGAGCTGAGCATACTGTCGGTCAGCTGAAGTCATTCAAAATATCAACAATAACAGCAAATGTAGAAATGACAGCCAGTCGTGTATAATTACCTTGTTTGTCTGTAGAACATGGGCATGTAAACAAGCAGGAAGAGCATGTAACCATAAATAAGCATAAGATCTGATGGCGTACAACGGAGAGTACTCCCATGTTTGCATCCCTGTGCCGTACAGCAGGTAGTGCATCTGTCAAAAGAGTTGTCACAACAATTACAGACATGAACAGTTACAGAAAGAGAAGCAGTAACGTGCTTGAGTTATAAAGAGATGAAAATTCAAGGCCTGGATTATAAAAAAAAATCCCTAGAGGGGTCACAAATGACAGCATATTACACTTTTGGATTACTGATATTAGTGAGTAGTACTCACAGGCTCCCAGTAGTTGAAGGTCTCATCACAGTCTGAGATGTTGCTGAGCAAAGCTGCACAGAAACGCGCAGAGAGCAGGCATTTAAATGCAGTGGAACCTTCTGGAGCCCAGACCTGCCCCCCCCGACTGATTGACCTGTTACAAGGATTACAAAGATTCATTTCAGGATCAAATGTTTTAAAAACATTCACATGCTGGGCTCCTACAATATACATGCAAATACTCAAATACTGCTTTTTGTATATCTAATAAGAAATGACCTAGATTTTAAACAGCCTAATTAGCCATCTAAAGTAGACAACCTAATAAGCCCGTGTATTAGGCTTTTAACTGATGTTTTTCAGCATGCTTTATAACATACAGGCTTAACTGGTTGATATTTCCAGTGCACCTTCTTTTAATAAAGCATTGATCAAGGCAGCAGTTATGGTAATCATTTCTGATCTGGCCAATTAACATGCCCCTAATTACAATATATTACGTGTCTGGTGGAAAACAATGTAAATGTCAGGGCACAACAGAAAAAAGAAAAGCCCTAATTACGTGGAGGACTGAATCACTGTCCCTGAAGCACTATCACTCACTGTATCAAAAGGCCTATTAACATGAATAACAATGCTATACGGTTGCATAGTTGTCCTCCACTAGCCTGGTCACGGTTCCAAAATTTAGCCGTCTGATTGTTGTCTCTCTTAAGTGATACCAAATGGTTTTATCACTTTCATACTTGTGTTTAGGGATTGTCCTCCTTACGCACACAATTATGATTACTTTGACTATCCCCGTTACTGTTATTAGTAGTAGTAATAACATTAAGTAAGTGGCAGCATCATTTTATTATTTCAAGTTTTATCATTATTGTTTACATTCATATATGACCAAAAAAAAGGACATCCTCTAATTTGAGCATCTGGAAACGCTTCAAAAATGTCATTAATAATCAATGATCAGAATGACTGCTATTTATTTTTCTTTTGATTCTCAGTTCGTATTATTATTAGACAATTATGTAGAGAGTGCTAGCATCAAAACCTACAGTATGATGTCTGCCCACACCTAATTGAAGTGACCAAGGACTAGGCCACTTCTGACTGTACCGACACCATTGTCTTGAGCATTGAAGCAATTGTGCATTTAACATGTTGGAACAAACATATATTTTGATCATCAGTTTTTAATCCTCTACATTTGTTTTTTTTTTTTCAAATTATTCGTTTTTTCATTCCATATCATCAGCACAGCCATAAGAGCAAACCACGTTGCATTTCCCCCTGTTTGTGCACTGTACGTGACAAATAACCATTTGAATCCTTGAATCCCAAATCCATCCACAGTATACGACAAATCAATAACAACTGATTGACCACATAATCTGCAGGAAAATACTTTTCCATTATTCCTTAAACGCCTGTTTAAATCACAGCCCAGCTGTGCGCTTGTTCAGACTGTCATTAGTGAAGGCAGCGTTTCGGAGCCGTGTCATCCATGTTGACAGTAACAGCGACGACCTTCGCTCCTCTCCGGGTCTCTCCCGTCCACGGCCACCACCGGATTAGACGGATTAGTCGGCTCAGGCTCAGCCGCAGCTCGGCACCGATCCTCTCGTTACCTTTTACCACGACACGTCATCTTTCAGGCTGTCGTCGTCGTCGTCGTCTCTCCCCGTCGGACCTCGGCCAAACATGTCACCGACACCGATAGATGTATTTAAAACAAGAGACCTCCGTGTGCGCGGAGCGGAGCGGGAGCCGAGCCGCGGCTCAGGCGTCGTCGGCCGTCGTGAGCCCGGACCCGGCGCCGGACAGGTGGGAGAATGAATGGAGCTGAGCAGGTAACTCAGCTACGCTGCGTCGCGATGACAGAAACGATGCAACTGGTTATAACCACGGAAAAACAACCGTGGCATCCACTTTATTTTAAGATAATGTGCACACACGGCCCCGTGGGCGTGTGGGAGGAAGTTATCAATCGTTGTCATCGTGTAGTTACTCGAAACTTGCTCAAGATGTCAAAGTAGCTAGCTAGCTAGCTGGCTAGCTGGCTAGCCAGCCCCCGCTCAGGTTGTCGGTCAGGCTGGGGATGGAGCTCGCAGCGCCGGCGACCCTAACGCCTCTCCCCCGGCCTCATACTCACTCCTGCCGGGTCTCCGGGATTTTACTGTCATCGCCGCCTTTCTCCTCCTTCGGCGGCCGAGCCTCCGCCGGGACGTTCACGTTGTTCGCGTCCTGTCTGCTGCCTCGCCTGGTTCGCTGCCGGAGAGCCTTGGCCGCCATGTTTACCGAAGCTGCTCCCGAGTCACACTTCGTTCATTTTCGTCGCTGACCACATGAGGTCTCGGGGTTTTTTTTTTTTCTTTTTTCTTTTTTTAGCGTTAATAAAGTAGAAAAAGTAATTGTGCATTAACGTTTGAAGAAACGGGGAATTTGCTGCAGTGGATTTATTTACTTATTTCGTTTCACTTCAGAAAAACGTTTGAATAACCCTGAAAAAAAAGTGGTTGCAGGATGAAACCTGTCGTCTGCACCGAGCTCGCCTCGGTTTTCACATACACACCACAGGAATGGAAGCGCTTTGGCTTATACAGATAAAACCTCTCAAAAGAACTTGGGATTTTAAGCACCACGAAAGACCTGTTCCACAATATATGAATAATATGAACTGATCCAAATACTTCATGATAAACATGCAACTCGGTCCTATGCACAAGGGTCTGTTATGTTCCTTGGAAAATGGAATTTGTTAATAATTACATGTAAAATACAATTGTCATTTCCAATAATTGGTAAACTTGGGAGTCTTTTACTCTGTTTACAGCATTTGAGCCGGACATGCAAGAGTCGAATTCGTCCACATCAAGCAAAAAAATTCAACATATATGAAGAAAAAGGTTTGCAATCATAAATTGATTCATTTGTACATCCTGGGGTTAACGTGGAGGAGTCCATTCAACTGGCAATTGATAACTGCATATACACCCGACACAACAAAAGTTTCTCGACCTTGTCTCCATTTTCCCTTAAGTAGAACCAACTTACATTGTTCTTTCCAGGAAACTTTCTATGAAATTACAGACTTTTAGTCAGAAGAATAAACTGACTTTGCTTGTTACAGATGCTATTACAACAGAGATTGCTGATTCCAGATGTTTTATAGCAAAGTACTTGCATTTACGCCTTGTCACATTATGTCCCACATATGACTATTATTATTTTACAATGATTCTTGACAGACCACAAAGGAATATTAAATGACTGGTTTATTGTAGGATACTTAAAACAGACACAAACACAGAATTCCAATCCCATTTCAAAGACAAATGATAAACAGTGCCTCAGCTCTTGTAACCACTGTTCAGCTACAGTTTTGCAGATTATATGCTTATAATTTGCTTTTCAGTCACAAAGTTGTACCAGTAATTATGATGTTTAAAAAGATAGGAGGTTAAATCCCTGGTCCTCCAAGAGATATGTGGCTACCTGATGGTGACTTGCAACCTAGAGCAAAGTAAGGACTCCACAAGTTTGTGAAACTGGAGGGCTTGTGTGTGTGACAGAGCATGTGTGTGTGAGTGGTAGATGAGTCTGTAGCAGTAACTGGTCTGGCTCAGGTCTGGATGGGAGAATGTGTCAATGAGTTTAACTTGCTCCACGGTCCCATGACTGGCCTCTCGGACCACGGCGTGGAACCTCCTCTCCTCCCACACTGGCCCCGTCCAGAAGCTGATGTCAAAGCTGAAGGGCTGGGGGAAAAGGGAAAATGGGTGGAAAGATGTCCCAGGTGGTGGGCGGGGTCCAAACTGTTGTAGGAAGCGTGGGTCATGTGTCCACAGCAGCCGCCAGTCGGGGAGGGAGAACAGGAGTACGGCCAGAAGGTCCAAATTTAGGGACACAGTGATCTGGCTAATGTTGTCACCTGCGTTGCTTGCAAACACCCTACCGACCGAACCCATTGGCTTTGCCGTAAGATGCAGACCTCCCTTTTCTGTATTCAAGGAGACCCCATATGGTGCAAGCAGCATTTCCAGCCTTTGTCCAAGCAGTCTGACTGGTTCAAACTCTGAACAGAAGACACCTCTGAGGAGAAGCTCGTGAAAGACAGGCAAGGCCCAGAGGTTAATGGGCGTGCTCCTGAACACCAGGCCACTAATGCCAAATAACAAACTTGATACCTCATTACAGCCCCCACAGGGCTCTTCCTTCACAGTTCCTTCAACTTCAACAGCTTTATTGTTCGCTTCTGTCTCCCTATGACTCCCTGCATTGTTAATCAACTCTTCTTTTTTAGTTAGAAGCTCTTCTAACTGAGGGAGCAGTGATGGACGCAACACATAGAGACCACTTTCCCCTTCAGGATTAACATCAAGAGAGCATGCAGACCTTAAGCTCTCACCTCCTTTGCTCCTCATCCTGTCCACTTTATCTAAGGTAACACATGAGCCTGAAAGAGTGTTTTGTGTGTCTGCGCATCTCCGACTGTCCAGGAACGTCAGCTGATCTTTTTCATTGTCCACAGAGGTATGAATCTCAGAGATGAGGTCTTTCTGAATCAGGTGGATCCAGTAGCATTGTGTAATGTCTACATCATGGCAGCACGTCTGCAGCTGTTTGGCTGTCAGGAGGAAAGGAATGGTTTCTGTCGTCATGGAGACTGACCACTTGTCCCCCAGTCCTTCGAGAAGAAAATCTTGCACCAATCTGACAGGGTGGACAGAACCTGAGCAGAGAAATCCCCTGATGAATGAGAGGAGATGGTAAGCATGTGGTTTTATAACTTTCTTTGCGTTGGTGGCTTATTACTCAAACAGCATGAGAGCCTTTGTGTTTCAGTACCTGAATATATAATCACTGAGCTCAGCTGGTATGTTGTACTTCACTTCCTCCCCTTCAACAGCCTCCTCCACCTTACGCATCCGAGCAGGAGTGTAGGGGAGGCTTTGAGTAAACACATGGAGCAAAGCTTTCTCCACATGAAATCCCTTATCCTGGCTCCTGTACAACAGCAACATCATCATTAGACAAAATCAATATGCTCTCACACATCAAACACACACACACACACACACACACACACACACACAGGGACACAAAGGGCTGTTTGTTTTTACACTGCAACACTCACCTTTACTCCTTACCTGTATCCAGTGCACCTGTAGCTGTGGTATTTCTCACTTTCAAAAGGATGGATGTCACTAAGGATTAGATCTGCTTCTGCTGCCATGGCAGCCACCTGCCAGCTGTTTTGCCATTCTCGTCTTGGCTGGTCCACTGGTGTCCCACCCTGTCCGTTGCACAAGGACACATGAACCTCCCCGTCTTTGGCCAATACCTGAACACAACTGGAGCCACAGAAAAACTGATGCAACTATTCAAGATACTGTCACAGAAAATGAAAGCTGGAAACTTTTTCAGTTCTTTATAAATATGTAGACAACTAGGGCGACGTCGGTCCTAATAATAATCATTTTAATTTATCCAGGTAAGGTCCTACTGAGATTCCAAATCTCATTTTCAAGCGATATCTGGCTGAGATAGCAGCATCGACAACAAATAGTTTCAGACAGTACAGAATGCAATCACACATTCACATGAAACTGCCATTATAGAGTAAAGATAATTATGGAAGAAGGTTTTAGGTTCGAACCCTGGTTCAGCCAGGGCATTTCTGTCTAGAGTTTGCATGTTCTCCTTGTCCCTGTGTGGGTTTCCCATTTTTCTGGTACTCTTGCTTCTTCCCACAGTCCAAAGACATGCAGGCGACTCTTTTGGCAACTCCTGTAGCTGTGAATGTGAGCATTTGTCAGTGATAGATTGGTGTCCTGTCCAGGGTGTGCCCCCTGGGAGCCTCAAAGGATAAGCGATATATGGCTCAAGGATTGAAGGATGGATGTGAGTACTGTAAATATGATATGTATATATATATATATATATATATATATATATATATATAAAAATAAATATAAATATAAATAAATGTTTTTTTTTTTAATAAATTCATTTAACAAAGGAAACTAGAGTTCATAAATGTTAAATACTGTCCAAACACAAGTAGACAAAAAAGAATTGTATATAAATAAAACAGTCTAAAATTCAGATAAAATTTTGATTTCAATCAGGAACTATTAGTGTCATAAATCAGAGGGTGAAATGATGAGGAGAAGTAACAGTACCCACCTGATAAGCAGTGTTTTTTGTTTTCTTTTTGATGAATTTTTTGAAACATTAATCATGAAAATATATGAGGCATAGTAGCAAATGATATGAAAGGATTGAATCCTAGGGTACGATGCGCTTATACCTGAGAAAGAAGTTTTTGAGGAGTTCCCTGTTCTTTTTCACCCCACTCTTTCTGCCGCAGTGAGGAAAGTTGAAAACCACACGGTCAAACACACGGCCCCGCAGGGAGGCACAGTCCCCCAGCTTTGTGCAGTCCACCTCGAAAAGCACGGTTCCACCTGGATAACAAATAAGACGGATAAGAAAAATAAAAAACAACTGCCCCTTAAAAATTCAGCTAAAGGACGACTATGAAAGTACCCGCAAACAATGTACCTGAGTCCTTGATGATCTGTACGTTACCGGCTGCGCCTTCATGCCGCAGTGCCTCGTCCTGATGCTGCAGACAAGTGGCCGTCACGTCGGTCGCCGTGTCGGCGTACATCTGGCTCACGGACGCGGAGAATGAAAAGTTCCCTTCTCCCACCAGCAATATCGACCGTGATCGAGACATGTCCGATCCACCAAGAAATCTGGCAAAACATAAAAAGTCAGTTCCCTCAAAGGCTGCCTGCACCCCCCCCCAACCTCAGTCCTCCTCACGGTCTAATACGATCGTAGTAAATATATATTTGTAGTAAACAACGTGTGTATCTTGTGTCTGAGAATAGTTCAGCTACATGACACGGACCGTACTGGCTGCGCTGCGAGATAAAGCCTCTGACCTTGTCCGCGTATGAGAGCTGAATAATAATAACTCACCTGTGGCAGCTTGCCTCGGACGCTGTGTTGCACACACTGTTGTCCGATATGAAACAAAACCCGAGGGAACGTTGCGCTAAATACCGGTGCTCTCAAAAGCATCAAAGATAAATTTAAAGTTAAAGTTATCCAAGTAAAATAATATAGAGTTTTTTTTTAATGATAACATAACCGGTAAGGTGGTGACTTTTGCGTGTGCAAATGTAAGAGCGTAATTTTTCAGACCACTGGATTCCGCTCGTGTTTTCAGACGGACGTAATTACGGTGTGGCCCATCACATCTGGAGGAGGGAGCTATTTGCAGCAGCAGTTGATCCCAGCATCAGTTGCTTTCCCGTAACAGGTCGATTACCGAAAAGAAAAAGAAAATAAACCTGGCAGTGTCCCTGATGTGCAGCTTTCGGCTCCGCTCGGGATTTTAAGGTCTCTCGATCACATCGGACGGAGGTAGTAAAACGGTCAGCGCATATACATGCATCGGTTTTTTGCTGATGCTAAGGTCATGCTAGCTAACGGACTTGCTGCACCTACACATGAAAACAACTGACAGTCTGGCATGATGCACATAGCGATGATCACCCCTGTAATTCAAATTCAAATCCGATATCAAGTTTTAATTTTCTTTGCATCTTTGATGTTAATAACCTACGAATAAGTGGCTGTGAATGTATGTTTGTGCAATAAACCTTACCTGTCTTATTATTATTTACAGTGGGATATTGTCTAGACTCAGTATAAACGTTGTGTGGCGGATGTCAGGTTCAAGCCTCGGTGAAAGCACAATTGACAGGAAAAGAGAAATGTGATTCTGTTTTCTTAAAACTATATTTCAGGGCATGATTTATGCTTTGCCCCTGGTCTCTCCATGTTGAACAGAGTCTGGCTTCAAAATTGCATGTCCAGCTGATATTGAGATAAATACAGATCAGAGCATCATAATAAATGTATTCTTTTTTGTGTCTTGCAGGAAGTGCTGCACCCACATGGGCAGTGTCTTGGCTTTGTCTTCCAATCCAGGCCATCAGAACTGGCCTTTCTCCGCGAACCCCCCTCCTTCTCGCTGGGAAGCGCATCCCGCTCACTGGGACAATCCGCCACGCTGGGAGAGGAGAGATGGCCGCCTGCCCAACCCCGGCAGCTTTCACTCTCTCCACAGGAGCTGCAAAGGTAGGTCTGGCTTAAAAGCAAGAACTGTGGAGTCCACACCATGGTTAAAAAGGCGCTGACAATGGAGCAGACAGTACACAGAAAAAATTAGTCATGTACTGTAATGCTCCATGAAAAAAGCCATCATCTTCCTGAATGTACATTGGCTGCAAACTGTGACTAATGCAATGCTAATATTGTACTCGTGGAACGTTGAATATGTTTACATTCACCCTGAAGTTTAAATGTGGTTTTCTCCCCCAAATAAAGTGTAAAAAGTGTATTGTCCAACCGTAGCTGTGTAAATAACAGTTTTAGTGACCCAGTAACAATCTTTCTCTAGAAAAATAGAGTTAGAATATTTACACATATTCCTTAAATCTGAAAAATAAAACTGTATTTGATTCAATCTCTATCAGATGTGGGGGGTAATCAGATGATTGCAGTGCCTGTAAATGCATCAAATGTGATATGATGTTTTTTTTAATCTGACTGTTCTTCCTATCTCTTCAGATGTTTTTCCTCAACAGATTGAGGGAGTTAAGATGATTGTCAATAAAACTCTGAGCAGCTTCTTCAAGGTGACTGTGCCTCACACATTAATTTACATTCAAACAATTTGTTGCATGTAAATACAATAAGGGTGTAAATCTGATACATCTTGTAATGCCTTACGTTTAACTTGATGCATATGTCTGCATCCAGGTTAGTCATGCTCTGCATCTCAGTGCTGTTAGTCCTTCGTACTATCGATTCCACGTGGAGCATCTGCAGTCTGACGATTACAGCAAAGACAAGGTGAAGCACAAATCATCAGATGATAAACATGTTACCACGGTTGTATCATTAGTGTTTGTAGGTGTAACTTTGGTAAACAGAGAGAGATTCTGCCTTTTTGAGTTGTCAGGTTGCATATTGATCCTTCCTTACATTTTAGGATGCCCCAGCATTGATCGGTGAGATGGACTCTTCAGGTAGTCTTAACGCTCACGCTCTGCTGCATCTCACAGAGCGTGTACGAGCCAGAACAGTGTTCCAGGTGAGGTCCTAATGTCCATTTCCTTCCTTATTTTCATCTATCCAATCCCGCATTCTGTCACTGTTTCTATAAAAGTCAGTTATTTTACACAAAATTTATGCTCTTTATTCAACATTCAAATTCTTGATGGTGTTGTAGACTCAGCAGTCCCAGTTTGTAACATGGCAGTTTGAGACTGAGTACAGAGGGAATGACTTCACTGCTGCCGTGACAGTAGCCAACCCAGACGTCCTCAGAGAGTCAGGTGATAAATAACAGGTGGAATGATTAGAGCCTCATCTGAATATCAAATTAAGTTTCAAATTACAGTGGCAAGAAAAAGTCTGGGCATCCCTGGTAAAAATTTCTTAAATTATACTTAAGTGAGTAGAAGATGATCTTCAAAAGGCATGAAATTATAAATGATAAATTCTTTTCAACATTTGAATGAAGATTTGTGTATAATGTTTGTTTTGTACAACTTTAGAGTGAAAAAAGGAAAAAAGGACCATACAAAAGTTTGGACACCTCAAGAGATTTGAGCTCTCAGATAATTTTTACCAACATCTCAGATCTTAACTAGCTTATAAGAGCTATTGCTTGTTTACAGTCATCATTAGGAAAGGACAAGTGATGCAATGTTAAAAGCTTGATAAATACTTTGACTCCCCAAACTTTGTCCTTACAATCTGCGGCTCCTCTAAAGAGCAGTGCATGTAAGAGGGCCCAATACTCTCACAGAACTAGAAGCCTTTTGCAAATAAGAATGGATTAAAATCCCCCAAACGAGAACTGAGACTCTCAGCTGCTCGAAAAAGTGAATAGAAACTGTGATACTTACCAAAGTGTGTGTCACTAAGTATTGACGATGCAGGGACCAAACTTTTTTCTCAGGCCCTTTTCCCCCTTTTGTTATTTTAAAAACTGTAAAAACATTGAAATAAAAAAGTAATATTGCTTATAATATTAAAGAGATTTGTCATCTTTAACTTTATGCCTTTTGGAAATCAGGTAAACTTTGATGTGCTAACTATTCACAGCAACAGAAAATTTGACAAGGGGTGCCCAAACTTTTTCACGCCATCTTATTTTGCACCTGCATTTTTACACAGACACAAGCTAGCACATCAGTATGGACTGATATGTTTGGGGAAATGTAGTTTCTCCTGATATGATATGTTGGTATTAACTTTTTAAAACCACATCCTTATTATCAGCCCTGCAAGGGAAATATGGCAACGACTTGCCTAATCTAAAATAATTCATCTGTGTCTGCTATGTTTCTGTGTGTGTTTCTGTATGACAGTTATCCTTGTGGCACACTTCCTGCAGAGTGTGTCTTCTGGACTGGTGTTAGGAGGGGAGTTGGTCTACCATCGGGGAAGAGCGGAGGAAGGAGGAATTCTTACTTTGGCTGGACAGTACTCACGTGGGATTTAGTCATTTCTGAATCTGCTTTAAGAATCTGAATCAATTTTGATGGCATATGTTCTGATCTGTTTTGGTTGATCTAGCATCAGCTTTTCACTTTCTATTCATGTAGGACCAAACTGGGTGGCAACCCTGAATGCTGGAAAAGGAGGGGCCCATGCTAGTTACTATCACAGAGCCAACAAACAGGTACAGCAAATAATAACATACTGTATACACTGTTTTAGTGCTTATTGCAAAAATGACATGTGCATATGTGCATTTTCCCCAGATCCAAGTTGGAGTGGAGTTTGAAGCCAGTACCAGGACGCAGGAGACCACAACCTCGTTTGGGTATCAGATGGAACTCCCAGAGGCCAACATGGTATTTCGAGGTAAATTTCTTTCAGACTTCATGTTTGATGAATGCAATTTAGATAGCATACAGAGACCTTTTTCTGTGTGTGTATCCAGGTATGATAAATAGTCGGTGCATAATAGGAGGCGTGTTGGAGAAGCGCCTCACCCCGCTCCCTGCCACACTGATTATGGGTGCCTTTGTAAATCACAGAGGAGACAAGCTCCAAGTAGGCCTAGGTGTCAATGTTGGATAATGCTCCACTAACCCCGGCTGGCGCTACAACTCACCGTCAGGACAACCGTCCAGAGACCTGTTTTAAGAGGCTACATAATGATCTTGCAGGGTTTATCAGCCTCAGTAAAACGCTTGGGACCACAAGAAAATGTTTTTGATGTTGAAGCCCGAAATGTTTCCTTAAACTAATGCTTTTCATCTTGCAACCTACCTCTCAAAATGGAGGTGATGTTTCTGATTGGGTGACAAGAGGATAACAAAGGAAGATTGGATTAACATTCTGAGGATTAACATTCTGAGGGGCTGAAGATATGTGACTTGAGAAAAGTTACTGTCTCCATGAAAACCAGACTGCACATCACCTTCTGGACAATGGAAACTGAAATGATCAAGGAATACTGTACTGTAAACTACAAATAAATAAAAGTTTTATACTGTAGGTAGTCATTAAGAAACTTTATGTAAAAAGATTGATTCAAATGTTTTAGTGTTTTTCATGGTTTAACCCATTAACTAGAATATATGTGTAACCTGACCTCCCTGCTGACCATTCTTTACAGCACATTGTCATTTGTAAAACTAATACATGACTTTTCCTGTCTCCCAGCCATTGGTTTACATAGATGACATTTGAATCAGTTACTGCACTCAGCATTAACACATGATAATAACAGAGAAAAAAAATAAAGCTGATTAAAGGTTCATTGATTGATTATCTCAAGTAAGTTTCTGCGAGGTGATTTTTTTCATCAGGTAATGCTTAGAGGATCAATCTAGAAACAAAGCGGTCAGCAGTAATGTCAACTCTGTGTGAGTCTTAGTAAATTGGTTGAATCGTGCTATAACACCAGTATAATCCCTGAAAGTTTGTACGATTGCCTTTTTGATTTTCTTTTTTTTTTGCCAGCATATAAATTTCTGTGAGAGTTCCACACATGAACAAATAGCCCGTTGACTCTAAGAGAAAAGGTGCTGCGTCTAACTGTATATACTAACCCCAGCAGAGGGATATGTGAGTGGCTATGCACTAACTCCGTTCAGCCAGGACTGTACTGTACGTACAGTATATAGATGCAGAAACACTGACCTGTATGCAACCTGCACTACTCACACTGCATCTGTGTATTTCCCGTCCTGTTAAATATATGAAATATTGCATATATATTATTTATACATTATGTAATATAAGCATGGAGAGAAGTGGAAGGGAATGATTGTCTTTTTGGACTTCATTTAATAAAGATCTTATTTCTACTATGCTTAGACTCTTTTTTCTTCACCAAGTATATTAAGATTTGTATATACAGTTCTATAGATATGGCACTATGTGTTGACAAACCAACAGAAAATGGCCAGATGATTCTTAACTTACCCTCATCACCAAGCTGCTTTTTAGCCTTCTTTAACTCATTGTTTTGATTCTATGTACTGTATATGGTTCCTCATCTAGAAACCTAAAAAACCAGATATTTTTCTCAGGAATTGTTAAGAGACCAAAACAAAACTAAAAGGAGAGCGAATACTGGCCTTTTTTCAGGTGGCCAGAAACAGCAGAGACACTAAGTGCATGTGTTGCTCTATAGCCAGTGGAGATTAAAATTGTTGCTAATATAATATGATTTTTTTTGTTCAGTTCTTCTTAGTAAACTCCGTGTGCATCAAGGTACCTTCAGGCAGAAAGTTAAGCAAATCTGAGCAAATTTGTTAATGTTTGTTTTTTTGCCACAAAGACACAATGAAGTGACTGAAAAGACGTTGGCTATAAGTTAGCCAGGAATGGACACACACAATTGCCATGTCTGGCGGAATGCACCTGTGTATTTGTATTCGGCATAATATGTGGCACTTTCTGTTAATGTCCCTCTATCTCTCTTCTTTTTGTACCTATACCCTCTATGATTATGAAGTAGTTTCATGAATCCCAAGTATTTGCCGAAATATGAAGGATTTTCAAACCCACGTCTTCATTTCAGTTTGCATTGCTCTGGCAAACCTGTGCCTTCACATTAACTTCATATGCAATCTGCCGTCCGCTGACAATAGTACTCATTTTTGCTCTATCTGAACACACAGTCAGACGACCAGAAGCATTTACAAAATGCAGCCTTAAGATACTGCTCATGCTAAGTAAAGACACATTAGCGGCTTTAACTTTTAATATAAAATCTTAAAGCCTGAAATTAGTTAACAACTGTTACTATATATCCATAAACTGTGTATATAAAATATATTCAGATATATTTTCAAATATAAGGTCTGTAAACATTTGACTTGTTGATTCAGATAACAGTAGGCCACTTTAACCAGCAACATTAGCTCCAAGTGGCAAGGATAAAGGCTGATAATCAGTCTGTTTAAACCACTGCCAATTATTTGTTATTTGTCTCTGAAAAAAGAGAAGAATCCTTTCCCTCTCTCTCCCTTCACTTTCAAAGACTTGCTTCTTTGGAGTCCCACTATGTTGTCTTTCTCTCGCTGTGTCTCTTTCTCTCTCTCCTCCTCCCTTTGCAGCACCTGCTGGTTGATCACCAACCGCATATCTTCCTGCAATAAGATGAAATGTTCAGACGGGGAAAGAAAAAACAATCTTTACTTTGAACTATATTAAATGTGTATCCAAAAGGCATCATTTTGAATTTTATATCCTTGTGCACAGACGCACCTGCCAGGCCTCCAGTTCTTGAGACAGTGCAACCTTGTGTTTGATGGTATTGAGAAGCTGCTGAGTTAGTGATTCCTTCTCCTGGTTCACTGTGACCAACTCACTCTCTAAGGAACTGAACATTGATATGATGATGAGCAAAACATATATCACTATGATTTTAAATGAAAAAAAAAATCAAATCAAATCAACACGTGTTGTTTTGCAGCAATACCTGTAGCTAGGCTTTTCAGGACTGCTTCTAAATGGTTTGATTTCTTCCCTCAGAGTCTCCAGCTCTTCTCGCTGAGATTGTAGCTGCGAAGTGTAAATGAAAAAGTTCACAAATTGTAATCATCATACAATTTTGTTTTTCCTTATCTAAAATATTTCGCTTCTAAGATCCCCCTCCAATAACGTTTTAAGAGAAATGAGAAATGCTTTGTTTGATTTGGAAAAAGAAAAAAAAAATCAATAAACATTTTAAAAATTCTTAAAATAACATTTACTACTTCTCTTTCATTAAAAAGGTTCCATGCTGGGCATAAGATATCAGCTACTTCCCTGAAAAGTCCATTTTTAGTGCATGTAATATGGAGGTTTCAAGTTTCAAAATCATTCTTGTGTAAGTTGCTAATTCTGGACCATGACTTGCACTGAACTAGCTGTGATGTCAAAATGTCATCTTCACACAGTCACCTCTTCCATTCAGATTAAAGGTTAGTGCTGCTGCACAATTAAGCTCAAATTCCCAAATGATGTAATAGTTGGCCAAGCACATTTTTTAGGGAAGGGGGACTTGTAGTAAAATGTAAATAATTACACTGGAATATCCCTAATTTCATAAACTGAGTTAAATATGTTGATGTTCGTCTACAGTCTATTCTTCCACTCTTAAAGACTCTGGAATTTAAACAGCTAATCATGCTTTTTACTTTATATGCCAGACAAATCAACTCATATCAATCAACAGCATTATCAATCAACTATTTCTATTCCTACACATAGTAACAAGGAATTTCATCCATTTCAAGAATTCTTAACCCACTGAAATGGAAACCAGAAACAATTCACTCTATTTCCCCTACTTGGGTTAAAAACCATGTTAAATTGTATTTGTTTTTTGATTATACTGTATATTGTGCAGTTCAACAGACCTCCTGTTTGAGTGCTTGTATCTCTTCATCTCTTGCTTGGAGGACTGTAGAGTGAGCTAGAAGAACCTCTTTAGCCTGGTTAGTGGGGGACAACACAACAGAAAAAGAAAGATCAGTTGGGGCAAAACACTTATTAGTAGGTGTTTTTGCTTTTGATGCAAATTTGGTTACAAAGAGAACAGGGACTTTGTGGAGCAGTGAGTATCAAGTTAACACAATAAGGATGTAAGTACTGGGTCAAAAGTAGTGCACACAAGCAAAAGTTAGACTATGAAGTTATTGTGCTCCTGTTAGTGCGAATGCTGTGTTTGTGCTGTGTGCATTTCTCTGTGAGTACCTGCGATTGCTGAATTTCACTAAGCAGAGACAAAGGTGGTGTGTAAGCATTGTTCAGGAAGCTCTCTTCTCCCAGAGCTCTTTGCTGTAGAGAGCGATTCAAGGTACGTAACTCAAACACCACTCCCTGCTCCTGTTCTAGCTACACATACACACACAAATGCACAAGCAGTGAAATGCAGGCACAAGCAAACTCATAAATCAAGAGCTTCAAACTGGTCATGTTAGTGGCTTCTGGTAGTGACATGATTCTCTTCCTGTTGCCTCAGGTTTCATCTTTCAGTAATAGAGCTCATATTAAGCAGCCGTCAGTCATTGATCCTCACCTCTGCTTCCCTCTCTCTCAGTTTCGCCTGGAGTTCTGATAGTCTCTCTCTCAATCCCTCTCTCTCTACTCGGAGTCTATCGCTGTCGTCCTGTGAAGCTCTTAGTTGTGCCTCCATGTGCGATAGTCGCTCCAGCAAAACTCTGTTCTGTTCAGGAACGGATGGAAAGATGGATGAACACAAAATGTGTATATAATCGGTTCAGTAAAAGTGGTATAAGAAAGTGGTAAGTGAAATGGTTGTCCTGCTTGGATCCTGAAACAAGCACTCTGGCTGTTAGATTATGCTTCTGATGAACATTTAAATGAATATCATTCATTTTAGTTGATGTTTTGAGATATGGATGCTTGTGCCCCTTAGTCAGATAAATCTTGAAGGATTTAGTTAAGATTCAGTTTATATTTCAAGCTTGGCAGCAGAGCTGTAGACCCAAGACATGAGACTCGAGTCAGAATCAAGCCAACAAAACATGACTTGAGATTTTATTTAAGCTTGACTCGTGTGAAACTTTACTCCCTTAAGGCTTGATCTTATACAGACTTAATTCAAAGCAAAAACTTTAAAGTCTCAGTGTTAATCCCAAAACAATAAAAATTTAAGACAGCTAAAGGCAGGCCAATGAGAGCACACTATGAATAATTGATTATTAGACATAATTCTTTCATAGGACCTGGTTTCATCTATATAAAACACTATATTAAAGACATATCCTAACTATAAATTGGATTATAATTTCATATTATTTAGACATGTTTGAAATTTTAATGCTTTTTTTGTATGAAATACTATCCTGGAGCATTCAAGGTGGCATAACGTGTTCCTTACTATCACACCAAAACTGCGCCAGTTATTTTGGCAGCGATCTACTTGTGAACAACATAAAGCGTATACCTCTGCTTGAATATTCTCTATCTGTGTGAAGCTGATATTTCGGCTAAAAGATGATTCTTCCATTTCTTCTCTGACGGATCGGAGCTCAGTTCTCAAGGAGTGCTCTAGTGATACAGCCTAGATGGGAAAGAGATGGAGAAGTTGAGAAAGGCTCTTGTTTAGTGACTGACAGAGATAGGACCTAAACCTGCCAGTCTGCATTGTTACTGTCTGTGTAACTGTGCCGTGATATGACGCAAGCGCAGACAATTCCCACACACAGACACACACCCAAATGCTATTCATTCTAACAGCATTTAAACATAATATGACTTTTTTTGGTGGGTTAGTGTCCTCTTAAAGCAGGGTCAAGGTCGCCTGTGCAAACCAACCTCTGCTAGCTGCTCCACCAGCCGCTGGTTATGACTGGCTAACTGAGCCAGCTGTTCACTCTCATCTCTTCTCCGATCTCTCCCCTGACTGCACTGTTGCTCCAGCTCAGTCCTTACGGCGGCTAAATCCGCAGCCAGCTCTGCCTCTTTCTGATCAGATGCCAGTTCGTTCATCTCCAGCCTTCTCTGAAGAAGATGTTTCTCCTGCTGCAAAACCTGAGACATTAAACACAACATTAACTGGCATTCGAGACACCATGAAAATATTAGATACTGAAATACATAGATAATTTCATTTCTGTGTTCTTGTAACTTTGAATCTGATGTGAAATTGTACCATGTGTTGGTTTCTGGGCAGCTTATTCATTGCACTTGACACAGTAGGGAAAGCAGAGGTTTTTACTAAGATGTCCCACCAAGATGTGACAGTGTAACAGTGAGTCAGTATTAACAACAGGAACCTGCAACTTAAGCAGCTAAATGGGAATTATCCATCATTCATTTTCCTATTAAAACTTGTGCATTTCCTACTGTCACATGTCCTTATATAGATTTATAATGTTTATTTTTACTTTACATCAGGACAGATTTATACCTCCAGTGTACTGAATGCATTTAAGTAATTCATGGGGAAAAAAAAGTGTTTGCAATTTTATAAAGATTGCGCTGCAGGCTAAAATCACTCAAATGCAATTTTGTTTGTTCTTGGTCCTTTTGTTCCCTTCTCACAAAAGTTTTTAGTAATGTTAGAACGTTGACATGGTTGAGAGCAAATGCTATTTACAGCAGCCTCATCCTTACCTCCATCTCCCTCTCCCTCTGCTCCAGAGAGGATGCCAGCTCCTCATTCTTCTCCAGTAAAGCCTGCCCCAGCTCTGCAGCCAGTATCAAATCTGTCTCTATCCCTCCTCCACTGTCCATGCTACCAGGAGTGGGTGTAGTTGAAGGAAGAGCAAAGGAGAGCGATACTGAGGAAGATGAGGACAGAGGGAAGAAAGAGTCCTCCAGGCTGGGGGAGGGCAGACTGTTTTTCCTGGGGGTGAACATTGTTGACAGTTGCAGGTTTGTAGGACTCAGTGAGAAAGCATCATCCTAGGTCTCGTAATCCACACTCATAGAGGTGGCAGGTGGAAAGCCATGATCTTTTTTGTACAATCAGGAATCCTTCTCTTTCTTGATTGTCTACTATGATCTGGTCTGGAGTGGTTTGATGATTCAATTTTATCAATCAGTATGTCTCTGCCAAACTTGTTCTTCACTGCGGTGCGAAGGGTCCTGATGCTGGTAGCATTTCAATCTTCCCTTCTCTTCCTCACAGATAAGTCTGTGGGCAGAAAAAAAAACCTTCAATAACACGGAAAACCACTACAAACAGATTTATTAACTGTAACTGTGGAATTCAGGACATGTTTGTTGACGTGTGAAAATCAGACAAGCTGTTTTCAAGTAATATAATCCCACATGGCCTTTAAGGAGGCCTTTTGTCTGACAGGCGCTTTTGTTACTCTGACCGAAATACCAACTCTACTGTTATCTTTGTTCTGCTCCCCTCCCTAAATTCCAAAAGCATTGCCCTCCATTATTTCCTACTAACACAACAATGTCGTAAGTGTTCCTACAACAGTCTTTAAAGTAGTCAGTTTTAACCAAATCATTATGAAATAACCACAACCATGCTTGTCCACATGCTATAACTTCAAATAAGCATAAAATAACGCTTGAAAAGGTATTCCTACACCACATGTTGTTATTTCCAGTCACTGCAGGATCAAGTTCATATAAACTAAATTTCCGGCTGAAGCCTTGTTCTCCTCAGCCTCCTCTGAAGCCTGATGTTATGATCTGCCTTCTCACCTGTTCCACTCATACCTCTCATTATCATGAAACCATGCTCTCGACTCACTGAAAGTCATTAAAAAGCAAAGTAACAAACTCATTCTCACTCCAGCATTATTTGCTTTCATTACAAAAACTGACAGAATCTGATTTGGCTCATGTTCTACCTGATTCCAAAGGAACAAAAATTAAGTCTGTCTTACCTGAAAATTTCCAGTTAACTCTCACCAAGCAGCTGTAGTCTTCCTGTTTGGTGAGGTTGTGTGTTTGAGTGTGAGTGTCTGTGTGTGTGTGTGTGTGTGTGTGTGTGTGTGTGTGTGTGTGTGTGTGTGTTTGTGTGTGCGCATGTGTGTGTACGTGTGTGTACATGTGTGTGTGTTCATAGGTGTATTTGCACAAGAGAGGTTCAGCTGGTTTCCTTGGCAGTGGAAATATACGGTATGTAAATACAGCCAGTGGTTCCACCCCCTGAGTTAAAAAGGTAAAGGGAGCAAACAGTGGGAGGAACATACTTACAGAGAGGTGAAGATGGGAACAGTGGCTCGTTTGCAGTAAGATAATAATTGCTCTGACATCTAGTGGCTGAATTAGGAAGGGAAACCTGTGTTGACTCTGAGGAATGTTTTGTTTCAAAGTCTTACACTCTGCTGTTTGAGCAGGGGTGACAGAGTGAGAGATGGAAAGGGGGGAAGGCCAGGAGACAAGCCAGGGTCTGTCTAATCCGGCCCCCCCTCCTCATCCCCCTTCCTGTTTACCTGCTGGGAGGTTTTGAAAGGAGCTCTGTGTGTGTGTGTGTGTGTGTGTGTGTGTGTGTGTGTGTGTTAATGTATGAGGTAGGGGTTAGGGAGAGTAGAAAAGGAGACTGCTGTCATTACACCACCACCTCTCAGAGAGGGCAAAGAGATAAAGGGGAACAAAAAAGCCCACCAGACGCTCACCAAGCGTAAAATAAAACCATTGGATCAGGAGGTGTCTTCACACACAGACATGCCTTGCAAACTCTGGCTTGCTCTTTCAGTGTGGCTTCTGATGCCAGCCTCTGAAGCTGAAAGGCAGATGCCTAAACTTTCTGACAAGAAACTCTGCGCTGACTCTGAATGCAGCCGTAAGTAGCACACAAACCCACTTTCCTTTACTGCTCCTGATTGCTGCGCTTAGTAGTTAACTATGTTGTAATCGTGTTATACAACTGTCGGTAGATTTGAAATGATAATACTCATGCCAACCTTTTAAATTTGCATAAAACTATGGCAAATATGTCACACTGTAAAACTGATGCCTGCTTTTGTTCCCCACACACAACACACTCTTTCTTTATTCCTGCTCAGACCCTATCTTGATTGCTCGTGCAGTACAGGACTACTACCCTGGAGACTGCAGGTTCATCCACATCAGACAGGGGCAACTCGTCTATGTCTATGCAATGCTAAAAGACAGAGGGAACCTCTTCTGGGCTGGCAGTGTGAGTAAAACAAACATATTTATGGAAAAATACATATTGATTTGGCAGCATAGCTCTCAACCAAAAGAGCTTAATGGGCAGCACGAACATTCACCTCTAAACAACTTAGCCAATATCATCTGTTTTCAGGTACAAGACTCATACTACGGACAACAGGAGGCTCGCATTGGCCACTTCCCCAGCAGCGTAGTGGAAGAGTTGCATGCTCTCATGCCGGCCAGCACCGAAATCAAAACTACTGTAGGTGAACGCATACATGCATCTACACACTTGTATGCATTATATGATACTTTCCCCTAATTCCATATCTCTCCATGTCTCCAGAAATGGGACTTCTACTGTTACTGATGATGCCTTTACCACTAAAGAGGACAACGCTCTACTACATTACAAGATAACTTTTTTATTAGGTATCATACTACTTTAGACACACTCTTGACAAGTGCTGAAAGAAGAACTGTTGCTGCGTAACGCTCTGTATTATTGACTGATAGAAAAGTCTCCCAGCCTACATTCTCTGTAATATTCCTTCATGCTGCTTTATCTATTTTGCAGGTATTAAAAGTATTAAATAGTATTTTTAAAAAGAGACAAAAAAAGTTTATATATGTTTTTTCTCTACTGCTATTACAACAACTACAACTACCTTCTCTTGCTGACTGTGTATCACAAAAAATACATGTTCAACAAGAAATGTGGTCTTGCTAAAGAGTATTAAAAACAGCAATGGAATGGTTTTCTGTTCATTTCATTGTTGTTATATTAAGGAATTAGATCAAAGGACATCAGGAATATTTCCAATGCACAGGCATATATAACAGTGCAGGATATAACAGCGTTGGTTTTAGAGTACTGTATTTGAATATTTGCTTGTAGAGTACTAAAGAAAAAGTCTAGATCTAACAAAAACAAATAAATACAGCTTATTACATCCTTTTCCCCAAAGGTACTTCCTCTTCTTATGTGAAGTCCCTTTGAAAACAGAAACACTACAGACATAAAAATAACACACAGCAGGGCTATGATTTAGAGTTTAAACATTTATTCTATTTGATGTCTTCTGTGTTGATATGCCAGAAGGTTTTTGCCAATATAAGGGGATGATAGAGCTTAATTCTTGCATCTACAAGCACATACACACTCACACTCACATACAAACACATACACTATCCTTAGCAGCTCAGAGGCCATGCTCCCCAGTGGAAAAGGAGCCCAGTGATAAAAGCTGTCTGTCTCCAAACATCAGTTCTTCACTTGTCCAGTACTTTCTCTCCTGCTCATTCACCCTTTTCTTGCTCTCAACAAAGTACAAACCTGGTCCCAAGTCCTTTGGTGACTTTTTTTAGTGAACAAACTAAAACTGACTGCATATGCCTCCAGAGAACTCCTTCCTCCTTACACATACAGAAACCAACACTATTCTCAAAGAATAAACAATGCACAGGTGGCATTTTACTCATACTAACTCTGACAGTACTCTTTACTGTAGATACAATTAAGTTTTAAAAACGTCAGGATGTTATCGTGTTTAGTTGAATTTGTCTCCCTTGAATTGAAAGTCTATCATTTTATAACAAACAACAAAAATGCTTGATAAGGATAGGAAATGCCTCTCAAATTATAATTACATGCCCTTTATATACAATTTATCTACACATCGGTGTGGATATTTTTGGTATAGGAGTATGTTTTAAAGAGTGATTCTGTAGGTTATTGATAGAAAAATAAACTCTCAGGATTTTATCCTGCAACTCACCACACTGTGTCTATGAAAAACCAAAATGTGCTTTCAATTAGACTCTGTTAAACTGGTTCTTTGGTTTCAGCGTACCATTATCTTGCCAAGACATCAAGATAACAGGGAGTTAGGAGTTAGATACTGGTTTATTAGAAGGCACTTGCACTTATAGACATCTAGACATGTATGCCCCATCTATATGTGTACTGAACTCCCAAAAAAACTGTCACAGGTTAAATATAAAAACAGTCAGCACTTGGGGTTAGTAGTGAAACAGTGTCAGGAGCGTCAGGTTCCGCTCTACATTTTCTGTTTCGGTGTTCCATCTTCACAGCAAATAGGAATACTGCGCTCTGGACCAGGAGATGAACGTGGTGCAGTGATTGTCAGCACACCATCAGATGACAGACTGGAGGTGACATCAGCACCTGACACGCCGGCAGGAAGCCTGTACTTCCTCAGAAACTCTCTTGACACAAAGCCATGGTCGTCCTGGAAACAGAGTTAGTCAGTGTATCAGCAAAGTGTCACCAAGTAAATTTTGTTTGTCTAAGTGTGCAGATCTCTGTAGTCCCACTAACCTGTCTGTCTTCATGTTTGGCGTGTATTGTGATGAACTCGTCGTTGACGCTGACAGACAGCTCTTCAGGGGAAAAGTGCTTCACATCCAGATAAATGACAAAGCGATCCTTCTCCATGCGCATCTATACAGACAGAACAGTTGTTAGGAGCTGTACTGAGAAACAAGTCAGCTAGACATAGAAACTCACCGTACCTTGTTGCTGTCACCTCAGTGCAAGACTCATACTCTCTAAATTATACAGAGACAGGCATCATTGGAAGAGGATATTCTTTAGTGAAATTTGACTCAGTAATGTAAAATTCTCAAAACAAATATCAGATCACATTCTACACACTACAGCATGTTTGATGTGATCAGTGATTTTATGATATGTAGCATCAGGAATGATGTTGTTAACAGGGTTTCAGGTTGCAGTCATTTCACATAAGGCAGTTAGATTATTTTATAGGCAAAGGTGAATTTTACTTTACCTCACTATGTCCATTGTCGGGCCAGTTGAACCAGCGCATGAACGAAGGGCGGATCCAGGGGAAAGACCAGGAGAAAGGCCAGATCAAGGGCCAGTCAATGAGAGGTTCTGCAAAGGAAAAGTCAGAGAACCGATTTGGGAAGGCCCGACGGTACCAGGGATACTGGATGGGGATATCCATGATGAGATTCCAGGAGAGATGAAAAATAACGATGGGTATGAGGGAAGTTGAGTCTTGGTTTGACTTGGTTTGGGATGGGTGCTGCTGTGCTCCCCTGCACCCTATTTATAGGCCTGTTCCTCCCATCCCACCCGGGCTTGATCTCTGTTCATGTCCCCTGCATCCCCCTCCCCTCCATAATCACCCATGCACACTTGCATAGTGATTCTGCCAGCAAGCTGATTTTTCTGGAACAATGATGTCAACTGTTTATCCCTCCATGGCCCTCATTGTTTCATCTGTCTGACTGTGACTGGTTGTCTCTCTCTCTCGCTCTCTCTCTCCCTTTCTGTCTGTAACTTTGTGTCTGTCTCTCTCGTCTCCCGGTCATGAGGTGACACTGGCTCGGAGTACTGCTGATGCCCCCATACCCATTCCCCAGGAAATACCCCCGTCGGGTGTGTGTGTGTGTGTGTGTGTGTGCGTGTGTGTGTGTGTGTGTGTGTGTGTGTGTGGGTGTGATTTTGTGTGTGTTTGTTTGAGGAATGGCTGCCAGCGCATTAGCCTGCTGTGGTTCGGGTGCCAGAAGCTTTAGGTTTGTGAACGGAGTGGAAGTGTGGTTGAATAGGAATTGATGAGTTTGTATGGGACAGCATTAGGTGACAAGCATGTATCATTTTGCTATGAGCTCAGGAAAAAAATGGAGTCCTTTCCAACCGTGCAACAGTTGTGCAAGCCAAATTTCTTTCAGTCTTCATCCTGCCAGCCATGTTCTATCCAGATTAGAAATGAACATGCTGAATCGGTGTTATCTGCAAGCAACGAGATTCTACAGAAACCTTTAAACCATCATGCAACCACAGTTATAGTACAGCGCCTTCCACTCCTTTCTCAAAACCAAGTGTTAGTATGTGTTATTGTAAAAGGACTGGGACAAGTGGAAGTATAAGGTTAACGGGCTGTCATTTGAAAAGCCAACAAAATTACTACAAGGCCACAAAAGTCAGCTTTAAAGAGAGCAGACCTTTAACCTGTGAGTGTGTGACAACTCTGCAAATGTTACAGGATGGTGCTTATCTCTAAATGCAGTGTAACAGCGGCACCGCAGTCACAAAAGTCAAAAGGTCAGGGACTGATGTCTATTATACAGCAGCATCCATCCACAGTTTGCCAGCATTAGCTGCCGGTCATGTAAAGCTTCAGCAGCAAATCCCCTGACTGCGTTAAACTGGGAAACTCTGCACTTTACTGTTGATAAATGCAGCTTTTGATTTGGAAGAGGAGTAATGCGTTATTCCGTCTTTTAAAAGTTAGGGCCTTTCGATAAAAACGTGATGTTTTGGGGTTTTTTTTTGTCTGATTTGACAGAACTCAGATTTTTACGGGACTAATTATGCTCGTTGTATGTCTTTTTCTTTGTAGGGCACTTAATGTTTTCGAGTTTTCTGGATGTCTGTGTTATTTCAGTTAACTTAGTTTCCCTATGTGACGGCCTGGGTGATCCTGTGGTCCTCGACTTTTCCCTCCTTATATCTTTCTCCTTCTTAAAACAATTACAGTCTGCTTTGCTCGTATATCATCACTTGGTTCTGTTTAAAAATCTCAAATCGGATTAATCGATCAAAATATTGCCTTTTTACCGGCGGATCGATTGAAGCCGTTGCGACCTTTAACGGAGCTGTTTGCTTTTCGTATCCCCCGCGTCCGACCCCTTTAGCGTCGTTGCCACGGCGACACGTAATAACTCGGCCGCTTTGAGCAGTTTGTCTCAGCACATGATAGCTAACAGTAGTATGGTCGGTTAAAATCACAATAATGGAGTTACCGGCTTCATATTACGGTAAACTTGATAGAAGAAACCCGCTTCTTATATCTTTTGACCGGGACGTTAAGTCGTTTACAACACTGATGAAACGAGTCGTTTCTTCAACCGGCCGGGACTCCAACGGCTCTTATGCTAGAGGGTAAGATAAGAGAAAGCGTTAGGTAATGTCAGCTAACCAAAGGTAACTGCGTGAACTTTGTTCTTCTGAAAACTAAACTTTACACTCAGCGTTACGGTTTCTGACAGTTTCACGTCAGGAAAAGAAAAAGAAAAAAGCTGCTTATTATATTTATTATATATTTTTACGTTATTTGTTCCGATTTTAGCAAACGCGCAGTATGAAGCTTCACCTCTGACAGCGTGTGCTTAACTTAGCTAAAGCAAATAATGGGCCATCAGATAATAATACTGCTTTTTAATATAGTGATACAGTAGCTAAATTTGAGGTAATTGTACTTTTACTTAAGTATTTTCTTTTCATTCCACTTTATACTTCTACTACAATGCATAGGGAACTATTGTACCTTTGACTCCTCTAAATTTGTCTGAGCTAATTTACAAACTATGATTGTTGCGTGTATAACGTGATATGCTTTACTATAGATTAAACTATCCAATACAACTACAACTGAAAGGATTAGCTGATTTTGAGAACTGCTTAGGTCAAAAAATTAATGGTTTCAGCTCCTCAAATGTGAGGATTTGCTCATTTTCCTTTCATTGTTTATTTCTGATTTTTTAATTTTGGAATGTTGGTCAAACGAGAGACACATTTTGAAGGTTCTGACGGTTTTAAATATTTTAAGAACAATACAATGGACGGTTTGATTAAGACAATAGTCAAGTCAGTGTAAAAATAATGTCTAAACACTAAATAGTAAGTAAGCAATGAATGAGTAATGCTAGTGCTGGTGATTATAAAGAGTTGGGGGCACCCATTCTTGGAAAAATGTACAAGCAGAGTTTTCGAATGCTGATATTCTTTTTTCTGAATTGTTATCATTCAATT
Source organism: Istiophorus platypterus (assembly GCA_016859345.1). Lineage (NCBI taxonomy): Eukaryota > Metazoa > Chordata > Actinopteri > Istiophoriformes > Istiophoridae > Istiophorus > Istiophorus platypterus. The sequence goes on along the minus strand of CM029129.1, from coordinate 11,385,431 downwards.
TAATTGCAAAGAAATCCCACTGTATGATAGTCAGACTGCCATAGACAGTGTATATAACAGGTGCGCCATCTTTGGAATTGGCTTTATATTACATAAATTGTGAATCAACTAATATTTTAGTGTCCTCCCAGTCAGTTACACATCATTTTTTAACATTAACCAGTTTTTATATTCTTTTTTTTTTCATTTCTAAGGCTTAAAAACCTTGTGGCAATATGGAAAAAGTACAAACATCGACTGCCTTCAAGGTTGTACCAGGAGCGTATGTTACAGATTGCAGATTTTCTCTTTGGAATAAAGGTAAGTCGCAGTAGAACAGATAATACCAGATAACATTTAGTCTCCACAAATGAAATTGATTGCTTTTCCAACTGCATTTAATCAAAAATGAACGCAATCCTTGCTTCGTAATTTTATCCCTTAACAAAACTGGGTGGTCAAAAGCCCCTTGTCAGTGTTGGTTGCAGTGAATAATATGCTTATTAGGAAATTATCAGTTAAATGAAGCTTCTCCCCTCTCCTCTTTGTCTGTAGTTATACCAGCTGGCTCTTTGGCAGGGCTACAGTCTCCACCTGCTGCAGTTTAACTCAGCAAAAATAACAGATATCACAGATGTGGACCACTTCATGGCCTGCTTCTTCCCTGAAGGTTTTGATACGGACCAAGATGTCTTTGCAATGAAGGTACATTGTACTATGTGAGCCTGTGTTTAGTGTGTCTGTGACTGCTGACACTCTGACTCAAGCGAGAAGCATGTTATGCTTGTTGTAGTTTGTTATTTTATGTCAGAAATGTTGTCATGTGAAGAAGGTTCAGTAATATTTTGCGATGTTTTTACCCAAACACTGACGTCTGTACTCTATATACATCTTTTATGTGTGTGTGTGTGTGTGCGTGCGTGTGTTTAGATCCATGCAATGCAGGGCTGTGCCCTATGTATATTTGAGCTTGAGAAGCAGTGCAGCGTCCTCAGCCAGAAGGGACTCTGCAAACTGCTGCGTGTGCTGAACTTCCTCAGGGTCATGATGCAGGCTGTTCAGCAACATGAGCACCTCAGCTGGCACCTATATAATGGTATTTAAGTAGAACTTATATAATTTGGTCCAGTATTTGCTTTCTGTCTGAGAGAAAACCTAGAAAGAACTAGTTGAGTTGTCAAAACATGAAACAGAACGAGGAGAATTTGAAGATGTGCCCAAAAACGGAGGTTGTGTGAGGTCCCGTATGCAAGAATTATATCCACTAAGTAACCATTTTGAACAAAGCTCATGTAGTCAGAGTAATTAGTTAACCTACAGAGGGTGCCCTAGGATTCCTGGAAATATTTTAGCACTTCCCTTTCAAGAGCAAGATTTAGGGAAAATCACATAGCGTGCTATCATATAAGTAATGATAATTCATCTGTTGTTTAAAATTATTTATAAAATACTAATGTATTTAATATCATGATGTGGAACTGACATCATTGTGTGTCTTTTTCTTTCACGTCTTTTTCAGGTTCGTTACAGATCTACACCATCTGTCGTTATCTGATGACCATGAATTGTAGTGCACAGGTAGAGATAGATGTTAGATTTAACTTATACTACTGTATTTCTTGTTGCAACTGTTACAGACTATTTGTCCTCCAAATAGTCTTCATTGGAGTGGGTAATAGTATGAATAAATAATATAATTGTCTTTGTCACTCTTTGTAATCCTTTATGCTACCGTTTCTGATCCTATTCAGGCACTGGAGTACCTTCTGTGGGCAAGCATCAGTTTAGAGCTGTCCATTCCTCTGATGAATGCTAAGAATCTGCCATGGATTGTCACACTCTACTGTGCTGTCTGCCACTGTTACTATGACAACCAGGCTGCAGTGCAGGCAGAGGTGAAAGATGCACGTCATCTGCATCCAGACACCTACAAACACACATTCATCTCAATGTCAACAGACTATTCACAGGCTGATATTATAAGTTATAAATACCAGCTGTCACCTGTTCTCGGTCTTTCTGCAGTTTTCTGTTTTCTGTCCTAATTATCGAAGACTATATAATAAAATTGCACTTTGATGTTTATATATTGGCTTTGTCAAGATATTAATGTTTCAAACATAGGTCAACTAATGCATCCCCTATTCTTAGCTTTCAGTGAGTTAAAATAGATACTTTTGAGATGTTTGTCATACATGGAAACTTTGAATTAAATTTAATACACATATTGAGGTAAAAAAGAAAAAGTTCTTAAACTGAATTTCTACATTTTTCTGAAAGTGCTATCCCCAATTTCCTGGGCTTATTGTGTGTATCCAAATGCTTTCAGAAATTTTCCAGGAGAGCCCTCAGAAAAATCCATGAGCAAGCAAAGCTAGAGGAGCAGAGTGAAGTTCCTGCCACCAGAGAGACGCAGAGAGCTTATAGAGAAGCCTCTATCAAGGCAGGAGACTCTTCTAATCAAAACATACTCTTAATACTGTAAATCTGACAAAGTATTATGTTGTATAGATCATTTGAAAGTGTGATTCACTGTCCAGAAAGAAAAACATCAAAAGGAGGCAAGGAACAGTCAAATATAAAACCAAATGCCAATCTACATATCTAATTTGTAAAAGCTGTTTGAAGTCAAATTGACACTACCAAAACATGAAAATCTATGTTTCTGCTTTCTCAGCTCATGCGTTATAAGCAAAACATGGCTCTGCATTCATTACATCTCTCAGTGGAAATGTCACAGTGTGTAAAACTACAACAGTGTCACTAATTGGATTGTCCCAGCTTTATGTATGAATAAGATTTACAGATCTTTGCCTTTGGAAGATGTATGAATTATCTTCTGACTTTCTGAGCCCAAGTTGACATATTGTTACACCTGCCTTCATAGTTTTGCTGTGTTCTTCCCTGGGTTATCAAATGAAAGGTGATGGAGATCTTTTTTTGTTTTTCCAGCTTGGTGCCATGATGTTCAAGGGGGCAGTGTATGAGGCCAGACAGAGACCTAAACCTGTGTTCAGAATCAAAACCAAAAGCACCCTAAAAGACATACCTAATGTAATAAGATCCACTTTCATGCTGTATCATCATATTTAGTGTTAAATATCATACCTAAATGTACTGTCAACTTTAAAGTGCATAGTCAGTGTAGTAGATCATCCATTACATGCTCACCTCTAAATTGTTTTAAAAAAAAGCAGCTTGCTTTGCATTTTTCCTCACTTCATTTAAGCCTTTCTTTACTGTATTTATTATAATGGGCTTAGACTTAGCCTGTATGTTTAGGTGTAAACTAATTATGTTCTTGTTACATTACCTAAAATATTTTGAATGTACGCTAGGTGCCATGGCCCCGTACTACAACAGAGCGCATGCTAATGAGCCTGTTTGATAGCAGTGCAGCACAGTTCTTGGGCATCTTAGAAGCACTTTGGGACAGCACCAGACGCCCACTGCAAACGAGGATGCCAGATGAACCAGAGCTGCAACAAGTGATCCTGGAACTCCTGTCTGCTGGCATCAGTATATTGTCTGGTTGGTAAAACAAGCACATAGCAGAAAAACACTCTGCAGTAAGTTTGTAAGTAAGCCAAAATATACAGGTGAAGCAAATGCTTTAGAATGCTTAAAAAGTAATTTGGGTATTTAAGATGTGAAATGCTCACTTTATATACTGAATAATGTGCTTGTGTAATGTGTATATTCCTGTGATTTAAGGAGTTGCAACTACTAGTGAGCAAAGGTGTGATGACCAGCCATGCATATGTCTTAGTGCACTGACACCAACTTCCACTCTAATAGATTTAGCCATTACAGGTTAGTTTTCTCTGTCCTTTTTTCTTAAATTATGTTTTACACCAAAGTTTGTTGTTCATCATTTTATGACGTTGTACAAGTTGTTTGTTTTTTGCAAGGGTTTGGGAGTATTGCGTTGCAATAATGAGATCTGTGGTGTTTGTAGGAGAAAACAAAGTTCCCTTCATGTCTGCGGTGAGGTTCATTAAGCTGCTGTTTCAGTACAAGCAGTCAGATACATTCACTGAGCTTGCCAGAGAGATGCTGCAGGTTTTGTCAGTGAGTAGCCCACAATGAATCCACTGTAATTCTCCATATTCAGACAATTGAAATACTTTCCACTTCTATCAGTTCTCACTCGTGTATCATGGTATTTCCAGTTTAAGTTTAATGTGTGTATAATGTTTGTTATTGTATGATCCTTAGTGTGAGTGTCTTTTTGTGTCTCTCATTGTCAGGGTGTGGAAGGTCAGTCATTCAGGAAGGCAGAAGTAGAGCTTGCTTTACTTGATGGCTTCAACAGCTTGCTGTGTTCCCAGGGGAGCAGTCCTAAAGAAGACAATGAGATTGATGGTAACAAAAGGGAAACTGGGCCACACATGGACCGATTCAGCTCTTTAAGCCTCTAAACCTTTGGATGATTATTAGAAACTGAGTTCTGTCCACAAAGTTCTCTTGTAATTAATTTCTTGCTGATACCCAGACTTCATCTATCTTGAACAGCCCTCTGGCTTCTTCTCCTTGATTGCTTGAGGTTGCCCTTGAACAAAAAGCAATTTAAATTATGCGAGCTACTGTATTAATGAGTTACCAAGCTGCTTTTAAGTTTACAAGTATCTTGACCTAGTCAACATGATTTGAGGTGTTTCATGCTGATAACATAACATTGATTAGGTACTAATAATATGCTCAACACTGGGCCTCGGTTACTTTTCTACAAAATATTGAACACTGATTTCAGTGATCTTTGAATTTTATGGTGGTTTTTATTTTTGATATGATCCAACAGAGAAACACAAGTCTTCATCCTCAATGAGCGATGAGTTCATTTACCTGATAGACACTCTCCACAAGGCTGTTTGTGGCTCTGCTCCTGTAAGTTTCCATGCTTTGTTTTATTTTTTTGTTGGGGTTGATCTGCTAAGGATTAGGGTTTAGATTAAAATTAGTTAAGAGGACTTTTTAGAGTGTGTTTGTATATACTATATGTTTGTGTAGGAGGTGCAGCCAGATGGGGACCTGGTTCTGGATGTTCTGATATTTCTTTGGGGTAAAGTGAAGGTGGTGATGCAAGAGGATAAGCTGCAAAACCCAGAGTTTACACACTACCTTGGGAAGGTAGATAATTACGATAAGGTATGTATTTAAACGGGATAGCAAACTGTAACTTTTATTTGGAGTAGGCAAAAAAAAATACATCAATGTATATTTACTTAAAAATTTCACAGTGTGTTTATTGCATACATCCCACTTACCTCTGTTTATTTGTGTGTGGTATTATTTTTGGACATATTTGCAGTGGCTGTGGTGTCTGTCTAGGCTCTCTGATGTGGCCTTTGCCTGTGACCTGGCAACTACTGATTGCGTAATGGCAACAGAGATGATCCACACATTGGTCACACTGCTAGAGAGTGCAGCTGAACGCGGTAATCAAACAAAATGTCCTGGTGAGGGATAAGCTTCTACCACTTACCCTGTTTCAGTCTGTAGAACATCTGAAGTAACACATCTTTTGTGCTTGATCTTAATATAAATTTACTCTGCTATTTGGTATCTTTTAGAATTTCCACCACGGTCTCACACACACACACACACACACACAAACACACACATATACAAATCATACATAATATACAGTATATACACCATAGTTATTACACCATAATTATTCTCATGTCTTATGTTTAGCAGGTCCTGAAGCAGATGGTGATCGTGTGAAACCAAGCTCTGTCTCTTTTCTTGAGGTATGTGAATGGTTGAACTGTATATGCAGTATTCTGTCTCAGATTTTTCAAAAATATTGCATACAAAAAAGCCTTGTACAGTGTGTGTGTTTGTGTGTGCTTGCAGGGTTCAAGTTCCGAGCTGCTTAAAAAGGTGTGTGAGGTTGTGAGGAGAGGTCTTAAAGCTCTGGCAGAGGTTGAAGGTGCACTTCTGCCCCAAGATTACTCAGCAGTCACTGACTCTGCCTTCATGCAGGTAGGCACTCAACCTGTCCAACACTCATGTAATAGAGGCTGGTAAAGTCCTGTGCACAAATTAATAGAGGCTGGTAAAGTCCTGTGCACAAATTATACATTCTACACTATTCTAAGCCAAGTGTTGCCTGTAGCTATGATCTCAGCATTGTAATATAAGATGGAAACATATACAGAGAAAATGATAAATAAATATGAATGATACCGCTAACAGCTGTTTTCTTTTTGTTTGGATAGAAATTTTCTTCCCTCCCCCCAACGACTTCCTCCATATCTCCTATGACATCCTCAGAGGGGCAAAATGAGGTGGATGAAACAAGTAAGAAGGAACAAGAAGAAGTAGTGGAAAGTAAGACAAAATCAGATATTAAAGGCTCTCGAGACACTCAGCCCACATGTGTGCCCCTGCTGGCCAGAGACCTCCATCTAGAGCTAGACATCATCTACCACAGGGCTTCCCTTAAGTTACTGCAGCGAAATGCAGGTCAGACTCACTGCTGCATTGACAAAATTACTAATTCCTGATTTTTGATCCTACACTTGCTGATTGATTTACAAACAGAATTTGAAAATCATGGCTAGTTAGTGTAAATCTTTAAAAAAAATATTGATTTAAAAATTATTTGTCTACCAATAATTCATACCTAAGTGTAGACACAAATAAAAACAGTGGCTTATTTATACTTTCTTTGTTGTGTCTAGTTGTGGAGTCTGAACTGTTGGCTTGGATCAAGAAGAACAAGGTGTCCAAAGCTCTTTTCCTCATGCAGAAAGCCTTGTTGGTGTACAAGAACATGGAACCAAATAAGAACAGCAAAAGCAAGAGTCTGCTAGAGGTTACACATGCACAAACATTCATACTCTCTTTACATACTCACAAATATGTATATTGTAATATAAAAAAGACGACATATCTCATACCACCTACTAGTATTTTTTCCACATTATGTTATGAAAAATAGTAAGTAATATTTTATACACAGCCAATATAACAGTATAGTGAATATTTAGCTGATACGTCTGTGTGCTCTTGCCAGGAGGCCTCCTTCCTTATAGAGAAAGCAGGAGTAGAGGAGAGAAGACTGTATATCTCCACCACCTCTAAGACTCCATCTGAAAATAAAGACAAAGGAATGAACGAGGAAGAAGAACATCCTCCACCTCCCCCTGTCCTCCTCTCACGCACTGAACACTCCTTTACCTTTGCCCCTGCACCTTATAATTTGGAGGGACAGGTAAGATTTTCTTTCAGTTGTATTGTCAATTCACCAGTCTAACAAGTAGCAAATTATCCAACAAAATTTATCTATTTTACATCTTTCTTCTTGTACTTTTGTTTCTTTCCAGGTGTGCTGGTACCAACTCTGTGGCCATGCAGCTGAAGGCATTAACCAGAAAGTCTACCTTGGAGACTGCAGCCTGCCAGGAACTGGATATATGGTACAATCTTTTTCTTTCACAAAAGAGTTTCAGGTCTAGTGGGACACATTTATCTCATCTTGCAAGACCTGATGTTTGACCGTGATATTAGCCTTGACTTGATTTGTTTTCAGGTACCAGCTGTATCTGGTGAGTGCGTGCTGAGGGTTGAGGGGCTGGTGCCCAACAAGAAATATGTGTTTGCTGTTGCAGCCTACGACAGCCAGGGCAGGCTAATGGGTAACAGCATAGGAGGGACAACATTCCCGCTGCTGGCATCCATGCCTGTATCAGTGCTCTCTTTGTGGGCTCATTTGGCTCAGGTACACCACACAGTAGTCCCAACTAATATCAAGTATGTAATTGTACCATATTATGATGGTTAATTATGACTCAAACAGCTGTTGTTCATTTCTTGGGTTTCTGGCTGATGGAAAACTAACACTTTAATACTAATGCCAAAAGAGCCAGAGGAAAGGCATGATTATGTATGTAGCTTTTTTGACTCCTTCTTCAGGTGGCATTTCAAACAGAGCAGTATGCTTTGGCAAAGCGGGCCTGCAGGGAACTGTGGAGCCACTATACCATCCCTGACCTTGGGTCCCACAGTTCACATGATAAACTCACTACCACATGGTAAGGAGGGAAACACATCCACACACTTCAAGTCAAGGGGTCTGTATTTCTTTGCAATTTCTTATCTCCCTCTATTCTGTCCCCATTTGCCATGCTACAGCCTGCATGAACAGGCCCTACAACGCTCCTCTCCTCACCTGTGTCAGTTGTTCCTCGTCTCCATCTTCATTGAGACAGAGATCAACATTCAGCAGGGATCTCTCTGCTGTGACTCATTCGGTGACAATGGACCATTAATTTGGGAACAGGTAGCAATTTGATACGGCTAGAGAAATATACCTACATTTGTTACATTTAATGTCAATAGCATATAAGAAGTAAGGACAAACATTCAGTTTGATAGTAATTGATGATATCAGCATCACAGTGTGAAAGTTTATGTCCCTTCTCTGCTTGTATTGATATGACCAAAGGTTGTATATTTTGCATTAACAGAAACATATCTGATATTTGCACGTTTTTGTATGCAGGAAGTAAGACTGGCAGAATGTGAGCGAATGCTGGTGGCCATGGATCTGGCGATGTGGTTGAATGATGGTACCGCTGCTGTGCAAACTGTAGTAAGCTGTTATGACCTCTTGGCACCTCTAATCTTCCATCAGATCACTTGCAACCCTATGGTACAGGTATGCAAAAATGTACATCCATACAAGTCTTAATAGTCTCTCCTACTAAGGCAAACTTTACCTTGTATAAAATGTTACAAAATACAAATTATAAATAATTCATAACACTGTGTGAGTTTATTCCTTTTTCTGTGTTCTGATGCTCAGGTGCTAAAAAAATGCTTGATAGTTTTGGAGGAGAACTCAGGTCTACTCAAACAAAAATGGAATGGAAACATCTCAGAGTCATTAATGCACATGATAGCCTGCATCACCTATTACCTGTCGAAGGTGTGTTTGAATGTTTACACTATATGTAGAGTATGTTCTGTATATGGGTGTGGGTACAATAAAAGTTACAGTGGTCTTAAAAAGTGATGTTTCTGATCTGCATGCTAGAAATTAGCATCATTTCTAAATTTGACTTTATTGTGATAAAAATACAGTTTCAAATTAGCACATTCCTGTTAATAAACAGGTAGAATTCAATCAAACTGACAATTACCCTGTTTTAAATCACTGTGTGCTTTGCAAAAATTCCTTCAGTACTTTTTACAGCCATCTTTAATGGATGATTTCACTGCATATATCATTACAGTTTAAATTTTGTGGATGTTGTTACCCTGTGTACCTGTACTTTGATTTACATTTTACATATTTAGTGGAACCTCTCATCCACAGTGACTTACAATTCTCAGATATCCCAAGTGATAATTAACCTGGAGCCTTGAGAAAAAATAATTTCTCTTTCTTCATCCTTCCTAACTAGAAATTACGTGTGCTCAGTGAGCATCAGATGGCTTATGCAGTGATGGACTGTGGTCGCAGACTACTCCAGGAGGTCTATGACACTCAGCTACAGAGCAGCAGACTTGCCAATGAAGCTGTGGGTGTAAGGAAGAGTGGAAAACTGTAGATTTAATTCATGATTTATCCTCTTAGAATGATGGTGGATCATGAAATTAATATGATTACTCAATATATTTTAGGGGATGTCATGATACCAGACAATTTTAAATATTCACCAAATGAAGAATATCTTGCTTCACAGGTCTAGCATTTATGTATCTTTTTGTGTATATGTTGTCTAAGACGGTAGATCATGCTGCAGTCGATAGTGAAATGAAGATAAGTCTTCAACTGAAGGCACTGCATGCAAAGAACAAGAAAAGAATCACATCTGAATCCGCTCTCCCAACAGACAATGGTAACACACAGACACACACTGGACTCAGTCATTTTTTTTAAATTTAAGGATGTTGAAAACAAGTTGGTATGTTCAGCAAAAAGTTTACAGTTTCTAAGTTTTTACTCATAATCAAAGCCTTTAATATGTCTAAATGATTGACCAACATTGAAAGTTAACAGTAAGGTATGAAATGCAGTTGTAATATGAATATGTAGCATGTACATTATCACTTTAGAATACTGTTTAATCATATACGTTATACTTGCTAACTTATTCACCAAATTAACCAGTGGCTTGTAAACATCTCTTTTTAAGGATGAAGTTTAAAATATTTCATTTTTGTTTTAGTCCCTCAGCTCGCTAACTTGTTCTGTGATGACTGAAACTCTAGTTACACACTGCCCTCCGTAATTAATACAATTGTCTTTATTTCAGAAACGATTTCATGCCCACTGACTGGCTGCGAGGATCCAATTATATTGTATGATCTGATCTCTAGCAGAAGATTAAAGGATGCCTATCAAGATGGTAAATAACACACATGCACACAAACTTCTTTAAATGAATAATTAGTCTTGTTCATTCACATCTGTCTTTCTGTGTGTTTGTTTTTATAGTGATGAAGCTCAGATGTAAGGCATATTTCACTGAGTATGCAGCAAAACTACTCCAAAGAACAATGGAAGGAGGCCACCCAGACCTTGTATTAAATTGGGGGAAAAGCATATTTGAATTCCTTTCCAGGTATACTTTATCTATATAGCTCCTTGCTGATTCATGAAAAAAATATAGAAAGAAGGTAAAAATTTCACCTTTAGTTTCATATTCATTGCATCCTTTCGTACTGAAATTAATATTGGTTCTCTCTTTGTCAGCCGTGATGAGGTGATGGGACTGGCCACAAAACGTTTAGAGGGAAACCATCACAGTAAAAGAAGAAATATTGCTCAGGCAGTGAAAGGAAATGAACCACCTCAGGTGAAAATACAAATACGCACATATACATGTAGGTACTCAAGGAGTACATACAGTATCCTCACCATCTGTGCTGCACCACACGTAGCTGTTTATTTCTTTGCATTACACTTTATGAACAATGATCTACCAAGCAGCTGAGGTAGCATCTCTATGCCTCTGTTTGCAGATGATGCCCCTCTGGCATCATTGGACTCTAACCTTGCCAAGCTTAACAAGCTGTGTTTTCTTGAATGTACATTATCAATGAATGAATCTGCATGTGTGCTTATTTAACACTGTTTTAAGAGACAGTTTACACTAGCCGTCTTAAAATAAACACGCAGGGAACCAATCAGTTTATGGGGTTTCTGATATTGTAAAGTAGCCCCAGTATTATGTGTAGCCACATATTCTACAAATTCCTTGATGCCTTTTATTTTAGTGCCTTATGTATAGGCAGACAGCTATCAAAACTGTCTTCACTACAGTTCATTCGGTATGTATCCAAAACCCAAAGGAAGCAGGTAGAAAACTGAAAATTGAATGATTATTTTTAAATGACTATTTTGCACTGTGTTGTTGCTTTGTTTTAATATAAAATACACATATAAATACTTTTTGCTGCCTTTTGAAATAGAACAAGAACACACCTACTCATGATGGTACAAGAAAGAAAATAAAGCAGAAAATGCCATACAGTATGCTCCAGCGAGTGAGAACTAACAGGTAAAGTGTGTGTGTGTCTGTGTGTGTAACTGTTTTGTTGGGGATGTCTGTATTTGTGTGTGGCTGCATGTTATTTTAACTGTGCTTGGGTTCAACTGGCCTTCTGTTCATCTGTGAAGGGAGATGCTGGCTGTGGATAACCTGCTAAATATGATGTCGTCTGTGGTGCAACGCCACAAGAAGCGGCTTCAGCTGAGGAACATGTGCTGTGAGGAGAGAGTGTGGAGGTCACATCTTAATTACAGCATGGCTCAGGCACATATAGCACTGCTTTACCAGGGCCTGGAGCAACTGCATGGAGGAGCCCTGCAGCAGAGGTTAACACACAAAATATCAGCCACTTTGCCTTTTCTGTGTGTTTCTGGGAACTATTGATCAGTTTCACTGGTTACATGAAAGGGTTGCTACAATTATGTGTCCAGAGTGACATACTGTTGCTTATTACCCCTGAGCAGGATGCATCTTTTTTTTGGAGAGTGTTGCTTTTGTTTTTTGCTTTTACTGTATATTAATGTGTTTATGCTTGTAGTATTGTGTTCTGCATGTCCTCTGCTCAGGTACAGCCGGTTAGATCCCTTGTGTTTCTCCCTGGCCTACTCTGGCATCCTGGTGCGGAGGAACTCGCAGTGTCAGCAGTCTTCCAAATATGAGGTTGTCTCAGAGAGAGACTCCTCTCCCTCTGGTCTTAGGGATTATATGGCCTCAAAGAAAGACAGGCAAAAAAAGGAGGGTGAGGAAAATGGCATGCTGAAAAGTTAGAAGAAAACGTATCACCTGCTCTAAGTTCATTACGTGTCCCCTCCTTTTCTTCTGGCAGTTAGAGCTTATGACTGTGTCACAGAGGAGACTTGTGAGGCAGAAGAAAACCTCTCTCAAGCTGTTGAGATGCAAAGTCACACTTCTGCCTTGCTGCTCGACTCACTTAACAAAGCTGCTTTACATCTGCGAAGAGCCATGGTACTATTACCACACATACACGGACGTACACACACGCATAACATGTGACAGTGTAAATCCAGGTTTTGTAAAGTTTGTCTATTATTGTATAGAAATCAGTAGTCTCTATCAGTGTGTTTATTTTGTAGTTTACACAGACTGTACAATAATTTTAGTTTTTATTTTACTTTATGATTTGTTTTTACTTATATTGTATTTTATGTATGTGTTTTAATCTGCTCTAGGTGTTGGCCCATCGTGGCAGCCACTGGACTGCTCTGAAGTTTGTTTGTCAGACTGTGTGGGACCAAAGCTGCAGAATTACCTACCTTGTACAGACGGGTGTTCAGCTTGAACCTCTCTCCCCCATTACAGCAGAGCAGCTGTCCACCACCTTCACGCCGCTACTGGTGCTGGCTACTGACCTAATCATGGACATGCTAAACAGACAAAGGGTATTATATAACGCTTTATATGCACACCCAGCTACTTGTTTAAATACTCACACAAATAAGTATTCCTTTCTAATGGATAAAGACAAAAAAACGACCTCTTGAACCACTAGCCTGTTGTGATCTAGATGTTGTGAATGATTGCCATGATCACTACAGTCTGCATCTTGTGAAGATGAAACAGTCCTGTTTGTGACTTTCTTCTTCATCTTTCATCTTCATATTTATCCCTAATAGCTGTGGAGTTTGTATGACAGTGACATGACTGTAGAGGAACTAGAGTCCAGTCTTCACTTCACAGCCCCACTGGATTACAGCACCATGGTGGACTTGCGTTGGGTCCGCACCTTGGTGTTGTACACTCTCGAGCGACTCCATGATAGTGGCAAATGGGAAAGCCTGGCCCACTTTGCCTTACTTTTCAACTCATACACACGGTAAGACAGAGTTTTTATTTGTATAACACACAGATTTTGTTGATATCATAAATCTACAAAGCCATCAGTCTTATCATTAAAGGGAATCTTCAATTTTGATACTTTATTCATAATGAGGAAACATACAGCGAGCTTTAAATAAACATTAAATGGATGTTCACACAAAACATTGCTCTATTTATGATCTAACGATGCCATATTTTTGCACATTAACCTTTTTGGAATCCAGTTTACCCTAGATGACTCTCTCAAAGACTCATATAGGCCACTATCCATTATTACATGTCCATTGTTTTCTGTATATGTGTGTACATGCATTTATGAGCTTGTATTACTCATGTTGTGGGGACATATATCTATTTACACTATCATATGGTACTTTGAAGTAAATCAATACATTTTAGGGTAGACTTAATCAAAGGTTAGGTTTAGGTCAAAGTTAGGGTTAGAATTTGGCAAGTATTGGTTATGGATAGGGTCAGTGTCCAGGAAATAGATTTAAGTTGATGTGATGTCCCCTAAAGTGATGGAAACACAAGTGTGTGTGTGTGTGTGTGTGTGTGTGTGTGTGTGTCTGTGTGGTGTATGTCTGTCTGCATCTGTACATCTATATCAGGGAACGATATGCCTTGATCTTAACTCCACTACTAGTCCACGCGCAGAGGAGGCTGCTTGAAAGGATTAGTTGTTTTGGAGGACCTGTAGTTCCACAACCACACCATGTCAAGACACACAAGGCCACCGGCAAGGAAGTAGGTATATTCCCGCACATGGAAACTTGTTTAAGATCCGTGTGATTCTATAGTCAAATTCAAAGTGCATCAAGGAAATCAAAGCCATAAAATTCCTTCATAGAAATACTGTGGGATGTTTGATGACCTTGCAACATAGAAAAAATACAAATATTTTCAGGCTTTTCTGTTTGTTTTATGTTCGTTTGTTTGTGATATACCTCATTATTCTTCTTTAAACTAATGCAGGTTAGAGGTAAAAGAAAAACTTTGTATGAAGTGAGAAGATAAGTTTTTGAACAGTTATTAGTAATCACGGTGGAATCTGTAAACTCTCTGTTTTATTGGCTTTGCGCAACCTTTATCTGGCTATTCCCATGGATTCCAGGGAGGCAAAAGCAGAGATCTCCTGTAGCCCCACGGCTACAGGAACGCTGTGTCATTTCATTAGAATGGCTCTGCTTTTACCAAATAATCTCAGGATGCTTCTCTGTCTCAAGGAGAAAAGAGAGTGTGCCTTTCTGAAGAATTTACTGTTGTTACATCTGAGGCCTAGATGGCTCTTGCTTGTCCTGTGTAACCCAATACAAAATTTCCTAGTACATACATCATGTGTTTTTGCCCTGTTAAAAGTACAATAACTAATTTATTAATGTCTTCCAGGCATAACTGTGGTGCTGTATCTATTTCAGGTAACTTGCAGGAACTATGCAGACTGCCAGCTGCTCAGTGGATGGACCCCTGACCATGCACAGCGACCGCAAATTCTCAAAAAAACAGCACTCACAAACTCCAATTCTCAACGTGCAGTTGAACTTAAAGGTATGAAACAGCCAACTTCACTCTTGTCAGAATATTTCAGTCATACAAACAGTTGGTTGTAGTAAATAATAACGGCTACCCTACAATTGAAATGCCCCAAATATTACAAAATAACAAAGGAATGATGGAATAGTGAGATTCTATGGTATGAATGGTACAAAATTACCTGAAAGTTATATGGAGCAGAAAGTTCAGAGATCAAACAAGTTAGGACAGGTAGTTTTTACATGGATAACATTTTCATGCATGTTCTGTATGTTCTGTCTCAAAGGTGCAGAAATACAGCAATCTTTGTCCCTTGTGTGCGTTCCTCTGGATGTAGAAGACACACTGAGCTGTTACCATCAAGCTTTAGAGAGAAGGCCACATTATCTTCAGATTTTCCAGCATAGTCGCTCATTACTTTTGCTGCTTCTGGCATATACACAGCCTGGTGAGTTCAGTTCTGACTGAGCGGAAACACACTCACAGTCATACAAGTGTTTCAAACTCGACCACTTTGCATTGTCTGTTTCTCTGCAGGCTTTGCAGCACAGTTGCGGGACTGTCAGAGCAGAAGTCTCGGTCATTCTGCAAGCTCAGTGGTTTTCAGTCCCATGGCTATGTCCACTCCAAACATCCAACCTTGCAACCTGACAGAGGAAGACTACAGTACTCAAAATGCTCTCTACAGCCTCCCTATCAGCACTGACCATATGCCAACTGTCACTGCTGCGTACTCCAACTCCATTAGTAAGAACACAAAATACTTGAAAGTACCCAGCAAGAATTCTATAGCAAACTTCACATGAAAAGAGCAAGTATTGACCAGTTGCCAAAAGTTGGGCAACTAAGTTAGTGTGTTATAGAGATTACTAGTAGACTAAATGACAAGATGATAATGTGGAATATCTGCATGAAGTTGTGTCAGGTTGTGAGGGTCACGGAGGTTTTATTTTCCTCCCCATCCCCATCCTCATCCGACTTTTTTTCAGAGAATCTCCAGGCAAAGAGTCATGGCTCCCTCAGGGTTTTGGCATTGCATGACATGGGCAACCTACATTTCTACAACGGAAACACAAGGTTGGAAATTTTTTTTATTGCCAGTGTGCATATGTATGAGCATTGAAGCCGTTTATCGTATGCATTTACCTGAAAAATGTTTTAATGTGAGATTTTCATGATAGTCCTTACATTCCTATGATAATTAAATTCCTGCCTGTGTTTTAATCTTCAGGGCAGCACACTCATATTGGAGTAAAGCCGTAGATTGTGCCTTACAGAGTTCAGGCACAGTAGAGAAATGGGATGGTGTGTCATTTGAAAGTGGCTCCCTGCAACAAACCCTGAATCAGGCTGGCATTTGGGGATGTCTACAGGCTGCCGGGCTCACTGCTAAGATTGCACGGTAGGTTTCAGTGAAGTTTATTATTGATTAGATATCCTTTTTGTGTGTCTTGCAAACATTTGCCTTTAAAACTTACTTGCTCCTAAGAGATGTGTTTTGATCTACAGGTATATCTTAACTTCGAATATCAGCCAGCGGACCAAGTGCTGTCTCCTATCTGCTCACCTAATTAAGGTAATACTTCTAGGGGATATTAATTACGCTCCTCACAAACATGTTTTTTTTATTTTTGTTGCTGAAGGCACTATTTCGGGAATGATAATTGCAGATTTTGTTTACTCTAATGACTCTAATGTTTTATTGTGTGTGGATAAATGTGCATTTATTCTAACATGCCTGTATGTTTTTGACCCATTTCCCTAGTGTATATTGTGCTGCTCTCTGGGTCAACCCCAAGCCGACCTCCAGTATGCCACCCACAACATCGGAGATGAACTGCTCCCTGGAGTTGACCTTTTCTCTGAACCTCACAGGGTTCACCTTGGTACCACTGTGACCAGCCTCAACTTTATCTGCCACTGGCTTTTCACCACAGGCTACTACATCAGGGTACACTCATAAACACTGTCTTTCTGTCCTCATTTTGAACTGCAGTGCTCAAGGTACATAACAGTACTAAATGTTAAACTATGTTTGTAATTTCAGCTACTGCCTGTACTAGCTCTTTACCTACATTTTGTGGGGACTCTGTGCAGAGATGTGCAACGCACCATTGAGGGTAAAATACTTAAGGTCAGTATTTGTGTTGTCTCCTATACGTACATGTTTTTCCTCTCATGGTTCTGGTGGAGTTTTTATACTGGGCTGATGTTTTCTGCAGATACGTGCCCTTACTGACTAGGAAGTCTGTCTATCAGTTGCAGTGTGCGGTGTGCTCAATTATATACATGTGAATAGGTGTTGCTGTCTCCTATCTGCTCACCTAATTAAGGTAATACTTCTAGGGGATATTAATTACGCTCCTCACAAACATGTTTTTTTTATTTTTGTTGCTGAAGGCACTATTTCGGGAATGATAATTGCAGATTTTGTTTACTCTAATGACTCTAATGTTTTATTGTGTGTGGATAAATGTGCATTTATTCTAACATGCCTGTATGTTTTTGACCCATTTCCCTAGTGTATATTGTGCTGCTCTCTGGGTCAACCCCAAGCCGACCTCCAGTATGCCACCCACAACATCGGAGATGAACTGCTCCCTGGAGTTGACCTTTTCTCTGAACCTCACAGGGTTCACCTTGGTACCACTGTGACCAGCCTCAACTTTATCTGCCACTGGCTTTTCACCACAGGCTACTACATCAGGGTACACTCATAAACACTGTCTTTCTGTCCTCATTTTGAACTGCAGTGCTCAAGGTACATAACAGTACTAAATGTTAAACTATGTTTGTAATTTCAGCTACTGCCTGTACTAGCTCTTTACCTACATTTTGTGGGGACTCTGTGCAGAGATGTGCAACGCACCATTGAGGGTAAAATACTTAAGGTCAGTATTTGTGTTGTCTCCTATACGTACATGTTTTTCCTCTCATGGTTCTGGTGGAGTTTTTATACTGGGCTGATGTTTTCTGCAGATACGTGCCCTTACTGAACTGTGTCTGTTCACTGAAGCTGCAAAGGAGGCAGTTCAGCTCACACAAGGAATAGGTGTTCTTCTGCCTCATGGACACTACATCGGCATAGATGATCACCAAGTATGAACACACACACATATGGCCCTTTTCTCTTTTAGCCAGTGTCAGCTGGTAATATTAAAAGATGTTGCATCTATGTACCGTATACTTTTAGAAACAAATTTGGTGTTTGTAACACTATAAATCTGAATTGTTGATAGACTTTTTGAACAAATGGTTCATTTATATGCCACCCTGTTAGAGAGGCACATGTACCCATTGCTTCAGACCAAGTCAAACATTAGTGGGTGACAGACTGTGCATGATTTCTAGACGTTTTCCATGTCAGCTTTGCAAAAGATAGGTTCTTGTGCTGCCTCTGCACAGTATTGAAAGAGATATGATTTTGTTTGTTTATACATGCCATAATTTGAATAGATATTAAACATTGTCCCCACTTTGCAGCCCGTGAAGACGTTCTACAGCAATAAGTCTCTCCTGGACAATGCTGAGGTACTTTCTATATGGGACTTCTTTAGATTTCTGAAAAAGATCTAGGGACATTTTACTAGTATTAATCTTTCAGTATTCTAATTTAGATGTAAAATTAATCTTAAAGTGTTACATAAAATTATTCTTAGAAGAAAATACCATACTGCCGCAGTTTGTATGGTGCAGGTGCAATTTGCTTTGGTTTTAACACAATGGAATCATCTCATTTCCCCAGCAAACTCCCTACCATTCGGCCTTTCCAACATAAGTCCAAATTACACCAATCTAGGTGAAGGAAAAAAATACTATATTGACTTGTTCTCTGTCTCCATGTTGCTGTTTCAGCAATGTATTACACAAATTTAAAAAATACACATATTTTTTTTACAAAAAGATTCTTACTACTATTGCTTACTACATTGTTTTTGTTCTTGTGGTTAGGCTTTGGAAGAACTTGTGAACTGTGACTTTGCTCCAGGGGTCCAAAAGTTGTATGGATCCACACTGTGCCTCCGATTCAACCTTGCACGTATTCAACTAGTACTGGCACTCAGTAACACTCGACATGGCATGCCTGTGCCAGGTCAATAAGAGAGAGTATTTTCTTCATTGTTATTTATGTTTGTTTTTTTTATTTGGACCACATGACATTTATCAGGGTAGGAGCCATACTTTTAAGTTAGCATAAATTTAATTTACAAAGGGACATTCCCTTTTGTTTTCTCCATTTATCTGGATATCCAGCATCCAAGAGGTCTTTTTGTCTTCTTGAGATAAACATGCCTCAAAAATTAAAAGTAGAATCAGTTTATAGTCAGGATTGGTTATTTAGTGGGTCAAATGTGTCAAGGTCATCTTACAATTTTTAGACATGAATAAAAACTTTTAGTCTCAAAGGACTAAAAGAGGTTTGGTCACTGCATCAAGAGGATAAATTTTCATTTACACTGGCCTGTAAGACTTACTATTCCATTATGTTCATCATTTTATCATACTGTGCTGTGTACTAAGGCAATCACATTCACTTTGAATACAAATAATTAGATTTTTTAATTAGAGTCACTGTGGATGGAACAGTTTTTATGCACGAAGTGGGATTGTCTTACAGATTCTGATGAAGGAGAGGCTTTTGCCAGCATAAAAAGTTGTTTAATGAATTCAAAAAAACACGAGCAGGACAGACTGGACACTGAAGGCTCCTCTCCAAGGACAGACGAGCCAAAAGTGCTGGATTTTGATACAGAGAAGGAGAAGCTCACTCCAGGAAGGATTAAGGTGAGACTTCTTGGGACTTTTTCATTAGATCTTTACTGTAGGTATTTGGATCTTCACGTAACTGTTTTAATCTTGAAACCTTATAGTGGATATGAAGCAGCATTTCTCAAGCTTGTGTTAACTTGCCCTTAACTGTCATCTCCTCTGTCATAGTTCCTTTTGTTAGAAGGAGCATCTTCCATGTTACACTCAGTTTCAAAGCAGCTCACATCTCAGAGCTGTACCGAAATGGAGAACCTGGAACTCGCAATAGAGTCCAATCTTCTGAAGGCCAACCTCTACCTTCAGCAACGACATACTGCACTTAGGTACAATGGCCTTATGTATGTGTACTGTGTGTGTTTGTTCATGTTTCTATTTCTTGAGGAAGCTAACCAGTTAAATACCCCTCCTCAGTTCTGAGATGGCAGTTTCATCCCTGGTGCTCCTGCAGACATCTCCTCTAATCATGAGAGGGTCAATACCTGGCTCTCAGAAACCTTTGTCTGAGCTCCCACATCCCAGGACTGGAAGTGAATGGGTAGAATGTTTATATAGATAAGTCTAAACAAAATTCAAGCATATGGAATCTTCATCTGTTTACTGTCTTGTAAACATAACTGTATGACACACAAAACTGTTGCCAAAATAAAAGTGGTACCTCTGAGTGTTTTAGCAGATAAAATTTGTTAATGTCACCTTTTTCATTTTAAAATATACATATAACCGCACAAGTACAGCAGACTGGTGATTTACTGCACATGATGTGTGCATGCATGTGTGTCTATATGTTCTATATCTCTTTCTACAGCCCACTAAGGTGTCAAACCTCCTGAATGGGGACTGTCCCAGAGAAGTTGAGACAAGTGAGAGAATTGGAGTTTCTCTGTGGCTGCGTTGCCGCCTGGCTCTGGTACACAGCCTGGCTGCACACATCCCTGGTGCCACTGCCCTTTTTCCAGGTCCAGTCAGCTATTGTGTTGCTCTTTAATTTTTTTTTGAATGGTGTGTTGTGGGCTAAATCAATTTAACTGATATCATAAGGATCTCAAATGTCAAAACAAATTAGTGATTTCCCTTCTATGCGAACTAGTACTGGATGTACACATAAAAAAAAGAGTTACTTTACTTTGTTGTATATTATGCCCAGTGCTGCATAAAAGTTATGTGAAAGGAATATGAGGAATGATTAAATATGTTTGCATGTGTTTGACTATGTGTTCATTTAAATGTGTGTGTGTGGTCGGGACTGTCTGTTTCAGGTAAGAACATCAATGAAGAGGCAGCACGGGTGATACAGGAGGGTCTTGATGAATGTGTGCTATGGGGAGACCTTGATACTCAAGCCCTTTTGATGGTTGAAGCTGCGGAATTGGAAGCACAGAGAGGCAAGATTGATGAGAGCTTGGAGGTGCTGCAGGTACTAGTACACAAACACACAACAGACACTTTTCTTACTACATTTTTTAAAAAAAGGTTTAGAATGCCTTACAAAGGAAATAAAGAAAAAAATTAACAATGCATGGGTCTGAAGTTGGTTAAAGACTTCTTGGTTCACTGAATTTGTGTCCATATTGTCCTCGGATTTATCCACGAGGCAGTGGTCTCTTTGGCTGCAGCGAAGGTTATCCATTTTTCAAATTTTCTTGGGGAGGACTGCCAATTATTCCTAGGAGAAAATTCTAGTATTTCCATCACAGATATTTACATCCATAGATTCAGATCTAAGCCTCAGGTCCCACATTAACAAGGTGACAAAAACATTTTTCCATCTTAGAAACATTGCAAAAGTGTGACCATTTATAAATCAAAAAAGGCACTGAAAAACTAATTCATGCATTCAACTCATACCGGCTACACTACTGTAATACACATTTTACTGGCCTTTTAAAAAAAAAAAAAAAGTCTTAAACAGGCAAGGACAAAACTATATTGCAAATTCATTTGTTAGCTACTTGCCGTCACTGATCATTTACTGCTCTTTTATTAGAAGTATTCAGCAACAGCTTAAAAAAGCTTGGTGATGCAGCCTTTGTAAATTACGCTCCCAAACTATGGAACACACTACCTTCAGGTATCAGGGAAGCCAGGTCGCTGGATATTTTCAAAAGAAAGCCTAAGACTCATCTGTGTACAAAAGCATTTAAATACTTTTGCACTATCCTTGCACTTGCTCTCTGCTGCACTGTTAAATGCAGTGTTTCTAATTTTATTCTATCTTTTCCTAACTTTATCCTTACTTAATTTTACCTTATACATTCTCATTGTTTTTATTATTGCATTTACCTTTGTTTTTAATATTACCCTGTAATTTTAATTATGATTTTTGTTGTGTTTCTTTTCACCTTAACTATGACATTTTATTCATATTCTGATCATTTTCTTAACTTTATTCTTATCAATTGTTATTTCTACCACAGTTGCATTATTATTATTGTTATCTTTGTTGTTGTGGTTGTTGTTGTTATTGATAAATACATAGCATAACATTAATATACATCTTATTTCCTCAGAACAGCGGAGATAATTGTGCTTTGTTGCTTTTGTTCTTCAAATTTGCTTTTTTGTATTCAATGAAAAGGAAATCCCCATTTTTGTTTTGTAATGTTTTTGTATTCACTTGTATTCATTCCAATATGATGTTCTGGTCATCGTTATAACTCACACACTGCTTTCAAGAATAAATTTGAATTTATCTTGCCTGTATAGTTTTCTTTCCTCAGATACCTCAATTCCCCTTGTTCCTGCTTTGCAGTGTTGGAATTGTAATTGTGATTGCTGAATGTGTAATGATTTAAAGTAATCAACAGTGCTGTTTTGTTGCTTTTGTGTATACATGTATGTAGGAAGCAGTGACCCTGCTGACAGAACGGACATGCATACCACCAGGGTCCAGTGTGACTCTGGCTCGGGCTACTTTGCTGCTCAGCGAACTGAGAGGAGTACAGAGCACCACACTTCTAAAACTGACACAGAAAATACTGCAAAAACAAGTAAAACAAAAACACATATATACATACTATTAGCCGTCAATGTGCAAAAAGTAGGCTAAACATATGATCCATTTTCTCTGTTTTTTTTTTTCAGCTGTGTATTTTCGGTGAGAATGTAGTGTTAGATGATGGAAAAGTTTCTTTCTCTTCTTCTGGACCAAGCAACATCTACCTCCCACACCTCAGCATACTGGATCAGACCACTTTGCGAATCAGTAAATAAACTTTACACATTCTTAAAAAATCCTTTTTGTCATTTTATGGTGAACAAGAGTCTACAGCCAAGATTCAGCTCTTTGAGACTGTACTTCGACTAGCATTAGCAGGCTAAGATTTTCACAATAACAGTGTTAAACCAAATTACTGTACAAATTCAAATGTTGACCTGCTGATTGTGCTAGAGAAAAATTGAAGTGTTCACTAAGGTCAGATCCATCCTTAGAGAAATTAAATTTTTGTAGAAAATTGCATGGTAATCCAACAGTTGTTGAGATGTTTCAGTCTGGACCAAAGTCATCGACCAACATAGCTTCCTTAGAGCAACACCACTAAAATCGCACTCACAAAACACACACACAAACACAACTACCACACTGTCTGAAATTTAAAATCTCAAATTTGATCTCAAATCGACTCCATCCCAAAAAATGTGGAACATGGACTCCAGCTCCATCATTCAAGTAGAAAATTTTACAAGAATCCCATTGAGGACATCTATGGTGTCAAACTAACAATTATTTTCATTATCTGGTTATCTTATGGTTATTTTCTAAAGTATGTGATTCACTATTTGGCCGATGAAATTAAAGTTTCAATATAGTTCCTATCACATTTTCTCAAAGCCCAAGCTCCAGATATTTAGTAAACTCATTGAAGACCAAGAAAACCAACACATTTATAAATTTAAGAAGCAGAGCTAGTGATTTTTTGGGGATTTTATCTTTGAAAATACTTACACCATTAATCAACTATTTGATTCACAGTTAAACAATTCCATTAATTGACAGTTCAATGATTCAAATAATTGACTGATTTAATTAGTGCTACCCTAATGTCAGAGGAGCAGCTAAAATTAATTGCAATGTATGGATGCAAACTCAACCCCCAGGTCCTTTAACATTACTCTGTCTTGAACTGTTTCTGTAGGTCGCATCCAAGTTCTCAGCGCCACAGAAAGGCCAGTGTCTGCACAGTCATTACAATCCACTTTGGGGCAGCATTCGCACGAGTCCAGCCAGATGGAGGGAGACTCTCAAGCATCAATCCCAACTCTGAGAAATCCAAACACCTCCATCCTACAACCCATCCATACTTAGCCAGATAACCAGAATATAGTAACACCCATATGGTGCTGCAGTTAGCAACGCTCTCTCCCAGTCCTTGAGAGACACAGCAGGATGCTTTGTTGGTATAGAGCCACATGCATGTAACTGTGTTTCTGAGCATGGTTTGTTAGAGATGGTTTTTATTATGATTTTTGTTGTGTTTCTTTTCACCTTAACTATGGCATTTTATCCATGTTCTGATCATTTTCTTAACTTTATTCTAATCAATTTTTATTACCACTTGCATTCTTCTACCACAATTGCATTATTATTATTGTTATCTTATTTGCTGTTGTTGTGGTTGTTGTTGTTATTGATAAATACATAACATTAATATACATCTTATTTCCTCAGAATAACAGAGATAATTGTGCTACGTTGCTTTTGTTCTTCAAATTTGCTTTTTTGGATTCAATGAAAAGGAAATCCCCATTTTGGTTTTGTAATGTTTTTGTATTCACTTGTATTCATTTCAATATGATGTTCTGGTCATCGTTTTATATATATATATATATATATATAACGGGTACAGAGATGAGTCTTAGGCTTTCTTTTGAAAATATCCAAGCACCTCCAGTCCTAGAACCCATCCATACTTAGCCAGATAACCAGAATATAGTAACACCCATATGGTGTTGCAGTTAGCAACGCTCTCTCCCAGTCCTTGAGAGACACAGATGGGTGCTGTTGTTGGTATAGAGCCACATGCATGTAACTGTGTTTCTGAGCATGGTTTGTTAGAGAGAGCAAGAATGTTATGGCAAATCTGGTGAAATGACATATTATTACTTTACTTTGTAATTTAGAAGTGATTTACTGTATTTGCCTCTAAATAAATATGACAAGTGGAAACAGTTGAATAAGTTGAATAAGAATGCATATGTTATCATAAGATCTCTCTATCTCTCTCTCTATATATATATTTTTTTTAATTATTATTATTTTTTTGAACTATTAATTAATTATTTTTTTCAAACACATTCTGGTGATTTTGCTTGCCTAACCATTAGCTGAGCTAAAACTCTAATGTTCCATGTTCCAGATCTTAAAATAATGGAGCTTGGGCTCTGAGAAAATGTGATAGGAAGTCTTTTCAGCCTAGAGGTTGTCAGCTTTGAGTTGACCTGACATCCTTCCCTCTCAGGCTGATGAAGAATTACACTGAAACAATTTCTTTTTCTCTGATCAAAACACTGGTTCAATTAGTTGACAATTTAACAGATAGAATTTGTCTACTTTATTTACAAATTCTCTAATCGCTTTTTCTTTAATTTTAAAATGTTTAGTTTGAATTCTTTATTTTAATGTGTTATTTAATTAGTTTAGATATATAGTTTTCATTGTGTACACATAATTCACTGTTAAGAAAGAGGAGGAAGTTGTTGTGCTCAGATCTCAGGGGAAACAGATGGTAGATTCAGCAGTTTCCCTTCAGATTCTGACCCAGAATCTGAATGTGAAGTAATTTGAATGAATGATTTTTCACGTTTTTACAAGGTGTAATATTTAGCTTTATCTGGCATTTAGCACAGTGCACAACAGACTTTGAAGCTCTGTGACTGCATGTCATTTATTAAAATACAGCTGGGGAATCATAATGACTTCAGTTTTTATCAAAGAGCCAGACATTTCCCATCATAGCTGCATATCTACTGTACTGATGATTCAGCCAGAGGAGATTCATGTCCCGACAGGTTTTTGAGTGCTCTGTCCACCACTCACATTAACATTATCACCTCTCTAGGTGAACGTTGGACATATAGTGGATGTAATGAACACTGCAGCCTTTATGGCACCATTGTGGGACAACTTAAAGTGTGGTTTCTTAGAAACAGAGAAAGTCATATTCCAGGTCACTCTTTATTATCTTAGGTGTTTAAGAACCTGAAATACCACCAGAATTGAAGTATTCATATGCAGGAACAGTGCATCAAATTGGGATGAATTTTATGAATGTTTTATTTAATTTGTATACATTTTTATTTACATTTTATTGATATTTTATTTCATTTTCCTTAATGTTTTATTTACATTTTATTAATATTTTATTTACATTTTTCTTAATGTTTTACTTACATTTTGTTGATATTTCATTTAAATTTTTCTTAATGTTTTGTTTACATTTCATTGATATTTTATTTACGATTTTCTTAATGTTTTATTTACATTTTTCTTAATGTTTTATTTACATTTCCTTAATGTTTTATTTACATTTTCTTAATATTTTATTTAATTTTTCTCAATGTTTTTTTTTACATTTTATTAATATTTTATTTACATTTTTATTAATGCTTACATATACATATATACATATATTTACATATAAAGTGTAAGAAAGGGGAAGAGAAAGAAAGAATAAGTGAATGGAAAGAAATTGAGGAAGATGAGATTATGAATAGTGGGGGGGGGTTGTCCAGGTCCAGCTACTTTTCACAGAAACAGCAGCATGGGTGGCAGAACAGTCCTATCAGTCGAGAAAACCATTTGGCCCGAGGCTTTTTCTCCTTTTGTGCCTGTTGTTTCTCATCCTGTAGTTTTCTCATCTTAGCCTCTTTCGTCTTAACACCAAGGCACTGGCTGGCAGAGATTTGAGTGGTGGTTTCCTCATCACTAGAGTCTTTGGACTGAGACTGAGAAGAAGTGCTCTCCTCTTCAATGAGCTCATCAGATGTAGCCTCAGCCTGTGGTGGGCCCTCAATGGGATGGATCTTTGCCCTGTGCCTTCCACTAAAACATCTCCACAGCGACTCCTTGCTCTCGGTGCTACGTGCTGTTGCTGGTGTCTCCTCTGTGTTGTAAGGTTCCAGATCTTTTTGTGCCATAATCCTTCTCTTCACTGTAGTAGCTCGTCCTGTGAGGAACGACTTCATCGTTGAAATAGCTCCTGCTAGAGTCTTCTTAGCCACTCGTTCTTTTAAGAAGGGGCAGCTGGCAGGAGCAGTGGCGTTGGAGGATCCTCTATCCAGTGAGGCTTGAATGGTCACTGATAGAACAGAGTTGACCTCTTCAAGAACCTCATTCATTGTGGCCTCTGTGAATTCTGGCAAAATCCTTACAGGGATGTCTGCGCCGATGATATCACAGAAAGCCTTACTCAAGGATCCTTCCAACCCACTTTGGATGTAGATGTTGAAAATCTCCATCAGGTGCTCTAAGGACATGGGACTCGTCGGGTTGAAGGTGGCAGATGTGGCGGATGTCTGACGGAGTGACTGTAAGACTATTTTAATGACCAAGTCTGAGATCGTTTTCAGTAGGTCTGTGCACATGTCAATCAGCTGCTCCTTCACACCTTGGTTGTATACACCTTCACTTACTTCTCGCCATTGCCTAGAAAAGAACGAACAGAATCAAAAGTTGAAACACAGAAACAATGCACAAAAATGTCATAAATGTGTAAAATGTATAAAACTATCAGTAGAGTATGAGTGGGGAAACTGGTAACGTACTCATCAGTGAGATTTTCAAAGAATCTTCTTATTATGGGAGAGATGATGAGTTGCTGTTCTGCTCCTTCTTTTTCTTCCTGGGAAAATATACCCAGTCCATCCTCTTCTAAGGGTCCTGGAGGCAAATAAATTTCTATGACCTGGTCTTTGTCAGCTTCTGCAGGTCTTAGAGGGCTTTCTGTGTTCTGTCCACCAGCGTCAGTCGGGACATATTCCTCCATGACTTTAATTGGCAAGACTTGAATTGTCTGGGCCATTGAAGTCTGACTTTGGGTGGTGGAGGCTGGAGATGTGAAGTTTTTTGTCTCCATCTTTGTGGTGCCCTCTTCTTTCTCAACCAACTCCAGAGGGGTGGAAGTCAGGTCCAATTTGCAGGAGGCTTGTGCTGGAACCTTTTTGAGACTTGGAGACTTTGTCCACTTCTTGCTAAAGTTGCTCTTCCATCTTGACTTTAGCCTTTTGAAGAGTCTCTTGCCAGCTGGTTTCTTGGTTTTGCTGGCAGATTCAGTGGACTGCAGTTTCCCAACAGCTTCCAAGGTCTGCAGTGTCTTTTCAGCCTCAGTTACCTGAAGGGTCCTAACAGCCTCCTCAATCACCTGAGAGACGATCATTCTGGCTGCCTCAGTGATTGCTGTGGTGGTGGTGGTTGTGGGAGAGGTGAAGTCCGTCATCTCCTTCTTCGTGGTGTCCTGTCCTTCCTCAACCAGGGTGGTGGTCAGGTCCAATTTGGAGGAGGCTTTTACTGAAACCTGTTTGAGACTCTTTGTCCACTTCTTGCTAAAGTTGCTCTTCCATCTTGACTTTAGCGTTTTGAAGAGTCTCTTGCCAGCTGGTTTCTTGGTTTTTCTGGCAGATTCAGTGGACTGCAGTTCCCTGACAGCTTCCAAGGTCTGCAGTGTCTTTTCAGCCTCAGTTACCTGAAGGGTCCTAACAGCCTCCTCAATGACCTGAGAGACGACCATTCTGGCTGCCTCGGTGATTGCTGTGGTGGTGGTGGTTGTGGGAGAGGTGAAGTCCGTCATCTCCTTCTTTGTAGTGTCCTCCCCTTTGACAACCAACTCCAGAGGGCTGACACGCTTTGTCCACTTCTTGCTAAAGTTGCTCTTCAGTGCTGACTTTAGCCTTTTGAAGAGTCTCTTGGTTTTGCTGGCAGATTCAGTGGACTGCAGTTCTGCGATGGAGGGGGAAGAGGAAGCAGAGGAAGCCAGTCTCTCAGTCTCTTCTGACTTAATGGGAGAGCATCCTGCGTCAGTGTTCAGGATTTCTTCTCTGTCTCCAAAATATTCTTCCTCTTCGTTCATGTACTCTGGATCCACAAAGCTTTGGCATACTTTTCTAATCACTTCATTGAGATCCTGAGCATTACATGGAACCTCCTCAGAGATATGAGAGTCAGGGTTGGACACCCAAGAAGAGCTGTATGTCATTACGCTCTCGTTGGACATGGCTGAAGATGATCTCTGGATTGTGTCATCTATGTCTTCTAGAACATCCTCACGATGCTCAGCAAACACCTTTCGCATAGCGAAAAACTTCTTTAGGTGTTTCTGCACCTTCTGTTGGGTGAGACAACCATATGAAGATTCATTTCTGTCATCTTCAGACATGGCACATTCCTCTGCATCCCAGCGGTTGATGGACTGCATCAACTCGCCTAGATTCAAAGCGGCCAGTTCCACAATGTCCGAGACGAATGCGTTGGCACACTCATCAATGTTGTCCTCTTCCTTGTCCATGGTTCTTGAAGTTGTGGTCTAGTGGAGAAACAGTGCCGGAAGAGATATTCAATATCCATTCATTTTTCACATTAAC
This sequence comes from Istiophorus platypterus, assembly GCA_016859345.1. Classification (NCBI taxonomy): domain Eukaryota; kingdom Metazoa; phylum Chordata; class Actinopteri; order Istiophoriformes; family Istiophoridae; genus Istiophorus; species Istiophorus platypterus. The sequence continues at coordinate 11,356,224 of CM029129.1, read as the reverse complement.
ATTGAAGAACAACAGTGGGTAAGTCCTGAATTCAGAATTTTACTGAAATTAAATTATTAGCTGTATTATGTACTCAGCACATAAGGCTGAAGTATAACATGTTACTGTGTAGTACAACAGTCATTGTTAGGATTGATTTTCATGTTCAAACTAGGGAACCATTTAGTCTAAAGTCCACTTTAAACCATAATATTTTTTTCTGATATATGTTCTAATTTTGTCTATTGTCTGTCTACACCAAATTGTCTGCCTCATCAGCAGCCAGATTTGAACATGGTACATTTCTTTTCCTTTCCTAAAATAATGAATTACTACTGATTCCTCAGTAAAGTGCATTTAACACCTTACCTGTTTGTCTGCAGACATCGATAGATGAGTTGGGTTTAGTTGCCGTGACTCTTCTATCCCTTTTCTTTTTCCTATTGCGCTCTGTCTTCAGGTGAAGTCAGTGTGTTTACCTCTCGTGGTAATGGTTGTGGTTCAGTACAGATATTAGGTCTGCTCACTGTAGAGAATAAACCTAAAAGGAAACCTGTATCTGCAAAACACAGGTCCTGACATCCCTGTGATGTATTAAAGTACTTTGTGTTCTAGAATTGTCTTTGATATCATGGAATTTTCATGTTCCCACTTTTAATTATATTCATTATAATGATTCTAATGAATAGTTCAAATCAATCTATCTTAATTTCAGTCTCGCTCAGTAACACTGGGCATGTTTATTATTGTAACCATTAGTTTAGTGATTTATTTTTCAACAAGGAATTTTTTGAACAATTTATCGGTGCTAAATGTACTGATGCTACAGGGGCTATTAATCGCAATGCTCTTATGGGTCTTATCAAAGGGCAAGAAAAAAACAACTTATGGTGTTGTTTAGGCTAAATCATCATTTCTGATAAGTGGCCAGTGGTGGAATAAATAATCATATGTTTTACTTAAGTAACAGTAGCCATAGAACTCTGAAAATGCGTTGTTACACGTAAATGTGCCATATTCTAATTTTACTTGAGTAAAATTACAAAGTATATCAGTAGGATCTACTTAAAGTATCAGAAGTAAAAGTGGTTGTTGAGTAGACTGCCCCCCGTTGCTTGGTATATTATGCAGTATACTGTGTATCATAATATTGGAATGTTATTACTCAGGCTGCATTTACAGTCAGTCCTGAGTCCTCGTGGACTTTGTCAGTGTGTAGGGGTGGACAATGGAGCTGGGCCATAGTTTCTAACAAGAGGAGGAGGCGTCATCAGTTATCACTTAACACACCTGAGGTGATTTGGCAACTGTTGTGGGGTCCAACACACTCCAATCTGGCAGCTCATCAACAGATTCATTAGCATCTGGTGACTGAGCATGTGCAGTGTTAATATTGTAATTGATGTTTCACTAAAATCTAACTCTGGTGACCCTGGGTATATAAACTATATAAAGTGCCCTTCCATGAAATTTCCCAACACTATTCCTTCTTCCTGCTCTCCAGAGGATGAACTCTTTAGATTCCAATGGCCTCTCATCTAGCACCACGTTGTGGATGAACATTACAGTTTTAGCTCCACTAATGGTTAGACAAGCAAAATCACCAAAATGTGGTCATTTAAATGTTAAATCTGAGGGTCTAGATCCTGTAGTTTTGTTGACATTCTTGGTTTGACACAAATATTACAACTATAATTACTAGGCCTCCAGTGGGACAGTATACTATGGTAACTGTACAATAATTAGATATCAAAAGACATCAAAGTGCACCTCTCACACAAACTTATCATGTGTCCCACTTTTTTCAGTATGTGGGTAATTTTCTGTACATCTAATAATAACTTAATAATAATAATAATAACTTTTTGTGTATATATATATATATATATATATATATATATATATATATATATATATATATATATATATAATCAACATCATTTTCTAATCTAGATTATGAGATCTTATGAACACATATGCATTTTTATTCAACTTATTCAGCTGTTTCCACTTATCATATTCATGTATAAGAAAATATAGTACATCACTTCTAAATTACAAAGTAAAGTAATAATATGTCATTTCACCAGATTGGCCATAACATTCTTGCTCTCTTTAACAAACCATGCTCAGAAACACAGTTACATGCATGTGGCTCTATACCAACAACAGCACCCTGCTGTGTCTCTCAAGGACTGGGAGAGAGCGTTGCTAACTGCAACACCATATGGGTGTTACTATATTCTGGTTATCTGGCTAAGTATGGATGGGTTGTAGGACTGGAGGTGCTTGGATATTTTCAAAAGAAAGCCTAAGACTCATCTGTGTACAAAAGCATTTAAAAACTTTTGCACTATCCTTGCACTTGCTCTCTGCTGCAGTGTTAAATGCAGTGTTTCTAATTTTATTCTATCTTTACATAGCTTTATCCTTACTTAATTTTTACCTTATACATTCTCATAGTTTTTATAATTGCATTTACCTTTGTTTTTAATATTACCCTGTAATTTTAATTATGATTTTTGTTGTGTTTCTTTTCACCTTAACTATGGCATTTTATCCATGTTCTGATCATTTTCTTAACTTTATTCTTATCAATTTTTATTACCACTTGCTTTCTTCTACCACAATTGCATTATTATTATTGTTATCGTTGCTGTTGTTGTGGTTGTTTTTGTTATTGATAAATACATAACATAGCATTAATATACATCTTATTTCCTCAGAACAACAGAGATAATTGTGCTTTGTTGCTTTTGTTCTTCAAATTTGCTTTTTTGGATTCAATGAAAAGGAAATCCCCATTTTGGTTTTGTAATGTTTTTGTATTCACTTGTATTCATTTCAATATGATGTTCTGGTCATCGTTTAATATATATATATATATATATATATATATATATATATATATATATATATATATATATATATATATATAATGGGTACAGAGATGAGTCTTAGGCTTTCTTTTGAAAATATCCAAGCACCTCCAGTCCTACAACCCATCCATACTTAGCCAGATAACCAGAATATAGTAACACCCATATGGTGTTGCAGTTAGCAACGCTCTCTCCCAGTCCTTGAGAGACACAGCAGGGTGCTGTTGTTGGTATAGAGCCACATGCATGTAACTGTGTTTCTGAGCATGGTTTGTTAAAGAGAGCAAGAATGTTATGGCCAATCTGGTGAAATGACATATTATTCCTTTACTTTGTAATTTAGAAGTGATGTACTGTATTTTCTTATAAATGAATATGATAAGTGGAAACAATTGAATAAGTTGAATAAGAATGCGTATGTATTCAAAGATCTCATTTCATATATATATATATATATATATATATATATATATATACATACATATATATATTGTTGTTATTAATCAATTTATTTTTTAAAATTATTAATTAATTAATTTTTTTCAAACACATTCTGGTGATTTTGCTTGCCTAACCATTAGCTGAGCTAAAACTCTAATGTTCCATGTTCCAGATCCTAAATATCTGGAGCTTGGGCTCTGAGAAAATGTGACAGGAAGTCTTTTCAGCCTAGAGGTTGTCAGCTTTGAGTTGACCTGACATCCTTCCCTCTCAGGCTGATGAAGAATTACACTGAAACAATTTCTTTTTCTCTGATCAAAACACTGGTTCAATTAGTTGACAATTTAACAGATAGAATTTGTCTACTTTATTTACAAATTCTCTAATCGCTTTTTCTTTAATTTTAAAATGTTTAGTTTGAATTCTTTATTTTAATGTGTTATTTAATTAGTTTAGATATATAGTTTTCATTGTGTACACATAATTCACTGTTAAGAAAGAGGAGGAAGTTGTTGTGCTCAGATCTCAGGGGAAACAGATGGTAGATTCAGCAGTTTCCCTTCAGATTCTGACCCAGAATCTGAATGTGAAGTAATTTGAATGAATGATTTTTCACGTTTTTACAAGGTGTAATATTTAGCTTTATCTGGCATTTAGCACAGTGCACAACAGACTTTGAAGCTCTGTGACTGCATGTCATTTATTAAAATACAGCTGGGGAATCATAATGACTTCAGTTTTTATCAAAGAGCCAGACATTTCCCATCATAGCTGCATATCTACTGTACTGATGATTCAGCCAGAGGAGATTCATGTCCCGACAGGTTTTTGAGTGCTCTGTCCACCACTCACATTAACATTATCACCTCTCTAGGTGAACGTTGGACATATAGTGGATGTAATGAACACTGCAGCCTTTATGGCACCATTGTGGGACAACTTAAAGTGTGGTTTCTTAGAAACAGAGAAAGTCATATTCCAGGTCACTCTTTATTATCTTAGGTGTTTAAGAACCTGAAATACCACCAGAATTGAAGTATTCATATGCAGGAACAGTGCATCAAATTGGGATGAATTTTATGAATGTTTTATTTAATTTGTATACATTTTTATTTACATTTTATTGATATTTTATTTCATTTTCCTTAATGTTTTATTTACATTTTATTAATATTTTATTTACATTTTTCTTAATGTTTTATTTACATTTTTTTACTTTTTTTTTAATTTTTATCAATGTTTTATTTACATTTTGTTGATATTTCATTTAAATTTTTCTTAATGTTTTGTTTACATTTCATTGATATTTTATTTACGATTTTCTTAATGTTTTATTTACATTTTTCTTAATGTTTTATTTACATTTCCTTAATGTTTTATTTACATTTTCTTAATATTTTATTTAATTTTTCTCAATGTTTTTTTTTTAACATTTTATTAATATTTTATTTACATTTTTATTAATGCTTACATATACATATATACATATATACATATATTTACATATAAAGTGCAAGAAAGGGGAAGAGAAAGAAAGAATAAGTGAATGGAAAGAAATTGAGGAAGATGAGATTATGAATAGTGGGGGGGGGTTGTCCAGGTCCAGCTACTTTTCACAGAAACAGCAGCATGGGTGGCAGAACAGTCCTATCAGTCGAGAAAACCATTTGGCCCGAGGCTTTTTCTCCTTTTGTGCCTGTTGTTTCTCATCCTGTAGTTTTCTCATCTTAGCCTCTTTCGTCTTAACACCAAGGCACTGGCTGGCAGAGATTTGAGTGGTGGTTTCCTCATCACTAGAGTCTTTGGACTGAGACTGAGAAGAAGTGCTCTCCTCTTCAATGAGCTCATCAGATGTAGCCTCAGCCTGTGGTGGGCCCTCAATGGGATGGATCTTTGCCCTGTGCCTTCCACTAAAACATCTCCACAGCGACTCCTTGCTCTCGGTGCTACGTGCTGTTGCTGGTGTCTCCTCTGTGTTGTAAGGTTCCAGATCTTTTTGTGCCATAATCCTTCTCTTCACTGTAGTAGCTCGTCCTGTGAGGAACGACTTCATCGTTGAAATAGCTCCTGCTAGAGTCTTCTTAGCCACTCGTTCTTTTAAGAAGGGGCAGCTGGCAGGAGCAGTGGCGTTGGAGGATCCTCTATCCAGTGAGGCTTGAATGGTCACTGATAGAACAGAGTTGACCTCTTCAAGAACCTCATTCATTGTGGCCTCTGTGAATTCTGGCAAAATCCTTACAGGGATGTCTGCGCCGATGATATCACAGAAAGCCTTACTCAAGGATCCTTCCAACCCACTTTGGATGTAGATGTTGAAAATCTCCATCAGGTGCTCTAAGGACATGGGACTCGTCGGGTTGAAGGTGGCAGATGTGGCGGATGTCTGACGGAGTGACTGTAAGACTATTTTAATGACCAAGTCTGAGATCGTTTTCAGTAGGTCTGTGCACATGTCAATCAGCTGCTCCTTCACACCTTGGTTGTATACACCTTCACTTACTTCTCGCCATTGCCTAGAAAAGAACGAACAGAATCAAAAGTTGAAACACAGAAACAATGCACAAAAATGTCATAAATGTGTAAAATGTATAAAACTATCAGTAGAGTATGAGTGGGGAAACTGGTAACGTACTCATCAGTGAGATTTTCAAAGAATCTTCTTATTATGGGAGAGATGATGAGTTGCTGTTCTGCTCCTTCTTTTTCTTCCTGGGAAAATATACCCAGTCCATCCTCTTCTAAGGGTCCTGGAGGCAAATAAATTTCTATGACCTGGTCTTTGTCAGCTTCTGCAGGTCTTAGAGGGCTTTCTGTGTTCTGTCCACCAGCATCAGTCAGGACATATTCCTCCATGACTTTAATTGGCAAGACTTGAATTGTCTGGGCCATTGAAGTCTGACTTTGGGTGGTGGAGGCTGGAGATGTGAAGTTTTTTGTCTCCATCTTTGTGGTGCCCTCTTCTTTCTCAACCAACTCCAGAGGGGTGGAAGTCAGGTCCAATTTGCAGGAGGCTTGTGCTGGAACCTTTTTGAGACTTGGAGACTTTGTCCACTTCTTGCTAAAGTTGCTCTTCCATCTTGACTTTAGCCTTTTGAAGAGTCTCTTGCCAGCTGGTTTCTTGGTTTTGCTGGCAGATTCAGTGGACTGCAGTTTCCCAACAGCTTCCAAGGTCTGCAGTGTCTTTTCAGCCTCAGTTACCTGAAGGGTCCTAACAGCCTCCTCAATCACCTGAGAGACGATCATTCTGGCTGCCTCAGTGATTGCTGTGGTGGTGGTGGTTGTGGGAGAGGTGAAGTCCGTCATCTCCTTCTTCGTGGTGTCCTGTCCTTCCTCAACCAGGGTGGTGGTCAGGTCCAATTTGGAGGAGGCTTTTACTGAAACCTGTTTGAGACTCTTTGTCCACTTCTTGCTAAAGTTGCTCTTCCATCTTGACTTTAGCGTTTTGAAGAGTCTCTTGCCAGCTGGTTTCTTGGTTTTTCTGGCAGATTCAGTGGACTGCAGTTCCCTGACAGCTTCCAAGGTCTGCAGTGTCTTCTCAGCCTCAGTTACCTGAAGGGTCCTAACAGCCTCCTCAATGACCTGAGAGACGACCATTCTGGCTGCCTCGGTGATTGCTGTGGTGGTGGTGGTTGTGGGAGAGGTGAAGTCCGTCATCTCCTTCTTTGTAGTGTCCTCCCCTTTGACAGCCAACTCCAGAGGGCTGACACGCTTTGTCCACTTCTTGCTAAAGTTGCTCTTCAGTGCTGACTTTAGCCTTTTGAAGAGTCTCTTGGTTTTGCTGGCAGATTCAGTGGACTGCAGTTCTGCGATGGAGGGGGAAGAGGAAGCAGAGGAAGCCAGTCTCTCAGTCTCTTCTGACTTAATGGGAGAGCATCCTGCCTCAGTGTTCAGGATTTCTTCTCTGTCTCCAAAATATTCTTCCTCTTCGTTCATGTACTCTGGATCCACAAAGCTTTGGCATACTTTTCTAATCACTTCATTGAGATCCTGAGCATTACATGGAACCTCCTCAGAGATATGAGAGTCAGGGTTGGACACCCAAGAAGAGCTGTATGTCATTACGCCTCGTTGGACATGGCTGAAGATGATCTCTGGATTGTGTCATCTATGTCTTCTAGAACATCCTCACGATGCTCAGCAAACACCTTTCGCATAGCTTAAAAACTTTTAGGTGTTTCTGCACCTTCTGTTGGGTGAGACAACCATATGAAGATTCATTTCTGTCATCTTCAGACATGGCACATTCCTCTGCATCCCAGCGGTTGATGGACTGCATCAACTCGCCTAGATTCAAAGCGGCCAGTTCCACAATGTCCGAGACGAATGCGTTGGCACACTCATCAATGTTGTCCTCTTCCTTGTCCATGGTTCTTGAAGTTGTGGTCTAGTGGAGAAACAGTGCCGGAAGAGATATTCAATATCCATTCATTTTTCACATTAACATTGAAGAACAAAAGTGGGTAAGTCCTGAATTCAGAATTTTACTGAAATTAAATTATTAGCTGTATTATGTACTCAGCACATAAGGCTGAAGTATAACATGTTACTGTGTAGTACAACAGTCATTGTTAGGATTGATTTTCATGTTCAAACTAGGGAACTATTTAGTCTAAAGTCCACTTTAAACCATAATATTTTTTTCTGATATATGTTCTAATTTTGTCTATTGTCTGTCTACACCAAATTGTCTGCCTCATCAGCAGCCAGATTTGAACATGGTACATTTCTTTTCCTTTCCTAAAATAATGAATTACTACTGATTCCTCAGTAAAGTGCATTTAACACCTTACCTGTTTGTCTGCAGACATCGATAGATGAGTTGGGTTTAGTTGCCGTGACTCTTCTATCCCTTTTCTTTTTCCTATTGCGCCTGTCTTCAGGTGAAGTCAGTGTGTTTACCTCTCGTGGTAATGGTTGTGGTTCAGTACAGATATTAGGTCTGCTCACTGTAGAGAATAAACCTAAAAGGAAACCTGTATCTGCAAAACACAGGTCCTGACATCCCTGTGATGTATTAAAGTACTTTGTGTTCTAGAATTGTCTTTGATATCATGGAATTTTCATGTTCCCACTTTTAATTATATTCATTATAATGATTCTAATGAATAGTTCAAATCAATCTATCTTAATTTCAGTCTTGCTCAGTAACACTGGGCATGTTTATTATTGTAACCATTAGTTTAGTGATTTATTTTTCAACAAGGAATTTTTTGAACAATTTATCGGTGCTAAATGTACTGATGCTACAGGGGCTATTAATCGCAATGCTCTTATGGGTCTTATCAAAGGGCAAGAAAAAAACAACTTATGGTGTTGTTTAGGCTAAATCATCATTTCTGATAAGTGGCCAGTGGTGGAATAAATAATCATATGTTTTACTTAAGTAACAGTAGCCATAGAACTCTGAAAATGCGTTGTTACAAGTAAATGTGCCATATTCTAATTTTACTTGAGTAGAATTACAAAGTATATCAGTTAAATCTACTTAAAGTATCAGAAGTAAAAGTGGTTGTTGAGTAGACTGCCCCCCGTTGCTTGGTATATTATGCAGTATACTGTGTCACATAATATTGGAATGTTATTACTCAGGCTGCATTTACAGTCAGTCCTGAGTCCTCGTGGACTTTGTCAGTGTGTAGGGGTGGACAATGGAGCTGGGCCATAGTTTCTAACAAGAGGAGGAGGCGTCATCAGTTATCACTTAACACACCTGAGGTGATTTGGCAACTGTTGTGGGGTCCAACACACTCCAATCTGGCAGCTCATCAACAGATTCATTAGCATCTGGTGACTGAGCATGTGCAGTGTTAATATTGTAATTGATGTTTCACTAAAATCTAACTCTGGTGACCCTGGGTATATAAACTATATAAAGTGCCCTTCCATGAAATTTCCCAACACTATTCCTTCTCCCTGCTCTCCAGAGGATGAACTCTTTAGATTCCAATGGCCTCTCATCTAGCACCACGTTGTGGATGAACATTACAGTTTTAGCTCCACTAATGGTTAGACAAGCAAAATCACCAAAATGTGGTCATTTAAATGTTAAATCTGAGGGTCTAGATCCTGTAGTTTTGTTGACATTCTTGGTTTGACACAAATATTACAACTATAATTACTAGGCCTCCAGTGGGACAGTATACTATGGTAACTGTACAATAATTAGATATCAAAAGACATCAAAGTGCACCTCTCACACAAACTTATCATGTGTCCCACTTTTTTCAGTATGTGGGTAATTTTCTGTACATCTAATAATAACTTAATAATAATAATAACTTTGTATATATATACAATCAATATCATCATTTTCAAATCTAGATTATGAGATCTTATGATAACATATGCATTCTTATTCAACTTATTCAATAGTTTCCACTTATCATATTTATTTATAAGCAAATACAGTACATCACTTCTAAATTACAAAGTAAATTAATAATATGTCATTTCACCAGATTGGCCATAACATTCTTGCTCTCTCTAACAAACCATGCTCAGAAACACAGTTACATGCATGTGGCTCTATACCAACAACAGCACCCTGCTGTGTCTCTCAAGGACTGGGAGAGAGCGTTGCTAACTGCAACACCATATGAGTGTCACTATATTCTGGTTATCTGGCTAAGTATGGATGGGTTATAGGATGGAGGTGTTTGGATTTCTCAGAGTTGGGATTGATGCTTGAGAGTCTCCCTCCGTCTGGCTGGACTCGTGCGAATGCTGCCCCGAAGTGGATTGTAATGACTGTGCAGACACTGGCCTTTCTGTGGCGCTGAGAACTTGGATGTGACCTACAGAAACAGTTCAAGACAGAGTAATGTTAAAGGACCTGGGTGTTGAGTTTGCATCCATACATTGCAATTAGTTATAGCTGTTCCTCTGACATCAGGGTAGTGCTAAATAAATCAGTCAATTAATGGAATTGTGTAATTGTCAATCAAATAGTTGATTAATGGTTTTAATGGTATTTTCAAAGATAAAATCCCCAAAAAGAAGTAGCTCAGCTTCTCACATTTATAAATGTCTTGGTTTTCTTGGTCTTCAGTGAGAGTTTACTAAACATCTGGAGCTTGTGCTCTTAGAAGGCAGCAGAGTTCAGTGATGGAGCCTCGAGTCTGAACCTTTTCCAGATGCCCAAACCTAATGAGACAGGATTGACGACTGTCCTGTCCCTGGTACAAGCAGGCACATCACTGGTCACGGCAGCAATAATTTACAGTAAAAAAAAAAAAGTAAAAATCTGAATCTTATATACTCATCGTGTATTTACACTACATTCATAAAACCAAAGCCTAAACCCACATCGTGTGCCGCAGGCTTGTTTAAACCATCACGTCGTTGCGGGCGGCGACAGGCTCGTCCGAGGACACCAATCCCGGAAGCTCCTCCGAGCGGCTGCGTTTATTCTGAAAGCCGTAACCGGAAGCGTCGTGTGCCGGTGCGTCTCGGTGACTCGACACCTGGTTTTTCCGGCCGTAGTAACGGGAGCCGTCGCCTCCGATCGCCTCCGACTTTGTCCCGGTTCGTTGAGGTTTTCGGCCGTAACGCGGAGCCAGTCGGTAACGGCGAGGGGGGAGGATGGGGACGGGCCGGGGGTCCTGCCCGGTTGTTTCAGGCGAGTCGTGCCGGACCTAACGAGGCTAGGCGGCTAGCTTAAATGGGGTTTTCGAGTTAAAAGATGATCGCATCACTGTCCAGGGGAAGTTTGCTGGACGAGGTTCTTCATGGGGGCTTTAACGAGGTAAGGTGCACCCGGCGTCACCGCCCGTAGCTTTTTATTCGGTCCGGATCACCAAAGAGGAAAACTGTCCGGTTGCTACGGTCAAATCGCTCGCACATGTTAACGATGCGGTTTTTGGACCGCGAAACTGGAATAATTATCTTTATTTTCAAGTGATCGACAAAACGTTACGCGTGGTGATCGCCGGGAAATGAGACTGCCGAGTACCTTTAGCAAGGCTTTTAAAAAGCGGTAGGGGAAAAAAAGGGGGGGAAGCAAACAAACAAACAAACAAACAAACAATCACATTAAGTGAAAATGTCTCTTGTGCGCAAAATGGGGTGCGTCCTTTGTGCTGTTTCCCGGACGACGGGCGGTCACGTGACTAAACGGGACCTGTGTTGTGTTGTGTTGTGTTGTTGTTGTTGTTGTTTTGCGTTGTGAAGTACGAAATGAAACGACTGAAAAAGTAGAATGTAACAGGCAGCTACACCAGAAGGCTGAGCCCCGCACCCGGTCCCCTCCGTCCCGGCTCCGTTAACAAAGGATCTCATCTGTCAAGCCGCGGTCGCAGCCTCGATTGGCCGCGACCCCCGAGCAGCGCGTTTGTGTCCGTGATGGTCTGTTGTTTATTGGATTTGCGCATGTGTGTGTGTGTGTGTGTGTGTGATCGATTTATCGATGGATTGCAGCAGCAGCTGGCCACGTATGTTTCCTGGGTGAACTCTCAGCTTAAGAGGAAACCGGGCCTGAAACCCATCACAGACCTCAGACTGGATCTGCAGGATGGCGTGGTGCTCACACAACTGATAGAAATAGTTGGTAAATACACACGTGCAAGTTTAAACACACGCACGCAAATTTGGTGTGATTGGTCTCAAGAGGATAAACTTTTTTTTTATATATATATAAATTTCTTATTGAATTAGTTTATTCTTGTAGTTAAAACATGTTTTTTTATTTGGTACCAATTTGTACATGAACAATTGCCTGATCTTACGGCCTTACTGACATGCTTACTAATAATGATTGCATTTTTAGTGAGGACTGCAAGAAATGCTTTTCCTTCAAAATTTCCTCTCAAGTGAAAAGTGAAATTGACCTTATAAACTTCACAATGTTCAAAATTAACATCTTTTAATTTTTTATCTGAACTGCACTGTTCTAATATGGTACTAGAGAAGATGCCTTATCAGTAGCTGTAGCATTGATTTAAAAAAAAATTAATTCTCCTTTTTTTCTGTCACAACTCCATCAAATTGGCAGCAGGTGAAGTGCTGGAGGAAGTGTATGTGGCTCCACAAAACACAGAGGAAAGCAGGAAGAATGTGGAAAAAGTCTTGCAATTCATTTCCTCCAGACACATACGCATGCCACACATATCCGCTAGAGGTAAATCACAGAAAGTTTTGTTTTCTCACTAGCTTTCCCTTTGTTTTGAGAACCATTTCATATGTTCCTTCCCCGTCTGCAGACATTGTCGATGGTAATCTGAAATCTGTAATGAGGATAATTCTGGCGCTGGCTGCCCACTTCAAGCCCTCAGCCAACCACAGGGCTGCTGCCGGAAGTGGGAGGAACTTGACAAGAGGCTATGCCAGCCACAACCCTCTCTCTACTGTTGCATTGGCACAAGGTGCCGCTGCTGCACTGGCGTCGGCACGATTTGATGCCTCGCAGCCTGCATTTGTCACACGAATCCACAGGTACGGTGGCCACAACAATCATAAATAATAGACACAAACCTTTGTGTCCCACAAAACCCTGTCTGTATCTTTCTATAATACCCTAAAGTTCTCTGCCGCAATATTTAGCAGATGCATGTGTAGTCTTTGCTGGCCTCTGGTGGACCAAATTACCATTCTCAAGACTGCTGAAATATGGCTTGTCTCTATGTATATGTTATCAGAACTGTATGAATAAATAACCTCTGCTTTGTCCGTCATCTTTCAGTGGCTTGGGGTTGGATGTGGAAAATAGTGTGTGTGTCCGTGCGCTGGTTGAACAGTATGAAAGAAGAGCTCCAGATGAGCAGGACAATCCTCAGCCTAGCAGGTACTTTGCCTTTACATCAAGTTTTTCATAATAACTAAAAATTCATACCATGACTCATTGAACTTAGTAGCTGGAATTTAATCATCCATAGCAAATGCACATCCTGTCCATCGCCTTGAGTGTGAGATAAAACAACATACATATTTATGTGATCTGTCTTTGTGTCCCTCTCTGTGCCTTCTAAATATAGAATAAAAGCCTAATTTGATTCAGGTGAAAATCATATCTTCACAAGAAAAGTGAAAACTGGTCTTGTGGTTCTGTTAAATGCAACATATAAAATTAGAACTTGTTTGCTGAAGGAAGAGGATAGTGCTCATTTCCTGAGTCATGTGTATACTGTCAAAAAGCAGCTGTAAAATCTCCTGTAACATTTACAGGTTGGAACTACTTTCATACTTAATAAACTCTGTATAGGTTGGATCATGCTATGGCATTCTTACATTTTAAATAAAGCAGAGCAGTGATGATGGTACCAAGAAATCATATAATTATTTAAACCTAACTTTAAAGCATGTTGACACTGTTGGCCAAATTCATCACTGGGGATACTGTAGGTTAGAAACCCAAGGACAAGTGGCATAATTATGTAATTAAACTTGGGGTTTTTACATTTTGGAACAAAAAACTGTGTATTTTTACATCAGACTGTACAACCCGTTGTTTGGGAGAGAAAACAAACTTTGTTTCTATTTATACTGTACATTTGATTCAATTTTTTGCCTGCAGGTAATTTAAGTTCTCCGTTATCTCCCATCTTTAACACATACTTTTCCCCGTTTGGAAACAGTAGACAACATTCTGTGGTTCTGTGTGTGTGTGTTTCTTTCCCTGCCTGACAGAGCATATGACTTGGGTTTTAGTACCTCAGATTTCACTCTGCTGTGTATGTGTGTGTGTTTGCAGGCAGATAAGGCAGATGATAGAAAAAAAAGATATAAACAGTCTTTATCTTCTCCAATCACATGTCTGTTTTGAAGTCAAATTCTGTGGTGTTCTTTCTCACCATCACTTTGTGTGTGTGTGTGTGTGTGTGTGTGTGTGTGTGTGTGTGGGGGGGGTTATCAGTTTTTAATGATAGAGAGAGAAGTGCATTGATTATTTGTAGAATCATGATGTGGTTTTCTGTGGAGAGGCAGAGATTCAACAGAGCTATAATGACCTGATGCTGCTATCACATATGTAAGCAATGGCTGCTGAGTTGGTTGCTATAGCAACATTTGATTAGCTGGAGGGTAAGGGGTGGGGTAAGGAAGATCACAAACTCTGATGAGTTTGTTAAGATGCTGATGCCAGAGACCCCATAGACTCCTTGGAATTATTATGCACCGTGGCCCACTATGGGGGCGACACAGATGAAATGGTAAGATCAGACTCTGTAAGGCAGTGTAAGTGTGTGTATGTGTGTGTGTGTGTGTTGATTCCCGTCCAAGTGTGTGCGAGTTTAAGTTTCTTTGATCATAACCATAACAATTATACAGTGCTGCTGTACAATGTGAAAAAATCCTCAAAATTTAATGTAGTGTCTCTACACACTGTCCAGTCTGTAAGTGCTTGCTTGATTGACAAACGATTGCAAGGATTTTAATTTTTCCTGGCAAATTAAGACTTCAGAAAATAGGTGTTGTTGTCGTGTGTTACTTTTTTCTGTCTGTCCCTTTTCCTTTCTGACAGTTCCTGTGTTCAGATAGGAGTCAGAATCTCAACAAAAGCAGCATTAGTTACAAAGAGTTTTCAAACAGACACTGTTTAACAGTCTCTGGTAATTGATTGTTAATGGAAATTTGATTTTGGTGTTTTCCTTTGTTCTCTGTCACCACTGAGACCACAGATAGGGTCCTTCAGTCGGACATGTATTCAGAGTGACAGTTTAACTTGCTTTATTACTTAAAAATTTCCATAAACCTCCTGTTATACCACCAATATATCGCAACAATCTGAGATCTCACCTAGCCATGTCAATTTAGTATGTAGTAGTATACATAGGATAACTCAATTATATGATTATATAATATTAGATTTACACTCTGTGTTTGTATGTGTTCTTGGGTGATGCATGTACATACCCCCATGCTTCTCTGGAATAAATTGATTAATCAGTGTTTTGTCTTCCTGGAGCCTTAGTTCCGTCAGTCCGCTGCAATCTCCGAGACCTTTACCCAGCAGCGAATCAGACAAACAGCAGGAAGACCGCCAAAAACAGCAGAGCAATGGTGAGTTCGTCCCGCCACAAACCGACATGCCATTTCATTAGTAAATCTCAAAACTCCCCATGGGACACGTGTAACATGCGGTTATGTGTTTGTACACCTATATCCATGCAGCTGAATCCTCACATATTGTAGTGGAGACCGCATGGAGGGATTCGCTCAGTGAAACTTTGGAGAGGGAGGTGCAGGAAACCCGTAAAATGGTTTCCACTTTACAGGTACTTGCATGTTGAGGTTTGAATTTGATTCTGGTTACCCTCTATGTATAAACAAACATGGTGGTCCTTTTTGTTTTTCAACCAGATGAAATTTTTGTGTACCTCTTTATTGAAATCAGAGGGCTGAGTTTGTTTACTGTACTTTCTCATATTGTCACATTGGTTAAGATTTCTTCTTTTTTTGCAACAAAGATAAATGGGATCTCAATATACTAGCGCTGACATAAGGAGTTATTGAGGCCTGATTTTTTTTTTTTTTATCCTGCGAAAGGATTTTATTCAGGTGGTTTCAGGACTATTACAAAAAAAAACTACATGTAAAAAGGACATTTAGAGACCAAGGTCCAATTTCTGGCTTGTTGCTTATTTGGGCCAGAATAGATTTGAAAAAAGTTTTTTGGTGTGAAAACTGTGCAAGATCATGTCTGTGTTGAATCTCTGTTGACTGGCCCTGGTTGATTGCACCACCTATGCAGAGGGGATGTGATCTGGTTGGGTCATGACTTTTCTAATACAATATTTTCAAGCTATTTGAATGCTGTGCTCATTGTACATCATGTACACACTCACACTACATGCATCAGAGAACCCACTAGCAGCTACTGTTAGAGCTTTTCTGAACACAGAGTTTTCACTCCAAAATACAAAATGTTGTCACATGTTTCTATTTCTAAGGCCCTGCTGCTGCATGGCTCACTGCCTGAGGATGAACAGGATGTGCCTTTAACTTTGGACCAGTGCAATGCTGAACAGCAGCTGGTACTGATATTCTATCCTGTTATTTTTTGTTTTTCATATTGATTTTATTATCTATCCTTCTCTGTTTTCTGTGTTGCTCCTTTCTATGCTCTGTGACACAAGCTCTTTGTGTTCAACGCAGATCACATTTCTTTTTCTTAACCGTGGGATTGTGTGTGGGTGTATGTGTGTGCATGCTTATGTGTGTGTCGGAAGGTGAAATGGATATCAGTCCCCCTTCTTTCTTGGTCCATTGTAGTTCAAACACACATGCTTTTTTTTTTGCCCTCTTTCTAGGTAGTCACTCGCAGTCGCTTGGATCAGAGTATGGAGGAGACTCAGGAACTGAAGGTAAACAAATTTATCATTTGTTTTCTTTTCAAACTTTCAGTGTGGTTTTTATTTTCATCTTTTGTTAGGAAATAAAGACCAAGTTGTTTTATTACTGAGAGAGTAAAATCTTGGAATGCAGACTGTGATTAATATTTAATTCAGAGTGTGTTGTTTGCTGTTTGCTTTAGAGGGAACTGTTGCGTTGTAAGCAAGAGATTAGAAACCTCCAGGGAACCAAGGTAAGGCAAAGAATATAAATATGTACGACAGAGAAGTTGCTGCTTAATTTATTGACTCTCTGTTGGTTTGTAAATGTCCAGGATGCCCAGCAGCAGAGGCTGTGCACTCAGGAGGCTTCAATACTGCAGATGAAGCAGGACCTTCTCAGAGCCGGCATGACGAAGGATGAACTCAACAGTCAGAATGTACAAAATACATCAATGCTTGAAATGAGCTCAGAGTCCCACGTATTTGTTTCTGTTAAAGTGAAAGTAAAATCTTCAAAACGCTGCTTTACAAATGTGCATTGCAAACTCCCCTCTTCTATGTAAATGTGTTGTAGGCAGAGCTACAGTGGAAGCTGGAGGAATGTAACAGACTATGGGGTGAATGCAAGGTGAGAAACTCTAACCCCTCTCTTTTAGTGGGTGCTGTAACTTATTTTAATCGTCAGACCATTATTTTAAACAGCATCTGTTACATTATTAGTTTCTACTAATAATGAACCCTGCCTTTTCTCTTTGATGGTGCAGATAGAGATAGGACAGAAGGACAGACTACTGCAGCAACTCAAACAAAAGCTTGAGGAAAGCCAGAAACAGCAGGTATGTTAGCTAATTTTAGTTTTAAGTTTTTAGTGTTCTGTCCACCTAAATGCAAGGTGTGACTAAAAGTTAAACGGAAACTCACTTTTTTAAACTTTTAAAAGTACTTTAGATTTTATCAGCAAATTGATGCTAAAACTTACTTCAATGGAGGAGAGTGTAAGTGTAAATTTACTGATTTCCTCTTTCATTCTTTCATTATAAACACATTTGTAATCTGAGGTATGTACTACTGGTATTTTTAGTTTTAGTATCAAGCAAGTTAATATAGTTTGTGTTTTGATGTCTCTGGCAGAGTGAATTACAAATAGAGTTGGAGCGTAAAAACGGCATGCTGCAGGACCTAATGAATAGAGATCTACCACAGGTAGTGCTGTTTCTTTACTGACCCTCTCTGTACAAAATCTATATAAAGAGTTGAGGATTAGGTTTCATATTCAGTCTGCACCGTGCAGTCATTATTCTGATATACATTACACACCTGACACTTTTTCATTATCTCTGCTTTTGTTTAAGATTCCCTCCAGTACAGAGAACAATGGATATTCTTACTCTGGTAATCCAGCTCCCTCCATGTCAGGTGTAAGTATTGTCTCTATGGATAAGACTGTTCAGTCAGTGAGTGTGTGTATGTTTTTCTACACGTTAAGGTTATAACAAAGCATCACACAGCTGCACTCTTGAATTATGTTGTCATGCAGCATTTAGGCTACATACTATATTTTGACCACATGAAGCACTAACAACCCCATTCTAAGATAAAAGTAGTAAGATAAAAAATACTTTTGATGGGACTGTTAGGGGCTGTAAATTACCTGGAAGACAGTTGCCTGACATACACGAAACATAGCAGTATAAGACCTTAAACAAGCGCACAGCAAAAAAAAATGAGCCTTTTGTGTTTGACAGGGTTCTTGTGTTTGTGCTCTGTTAGCAGGCAGAGGAGGTACAGCTTCTCAGAGATGCACTAAGGAGTTTGAGAAACAACTTCCGTGACCACGACCCACAGCACCATACACTGGACACCCTGGAGCAGGGCATAGTATCACTCATCGACAGACTGCATGTTCTTCGTACACACAGGGTACAGATGCTATACAAGCATTAACGCACCTGAATCTTAAAAAACACTTTTTCTCTTAGAAAATGTCAGTACTGGAGCCAAAGTCAAGGGGTGTCACATGAACTTATGGTTGAGGCTGTTATTTAAAATCAGTCTTCAGGCCATGAGAGAGACTGAATTTTTAACTACTGACTTGTTAAATGATGAGGTGATAGGCACTTTAAAATCAGTTTTGACTAAATGATTGATTAATGAGTGAGTACCAATTAAAAGAGTATACTACATTCTTTTACTATAAACTCCTCTTGGATACGTTTCATTTTAACAAAATGTAGAGATTTAAAATCATAAGGGGCTTTCGACATTTGCCCAAATACTGCAGGGCCGGGGGAAATCTCCGAGATGCAAAGGTGAACACACAGACTCTGACTCCAGGCCTTGCACAAGTAAGTTGTTCTACATCTGCATATAGTTCTACATCTAAGTCGTTCCACACACATACACCGATATTCATGCTTTTACAAACTATGTTTTTGTTGCAGAGGTTTTTCAGCCCAACAGTGGTTCTTCTGCTTCTACTAAAATCCTTTATTTCACGGGAAAATCCCCAACACCTTGCATGATCCATATACCGAAGAGGTTAGTGTGTGTGTCTGTTGAATTCTTGTTGCAGTTTTTTTTTTGTTTTTTTTTTCCATAATTCTCCTAAAAAAATTAATTTGGCCAAAGATTCAATTAAGGGTTACCTGGTAGCATGTAAATGGATACTATTAACACATCCATTTAGGCTAGTATGCTAAATGAACAAAAAATATTAAATTTCACAAGACGATAACGTGAATGCATCTCTTTGTAATCATTGTACAGGCTGGGTGAGGTAACTCTCAAGGATGTTAAGGCAGCTGTGGATCGAGAGGGAAACTACAGGTACCACTTCAAGGCCCTGGACCCTGAGTTTGGTACTGTGAAAGAAGAGGTAAGAGAAGGCAGGGAAAAGGGCAATAAATAGATAATAGGGAAGCAATAGTAAAAATGGTGCTCACTAGTCAGAATGAAAAATCTGGGGTGTTTTGGGGCAAAGGTTGCTGTACTTAATACACTGAGTAGTCCCAGCTATAGACACAGTAACCTGTCAGGATATTGGGGGGCATTGAAAATCCACAAAAAGCGTGAATTCAGTTTCCTCAAAAAAGGCCCTAGAAGGTATTAAGTCTTAAATTTCATTTATACAGACCTTAATTTTTTTCTTTTCTGCTGCAGACAGTAACGTTAGTTTTAACTTTTTTGTCTATGTTTGGAAAGGGAAGTACTATTGTAATTGGGATATAAATGTTAATAAGTTAAAGAACATGATAAATAATTTTTCAAGCTTATTGAAAAAGGTTTTAAATTGCAATCTGTGAGGTATTAAAAAGTTATTTAAAAAGTCTTTAATTTCGCAGAAACCTCTGCAGATACTGTCTTGTGCTACAGTCTACAGTCAAATCTGGGGGTTCCAATTTATATATAGCTTGTAAATATAGTTATGAGCAGTGTAGTAATACATGAAGATAAGCTTTCCTTATTTTTGTGTGCAGGTTTTCCTGGATGAAGCAACTGTCCCAGGTTGGGAAGGAAAAATAGTGGCCTGGGTAGAAGAGGACCGTGGTGACGACAGGTAACACCATGATCATTCAATTCAATTCAATTTAATTTTATCTATATAGCACCATATCATAACAGATGTTATCTCAGGGCAGTTTTCAAATACAGCAGGTCTAGACCAGACTTGTTATAGTTATTATTTACAGAGACCCAACATTTCTCCCATGAGCAAGCACTTGGCAACAGTGGCAGTGAAAAAATCCCTTTTAACAGGTAGAAACGTTGAACAGATCACGGCTCATGGTGGACAGTCGTCTGCCTCAACCGGCTGGGTTTAGAGTGAACGAGAGAGGGAGAGAGCGAGAGACAAGGGGTTTGGGCAGGAGGAAGGAGAGAGAGATTAGCACAATAATGGGACTACTAGTAAAGCTAATAGTTATACTAATGGGGCTAATAATCTTTCTAATAGGACTAAATGAAATTTTAACAGTGGTAATAACAATTAAAGCAGTAGGTGTTGATCAGGCTTGGGTGGCAGTAGATTGTCTGCAGCCATGGATCCAGACTCTGCAGCATCAGAGGCAGAAAAACCTGCAGAAAGCGAAACTGACTCTCAGTGGTAAACAACTCATTTTCTTTTCTGTTTTAGGCCATTTTAGGTTCAACCTGATTGGGCACGTCACATTGTTTTTGCTCTTGATTACTCTGATAACAGAGGCACATCGTGATAACTGTTCAGAGAAGAGGCACAAGTGGACAATTTTTGAGATTCAACTTTTCAAAATACTGTAAGACTTGTCAGCAGGAGATTTAGGTTCATCAGCTGGTACTTAACCATACAAAGCCTGACTCAGTATGGGGAATCTGTAAATCTGCGAATGATTAACATTGTACATCTCCTTACAATGGTAAGCTATTTCAATAATGTGCTTATTATTGGCAGGCTGTAACTAAAGTATCAACGCTGGACTCAAAAGTAGAAATGCTATTCCAAATTAAATTTTGGGTCGAAAATCATTTTAAATGTCCAGTTTTATTCCTTGTGCAGCAGTGTTGTCTGTAAAGAAAGGCCACCAGATTACATGTTAGAAATATGTATTATCCTTTGTTCTTTAGCCCAGTTACAACTCAGTCTTCATTGTGAATGTGAAGTGACTATACAGTATTTTTACCTTGGCAAGAAACAGGAAAAAAACTTTTATGAATTAGAAGGACAATACCACTTTTATAATGCAAATGTTATAAGGACCAAAAAAGGATAAACTGTGTAAACGATTCATTTTGTTTACATTCTGACCTGCTGAAAAATACATTGACTATTGCTATTATTGTTTTGTATTAATTACATATAACATAAAACAATGAGAAGTAGGATGATGGTCATGTGAAAATGTCCAAACAAAAATGTCTGTTGCAAAATTAAAAAAAAATCCCACATCTGAATGTATTTCAGACTATCAGTCTCACTAAATAGGACCCAAATCCAGATGTGGGTAAGTATCAGTATCAGTCTGTAGCACCCCAGCGTGCATGTAAACAGAACGAGCTCATACTCAACAGCTGTCAGTGAACAGAAATGATGCTGGAACTTTGATGTTTGTGTAGAAATGCAGATGAACAGCACTGTTATTTTGTGTACTTTATGAAATTGTTTTGTACATTTTTGTAAAATAGTTTTACTTTATCCTTAAATATTTGAAGTTTATGACTATGGCTGTTTGTTAGAGAGAGATTCTTGTCTGGTCCTGTTACAAAGATGCTGTGGATGTGAGTTCGACATCAGAGGTTTAATGGGGACTATTGTCCAGGAACAATGGACCATCCCACTATTTATGGTTTGCGTGAGTGTGTGTGTGTGTGTGTGTGTGTGTGTGTGTGTGTGTGTGTGTGTGTGTGTGTGTGTGTGTGTGGACTAAAACTGCTTACTACACGTTTCCTTCACTCCGCTTCTATCTTCCCATTTGGGATCAGTGTTTTTTGCCTTCACTAACAAGCCAACTGAAATATGCATCAGTCTGCTTTTTTTTTTTTTTAACTAAAACCCATATGAATGCCATAACTGCCTGTACTGTGAAATGTACAACTTGCTGATGAGATGGTTATTTAGAATTTGTTGGTTTACTAATTTTTTTTTTTTTTTTTTTTTTTTACAAAAAATGGATACTGTCTTTTAAAGAAAAAAAAAGCCCTTTGTTGTATGTTAGAAAGGCATATTTTAAAATAAAACCTGAGTTTTGTTTCTAAAAAAGATGTTCCACTGATCATTGTTGCAGTTTTTTTGGTGGTTGGTAGACAGTGGGGAAATAAACTGTTTTTATAGGAACACTGCTCCTTGCAG
Source organism: Istiophorus platypterus (assembly GCA_016859345.1). Classification (NCBI taxonomy): domain Eukaryota; kingdom Metazoa; phylum Chordata; class Actinopteri; order Istiophoriformes; family Istiophoridae; genus Istiophorus; species Istiophorus platypterus. The sequence continues at coordinate 11,333,839 of CM029129.1, read as the reverse complement.
ATAAATTTCAAATTGCTGTTAACTGTGGCTCAAAAATTCACATACATCCACAATTTCATCCGCACTTTGGAATATCTCCGCCTAGATGAAGCACTCCCAGCGCTCCGCTGCCTGTTGGAATGTATATATATATTTTTTCTTTTTTAATTTGGTAAAGATTAGGATCTTGGCCTCTTAAACTTCCTCATGATGATCTTTTGCATATGAAATTTGTTTTCAGGTTTCTCTTGCCAACTCAGTGAGATTTAGCCAAGAGGCCTGTATTACCCCGCCCGTCCTGTCACTTTATAGCAGAGGGTTTTAGTCAGTGTCCATGCGCTCACTCAAAAGTTGTACTGCCACCGTATGGTCGCTCATATAATCGCAGTAAAACACAACCTTGTAGCTCTTGTGTTGGCATTCTGCTTTGGATCGGGCTTTAGATAAATGTCAGTTTTGTCACATTAGGTTTTTATTACACCTCGGTTCGCTTTGTATAGAGTGTCTGGTGTTTTGTTTTTTCCTTGTTCGGGGATCAAAAATTGAACGGCCGCCGTTTACGACACCTCCGCCCGAGAACCGGCAGGAGAGGGAGGAGTGCCGTAAAGCGCCGTGTTTTGGACTGGAGGAGGTCATTAGAAAGTGAGGAGTAAGACCGGGCCGGCTCTCGGGGCATAGGGACACTCGGTACCAGCGTATCTCCGATGCCGGTGTAAGAACAGCACATTGTTCGACAGCTCCGTACAGTGTTTCAACCGCTGCGAAATGCTTCGTCTGATCCTGCGGCTCAGGCCGTCCTCCGGACTCCCCTGTCCCCGCGCCCTCCCGGCCGGGCCTGTCGCTCTCGGCTCCCGCTCCGCGCACGGAACCGGCTGCCTGAGGCGGCTTCACCGCGGACCGGGGTCCCGGGCCGTGCCCTTGGGCTCCGGCTTCAGCCACGGGGCTTCTCTGCTGCGGTGTCCCCAGCCGGCGGGCGGCCTCCGGACTACGCGTTTCTACAGCCTCCCGCCGCACCAGAAGGTAACGTTACCCGACCGGGTTCCGGTTGTTGCTATAGCGCCGAAGTTCACGGTTGCGGTTAGCATGACCTCCCCCGGCTAGCATGAGATCGAGCCGCGATACACAAGGCGGCTTGTGCATCTCCTTTAAAGGTTAAATTCAGGCTAAACAAAGGCGAAGGTAGAGGTTTCTAAACCGTAGGGTCAGTTTCTACTAACACGTTGTTTCTCAGCTGGAAATCAAAACGTCAGTTTTGATGGGATCGGGTGTCGGTGCGCTAACACTGAGTTACGTTTGACGTTGAATCAGTCTTAGGTGAGTTAGAAACGATCAGTTCTGGGCTAGAAAGTGTCTCCGCAGGCCAGTAAAGTCACTATGAGCGCTGTCATGCTTGGTCCCAGGACTGTAAATCAGACAAAATAAGACCTCCCACTCATTTCATATGTCTTCTTGCCTCCGATGTCATCTCCGTGGGTGACATGACTGACTTGTATGGGGCTGTGTCCCATGTTCACACTGTATATTAAACCTAGAGTATGTTATGTGCGATGGGGGAAGACGTACTCTGATATTATCATTAGACTAGTTATGTGTGCACCTCTTTTATAATTGCAGCTGTGAAATCTAAATTTAACTAAATAAGAAGTTTACCCTTGGGATAAAAGTCTTAATTTAACATGTTATAAATCAGTATAATTTATTTGAGGATTATATCTCGTATCAGTAATCCAACTCTGAGAAGTAACTTGGAAGTGCAATGTTTTCCTCGGAATTGTAGTTGAGTATAAGTATAAATCTGCAGAAAATGGTAATACTCATCTGAATTACCTCAAAGTTTTACTTAAGTACATTTATTCAAGTACTGTACTTAGTTATTCCCCATCACTGGTAACTTGTTCTCTCTTAGAAAGTATACTATAAAAGTCAGTATGGATACCAAAATTTAGAATATTGAGTGCTGATAATGTACACGGATGGCCCACAGTGCAGCACACAAATGTCTTTTCTGACAATTGAAACCTGTGAAAATTAAAATCTCTGGAATATTTGTGCCGTCTCTTTGTGAAGTTTAATTTTCCGTGACATCCCAATGTTGCGGGTGGACTGACCTGCAATAGCACAAATTGTACAAAAAGTACATATTTATCTTGTATAATTAATCCAAAAATATTCGACAATGCAGCTAAGTAGGATAGAAGCTAGTACATGCAATTAGCATGTACTAATAAATTTGAACTTACTAAAATGTCACTGTCACAGATGTTATCTCCCCTGCTCCTGTATACAGAGCTGTTAAGTTCCATCTCAAAACATAACAAAAATCTCCTCAGCTCCAAGTGCTGAGATTATCCTTGTTTCTTTTCTAACATAGATCTGTTTGAGATCCCCTCTCTCAGCCTATCTTTGTCTCTCCACTGCTAGCACTTGTGTATATCTGCTATCAGACATTACATGACCTTGAAAGCATCACAGAGGTGGTGTAATGCAGCTGTATTTGGGTCATTTATTGAGCAAGAGAATGAGGTGATGATGTAGTAACTGCAGTTACAACACTTCACATTTGGTAGTATTTGTCCTGTCATGAAGCCCCCCCCAGGTGAAGATGCTGTGACATGACAATAGTAATGTTGTGGCATTCTTGAACAAATGGCTTTTTCTTTGATTTCTTTGATATTTTATTAGCCACCAAGATAAATATGGCACTTTATCATGACTCCTTCATTCTTGAACTTTAGGAATTTGTCTCCTTTTAAACAGGTGGAGCTTCCTGCACTGTCACCCACCATGCAGACCGGAACAATCGCTCGCTGGGAGAAGAAGGAGGGGGAAAAAATCAACGAGGGTGACCTTATAGCTGAGGTTAGGAACATTGTTTGTCTCTGTGTTTCCATATTATTTTTTGGCAGACATCACTATAGTCTTTTTAAAAATGTTGCTGTCTTTGTAGGTGGAGACTGACAAGGCCACTGTAGGTTTTGAGATGCTTGAAGAATGTTATTTGGCAAAGATTCTGGTTCCTGAGGGGACTAGAGATGTCAGCATTGGTGCAGTTATCTGCATCACAGTTGACAAGTAAGTGTTTTTTTGTTGATAGTGTAATAAAAAGTGAAAAAACTTAAGCAATCTCATATAGAAAGGTGTCTACTGAGTAACACAGGTGTCTGATTCATATTAGTCTCAGATGCTGGAAGTTTACATTTTGTTGCCTTTTATAGTGATGAAAAATCAAATCAGAGCTGATCGATTAAAACTGATTAGTAGATTGACCAAAAATGAATTGACAGTTTTATTAATCAGTTATTCATTTCCTTTTTTTTCCAAGCAAAACTACAAACATTCTCTGTTAACCAGGTTCTAAAAAATGAGGATTTGATTTATTCTTTTTAATTTGAACAAGTCACATAGGGCTCTGAGAAATTATAACAGGCAGTTTTAATTAATAATAGATTAATTGATAATGAATAGAATTGTTAGTTGCAGCCTTAGATCACATTCTCATTATTTTTATTAACTGGCTTAAAACTTGCTGCTGGTATTTGTGCATGTGAATTTGCAGCTTGAAACTAAATTTTTACACTTCTTTTCTTAAATTTTCAGCACCCGTTTCTGCTTCAAGTAGTTTCCAACATGTTGCACAATTTCTAGTCTACACATGATCCTGTTCTTTGTAAACTTATGTTAAATATCCATGTGTATATTTCCCCCCTGCAGCCCAGATCTCATCCCGGCCTTTAAAGATGTCACCTTGGACTCACTTAAAGCAGCTGGTGCCACTCCTTCAGTGGCCACCTCCATCCCCACTCCTCCCCCTCCCGCTGCTGCTGCTCCTCCTGCAGCCCCTGGCAGCTCTTATCCTACCCACATGAAGGTAGGTGTGTTCTTACATAACCAGAAAAATCAGTAAGTTGTAGTCATCAGAGAGCAGCTGAGTCATGTAATATAGAGTCCATTTACAGACTTAGTGTCTAGTAGTATTATCAGAATTTGTTCAGTCTGACTGGTGGTCTGCTCTGTCTGTATGTGCCAGGATCATTGTGTGTCTGCTGCATAATGGAGCAGCGCAACAGAATGGAATTATTTGGTGACATTTTCAGGTTCCTTTTAGATAGTGCAACCTAGATTTGTCTTTGAATTCATCCGTTTTGGTGGCAAATGTAAAGTGCTGAGATGAACAGGCTGAAAGCAACACATAGAGAAGCAACGGTTTGCACCAGGATTGTCTCATTTTTCTAAAAATAAAAAATTCTGTCATCAGAAGAATCTAAAATGTGCTACAGTCATATGAAAGTTCTACACATAAAAAAACAAAAGCTTTTGTGCATTTATTAGAGTACGTCTTTTGAGGTTTTATAATGAATCACAAAATGTGAAATTATTTTTGTGTTATCCAAGCTCTCAAGCTAACTTTGAGGTATATTTTCAATTGTTTCATTGTTATTTCTCTGTGTAAGACTTTTTTTTTCTTGCTCTTTGTACAATGCCTTTCTGATGGCTCCAATGTCATCATACCTACAACTGTCGAGGTCGCTACTGTTGCAGAAAGAAAAAACAAAATGTTATCAGATATGCAAGGCTTTAACCCTTTTTTAGTTGTTCTCGAGACTTTCGATATTCTTGAATCTTAACAGTGTTTGTCACTCGTTTCTTTTACCAAGTGTTCATATTGGAAGCCACAGATTAACTCCCACTGCTCTGATTGCTTAATTTATTGTATCTTTGATGTATATGTTACAGATCACACTTCCTGCCCTGTCTCCCACCATGACGATGGGAACGGTGCAGCGCTGGGAGAAGAAGGTTGGAGAGAAGCTGAGTGAAGGAGATCTGCTGGCTGAGATTGAGACTGACAAGGCGACCATCGGTGAACCCAAACACTTTAGTCCTTAAATATTTGCTCTGTGCAAGGCAGGGCATTACAGTTTCATTTAACATACAGCAGTAAATTCTTTTATTTTTTCCTTTTTTTTTTTTTGGTCATGTCATACGTGATGTTGTCTACCCATATCTGTAACTAAACTTAAAAAAACAAAATCTGTCTTCCATCCTGAATTAAGGCATTACAGTAAAAGCTCAACGTGGCCCTTTCCTATGTCATTGTTCAGGTTTTGAGGTCCAGGAGGAGGGATATTTGGCCAAAATCATGGTGTCAGAGGGAACTCGGGATGTCCCCCTGGGAACACCCCTCTGCATCATTGTAGAGAAAGAAAGTGACATTGCTGCTTTCAAAGATTATGTAGAGACTGGGGTGGCAGAAGTTTCCACACCTCCTCCAGCTCCAGCTCCAGCACCGGTGAGACACATATAAAGCTTTTACTTTAAAATATAAGTGAACTTTGTACTCAGTTACTCCCAAAATCTTACCTAACATGGCCTCTATTCAATGTTAAGGTCACTCTAACAGTTAGCACTACATTTGTGAGAATTATTATGTTATTTTGTAGGCTGCAGTTCCAGCTGCTGCAGCACCCAGTCCTGCTCCTGCAGCCGCTGCCCCAGCAGCACCTAGGAAGGGGCGTGTGTTCGCCAGCCCACTTGCCAGGAAACTTGCTGCTGATAAAGGAATTGACCTGTTCCAGGTCAGCGGTAAGTGACCAAAACACAGATGACAAAGATATATTTTGGTAGAACATCTGTAATTTCTACTGAAATACTAAAAACAAAGCGAAAAAAAAGCAATATTAGATTATTTTTTCATATATGATGCTCTTTTCTTTTCAGGTTCTGGTCCTGAGGGACGCGTCACCAGGAAAGATATTGAGAGCTTTGTTCCACCAAAGCCTTCACCTGTAAGTGAAATTCCCTCTTTTTTTCTGTATACATTGATCCTGATAAGTAATGCACCCTTAATCCTGTTGAATCATATGTATGAACTTTACTTTCCATATTTAATAATTTTCTTTAATATAAATTAAATATACCATTATGATGATGGAATTTGTTGGTGACATTGTAACCTATTAATTATTGTGTATTTCCTAAAGCAAAAATGCCCAGCATTTTCTGTTTCTAGCTTCTTTTATTCAAGTATTTCTCTTTTGACTTATGTTCTATTTTTGAATTTCTTTGAGTTTGGACAAAATTAGCAATTTAAAGACCTTGAAACATTTTTTAATTACTTTTGAACATATTGGAAAGCTTCATTTCATGTGGAATTCTTCTTTTTTGTGTGTGTGTCCAAATGTCATTAATATATTTCAATAAGATAAAGGGTTTTGGTGTTTAACTCTTCACACGGGTAAAATAATCATCATTATAATATTTACTTTTAAACAGTATCAAAATTTTGGCATCACACTTTATGTGCCTCAAGGTTTTTTTGATGCATGACAATGAAATCCTTTCTGTTGGCAGACTGTAGCTGCTGCTCCCACTCCAGCCGCAGCTGCTCCTGCACCTGCTGGAGCTCCTGCTGCATCAGCCGGGACCTTCACAGACATCCCTATTAGCAACATCCGTAAGGTTAGAGCAAACACACTCCTGACTGTCTGTGGTCCATTGTGTTCAGTCATAGCTTTCTTTCAGACTCCACTGAGAACAGTCAGGTATAATATTTAATATATAATATTCATGTCACACGCCCTCTACCCGGGGTATGGTCCTAGTGTATTGAATTTTGTGAGGCAAATGTCCTGAGGGTTTTTTTCACAGTGCAGCACTGTTATCTCTGACCTGTGCTTCCACATTTTGCCCTGAAGAAAGGCACTACATTTATCAACGCAGACTCAACCAACATACCTCATGACTCTCTATGATAAATTAAGGATCAAAGTTAAAGTGCATATTTTTTTTTCTCTCCTGCAGGTCATTGCTCAGAGGTTGATGCAGTCCAAGCAAACCATCCCTCACTATTATCTGTCTGTAGATGTCAACATGGACCAAGTGCTTGAGCTTCGGAAAGAGCTCAATGCTGTGAGTCTGGTCAAACCTTTTTTTTTTTTCTCCTAAACTTAGATAATTATTTCCCGTGTCTCTTAAACAACCTCCTCCTCTGTGCAGGAAGTGAAAGCCCAGAATATCAAACTTAGTGTGAATGACTTCATCATCAAAGCCAGTGCACTGGCCTGCCTCAAGATTCCTGAGTGCAACTCCTCCTGGATGGATACGGTTATCCGCCAGTGAGTAAACAGGCATATCCAAACAGAGATTCATGTTGTTGGTTCCAATATAGAGTGAACAATAAATATGTTGTCTTGATTTTTAGATCTATGAATGTGTAACCCTCTAATCTGGTCAACCTTTCTCACTTTATGTTTCTTTGCATTTTTTTCTTACATCAAACTTCTTGGCATCTGAAATCTAAATTTTAAATTCTGTTTCTCACACCTAAGGTAAAATCCAGACTCATTTAAAGCATGAACAAGAACAACTGTAACTTTTATGGTCTCTAAAAGTGTAGCTGCACTATTATACCAGCAGGGGGCAGTCAACTCTCCTCTGTTCAGAAGCAAAGTCACATTGACCAGATTTCTATGCCACCGTTCATATTGAGTTATTTACATTTTTCCAGGAATCATGTGGTGGACATAAGTGTAGCAGTGAGCACAGCCAACGGTCTGATCACACCAATAGTGTTCAACGCTCACACCAAAGGACTGGTTGGCATCAGCTCCGATGTGTCTGCTCTCGCTTCTAAAGCGAGAGAGGGCAAACTGCAGCCTCATGAGTTCCAGGTACAGATCATTTTATCTGACTCTGTAGATATCTTTGTGCTTTTTCAGTTTCCAGGGTTTTTATTGTGGGATAGTTAGTTTTGTGCAGATTTCATCTACCATTAGTGAACCAATAAATTGAAAAGTCCCTCTTCAATGTCTGTTTTTTCCACCAGGGCGGCACATTCACTATCTCTAATTTGGGAATGTTCGGCATCAAGAACTTCTCAGCCATAATCAACCCTCCTCAGGCCTGTATCCTTGCGGTTGGAGGCTCCGAGAAGCGGCTGATGCCTGCTGATAACGAGAAAGGGTCAGTGTCATGACTACATTACAATACCAAGCCAGACATATACTGCCTTTCACGACTCAAGTCTGACACAGCATGTGTTTGGGTTTCGCAGATTCGATGTAGCCAGCATGATGTCAGTGACGCTGAGCTGCGACCACAGGGTGGTGGATGGGGCAGTTGGCGCACAGTGGCTCGCAGAGTTCCGCAAATTCCTGGAGAAACCTGTCACCATGCTGTTGTGATCGGACTTTACTGCCATTAAAACTGCAGCAACAGGCCGTGGCCTCTCGCCGAAGCGGTCCAGTTGGTGTAAACGTGGTGTTGATCCTCCTGTGATTGGCCGGCCTGTCACCAGGTCACTCCCAGTTACCCTGAAGGGGGGAAGAGGCAGAACTCACTCCACTTACCTGTCTGTCTCGCTGTCTCTTCTATCTTTCTCTCCTCTTGCTGTCTCACTCATAGTCTATTTATTGAGGCCCCATCTCATGAGACAAGAATTAGGTATAATTTATCATAGAATAGAGACTGGCCATGTCACTAAAACATTGATAATGTTTTGTTAAGGGAAGTGTTACATGTTCAACCAGCGAGCACATTTATCCTGAAACATTCGTGTGTGTGTGTATGTGTGTTTCTACACACTTTTGTCTGTAATTTTGTGTGAATGTGATAAAGACAACGGGAAGTGTGACTATCTGTTGGTACCAGTGTTTTGAGTAAATGGTTGTGATTTTTGTCTTCAAGCAAGCGAGGGAATGGAGCTAAATGTATATTAACTTTGAGTAACGTGGAATTCAGACATACACCAACAAACTGTCACACACACACACACACACACACACACATACATACACACAATTGAAAATTATAGTATGTTTATTCTTCGCTGTGGGATAAAAACGGTGATGTTTGGTAGAAATAACCGAGGTCTGATGAGGCCTCACTGTATGAATACTATCTGTACAGACCTGAATGATAAATGTTTTTGAAGGCAGTACTGAACAGTTTTGCCAACTCTCTCCTCTCAGTGGAGGTACTTTATTTTCTAGTCTCAGAGTAAAACACGTACCTTGATATTTACTGTATTTCAAAGCTGAAACGCACAAAGCTGGTGCTGAATATTATTTGTTATTTGAATAAATTGGGAGAAATAAGCCACAGGCTTTTCGGCTTGGGTTTTTATAATCAGATGTATTTTCTGAGCTCAAATTAAAGAAGTTAAGATTAGAGATGACACAATGTGATGACAAAATTATTTTGTAAATTTGTAAAAAATATTTAACCAGGAACCAGGAGCCCAAGAAACTACTGCCTAGGGTCATCCTTTTTTTAAATCAGTGCTTCATGCCAAAAACCCTGCAGTCAACTTCCTTTTACATCTATTTTCCCCAGTATCCTGGTCAGCTCTCACTGCCGGTTCATGTAGGGCGAGATAGACAGTAAAACGGCACCAGACAGCTGGCTCAGACTGCCTCCTTATTCACTGCCATTTTCTTGTTTTGAATTTGAGCTGCACAATTAGTGCATGGCTTTTGTTGTCTATATAATATTAGTCTTTTTCCACATTAGCGATATATAAAATTACCATAGGAAGCTGTATTTAAATTAAACAGGGAAAAGAGAAACAGCCCAGAAGGAAAGGAAAATGCAGCTGGAGAAGCAAACCAGCTTGTATCAGTAACAGGAGGATACCTGCCTCATTGAGGTGACATAATAAAAGGTCAAATTTGAAAACTTAAATAGGTCACATGTTGCTTTGCTGCATTGAAGAACCTGTTTTTGGTTCATTCTGACTTTTTTTTTTTTTTAAATTTGAGCAACTTCATTTCCCAGTTTCCTCAGTTTTCTCAACTCATCAAGAAACCAAAATCCTTCTAAAGGCTTAAACTGTATGTGTAAAACTATCTACTCATGTTGCCATATGGGGTGTCAATAAATCTGACAAATGTCTGGACTGGCTTAATTTTGGCCCTCATGGCATGACTGTTAGCCAACATGTGACATTTGGTTGTGACTGGTTCAGTGCCCTCAACTCCAACATATTTGGATAATCACTTGGCAGGCAGACCTGCTATTGTGAGTCATGAATAACTAAAACATTTTATGCAACAACCATCAAAAAGCAGCATTGACAGCTTTTTGTTTATCCCATGGGTCATAACTGGATGATGTCCTTATCACCAAATGACTTGCTGCATGTGTCAAAAACAAATCCGTGAATTTTTCTTCAGTGACCAGTGACAACCTTGTATCTTTGCTGTTTTTTGATTTTATTTTCTAAAGTCTACAGTAGCTGATTTGACCTCATCAGACCTATAATCTTTTATCATCGCTTGGAGTAGAAAACATTAATAGGTCAATGCAACATAAGATACCATGAAAATGTCATATACATATAATGAAGAGCAGGGTCACAATTCTAAATTCTTTATCATCATTCATCAGATAATTCATTATTGATTAATCTGTAATTGTTTTTGTATAAACTTGATTTTAGTCTATAAAATACATTAAATTGGTGAAATATGTCTGTCACAAATTCCCAAAATTTGCTTGTTTTATACAACCAATTCATACGAAACTGATAAATGCTTCAAATCCTCATGCTAGAGAATCAGCAGATTAATTGTCTGCTGGTCCACTTATGGATTAGTCCATTAATCATTTTAGCATTTATGAACAATAATTTTCATCCTTAAATTGAGACAATACAACTTTTAAAATAAGTAACACAAGCCTAACACACAAGCATAAAGGGCACTGTCACTGAGTTTGGTTCACTCAGGAGCTCTGCTGCCGCAGCCTCACTGGGTCTGGTATGACTAGTAGTTTATGGTGGCTAATGTTAACTAGCTTTTGATGTTGCTGTATAACTAAGTCATCACTGAGCCACTTTGCTTACGCTACTTGTGTTGCTGCTGCGCTGCATTTTAGCATGACGCAGATAAACATTTTAGTGAGTGTATCACAAAAGTTGAAAACTTTTTTTTCTTGTTTCTTGAAATAAGAACATTTTTCCAGTTAGAGAACCATACACACATATTTCATTTTGTTAACATCTTAGCACTGTGAAAGTGTTTCTGCTGATTGGATCAGAACGCAAACAGGCAGGAACTTCTCTGTACAGTATGGTCACTTTTTGCTTCCGTGGCAATAAAAACCAGCTGCTGTACAACACATACTGCATGTTGGCCTGCAGCATTATGGGAAAATGTCGTATATCTCTTAGGAAATGCTTTTTATAGTGCAGCTGCAGTTCTTTACGTTGCCCTGACTAATTAGACTACAAGCTGTCCCGTAAAGCTACCACTGCCATGACTTAAAACATTAGCAGTTAATAGGACATAATCAAAATCCTCCTGCAATAACCTATCTGATAACTTCCCTTTAGCAGAGAATTGATTCTCCAAACAGACAGTGAGACAGAGATAATAAAGTGAGAGGAAAAATAAAGGAGGGTGGGGTAGGTTGCATGGCTCAATAGATTAATTATGCATGCCTAGTTTTTTTGGCCAACACCAGCTTGTACACAGGGGAGAGCGGGCTGCCTCTCTGCATTTCCTCTCAGCCATGGGTTCTTCTGGAAGATGGATGCTCTGGACCCTCTGTGGTTGTTTCACCGCTCTGGAGAACGGTGAGTAGGCCCGTCTACTGTCTTCAGCCTCCAAATGAAAAATGTTTTCTAATATTTGCACAGCCTATTCAACTTTGACTTGAGGGATCTGTTAAGCTACAAGAATTCCTGATTCTGTTCTATAATTCTTTACATGGATTTTAGTATCTGTTCATTTTATTGTTCTCTTGTAAATACAGGGATTCCAGACCCTTAAGTTGTAGAGTGTAGACCCACGTGTTGGCTCTAAACCCCTTGAGTATTGGGACAGATATGTTTGAAACCTACTAAAATTTAATACTTTCTTCCAACTAGAAATGGAAAATTGTGTACAAAAAAGGCTAAAATCATTTGTAAGAGTGAGGAGCTTCATCAGACTTATGAGCTAAAGATTTAATTGGCATTTAGTGCACTTTTTTCTTAATTGCTTAACTTAATCAAAGATAGCCCTGACAAGCATCCCCCTATTAATATCATAGTAATATCCAGTTAAACCTATATTTTTCATATTGATTGCTTATTCTGAAAGATTTGTGATAGGTTAACATTCCAGAAAGCGGTGATCTACATGGAAACAAAGCTGTATATTGACATTTTTTTTAAGGAATGCATCCCACTGAAGTGAGCTGTTGTTCCACTCAGTCTGTGATCAGTTTGGCTCAACCTCAGAGCTGTCAAGTGTAATTAACAACTAATATGCACACTGAACAACCCCCCCCCCCCCTCACCACCACCACCACCACTACCACACACACGCACACAAAAGGCCTGGAGATGACAGGGAGAAGGGGGGGAAGGGTTCATTATTCCAGTAATGAAGGAGGATAGGGAGTCTGCACATCAACACAGAAACTAGGGGAGTGAAAATTTAGAGTAACAATCAAACGTGAGGAAATGTGACAGACAGCTCTTTAACTGAAAGGCCTCTCGTATTATATGACGGATATGCCTCATTTCATTTTTTTTTACTTGTTAATTGACACAGTTGCACTCAGGGTAACCATGAGGGAAGCCAGTGTGGAGGTGGTTAAAGGGGATTTCGTCATCTTGCCCTGCTCCTTCTTCACCTCCAGCCCCCTCTCCAGACTCAACGTTATCTGGACTCTGGCTCCCTTCTCCAGCCCAGAAACCCCAATACAGGTCTGAGTCCCAGCACAAACACACAAACACCTGTTATGCAGCAAAAAGCTGCAGCCGTATACACCGGTCAGATTTAACGAGTCTATATCAAGTGTTTCATTATAACCACCGTGGTTGTGGGTGATCAGTATGAGCTTTGTGAAACACAGCATCCTAAAAAATGAAACCTGCTGCAATGAGGATAAGGAATGTTTAGGAGTGAAAGGTTTTTTTTCTGAAAGTTGTTGGTTCTCTGCCTTTAATGTATTTTTAAAAAATAATTAAAAAAATTGGACTTAATTGTAGGTGTTGGTAAAAGTAACAATCCAAAGAAAAACTTTGATTCTGTTGCAAAGGTCCATAGTCACAGTAGAGAAAACCTTTTATGAAACACAGCAAGCGTATTCGTATTTCTAAGGTCTTAAAAGTACTACTTACGGCTCTCACTTCCAGGTGATTGTGTACGACCATGGACAGGTGATTGAAGACCCCTCCCTCACTGGCAGGGTGGGCTTTACAGGTATTAAAAACAGTGAAAACCCTTTTTTTTTTTTAACCCAAATTGTGTGATTCTGTAATGTTTTGTCATTTAAAATGACAAGCAAAGCTCTCTACATGATGCAGGTATTCCTTGGAGTGCAGACATTATTCTGAATGACACAAGGGTATCAGATGCTGGTATTTACCGCTGCATGGTCAATAACCCACCAGAGACAGCCGATCCCGGCATAGGAGAACTGGTGCTCAGTGTGCTGGGTAAGTGCATCACCTCACCATTAAATGTACTGTGAAATAGGGATCAGTCAAGTACTCAACCTGGAGGCTTTTAAGAAAGCACATGAAAGGAATATTTATTCCTATTTGTTCAAAGAGTAAATAATATCTTATTCAATTCAATTCAATTCAACTTTATTTATATAGCGCCATATCATAACAGAGGTTATCTCAGGGCACTTTTCATATAGAACAAGTCTAGACCAGACTATTTATAGTTATCATTTACAGAGACCCAACATTTATCAGTTTTAGTTTTAATTTGGGTCCAACTTCAGTGCCTGTTGTTAATCAAAACCTTTTGTAGATGAAACTGTCCTTACAACTTACTACTAACATTACATCATATGAATGAAAAAACAAAATAGAAAAATGATGACTGACCGAGGAACATCTAACAAGAAATGGAGGAATCAAGCCGTCGTCATCAATAGACACTGAAATGCTTGCATCAATCTGTAAGAGTTCCACTATACTGCTTCCTTTTAGAAATTCATCTGGCAATTATTTTTGTAGCACCACCTTCGCTGCCTGTGTGCCAGTGGGATGGAGATATTGATGTGGGAGGGAGTGTCAAGCTGTCCTGCTCAGTGGCAGAGGGCATCCCCACTCCAGAGATCCGCTGGCATAAACTGAATCCAGAGGAAATCACACTTCCCATCAACATGGAGGGTCAGTGCCACACGGCAGAATTATAATCTTGGCTGGGAAGGTGGAGACCCCAGAGACAGAAAAAAAAAACAATCTGGGATTTGTCTATGAATATTATGCACAACTTGAATTTGATAATGCGAGGAAACATTTGTGTTGGTTTTTACACTTTTACTAAATCTGATTGTGTTAAAGCGACAGTGACGCACTAGAAGAAGCAAACTGAACGGCTATAAAAAGTATTCACCCCCTCACAGGCTTTTTCACTTAAAACAATGAAAAATTAAGCTACCTCAAAAAAAATATATATATATATATAAAGGAGTATATTGGGAACATGAGTATTTTAAAGATGGAGGTAATCCAGCAATATAGTATTGTGCTTTCATAAAGCTTGGGGACTCAAAGGAGACATGTTAAAAAAAAAAGGAGAAGCCTGATTTTTTTAGTCTCTAGTTTGGGTCAAGCCCAAACTAGAGACTCCTGGGCTTGGGAGACTCCCAAGCCCAAACTAGAGAATCCTACACTTCCCATGATTCTCTCATAGTTATCTCCTTCTCTTTAAAACTCTTTCTCCTCTCATCAGTTCAGTGTCAGTAATGGTACCATCCTCTCTCTCTCTCTCTCTCTCAGACGACCTGTCGGGCTCCGTCCAAATTGCCAACGTGTCCTCTCAGATGTCCGGTCTGTATCGCTGCTCTGTGGCTAACCTCCTCGGAACAGAGAACTGCTACGTCAATCTGTCTGTCTACAGCGGTGAGTGTGTCTTCGTTCACCCATCATCCCATCTCCGCCTCCTCTCACTGCAGCCACCGAGATGATTTTATTCATTTGTCGAATCCTCACGAGGACAACTGTTCTGTCTTCCACTGCAGCCCCGAATAGTTCCTCAGGCATCCTGCAGGGCGTGCTGCTGACTTTGTCTATGAGCCTGGTGCTGCTGGCTCTGCTGGTGCTCATGCTGTGGCTCCATCGAACGGGGCAGGACGGGAGATGGGGGGAGGGGGAAGAAGAGGAAGAGGAGTGCTACAATGAGATACGATACACTCCATCTTTGATGAAGCGCTCGTTTGTTTGATTTCCTAACATCAACAGGAATTTTAAAAGGAAAAAAATTGCTCCAACAAAGGTATCAAACAATGGACTTCCAAGACTCTTTGTTTCAACTAAATAATGGATTTTTACAGCCAATGGCCAATGCTCCCTGAATGCTGCTGCATAAGAGTACAGCATCACAAAAGCGGAAATAAATGCCATAGTTCTGACAAGTGTGGTATTTTATTTACAAGAAGGATCTACAGTTGTACTGCATATAACTCACTTTCACTATTTTCCTCTATTCCCTCAAAATTAGGAGGCCAATAAACGTACATGATAGAAATAGGGCACTCAGGATCGCCTGACTGTAATCATCTATCCAGAGATTCACCGAAAGACAAGCCTCCATCTTTACCCTTAGCATCCTGACTTTATCAGCTGCTGGTACTAAAGCTTTTAAATCAAACCCCAATACTTTATGATCAGCTTTAAATTACCTGAGTCCTAAAACTGAAAATACTCAGAAAACATCCTCAGTGTTTGTCGAATTGATCTTTTTCCTCTTTTGGCCAGAGATCAAAGACCAACATGACCTCCGTCCCTGAACAAGCTACGTACCTGCCCTCCACAGAACCCAACCAAAGACAGTGCATTTTCACTGTGGTTTCATTTACATAAAAATCTGGATCTGAATGTTGTCGCAGCACACATGGCACGTGCAGACCAGAGAGAAAACGACACCAGAGATTAGAAAGGAGTAAGAGGCTAGTCGTCTGAAGCATAAGGTTGCATAAGGATCCAAAGAATCAGCCTGACATGCTGCTGAGGGAAAGCTCAGTGTCAAGAAGCAGCAGACTGAAGACGGCCATCTGGTCTGTTCCCTGTGAGAGACAAGACATTCCTCTGCCACCAGAATCAGTCTGCAGAGAAAAACATTGACAGCTGCAGGAAAAGGCTCAATTTGTAGCCATTAAAATCTGAAGAGGAGAGATCAAACTGTGTCTTTAAGTTCTTGCCATCACATCATTGCTTTTTCCTGTATTATTTTAAAGTTTGCATTTAAATATTGCAGTAGTAGAGTACTCCACCGATTAACCCTCCTATAAGGGTTCTAATGGACAGTTTGGAAAAAAAAAAAGGATGCCCTTGAGAGCCTTGTTTTTTAAGATAGGGACACACTCCCCAACTTTCTGGTATATGCTGCCTCCTATTTGTTTGAAGTACAAATTTTAACCAAGGCGAAGTACACACTGCCCCTTTAAACCTGTGCTTTACCTATAGTGACACGTTATAAATAAACTAATACCAGTAGTAATACCTGAGTGTGAATCTTCCCACCCATAAGGACAGCAGACAGCAGAGTGAGGGAGCTATCAGTCAAACACGCACACAGTCCCGAGAAGAGGTCTTATCAGGCAGCTTCAATAAGAACACCTGTGTGAGTTGACCATGTATGTTTAGAGTGCTTTAAAAATTTAAACCCACAATCTTTTTGGCTCCCTTGGATGCAGAGGACACAAGTTGTGACCAGTGAAATGGCATCACCTTTGAAGTAGATATGGTCAACCCTTCCCAGAAACAGTGGCTATACATCAGCAGTTACAGAGGAACAACAGCACTAATTTGGAGAAGTGTTTGCATCCACCTGTCTAATAGAAGTCCAGTATTCACTCTCTTTCAGCTCTGTTTTTGTCTCCATCAACTGTTTGCTGCTGACCTGGTAATGGGTGAGCTGTGTGTTTTCAGATCAATAAAAAGAGGTGCCTGTTGCGGCTGAAAACAAAACTAAGAGTGGTGAAAGTGAACCAAACCAGTAAAACCGAG
Organism: Istiophorus platypterus; assembly: GCA_016859345.1. Lineage (NCBI taxonomy): Eukaryota > Metazoa > Chordata > Actinopteri > Istiophoriformes > Istiophoridae > Istiophorus > Istiophorus platypterus. The sequence continues at coordinate 11,316,900 of CM029129.1, read as the reverse complement.
GGCAGGAGGCTAAACAAGTAGTTGAAACTTGCTCCTTTCACATTGTCAGTTGATAAAAAAACTTATTTTAGCTGCTTTTATGTAAATAAATGTTAGATGGCTCAGACTATGTGGTTAATGGTACTGAAAAAAATTTTGGTTATACTGCTGTGTTACTGAGGAAAAGGACTTATATGGCAACATAAGTAAGATAATTATTGTAAAACCTAACCAGCTTTTTTTTTTTTTTGGTTTAACTGATCAACGGCATACTGTAGCCGTACGCCCTTTGTTATCATTTTTACGGGTTCAAAATAATTACAAATTTAGGCTAAAGATTCCCCAGACCAAGAATAAAAAATCAATTCAAACAAAAGACAAAAACACAGCAACCAACCAGCAAAGTAAAAAGGAAAATGAAATTACTCACAGCAGCCGATTTGCAAACAAGGACACAAAAACCTTTAATTTAAATAGAGGGGAAAAAAAAAAAAAAAAAATCACATAAAAAACTGTACAGAACATTTAACATTGACTTAAAGTTCTTAAATAAAAGACCCCCCGCCCAAAATAGCTAAAATAATAAAACGATAAAGTGGGATGGTGTATGATACATTTTGTGCAAAAGAAGTATTAACTGATTCTTCCCAAACTGCACATTTCAATGTGAAGAGTGCCTCTCTCCACTCAGCTCTGCCCTCTGTTGGGTAAACACAAGAGTCCCTCCCCTAAACCTCAACATAGTGTCTTCAATGTAAAAGAACCCAAAATCCAATAATAATAAAATAGATTTATATTTTAAATATATATTTATATACGAAACATGCTGTACATAATTTCAGAGATTAAGAAATCCCTTTTTATTCACACCCAGGTCGGTCCGTTAACTTGTGCTTTTCCTCATTCCAAGCAAAGTAAAAAGAATAAAAACAAAAACAAAAAAAACCCCAAAAAACTACAACAACAACAAAAAAACCCAATATAACTCCCTGTTGCTTTGGATACAATATGAATGAGGAGAAAAGAAAAACAGAAAACAGCACTAACCAGAAAGTCTGTTTTTCCTGAGTTGAGGAAGTTACTAACGTGTTTGGAGAGGGATAGTGATGCACTTTTCACCTGTCATAGCTTCTTCACAGCCCAGACTGACAGAAATCCAAGGGCTGCTAAAAACAAAAATAAAAAAGAGGGGGGGGGGGCAAATAAACAAACAAACAAACAAACAAACAACCTTGTACTGTACGTGTCCCTTGTTCAGAGTCAAGGAGCTGAAAGTGGGAAAAAACAGTGCTGCAAGGACAGAGTGATTCAACAAATATGAGGCTTTAACAGCATGCAGTGTGCAGAATATACTTTAACCCAGAGATCTTTTGTCACATTACTGTGACCCAGTTCTCAACCTGCTTAATAATGGTGACTTTTTTTTTTTTTTTTTAATTCCCATTTCAGTTCTCTCCCTTTGGACAAAAAGCTTTCCTGCAGAAGAAGTTGATTTCTTTCCCATTATAGACCCTGAGAACGCTGGCCTCCTTTCAAGTTTCATACTGGGGAACACTGCCTCAGGGGACTTTTGGGTGAGAAAACTAGATTTATCTCCTAGCATCGTCTTCTGATACCGCAACTGATGGTAGTTCTCAAGGTTCAGAATCTTCAAACCACTGCAGACCACGAGGCACATGGGGCCAAGGCTGCTGGAACTGGTTAACATTTAGGGTCAAATCTGATGGGACTGCCAGCTTCTTTTCATGTTAAATGACGTACTTCAACTCTCAAAGTGTTTTCACTTCTTTTTCACTGTGATGGAAGAAAGAGTGAAAGAGTGGGAAAGAAACCAACCTAAAGTGACTTCGCAGGAATACTTCCAGTTATAGAACACACATTAAAAAAAAAAATAAAATAAAATAAAAAAATGATGATACAAACATGATGACACTAAAAGAAATGAGGGAGGGGTGGGAGTACAGTTGAAAGAAGGCAGATTCCCGATTCGATATATCAGCACACCATATAGACAAACCAAGTTAACGATATTTGTTAGACAATATTAATCAAATAAATATTCCAACTTTGCTTTCAGTATTTATTCAGCTCTCTTTATTTCCAACTAAAACGCTGGATTTAACTGTTGTAGCAACAGCAGTAGTAGTGGGTATATTAGTAGTAGCAGGAGATGCAGAAGCAGTAGTATAGTAATGGGAGGGGCCGTACTGCAGGCAAAGAAAACAGAGCTCCCCACACAAAGCAGCCTGGGTCCCTGCTATTGAAAAAGTCATGAGCTGACTGGATCTGATCAGAGAGGGCGTCATCCGTAGAAAACAAAATCAGTGCCCCTTAAACACTGAGGAACTTGTGAATTTTCAAGTAAAGTAAAACAACAAAAAAAAACAAAAAACAAAAAAACCCAACAAAAAAGGACATTCCATTCACAAAAAAAGCTTTAATTTTCTAACACTACCAGTTTTTAGGTTTGTGATCAACACAATTTTCACAGATTGGAACCACCCTCTGCTTCGCCCTGATCCATGGGCACCAGCTCTGTCCGAGGTCATCCCACATCTCTGTTGTTTATCAGATCCAGGACTCATCTTTAGGCCTAAATAGACTGTAAACTAGCGGTAAAAGCACCACATTTTGGCTAGGATGGAAGGGAGTTTTTTTTTCCCTGAAACTTGCTCCAAGACAAAACTGTAGAGTGTCAATGTTGTCAGGCACCTCTGTAGGAAACAGGCCAGAGGAGAAAGATGACATTTTGGTGGGATGTTTTTTTTCTCTTGTTGAATATGTGTAATGTGCAGGGGAGAAGACGTGGAGGATCCGGATATTGTTCAATATGTACTGATAAATATTATTGGACACACAACTGTAGAGGGAACTGAAAAACAAAGCAAGGCTTATCATGGTTTCCAAATATCCTTCACCTGCAAATACAGCAACATACTTATCTTTTTTTTTGATTGGTTATGCTATGGTTAAAAAAAACAAACAAAAAAAGAAAACAAACAAAAAAAAAACCCTGCTGGTGCAGATGTCAAGTGAGAGAAAGTCAGAGGGGATCCTCTATTCTCCAGTATAGAAAAATAAACAATCCTCAAGCAAAATATCCCTTATAATTGCACTGGCTTTTCTGGCCTGTCACTACTGTTACAACCAAAAGGCTGTCCATAGAGACACTGAGCGCCTTTGTCGGGGACAAAAAAAAGAAAAAAAAAGAAAAAGTATAATATCAGGCCTTATGAGTCTTGATGAAAGCTTTGGCTGAAATCATTTCATGATCTGACGTACATCAACTCAGCATTCTATTACTCCTTTGGCTGAGAAGGAGATGGGTGATGTGTATGTAACAAAATCTATCCAGTATTGCAGTGGGCCATTAGAAAATTTACAAATGGCGGTTGCAGTGAGTCATTCAAACAATAGGTTGATGGAATGAGTGCCGAAGGCTGGAATGAGTCCGGTCTGGGCGGGCCAGGCCCGGTCCAGATTCAACCGCGGTGTGCTTTCACTGCAGAGAATGTCACTCGGGGTCTCCCGGTGCAGACTCAGCGCAGGTGCTCAAGTAAAGGCAGCTCTGTGGATTCCTCTCGGGGGGTGGGGGGGTCCCCTGCAGTCAGTAGGGTTGGATCCATCGTTTGAGTTGCTCCCAGAGGGTCTTGTGTTGGACTGACCTCTTGTAGGGGTGCAGGAGGAGTAGGCTGTAAGAGATAAGACAGGTTAAAAAAACACATTCATCCCAGAAAAACCAGCGCTGCCATTTAAAAAACCCCATCAGCAACTAATTTGTTAGAATGATGAAAAAAAAACAGAACACAAAAACAAAAACAAACCAACATTAAAGCTGGTTTGGAATATATTTTTCACCATGTCTCTACTGACCAAACAGGCAAAGAGCAGCCCATCCAATGTTACTTATTATTATATCCTTTATTTAACCAGGTAAAAGTCTCATTGAGACTCTGTTTAAAGAGTGACCTGGCCAGGGGGCAGCATAAACATTGTTACAACAAAAAAACACAAACAATACAAACAGACAAATACAATTGCCACAAACTATAACTGGGTAAACACAATATCCAGTTTAAATGCAATTCCAGGTCAAGGACCAAAATCCAGTAATGATGCATAAGCAGGTGCAATTTTCTAAAAAGATATCAGGGAAAATTTAGGAGCAAGAGTATTAATGCCTCACAAGAATATTTTCTTGAAATTCCCCCGTAGTAATCAGCTCTGACAAGTTCAGGCACTTCGGCACATTGTTCCAGGGAGAAGGGGCAGTATTTAAAAGCTGTTTTGCCTAATTTTGTTCTGACTCTGGGGAACATTTGTAGAATACTGAGAGAGCGTGCGCAGGCCATATTGATTTCGGTTTTCACGCATATATGTCCACAGATAAGATGGAACCAGCCCAAGGAGAGATTTATGTATAAAAGCCAACCAATTCAGAATTCTAAGGACATAAAGAGATGGCCATTTAGCAGCTGCATACAGGGAACAGTTGTATAGCAGATTTCCACAGCCAGTAATAAAATGTAAAGTGCAATGGTTTACAGTGTCCAACTTATTTAGGCAATAGTCCGGTGCATTCATAAAGAAAAGATCACCATAACCCAATAAAGGTAAAGAAGTCGCCAATATCATGTGTTTCATTGCCTGGACATGCAGATTATTTACACATATGGAGAAAAGCAGTGGTCCTGGTATGGAACCCTGGGACATGCTTTTATTATTACTATTTATTACATTTTTATTATTATTATTGTTATTTCTTATTATTAACAGTCAACAAAACAAACTGCATACAGCATACTGTAACAAACAGCAATATCAGTGTCCAGACAAAAGCAAATAAAATAAAGTGTAATACACGCGGGTACAGTGAGGGCTTGTCCACCAACTGAGAAGTTTTAATCACAATTTGACGAAGCATTGCATAATTCTGGCCTGGTTCCTGTTTTTGTTCAAGTGCAATAATGTTAAAAGTGTTTTCTCATTGCATTAATAAACTGGTTCACCTGTTGAACTGGCTTGCAGTTGGATTCATGAAAAAGTCCACTGCTGTAAATAAAGCAACATCAATTCAGCAGGTAGGTAAAAGATTCATAATATAAGTTACGGTCCAGCCCTAGACTACAGTTTTTGGAAATCTGTTAATGACACAAACCAATGGCATCCTAGTGGGGCTGCAACTAATGATCCTTTTCATTCCACTGCTTCCTTGATTACATGATCAATCATTTGGTTGATAAAATGTAAGCAAACAGAATGAAATTCCCATCACAACTTCCCAGAGCTGATCGTAACATTTGAGAATGTACAATGAGTGGTCCAAACCCCAAAGATATTCAGTTTACTAGCATAACAAACTAAGAAAACAAGAAAAAGCTGGAACCAGAGAACTAGTCAGAATCAATTGATAATTAAAAAAATGGTTGCTAAGCTGGACTTTCTTTGTTGAATAAGCATCAATACCAGGGTTTTACTAAAACAGAATGGTCTCTGAATGAATTGGCTGAAACTAGCCAGACCGCGATTGTTGGATTTTTCTTACTCAGTCAGCTGTTTGGAGTGAGAGAGGCCAAGGCTTGAAATCTCTCAGCTCCTTAAAATGAAAAAACTGACCATTTTATTCTCTGGCCTGGACATGAACCTGACTGGAGTTACACACGAGTCAACAGTAAAGATACTGAGGGACTCCTCACCTGTGTGCGTATGGTCTGAACTGTTCCTCCTTCCCCCTCCACTGGAGCTGGTCCGTTAAAGCCCTTCCTGCCTGAAAAACTCCACTTGCCAAGGTGGCTATCATAGTGTAGTCCACTGCCCTGGCTGAGGCCAGCCCGCTGGCCCATTCTGTGCCCAGAATTCTCCAAGAGGCTTGCTGGGCAGAAGCGCTCCGGACCTGGCAGAGAAGGTGGAGCCACAGTGCTGCTGAAGGAGAGCTGGGAGCTGGACAGCTGCTGGCCCAGAAGCCCCTGGATGGAGGACGTACGCTGTAAGGATGTGAGCAGGGCTGCCTCCATCCTGCCCTCTGATTGGCTAAGCAGAGCTAATGGAAGAGGTTGGGGATGGTGAGGCCAGTTCTGGGTTGGACCTACAGGGTTGTCTGTACCTGAAACGCAAGAAAAGCCTTTTCATTTATACATCTGCACCTTATCAAAAGCTCTAGATGCTGTTGTTTTTCAGCAGACCCGAATGCAGGCTGAGGAAAGCAGTGGTTGCTTTCAGGTCTTACCCATCGAGGGCTGGACAGTGGTGATGTGCGGCTGGGGAAGGCTAGAGGCTGGTGTACTCTGGGTGGTATGAATGGCTGGGTTGGTGGAGATGGAGGTGGAGCCGCCTCCACAGTCTGAGTCTTCAATGTTTCCTCCACTGTTACAGCCAGCACCACAACCTTTCTGTAACCTGCAGAGAGACATATATTAGAGATAACATGTTTGCAGTAGCATCACTGTCCCTGAAAGATTTGTTTTTATACAGGTATCACAGGTACCTGTCCCAGCTACTGATGAGCCAGGTGTAAATGTTGTGTGGGCTGACGGGTCCTCCCCACACAGACCGGAGCTGGCTGTGCCCCCCAGCATACGAGGTGGTGAGGGGGGACACGTAAATGGGGTAGCCAATGGGCTGGTCGCACGACGAGTTAATCATATTCCTCAGGGCCTGTTTGGCATTTTGAATGCTGCCACGCTCTGGGTTACGATTGCGCAGGAAAACCAGCTCCTGCTGCTGTCCGGCCCACAGCCCACGCACACACTCTCTGTTCACCTGTAGGGGACAGCAAAAAGACAGCATAACCATCATCTGGTAAAGAGTGAAAACAGCATCCTGAGTAAAAAGCAGCTGAATTTCATAGAAAAAATAAGTTTAAAAATAAGTAAATAAACCAAAACAACAAAAACCAATTAAAGAAGCCCTGGTGAATACAAGTCAGAGATAATAGGATACCAAGCAACACACAGGAAGAGCTATCACCTTGATGACTCTGAAGCTGAGAAACCTCTTGTTAAGCATTATGATTTTATACTCGTCGCTGCCGTCGTCCATGATGTGGCGCAGTGCCAGCAATGAAGGCATGTTCGCTAGAATTGCGCTGCGCCACACGGGGTCACCCTCATGTGATATCAGCATCTTCTCCTCGTTGGCAGTGATGGCGTCATAAAGAACCATTGGATCCTCATATTCATCCGGAGATGTAAAGTGGTCCTGGTGGGAGACAGAGATTACACAGTTGGTCTCAGCTCAGCATCAAACACTGTCACTACTCTAACTTCAGGGCTAGTTTTCTTGTACTGTGAGGAATGCTACCTGATGCAGTTTTAGGGACATCCGCACTCCTGGTGCCACGACTCGATTCAGCAGGTCCATATCTGCAAACACCCATTCATCCCTAGGAGATGTGATGCGAAAATCTCCCTTGAAGAGTGCGTGAAGGCCATAGAGAAATGGCTCCAAGCTGTCAAAAAGATAAACAACTGTAACTCTTGCTTATTGCTAGCAAATATTGGGGTAGTGACGGGTGCTATTAGCCACAGTATGAGACATGGTATTATGGTCTGGTGGTCTTACCTTGCAGACATGCTGTGGGAGGCTGTGCCTAGAGCTCTTCTTCCCAGGATACACAGCCCAAAACAGAGGTTGACAAGTGGAGAATCTCTTTCACAAGTAACTGGCTAAAAACACAATACAGAATTTAAGATAAATGTAAAATATTTCATGTTTAATGTTTTTTTTTTTTTTTTTTTTTTAAAGAAATTGTTTTATTTTGTACATAATGAAGATGTATTAAAGCCCCAAAGACTCAGCATGAAAGTGAATGGTACAAGCTGTCATAATAGTTAGTTGTAGGCTGAAAAGAGTAACATATCTTGATGAAAAAGCAGCACCTGCTTTCATTTGTTATGTTTCATCACCAGATGGAGAAAAATGCAGATTCCTATCTGCCAATTTTCCCACTATTCTCTTTTGACTTTCAAAAAGGTTTAATCTTATTTCTTGAGTTGCACAGTAATGTTGCATGTTGTTTTACTTTGATGATTAGAAAAATGGGGCAGGCTATTTGGACCATAATGTGGATAGTTAGTGGAGGAAAAGAGATGACAAAAACGACCACAACCCCAGTGGGATTCTGGCGTAAATGTTGGGGAGGGTCTTACCGTTTGACGCCTGCTGTTACAATACTGAATCCAGTCCAGATAAACCATGCAGAATGAGGAGGGGGTAATGCCAGAGGCCCTGTGGTCATAGTCCTCATCAATGTTCAGGTTGAAGGTGGGGTCACTGTCTACGTAGTTAGGCCCAAGACAAGGTCGAAGAGCCTCCTGAATAGTCTCATTAGTCAACCACTCCTCCAGCTTCGAAGATCGGCTCACATAGTAGATGATGCTCTGTTCGATTGAATAAACACATGATCCAAATTATTTCTGTAGATATACAGAAAAGTCAGCTGATAAAATAGTTGTAAGTTTTCAACAGCTAAAAAAGACACGTCCCCATGTCAAGTGCCAATAGGGGAACTCCTTTGATCAATGGCTCACCTTGACATAGTATGTGATGAGGATCTTCCGAAGGTCGAATACTTGCAACATGGAGGCTGCATTGTTGTCACTAATGCTGTAGCCCTCTAGTACGTACTTGGTAGCAGCCACCTCCCATGCCAGCCAGCGCTGTCCAAAGGCAGCATTGAATGATAACATATGGGGCAGGTGACCAGGTTCACAGCAGCAGCATCCCTCGTCCTCCTCCACCCCCTCTGTGATTGCCTCTACCTCCCTCTGCTGACAGTAGGTACCTGGACAGATGTGAAGATGATGAGTCTCAGCCACATTAGTACTTTCCTGCATATAGTTGTATAGTACCAATCTGTGACAAATTAGTAAACATTAATTTACAGTCAACATGATTTAAAAAAATTAGCAGGAATTAAAACAATTTCAGTCAATCATTTTACTACTTACAAGAAATAAAATCATCTATGTACATTAAATCAACAAAACTAATCTTAAAAAAACCCCAAAACATATCTTTTAAATAAATTTTAGGTTATGAAACCCTGAAGCCCTTTATTGTCCAGTGATGACCTCTTTAGGGAGTAACACATGAGATATATCTTTCATAGACTGGAAAAAAGTATTAATGAAACAAAAATGAGTGAATACAGGTACAGATGAACAGTACCTTTAAATTAGGAGGGTGTTCAAAAGCAAAAGTAAAGCAAAATTTTCAAAGTGCATAATAGCTTGACCTTGTAACAGGCCAGTCTTTACATGAATATTATTGACTGAGCTACAATAGCCCATTCTCTATAAATAAATGGGACTTTGTGAAAACACCTGACAAATACTCATGTAACATGTTTAAACCAGTAGGTAAATGACAACAAAACTGAGCTCATTCTACAAGCTCCCAACACTGTCATCCCCTCATCATCCCCTGCTACTTACCTCTGAACTCTAGACCCCTCAGCTGGAAGGTGACCAGGCCGTTGCCGATCTCGATGATGTGCACCAGAGCATTGAGGTAGTCCGAGGCAAGGATGAAGCAGTCGCCTGTGCTGTAGTTGCCCCAGCGGCCAAGCAGCAGATCTCCACACAGGCTGTGCTGCAGAGAGCGCGTCAGGTGCTCGTAGAAAATTGAATTCAGATTGTTGTCATCAGCACCTTTAAGAAAAGACCATTACCATAGTTAGAGAACAAAAATAAGTATAAGTCAAATAGAGACGGTTGGATTGTGAAAAAGCTTTATGGGATTACCTGGGTTGCGGTCTAATTGAGTAGCAAGTCTGGTGTTAGAATGATCGACCCGCTTGGTGCTGCAAACATGACAACCCAGGATTAGAACTCAGTAAAAATATTTATATCGGGATTGTACAAGCTTTTGTGTCAGATTGCTTGATCAGAAACATACTTGTAGTCACGCTCCCAGAATTTTACAGGTCGGGTGTATGAGGTGACAAACACAGCACTGCCTAGGACAGGATTGAGAGGGGTGGAAAATATGGCAGAAAAGATGGCCTGGACAAAAAGCACAGCAGAGTCTGGAGTAATATGAGTTAAGGATGTGTCATCAACAAAATAGCAACTGGTGAAATGTCTTTTCAATTTATCAAAGTCCGGTTTAGGTGACTTACAGTGGAAAAGTACATACCATGCATAAGAGAAGAACAAAATAAAAGGAGCATCATGTAAGATAATGCAATTTAATACAATAAACGTGCAACAAAAGGTAGGTTAAAATGTTCAGTTTATGTTGAGACTGTGTCAGATTTTGAAGTTAAAATTTGTGATGGTAGTGTATTAGATTATATTATACATTAAAGAGAGAAGTTGTGTAAAATTAGTTATAACATAAAAAAAACTGAAGGATACGGGGCACGGCAAAGGGTTGAGCAAAGGCGTGGAAGGCTGAACCCCAGGTGATCTGCCAGGGGGCGATGTAAGTCAATACAAAGCGAAGCTTGTACAGCAGGTCCCACATCTTAAAAATTCAAAAGACAAATCAGAAATTACACGAGAAAACATCGCCTTCTGTATTCATACTACTACAGAGATACAACAGATATTAAAATAAACATGCGCTGTGGACAATAGACTGCTTCGAAAGTAGAATTAACTGAAACAAGTTAATATTATTTGTGATCAAAATTTGAAGCTGATATGGTGCGTGTGTGTTCAAGGTTCAAGGTGTGTTCTAACCTTGCTGAAGAGAATGGACATAAAGTAGTAGTTGATGAGGAAGGTCTCTGAGAAGTGTGGATAGTCAAAGTGGAAGAAGAGTGTGGTGAAGCACAGCGTGACATACTGCTGCGACGGGGCACAGAAGGACGAACGCAGCAGCTTCATGCCTGCTACTGAGATGAAGAGAGCTCGGCTACTGGAGGCATCGAGAAAGAGACAGAGACAGAGTAGAGAATCAGTGTCACATACTAACATCCATGGCTAATACCATAGAGGAATAAATAAGATCTTCTAACCCAGATGCATGCAGCTGCCTGCATGGAATACATTTTAATTGCAAATATATTCACCTTCACAAGAATACGGTACAGACTGGCTGGTTTTTGGGTTGAAGAGGATAAAAAAAAGGGAAAAGACTGAGGGAATTTATTTTCTCTATCTTGTACTACTGAATACATCCTGCAGAAAAAAGTACACCTGGAGTTGGTTCAGCATGTCTTTTAATTTTATGCTCTATGGTTCCAACACACACAACTAGCCCCACATATCCCCAGGGCAGAGCAGAGATGGAGAACAATGTAATGTATGGATGTGAGGGATTTTGGACACAGAATGAGGACGGGCTTACTAGATGTCCAGGTCCTTGTGGGTCTGGCCGACAGTTCGAGCTTCTGTTGTTAGGGAGTTAAGCACCACAGCCGGGTAGATGAAATACTTCTCCACACACTGAAGCCAAGCATACAGCTTCTCAAACCACATTAGCTGAGCAGCATCTGGGACAAACAGAAAGAAAAATGATCTAACACACTTGTGGAGAAAATCCAAGGCCAAAACTAGTTTCCCCCCCTTGGAGATTTTCACTGCTGTTTCATAGACCAGGCAGAACATTATTTAAACTGAAAAAAGTTGAAAAGATAGTTATACAATGGGTGTTGTGATGTACTATTTTTGACATCCCTAGCTGTTATAAAATACTGGAAACGGATCTGCTCAGTAGGATATATGATGCGTGTAAAGAAGATGTATAGGGGGAGTGAACAATTATGTATGCATTGTGAAGTTATTTACACTACTAAAATCTCCCAAAGATAAAATAAAGTGCTTTTGTAGCTCCTTTAGGTTTAATTCAGCTATTTAAGTAGTAGTGTTGATTTAGTGATTATTAGTCTATCAGTGAAACTGGAAATGTGAAACTGTTTGATTGTTAAAAGTAAACTTCACAGTTTGGTGCTGTAGCAGTTGTTACAGTTGTTCATATGGTAGATTTTCTTCTGACTTCCACAAGCATGTTTGTGTGTATGTGAGAGAAGATAAAAGAGCAATCAGACACTCACCTCGGACCTCAAACTGACTGTACTCTCTGGAGCGGAGCACCGGGTGAGCCAGGCAGAACCATGGCAGCTGTTTGCGGAGCTGCGGCAGGAGATAGTGTGTAATGAAGCCTACAACTCCGGCCAGGATGTACAACACAAAGCTAAGAGCAGGCTGTGGATTGAGAGCAAAAAGGAGGAAAGTTTACTGGAAAGCCTATGGCCATTTGTCACTGAAAACCTTTGAAAAAAAGTGTTTTAACAATAAGATCTTAAACCCTGCTCCAACTAACTTGTAGTGCGATGAAAACTGTACTGGCACTGATGGCAAAGGTAATCACAGCCATGAGGGGGCACATGACGAGGTCTGAATGAAGAATCTCTTTCTACAAAGAGGAAGTGAGAGAGCACAAGAGTATGACTTTAAAATTAATAACACAATGATATCAAGAGTAGAATGGTCAACCTGCGCAGGCAAGTGAAGGGCGATCTTTACCACAGAATTACACAGCTTCTCAGGAAGAGGGTCCTTGATCTCCACAGGTGGTTCTTCTGGTGTGCGGCTCTCCAGCTCAGGGAATAATTTAGACCGTACCAGTGACCTGATATAAGTGGTAAAAGATACAATAAGAACCATGAGAACCACAAAAAGCTGTGGTCCAACCTTAAAAGTCTCCACAGGTATTATGTTGAAAGCAGTATGTCAGTAGCACAGGACCATCAATCTTCCATCAGTGTCTACAGTGGATTCTTTCTGGCACACTTCTCTGAATAGGTCACTTGTGTTTTTGCAGTGGTCAGAACGCAACACACAATCTCTTTTAATGAGCATTGATAAAAGGAAGAAAAGAGACTTAAATCTTAAAATTGCACTGCAGATCCCAGTTAAATGTGTAAAGTGTGAATAATACGCAACATGTAGCACAGCCTATGCCGACAGCACTGCTGATTAAAATAGTTGTTTTGTCAGATAAGTGCCTGAAAACCTCAGCTAAAAGGCTCCCTGTGTAGACAAGTCATGAGCCCCTACTTCAAAAATAGGAGAAAAAATATATTTAAAACAAGAAACAAATGTTAGGCTTTTAACCAGACTTCCTTTTTGCAATCTATGTTAAAAAACATTGAATTTCATAATCAAAATTTTTCAATGACATGTTAGGTGGCAACTGACAACGTGAAACAATGTACTAACCACAGGATGGTGGGATCACTGCTTTGCCGGCTGAGGTGGTAGGATAAGGCCAGGAGCAGGCCACAAAACACAGAGAACAGTACTGGCACATGGGCATCCCCCCATGGTGCCTAATGAAAAAGAAAAAAACAAACAAAAAAACAAAAACAACAACAACAAAAAAAACCCCATTAAATTAAATTAAGATCTGACCACATTCCCAATTCCGACTCTGATCAGAAGCTCTGGAACAGAAACAGCAAAACAATCCTACTTTCATGTGTGGTGTTCACTGTTCCACTTACATTGATAGCGCCAAGGCAAAACCCATACAGCAGAGCAGCCACCAACACGCTCCGTATGAGGCTGAACAGAGATGAGAGAGGGCTGGTAGTGGCTGAAGAGACAAGGAGAGAAAATCAGCAAGAACCTAAAAACAAGTAATCATGTACAGTTTCTAAACTTGCAGTGTTCAGATTCCAAAACACGTCCCTAATTTCCTGACAAGGTATTAGATCATCCTGTTTGTGTATTCAAGTTCTTACCAGTTCCACCAAAAATGTGCATGTCGATCTGCTCCAGCAGACACATCACAAAAGTATTGACTTGAGGTAGCAACCCAAACAGGAAAATGACCGGGAAACACAAGGTAAACACTGTTGGACGAAAGAGAGAAAAAAAAAGTTAATAAAAATGTAAAGCTGGTATAAACCACACACGCGCTCTCTTGCTCAATTACCACTCCAATATAAAAATACAGACACAGTGTTCATAGTTTTAGTGTGAGCACTGGCCTGGACACCTAGTACAATGCTGATGTAACGAGTCATGTATAAAAACTAACCGATGAGCATATCCCTGACACAGATCAGGAAGTGTGCAGAGAAGAAGGTAACACCATAGAGGGAGAGGGGCTGCAGGCTTCCAGCACTCCCAGATAGGTCAAAGATCCAGATCATCACACAGCACAAGCAAAAGTAGACCGGCCGACTGTACACAATGATCCAATTATGGCCCTTTTAAAGAACAGACAAAATGACACAGTCACGAAAGTCACAATTACACAATGATAATGAGGAGAAATGCCTTGTTTTGGGTTAAGCTTTGAAAATGTTTTAACATAGAAAGAAGAGAACAGTACTCACGTGCATGGGAGAAGCTGCATCTGGCTGTACACTCTAAAACAAAGAGAGGGAAATTAACCTTCACTTACATTTTGGTTAAAAAAAAAAATTAAAAACAAAAAAACCAAAGGAGAAACAATACTGAAAGGAGGAATGCCAGAGGACACTGCAAATAAGACGATGCTGTTGATACTGTATGGATTGAACAGAGCTTTTCTCCGCTGAAGTTTCCTGTTCAGTCTGATGGGGTTGTCACAGTGCCTGAATAATTGCCATGAAAATCAAAGATCTGGCTGTTGAATGATTGGATGGATTTCTGGAATGTCCAAAAGTTTGATCAGATCTCTTACAGTTTGAGCAGTTGAGGAGCACTCAGATTTCCCACATGGCTGCTGTTAAACAATCTGTTATAAACTAGAATAAGCTGGTTTTACATCTTGTGGCTACCTTAGTGTTCACAGACACTGTTCTGTGATACAAATAAAATCAATCATCGTGGCAGAAATGATGAATAGTAGAATATTCTAAATTTTATTATAAAATCAAACTGGAGAAACAAAAAACAAACAGCACTACTGCTACTTTCTACTTCGCAAATTCCTGGATCACTGCACTGAAAGCACTGCATGATGGACTGGAGTCACTTTTAATGACAGAAAATGAGAAAATGAACTGTGGGTCAAGCTGAAACAAAACAAATAAATCAACAACAACTGATTGGTAATGATAGCAGAGAGATCACAACCAAACTCGGTCACAGAGAGCGCGATTTCTACTCCAAGCAAAAGTCCCGTTTGGTCATACTTTAAATTATGGTCAGTAGATGGCAAAATTGTGAAACCTCAGGATAAAGCAAGCTATGTAAGATAGAGTTAGCCTAATATTTCGGCACCTAAGTTCTGAGGAGACATCTCGAAAATATGCATCCAAGTAGTTATGTTTCTCATTGTATTTTTTTGCCTTCTTAAGCACATATCTGAAAAAAATAGATATTTGAATGGTTTGAGCCCATGTGTTTTGTTTTTTTTAGAAAGAATAATCAAAATGTTAGTTTTGGCCAGTTTTTGAAGGTGCTATTGTCCCTGAACATTGTCACAGCCTTTTTTGGGTCTGTTTTGTTTTGTTTTTTTGAGACATATGGTGCAAAAGACATTGGCAACACAAAGATCATTAAAATATAGGATCCCTTTTTCCAATGAAATCCAGAGGTGCGGTACCTTCAATAAGGAGTACTGGCAGCTAGCAATGACCAGGCAGAACTGGAAAACCCAGATGTCCCTGAAAAAGCCTCGGAGCAGCAGCAGAAACCCCAAGAAGGCCACCAGACTGGCCAGCACCACAGCAAACACATTCTCTCCCACACGGCGGTTCCTGGCAACAGAATTTAGAGAAATCAGTATTCGGACAATTTAACAATAATATTGTCAATGGTCTGTCTCAGTGCTCTCTATATACATGTCATGCTACTTGATTAAGTTAAATAAAATGCACTGAAAACTTCTGGGTGATGTACTATGTTTCTAACACACCTTGATTAAATAAATTATACTCTAGTGTAGCACTATCAAGTAAAATCTAAACCAGGGTATTATGATTTAGCCTTTTTCCTCTGTGAATTTTTAGGCCTGGAGAGTCATGAGGTTAAAAAGGTCATGAGTGTTTGTGCATTACTTGAGGGGGCCTATGCAGCCTTAGGCAGATATAATCCCCAAGGATATTCCAAAGAAATAAACCAATGCGAATCGTTGCGTCTTCTGGTGAGGTGAAAATATATAAAAATTATCTTCTACCTTCTGTTTATAAGAGTTTTAAATCTGCATATTTAGATTACTCACAAGGGAAAAACTTTGTTTCATCCACTAGAGACTCAATGATCAGCTACTGTTCACAGAATCACTGTGGTTTCAACTGCTCTCTGAAGTCAAAACCAATATACAAATGGCTGCACATGATGATGTGACTGGTTTGGGTTTGGAAGAGTCTTTTGCACCTGTGTCACAGATAATGATTTACTTAGCTCTTTAAATATTCACTTGAAATATGGGGAGCAGTCTACACCACTTACAGTTCCCTTTCAGTTATTTTTAATGAAATGAGATAAAGACACAGTAAACAAAGACCCAAATGAGCAAATAAGATTTAACAATGACTCAAATGCACTGATGGACTTTGTTCATTGTATAACAGTAATTGATACTGGGAACAGTGAATACAAAATGCTTTGCTCTGTTTTTGACTTACCTGTCCAATAAGGCAAGAAGAGCCAATCGATCATATCGAACCCTCAGCCATTTCCCAGGCAGCACCCAAAAGCGATAGTACTGTTTGGGTTTGGCTTTCTCCTCAATCATCAGAGTGTTTTCCTGGGACTCTTGTAGAGACTCATGATCCAGATCAAACTACAGAGGAGTTAAGAAATAAGTGATGATTTCAGACGAGGAAACTACAAGGACAGCCTGTTTCCTTTTAAAGTAGAGAGTCGAGACATATTTATTTGACATTCTACCTAAGATAATCTCTAACATCTAACATCAAAGACTGCTAACCTCAGGCATTTCCAGAGGCACCCTGCGCACCTGCATGCCCTGTAAAACCACAGGTCTAGGCTGGAGCATGGACAGGACTGGTGCCCCTTCTTGGACCTCAGTTGAGGTGAAGCTTGAGGACTGGGACTGCCTCTCCCTTTCCCTGCAAGCATGAAATATTATGTCATTAAGTACAGCTTTTACTCATGTCTTTCTAAGAGCAAATCATGTCTTAGAGGAAATAAAAATCTTTGTAACTTACTGAACTGGGTCCTCATAACCGCCCCCAGCAGGTCCAAACGTGTAGGACCTTTTCACTCCTGTTACCCAGCAGAAAAAAGACCAAAACTGAATACTTTAACAGGGAAAAACACTCAGACAAAGTAGAGGAACTAAAAGATGATACATTTGTGTGTTATTGCAACTGCATAAATTGGATACATAACAGAACAATGTAAGAGGAAGATGTCTTGATGGAAAACAGAAATAAATTGTAAAAACCAGCAAAGCATGCAGGAGCTTTTAATTTCATATTCATAGTTCTGACATAGCCTGTTTATACACATAGTATCGTAGAGGCAGAGAAAAATGCTGAGAATATTATAAAATTTCCATATTTTTTTTTCATTGAAAGCAAGCACGTAGATCTTCCAAAATACTTAACTACTCCTTTAAAGCAACCAACTCACCACTCTCATCATAGAAGTAGTGTACTGCTCCCTCAGATGTGTCATCGAAGGTGGAGGCCTCGTGGATGCCACTGCGGGGTAGAAGGAGCGAGGAGGCAAATTGTAAGGCTGAGGGAAGTGTGCGAGTCCGCGAATGAGAGGAGGTCCGAGCCCGTTGGAGGTCCTGCAGGCTAAAGGATAAAAAACCCAAAACAAAACAAAAAAAACAAACAAAAACATAATGAACTGAATAGCATTGTTTAACACAGTGTTAGGTCAACCAGTCCTGCTGAAGCTGGCGTATCCTTGAGTGGTAGTTTAAAGTAATTAATTTGTTATCATTATTTCTCCAAAAACCGCTGCGAATATTAACTTTATGGGAAATCCCTGGATATATTTACCTTAGAAACACATTACTAATTCTTAAATTCATCATACTGTGAATTTAGAGATTTGGAGAATTTAAGGCAGTAGTATAGAACAAGGCATCAGCTATGACCTTCACCCGGGTTTGCTTAGTTGACTAACCTCGGAGGGGATCCCATGGTGGACGGGGGCGGTGTAGGGTTGCTCCCAGCATTGTGTCTCCTGCGGATGGCCTGGGTCCTCTTTACACTGCTGACTGCGTCGTGTTTGCCCCCATCCTCTGGAGCCATGGCTGTAGAAGGGTTATCAGTTACATCAGTGCAGCGGTTTACATTACATTGTCAGTGTACACCATACAAGGCACCTTTTGGATCAAAAATGGACAGGTACATGTACCATTTGCCTATTATGGGGTATCCTTTTGCCATTGCAACATCTGCATTTAGATGTACTGTATGCATTTGGTTATGCAAACCAGAAATTGAAAAACAAATACCCTGACTTTATTATTGATGAGAAATTGCACAATATCCCAAATTGATCAAAGCTTAATTATTAATCAAACGTTTTCCTCTGAATTAAATCAGGCATCGAAAATCCTGCTGAGTTTATGTTAACAGCAAGAATAAGAAAACCTTAATGATGCATTAATGTTCATGGTTGACTGTAGTGCAAAAAGAATAAGCTAGTAAAGGCATCTTCACTATAACACACTGCAGGAAACCCTGACATCAATGCACTATTGATCACACAATTCAAAAATAGTCCAGTTTTTGTAAAGTCATTTGAGACTAACAGATTTGATAAAATTTGTTGTATTCATTTATTGTTGTATTTCAGTGCATTTTGATTTTGAAGTCCTGAATGTTGCTTAACCTTGTTTCTAGCATCTAAATACTGTACATTCTGCACATCCTGGATCCTGTCACTTCTATAAGTTGGCACACATTTGTTTGTGTCCCTACTTCATCCTTCATTCATTGAAGAAAAGCTAAAGTTTTAACTTTGCACCAACAACCTGTTTACTTCAGAACTAAACTACCTGTGACTCTTGTCTCAGAGGCACTAAATGACTTGATGTGTATTAACTGTAATCAATCTTGGATATCTTGTTTGTACAAAAGCAGTTCTAGGTCAAGCCTGACTGTCTTTTGGTTTATTCTTAATAAACCCTATTCCCACTGCTGTGAAAAAATGTTTCAGGAAATAACCTTTTCTTAGACTGTAAATTTGTTTTTGTCTCCTCTGCTTAATTTGCTGTTCTTTCCCAATGATCTATTTTCCTTACTTTAGGTTTTTAATTATTTTTTAGTTTAGGGTTATTACCAAGTGACGGTATAACTGACCAATTTCATGATCTCTGACATGAGAGTCAAAACGGGCATACACTGATGTTACAGGAAATGTTTGCCTCTGTTGCGACATATAAAAAAACATGAGTGATATCAGAAATAGCAAGGCAAATCTGCTTTCGATTTATTTCATGGTTTCTAAAGTACAAGGCTGAGTCAAAAATATAGAAGTCAGCACTGATCTGCAGTCAGTAAATGAGAAATTTACTTTCGCATTAGTGACTCAGATTAACCTTGAAAGAAAGTTCTGAGTCAAGGTCTGTGTCAGGCAGCAAATTCCATACGAAAATTTACATGTCAGTACTGTTTATACCTTCAGTAACTCTTTGGTTGCCATGATCTTGTAAGTTAAATTACAAAAAAAACTTTTCTGTTTGAAAGTTGCACATGTTTTTCAAATATATGCCTTCCAATTTATACAATGCAATTTTACAAGTTTTGTACTAAAATACTAAATGGAAAGCTAAATTGGCTATAGTCAAGCTCCCTTGGCTATTCATAATATGGTAAAAGATTGCTAATCTAAACAGACCTACTTTCTTGGGCATTAACTTGTCTGAGACTAAATAAAGCACAAGGTAAAATTTATTCTATTACTAATAATTTAAAGTCAACAACATCAGCCACAATTTTTATCTGTGGATGCCTCACAACTTGGTCTTCATATCAGAGACTCTCTAGGTTGGCTATTTCAATAATTAGCAGAATACTCCAAACCATACTGAAAACACAGCTCCATTCCAAGATTAAGCCTTCATCTGCACCAAAATCCAAAATGCTATGTCTCTAAAACAAATAAATATTATTAAGCCAACTCACCCCCTCCCACAGCTCCCTCTTCAACCAGCTCTCCTGCCCTCCAGCCCATCTGGTTGCCAGTCCAAGAGCCTCCAAGAGAATCCAGCCGATGATGATGAGTTCCAGGGAAGCCATCGGTATGAATAGTACGGGCCTCCAGATCAGACTTAGAGATGGTGAGAGTTCGAGGTGCAGGGGTGGAAGTGGAGGGCATTGTAAGCAGAGTAGAAGGCAGGGCTGTCGTGTTGCTCTGGCCTCCACCTGCCCCATCCATACTTAGCACTCTTGCATGAGTCTTAGCGCTAGCTGTGCTAGAGGAGCGCTGAGCAGCACGGGAATGAGAGGGGACAGCAGTTTCAGGTAAATCCCCTTCCCTTGGAGTGGGCAGTTGAGCAGCAGGGGTGAGTGGGGATGTAATGCCAGTGTTAGCGAGGTCAGGGGAGTAGCAGGAGGTAGAGGAACTTGAGTCATCATCGTCGTCGTCGTCGTCGTCGTCCGAGCTGTATCGGCGCTGGGAACCCAGACTAGAACCGGCGCTCATGTCACTGCCATCGTCCTCATCGCTGGAATCCTCAAACAGACTTTCACTGTAGGCCTTGGCGCCCAGTCGATTGCGTACTGGGATGTAATCTCTGTGTTGTCTATGATTGTGGTGACGCCTGTATGAGCCACAGTCAAAACTACTGCTCCCTGCTCCAGCTCGCCTTCGTGGAGCTTTCCTTCGGCCTGGCCTGTGCCCCACACTACTGCCGCTGGCCCGCAGCAGCTTTAAGTCTTTAGGGCGTACAACCTGCTGGGCTTGCAGAGCAGGCTGGTCAGACAATAAGAAGGGGGTAGAGGATATGGGCAAAGCAGGCTCAGAACACACTAGACCCAGGGCCAGCCCTGAGGGCACTGAATTGGCCTGCCGAGGTGGGGGTAGAGGAGGAACTGTGACATTTCTATCTAAATCACAAACCTCTGAGTGGCCACTACTTGAAGGGGAAGAGTTCTCAAGAGGAGGGGGCTGTGCAATATCAGAGAGTACCGGGGGCAAATCCTCTCCTTCAACAAGTGTCCTGTCTAGCCCCTGGCTGAGGGAGAAGTCTTTGGAAGGGGAGCGCAGTAAAACACTGTCTGACAGGTTGTCCGTATCACTACCACCCTGTCCTGCCAGATCCTCTGTGGGCTGAGGGATGTTAGAGCCTATGGCTTTTGCTGAGGCAGACGAGGGTCCGTCTGCAGGCCGTAGCTGGCTGAATGAAGGGCTTTCCAGCTGAGTGGAATCAGTTTTTTCACTGCGGTAACTGCTAACAGTGCTCAGCGTCTCACGGTCTGTGGTGGCTCCACCTGCACTGAAACAGCTGTCTGTAGATCCGGCTGCTAGTGCCACCCCACTGCGGCTGCCTGGGTGCTCAGTCCCAGGTGCAAATGCCACAGGGTCAAGGCCCAAACCCAGGAGATTTTCACTCAGCTCCTCACTTAAGCTGCTCTTTATAAGAGGGCTAAGGGGAGTATCCCCCAGGCTCTCAGATTCAGCAGAGGGGCCAAGGGGAGAATAAGCCCCTAACCCATTGTCTTCAGGACTCTGTTGTGACAGTTGTTCTGGTAACTCTTCAACTTCCTGCAACTGTTCTTTCTCACCTCCATCTTCTTGACTGGAGGGTGAAGGGGGGATAGACAAGCTGTCTCCAGGTTCACCAAATCCAGCTGACACTCCAGATATTCCCATGAGACCTGGGAAATCACCTCCCAGACCAGCGGCAATGCAGGACTGGACCACACTTGGGGCTCCTATATAGTGAAACAGAACAAAATCAGATCAAAAAGCAATTTTTTTAAGACTGTAACAAAGAGGTTCTGAGTTCTGCTTCTCAGGACTGACAGCTGCTTTTGTTCTTTTATCGTGTTATTATAAATTTGGATGCATACACTGGCATTCATTCTAGCAGACAGAAATTAGAGCCATGCCTACTATGGAATATGCACAGTATTGCTGTACTCCTAGACCGGGCTTTTGTGTATAACTTGTTTTTATACAGGCAGGATTATACGCTGTTCAGTTGGCATGCTTTTTCCTGGTCAGTGGTTAGGAGCAGACTTACTAATGGTGTCCTGGGAACTCTGGCGTAGGATCTCACGGTGAGCCGAAGTAACAATCACATTATTGCTTCCTTGTTCACGCATTAGCTCTTTAATATCTGAGGTAAAAGGAAAGATATCACTCAAGAAGCAGCAGTCAACTCACAGTGATCTGGCACACAAATGGTATAAGGACAGTGTAAAGAAATACTTGAGACTACACATCATATACCACTGTTTAAAATAAAAATCCGTCAATTTTTATATGCAGTATTGTAACACAGAATTCAGATTCATACCCTTAGTGCCCCCTGTATCTTCCAACTGAGGCAAGAACTCCTGAAGAATAAGGACAATTAAAAAAACAAAAACAAAATGGTTAATTCACATCAATATATATATCAACAGAGTATTTACAACATTTGAGTCTAATGAAAATTTTTCCCATGCAGACTGGCAAGGGAACTCAATAAATAAACATTATTTATAAAGTAGAACCGGAGGGATGATGGAGGGAGAAGAAAGAAGACTGCATATTATAAGTAGTAGTAAGCCTCACCGACACCTGGTTCAAGCCAAAAAGCGAGTGCTGGGAGCTACAGCGCACTGGGGGTGTTGAGTTGACCTTACGAAACACAGTCATCTCTACACCAACATGACTATCCCTGTTTAGATGTTACACAAACAGAAAATTAAAAAGGATTTCACAGCATTGTGATTCCATATTTTTTCTCCAAAATTAGTTTTAAAACACCTTCTTACCTGTGCTGATTGCCATTATGGACACCTGAACCTTCATCTCCATCCTCTGTCCTTGGTGCTTCAACTGTGAGTGAGGCCTGCTTCTTCTCAACAATCTCCCCAAGGTCGAACATAGCATGAAGCCGGTAGTTCACCACCTTGATAGCTGTGAAAAAGACTGCCACCACAGCAGAGTAGACACCTGCTACCACCAAGCTAGGAGGAAAAGCCTGAGAGGGAGTGAAAAGACAATGACAGAAACTGAGACTTAATACAAAAACTAGGCAATTAAGAAAAAAAAATGATAAGGGATGCCAAATTGTAAATTAAAAGAGAAAAAAAGGGGAGGGGTATTGAACTAAACAGTGTTCTGCACTTATCATAATGAAAGAAAATTCCCATTACTTATTTCACCAAAGACAGCTTGCTGTACTGTAAAGATAATATCTTACCAAAGATGACAGAAATGAGACTATCACCAAATGTAGGCAGTCAAACATGAAACTATTCATCAATACAATTCTTAAGGTAATTTTAGGGATTTTTTTTTCTCGACAAGGTTCTTATACATGACATGTGAACATAATGAAGTGCACAGGGCAACCACATTGGTTCAGTGAGATTTTAAACAAATCCACAGTTTTCCCATATAGATTAAAACTCTTATTTAGTAGTGACCTAGATGGCAAATGGTTGAGTTATTACCCACAGTGTAAGGTGTGAATATACATATGCACAGTTTCACACAAAAATGATATCAAGTCTTTTTTTTAAAAAAACAAACAAGTTTCGCTTTAAAACCACTTCTTACTCTAAGTCTGTCATATAGTTTGTTTTCTTGGAGAACCACATATGTATAAATGCTTTAGTTTCTCCCTCACTTGATGAAGCAAAAATCTTATTGTGTAAATTGTATTTGCAGCAGTCC
Organism: Istiophorus platypterus; assembly: GCA_016859345.1. Lineage (NCBI taxonomy): Eukaryota > Metazoa > Chordata > Actinopteri > Istiophoriformes > Istiophoridae > Istiophorus > Istiophorus platypterus. The sequence goes on along the minus strand of CM029129.1, from coordinate 11,293,210 downwards.
TGCCTGGTAAATTAAAGCAATTTACAAGTTTATATTTGAAAAACTGTGTAATGGGAAGTAGGTAAGTATGCCTGAGTTAAGCAGTTTCCTCCATTCATTATTTATCATAACCTGTTGTGCAAATGTGCTTACCATGTACAGCAGAAAGGGGAAGGCCAGAAGAAATATCCAAAGGTAGAGGTGGAAGCAGTTGGAGAATGTGCTCTGATGGGGGTCCACATACCAGCCTCCTGTGAGTGAAGCCCACACACCCTGCCGCAATATCTGAAGAGCTTGGGAACCCATCTCAACCTTGAGGTTCAACCAAAAGCTGAAATGCTTCCTCCAAGACTGTAGCTCAAGAAACTGTGCAGCAGTTTGAGCCACGGTATCTTGTGTCTACAATGGCACTTCCATTGGGTATGGCAGGTTAACCAAGACTGTTTCATTAAGGACAATAGTTCTGTGTCTTGGATATGTGTACTTCAGTTTTGGTCAAGGATCCTTGCATATTCTTGTGCCAGTATGTGCTCCCTCCCTGCACCGACGTTGCCACTCTCTAACCTAATCCGTGTTGGGTAATCAGGAGAGTGACTTTTTGGCACATTGGTAACCCACTGAATGTATGAAAAAACATTCATCTGTAAGAAAGATGAAAACTGATTTGTTTCCTTGTATGAAGCTATATTTCTAAACATTGCATTCACTGAGGGGAAAAATGAATGCTAGGCAATAACCATAATCCATGAAATAACACTGAAAAATCACAAAATAAGTTTAAATGTTCTCTTAGAAATCTGTCGACTATCCACATGCACATACTAGTTGTGGATACGAGCACTTTAGAGTGTCTTTCTAGTCAGGGTCACTTTTAGTACTTCCTAAAATTCCACATATAGGATGTGAAACCTTATAGTTTCCTCTAATTTTCAGTTCATCTTGTATAATGTTAAGCAGGAGATCACAATATAGCGTTTATGCTGAGTAAAACATTATACTTAATCACTTATCATTCACAATTTCTGCATTAACTCAAAGCAATGACCATTTGACCAGCTACTAGAAAAGGTGAGACTAAGATAAGCTGACACTTCCAAGCACTGCAGTGATTAAAATGACTAACGTTTGTCAGTGGATGTCTTCTAAACCAAAATGAAGCAAGAGAGAAGCTACACAACACAGTCTATGAGTTTTTACAGATTTCCGACAGGATGGCAGAGCTTAAAACATCGTATTTTAATGTCCAGGCCGGTGTTGTGTGCCAGCTAGATTAAGTTTTCTGATTGACATTAGCAAGCTACCACACAATTTAGCCTAGCTTACGAATATATCTGTGCGTTTCTGATCGCTAAAATAAGACCTGCTTAACCAACAAGGCCTCCAATCGCCTTAGTTAAGATAAAACATTATCGGTAGTAGGAGTGCACCGCTGCAAACTTGCTGACAAACGTTAAACATCATTAGATTGCTTCTAGCTAGTCACCGGCTAATGCTAGGCCGCGTATATGAGCATTTCAGCCTGGGTAATGTCCCTGTCGTCAGCTAGGTGACTGACATCAACCTACAACAAGTTAGCTTAACCGCTGGTCGCTAGGTGAGCGACAGTGTAGTTTGTTACTGGCTGATATAAGCTCAGGTTAGCTTGATAGATTTATATAATTGTGCTCACAGTGAAATGTTTTCCACACTTGGATGCCAGCATCGCTTACAATTAGCATTAGCTGTCCAGCTTGCCTCATATCCTCCTTCCGCATCCAGTTCTTGCAAAAAAAAAAAAAAAAAATCTCAGAGCTTTCCTTCTCAGGATGCTAGCGAGCAAGGCAACCGCCTGTCCGAAATCTGTAGCTTCACTTTCTTTTGGCGCTGGCTAAACTTGTGATTGTTCTTCGGACGGTCCCTCATCCTCTTTGGCATCTAAAGGCTGCCAGACGTGCAACGGAAGCGGGGCGTCCTCTCTCACGGTGAACGGCAGCTTGTTTTTCTTGGCACAAACGGTGCCTGTGTGAAAATGTTTCAACAAGCTAGCTAACTGGGCTGCTAGCGCTAGCTAACAACTAGTTGACACACGCACGCACACGCACGCACTCACGCACACGCACGCACGCACGGAGCGTGATTAGGCGAGGAGAAATTCCCATGGCGCGGATTGGCCGTACGTGCTGACGTCACGGAGGGGCATTTATTCTCATTAATTTCAAAATTATAATATCACAACCGTACAGAGTGACCTTTGCATAAGTTTCAAGAACTTAAAGTAGGGTAAGGATGATTTAAAAAAAAATCATTTAAAAAAATAAAAGTGAAGGAAACAGACCTAAACTGAATCGATATCTGCTGTGACCAGCCCTTGACTTTAAAACAGCACCGGTTCCGGCAGGTACGCTTCCACGCAGTTTTTCCAGGCTTTCAGCGAGCAGGATGATCCAAGCATCTTGGAGAACTCGCCGCAGTTCTCCTGTGGTTATAGTCCGTCTCCGCGTCTTCCGTCTCGACATGCAGTCCCAGACTGACTCCATGATGTTGAAATCAGGGCTCTCTGGGGGTCAGACCGTCTGCTGCAGGACACCTCGACTGACTCTGTGTTTGGGTTCATTGTCTCATGATGCAGAATGAATTATTGGCCCATCAGACGTCTCTCTGATGACACTGAATGACAAAAATTCAAAAAGGGAAAATTGTCTAAAATTTTTGCACGGTACCATATATTTTTGAAACCTAAATACAGCCAGAATGTAAATGATTTAAATATTAAAAAATCCAGTCTATATATACGATACAGTTCCAGTCTTCAGAGCCTTGTGTTTACCTCTAAGCAAAAATAATTGACTTCATACAAGCTCAAAACAAAGTCTGATTAAAAAAAAATAGTGACCCTTTTAGATAATCAATACAGTTTTTGCCTTTCCAGTTCCTTGGAAAGACTAATGTAGCCGCAATGAGCTAGATCAAAGTCTAATAACACCTTGACCATTTTGAACCTATCTTCTTGGGCCTTGACCATAGAAGATAGAAAAAGAAAACTTCTGAGGGCATATACAACACTTAACATGTTCTGTGTAAGCTATTATAAATGTAACAGTGAGATTTAGCAACTGTAAACCAGAGAGAGAGATTTATATTTCTGTTCAACCTCTCCAGTCCGCTGTATATATTGCAAAAAAGATATTCTACTATCTCTCTTATAGTTGGCCAAGGCCCTTCATTCTATAGAGACATATGGCAATGAGAGAAAGCAGTACATGAGTTAAGATCATGGCTGTGGGAACTTGATGGAGTGATTTTTGGCCTGAGGTAATGGTCACAAGTCAAGGTCTGAGTTATGAAAAACACTGAGAAGATGCTGTTTTAATGATTTAGTCAGAAAACACTATTCTACGAGGCAGTTACCAAATGTTTAGAAATATGAAAATGATTTAAAACAATCTTTAGCAGTCTTTAGAAATTCTGAAATATGTGACAAACTTACACACACCATTTTAGCTTAAATGTAACAATGCATTTTAATTTGTAACAACCTTTTCCCTAAAGTATATTTTATAAATAGCAGTGTTTAGCAATATGTAAGCATGGAAATAAGGGTAGTCTATAGGGCAAGTACTTACAGTATGAAGAAAACCTGGCTTTGATGTTAGGGCAACAGGGGTGGATCAGAGTGGATATGGCATAGTGGTTGTCATCTGAACTGCTCTTGTCATAGCCATTTTGTTGAATTAGGCTTGTGACAATCTTAGAAATGCTCAATATTGGTTTATAATATTCTGTAGCCACCCTTCGTGATACCAAGTGTCAGCACAGATCTGAGTTCACCTACACTAGATCTGCAGGATCCAGCATAAACAGGGGTAAAGGCCGAGTGACCATGCTGGAGTGACATACAGTCTCTCTAAATTCTTGTCTTTTGTGATAAATCTCATCTGCTCTCATAGAAGAACTGATGTCTGTTTTAGTGAGGGCAACTGTATCATGCACATCCAATGACTGGTGTTTATAGATCTAGATCAGACCTCTCCCTCCATCCTACAGTTCCTTATGTTCTCAGCAGGGGGTGGTCAAACAACACAAATTGGGTTACTGCTGGCGAAGCATAGAGCAGATTATTGTTCTTATTCAAAGGATGGTTGAAGATGTGAAGAATGCTTTATTCTTACTTTATTCTTTATTCTTATTAATCATCAGGTCAGGAGAAAAATCAGTCTGGAGGACAGGACTAATAAAATTAAGTCAATGCTTTTGGATGATTAGACACTACTGCATTTGACATGAATACAAATGTTATTGATATAACGAACATACATTGGGAATTAAGCACTCAGGAAAAAATTGATTATCTGCTAGAGTGAAGCTATAAATACTGTCAAAATCTTTATCGGTATATTAAGTCCTTACGGTGGCTCATATTCAGTATGGACATATGCAGGCTTGCTCTGCATATTATTGGATTGCAGTATTGCAATTCAGTAAATTTGAAGGATTTGCAAAAGACAGATCGAAAAGAAAAATCAATGGAACAGATGCTGGGAAATCTTGACCAGCATGGTTCAAGCTCTCAAAACACTGCCTCCTTCATTTCCCATAAACAATTTAATAGTGACACTCTGTGCCTGGTTGACATCCACAATTTTTCAATCTATGCCATAACTTGGTAATGCAGACTTTCTGTTAAAAAAAACTGAAATTTCCTAGCACCAGCCAAGATACTCAACTGAGGTTATGGCCTAGAACCTGAACCTATCACACTGTGGTGTAATTCACACTAGACACTAACAAAGTTCAGCTGGTATAATATATATTTCTTTTAATTTAAGCTTCACATATACTGATCAGCCTCACTGAATTCAGTGGAGACCTGATGGAGACCTGACGGAGACCTGATGTAGACATGATGGAGACCTTAACTAGACAGCAATAGTAGTGTAAGGTGCAGAAAAACACTTAATTAATTTTTTCTTTATAATAAATGAGACACTTCCAGGCATTACTGACACACCAGAGGTGTGCAACACCCATAACTGAGAGAGAGTAAGAGAGAGTAGATGATGATGATGAAACTCAAGTGTAAGACACATTTTTAAACATACCATGACCTGCAATTTATATGAATTTCTGTTTCTTTATGTTAAACATGTTACCCTGTCTTGTTAGCAAAGTCTGACTTCTGTAAAATTACATCATGGAGACTTAATTGTGTTTCTTTGATCGCAAAAGCTTAATCACCAGTAGACAGATTAATGCAATCAGTTACTTAACATTAATATTTGGAAATTTGTAGAGGTGAAATGGTCACTTGTGTTAACATACCATACCCTGATTTAGACCATAATTGTTAGGTGAAATCCTAATTCATGTCAGTCTTTGTTCACTCTGAATTTGCCTAACATAGAAACCTCAGTATGTATCTACAATGTCTGCATCCAATAGTAAAAAGAAAAGAGCATTTTTGGTGAATCTATGAAAAGCAACACACAACACAGGTGTGTACAAAGTATATAATCAAGTGTATTTTCATCTTTATCCACGGTCTGTACACATATTAAGATCCATTTCACATGAACACTATACAATAGCAATGAGTGAGGAATGGAATATTCTCTGAGGGCTGAGCAGCTCATGTTGAATGGCACTTTCATAAAAAATGACAGGAAATCACAGCATGAATAAGTAAATGTAGACGTAACTCAACAGAGAAAATGGCTTTATATTATCAGATCCATTGAGTAACAGATTCAGCACATATAAAATGCACAATGCAACAAAACAAAACATTTGTTTGTTCCATCCTTGTGTTTTCTCTGCATAATCTGAACTGTAAATAATGCAAAAACAGAAGATATTTGCAGCCTTCAGAGGAAAGTGTGCTTTTTCTCTGGATTTAAGTAAAAGGCAGTCTAAAATGTAATGTGTTAAGAGGAGTGGTAACATGATACATTGAAATATCAGAGAAATATCAATACAGTTCACAAACCTTCAATTATTCATCTCATAGAATAGTCTTTTAGTAACTGATAGAAAAAAACAATACATGTTTGGCTGCTTTACAAGGAATATCTATGTCTCAAAGATATGTTTACATTTTCTGTGTGCTTTTCACTTATCCCATGACAGTTTTGAGGAAGGAAAAGATCAAGAGTGAGCCAGCCTCTGGTGCAGTCGGTTGGTTCTTCTTTTCCAAGAAGCAATCAGAAAAACTTCCTCAAGTGTGATTCTGTGTTCCCGAAAATTCCTGTGACGTTTGGGCTGCAGCAGTTTTGATGTTGTTGTGAGAGCTGTCGGAGGGAGGGGGGGGCTGAGCATCTTAGATGTTTATTCTTCTTCATACCCGTTCCCCTGTGTACACAATCCTTTTTCAATCTGCTAACCTCTATATGTACATACAAGCAATGTTTACAGAGAAACACCTGCACTGGCGTAGACTGACTTTTTCACAATTATCCCTACTTGGAATGACATGGCACACTGACTGTGATATTTCACATAAATAATGTTTCTGATCCATCATACTATAAGGTTCACTGGCAGGAGTATGTTGAGTGATTTAATAATCCCTTTAAATTTGCTGAATTTTTCACCAGAGAGCTAAACACCATGCTTCATTTATGATACTGCACTGGCAACATAATACCATCACTTTTGAACAGAGGCAGGGTGACCGGGGACTTTTAAAACCACATAACATAACATGGAGACTGCAGAGATGATGTCTTATCCGAATAAAGGCTTTCATTTTGACTGTAGTCATAATTACTGGGGTGCACTCTGCTCATCTACCATAAAAATTCAATAACTGGCCCGTTCTGCCTCATATATCACAACGGGGACATTGAGACTCGAGATAGAGCATTACAAAGAAGTACAAAGAAAACATTTAGGCAAATCTGTCCGGATGTTCTCAGCACTTTCTTCACTGTACCATATCCATGCTATATACAAAGCCAAAGTGGATATGCTTCTTCCAGCTTGTTAAATCATAAAAAAATGATACACTAATGAAGAATCGGTGAATGCAGACTGGGCTTACTTTGTGACACAGGATGAGTCAGATCTTATGTCACAGATGAAGATTTCTTCACTAAAAGGAGCTGGGCAACCTCGACTCTTGAGAAAGTGTGTACCTGTTTAAAGCAAGATACAGTTGCTTTGTGCAATTGTTTTTTTGTGGCCGGTGAAACTTCACTGATGGTCGACCCAACAAAATAGGGGAGCGAAACGAAAGCATTCTCTCTCATCCTCTTGTCTCAGTCCAAACTTGGCTCGCCTCCTCCTGTGTTCTCAGACGTAGTATTCTTTGTCTTTGTTCTTTTTACCCTTTGTAATTGCCTTGGCCACAGAGGCCGTTGCTGTGTTTTTGTCTTTGACCACTGCTCCGTTGCCCTCCACTGTGGAATTGTTGGCAAAATTGTGGCTCTGGTCTGTTTGGTAGGAGCCCTCGTCCCGGTTGCGGTACTTGTACATGGCATAGAGGAGGATAAGAATGCAGAGAGCAGCAGCAGCCACGATACCAACTACCATCCCCGTGGTGCTACTGGACTCCCTGACCACCTCCACGGCACCGGGTTGGCTCTTTTCATCAGAGGCTGTGGGGTTGGCTGTGGGCACATGGGGAAAATTGGGGGGGTAAGTTAGTCCTGGTGTGTTTCGGGAGGATGGAGGAGCAGGGGGCAGAAGCACCTGGTCACGGGTGTTCATTTTGCCTGCGGGGATGTGGAGCTGGTCAGGGTTGGTGGTGGGAACATAAGGAGGTAGGGGGCGGGGTTTCTGAGCTCCACCCTCACCAGCGGCGGGAGGTGGGGGAAGGACTGTCCTGTCGGTGACCATGGGGGAGTTATTATTGTAAAAGTCCTCGTCATCTGATTCCGTCATCTCCCCAGAGCCGAGGGCCGAGACCTCCACAGGGTCACCACAGTCTTCCTGGTCCGGGGGGCAGGAAGGGTGAGGAGGGAGTATCAGGGACTCTTTGGTGGTGTCAAGTGGGGATAGGAGGGTGGGGGGAGGAGGGATGACGGGGTAACGGGTGGCGATGGATGGGGGCTCAAGGGAATCCACTGTTATAATAGGCAACACTAATTCACCTCCTAGAAAAGAAACAGAAAAGGTAGGGGATCCTAAATTAGAAATACATAAAAACTAAAATTCTAGCTGAACAGTTGTGCTCATTAAAGTATAACCACAATCTGCTCATTATGTAGAATATTACTGAGGAATTAAAAATAATAATATTAGCTGGCTTATCAGTGATATTGTTTATCGTGATTACATATATAATGCTGATTTCTTTAATACGAGGTTATTTAAAGCAACATTTGGCACATGGAGAGAAAAAGATTATAAAACCACCATGACGCTGTTCCTGAATGATGTATGCGGTTCTTGATTTTCATGGGATTCAGTGTGTGTGTGTGCATCTGTGTGTATGTGTGTGTGTGTGTGTGTGCAGTTTCGAATTCTTAAATAATAAAAGTGAAATCATAAAAGAGCTCACATGTAGACACAAACATACAAGATGACCCATGAAAGGCGGCAGCTGAATGAAGAGCATATAACAAACAAAAGAACAGTAAATTAAATTGTCATGCTACTGTATACACATCTGTAGGCAGGGGTGAAGGGTGACAGGAGAAATCACAGACAGTTATTTTATCCAGGAATCACAAATAGAATAGTGAATCACCGCTTGGATACAGATTTCTCATATGCGTATATATGTATATATGTATATAAATGGAGCTCATATATATATATGTACTGCATATGAGCTCCAGTGCCATGCAATAACATTTTACTTTGATGTAACTCTGAGGTAAGAATGTTCTTTGATTGAAGTGGAATATTTAAGTCTGCAGAGTTTGGTTATTTATGGCCGCTAGGTCCTCTTTCATCATTATTTGAGTCACACTTTGCAGGGCCAGTCAACAACAAACAATTCTGATAAGGTCATTTTAATAATTGAGGCACCCATAAAAAGCGCAGACTCCTTCTTACGTTCCACAGCTTGTTTCCGTCTCAGGCCTGATCTTCACTCTACTGTCTTTCACTCTTAATGACTGCAGCACACTTCATTAAGATTTCCTCCCATCCAATTTAGTGAATTACAGACATGACTCAGTAGCTCATACGCAGGTGGAATTGACACTAGTTCAGTCTGTAACAACTTTCCAAATGAGGACAGATGTTTGACATAGCCCCTGAATAAATGAGTGTAAGATAGCTGTAGAAACATAAAAGTGGAAAGAGAAAATTGAGAATTTTAAAACAATGATGGCTGTCTGATGTCACAGCGTTTTATCTGCAATCTTGAATAAAAGTTACATTAGTAGTAATTGGATAAGAGCTGTGCTCCCAATCTTTCTTTGCCATGGTTAACTCACCTGTTCCTGGTTCACATTCCTCCAGGTCCTCATCATCACTTGGACACTCAGCTGATGCCACCAAAATATCATCAGAGTTCTGCGGCTGAAAGGAAAATAGAGAAAATGTGTTGCTTTTAAACAAATTCACAGTCCACACATTCCCCTCATCTAGCTTTGTTCTCCCTTCTCCATGAGCGTGTGCGCCGGCTGACTGTCTGTGTACCATTTGATGAAAAGCTGCAGTACTGTGTCACTTCAGTGGTTTAGCTTGGAGCAACACTAGTGAGACTACAAATCCAAAATGTGCCTATATGCAGTTTTCTTTTTTTCCTTTACCCCTGTGGCTGACTTCACGTCTTTACAAATAAAGTAAGAGCACTACTGATGGAAAGTAAGTTCTCGGTGGGCTAAATGTTGTACACGTTTCCATTTAATTCTATGTCATTTGCTTTTTGTCCAATTCTTATATATTACATTTGCAAAGACAAATTTTCACATGCTATATCAGGGCTTCAATATTTCTAAATTGGATTTTTAAGGTGCACAGTGACTATAGAATACCTGAGCAGAGCGGGGAATAGATGGTCCACTAATGGATTACTTGGCTGAATTGAAAACACAGAGAAGGCAATTTCACTGGACAAGAGGAATGTAATGAAAAATGCACTCTGTATTTTTTATTAGGAAAGGCAGGGGTTTTCTTTGAAACCTCAGGACCTCGGTTCTGCTGAAATCCTTCCAATTTGGCAGGTCTGCTGCATGTGGATTAAAATCAACTCATTTGAAATGGTGGTTGGCGATGCTCATCAGTCTGGATGCAGTATTGTGACTGCTCTATGCATAAAAATCTGTTCTTCAATAAAAAAGCCTTTTTAGCTGTACTAATTCAAAAATACACTGATCAGCCACAGCATAAAAACCAGTTAATCAGTAGTAAGATTACATAAACAAATTCATTATTGTTTAAGTGATTCATGTAGCCCATGCAGTAATGATTTATTCTTAATATTACTGAATATGATATTTTAAATAGTAAAATGCATTTGACAGTAAGGGAAATTTGATATCATTGTATTAGAATCCTCCCAGTCTCCAGTGATAATCGGTGCTGCAGTTAGAAATATACACAGTCGGTGTGTCATACAGATATTTGCTCCATATCCAGAGAGTTAATTATTGCTTGAGACTCTTATGTGGTGCATTTTCATTTCAAGATTTAAAGTCAACTTCTCTCTTGATAACCAATAGAATGATCTATTAAATAATCACAATCACTAACTCTCAATCCGAGGAGTGTTCATGTACAAGTCAACCCCTGCACAATACATCTTTTTTCTGGGACGCAGCTCTACAATCTGAATGACCCTAGAAATCAGAAAAAGAAGCTAATTTGAGGATTTTTTAATTTTACTTTCAATAAAAAATTTTCAATTTAAAAACAGAACTAGGGCTGGAAATTAAGTTAAGTGCCAAGGCCATTGCATGTGTAAAACTAAGGAATCTGATGTATTGTCTGATTTTTGGTTGATTATCTCATTGTGTTCTTTTGTTTATACTGGATGACACAGTAGGAATGAGCACTACATGGTGAACTTCTATAAACTATGAGCAGAATTTGGAGAAAATGACATTGGAGGGAATAAGCATGGAGGATCGAGGTGTGTTTTTCCCACAACTGTACATAGAGTCATTACAAGAATAAACCATACAACATTTTTCATCCTCTCCTTTGGTAACTCCTAGGGTTGAAATTGTTTTGCCATGTTACACATAAAAAAATTTGATCCATCATTCAATTATGGTTTTGTTGTATACTCCTCTGACCTTTGAGATGCTCTCCCTCAAGCTGGGCGACCGCTGCCTGCGGGTGGTGGTGGTTGCCATCGTGGTGGTGGTTTCCATGATTGTGGTAGACATATCGGACACTGCCAGCGGGGTTGCCGAGGTGGTGTCGCTGGGCAGCAAAGAGAGCGAGTCCCCGACCAGACGCAGGTTCCCCTCCACCTGTACACTGGGATCATTTTCTGCTGCCAGTTTGAGCACCTGGAGACCGTTGTAATAGAGCCCCGAGATCTGACCCTGGAAGGGCCGACCCTTGTCGTGACCGCCAATTTTAATGGCTGCCTGGCTGTTAAAGATGGTCAACTGTCTCCCTAAAGTTAGACAGAGACATGGAGAAAGAAAAAGGTGGAAAAAGGGAGAGAATGATGGAGCAGACATAGAGAAGTTGTCTGGAGGAGTATGCACAGGATCATCATTTGAACCAGGTGGGCTTTAGTGATTATAACATTAATAGTTAGTAATTCATTTAAGACTTGATTTAGTTGTTAACTTTAAAAGGGCAATGTTAATTAGCAGGAAGTTTATAATTTAGACTTTGCACATGCAGGTTACAATCATCAGGAGGCTTAAAGTCTATTTAGGTGCCTATTTATATGTCTTGATGGGACAAATATAGTCATTTTGAATTATAACTGTGTTAGCAAACGCCTATAGGGAAAAAAAGGACTGATTTTTTCTGGGATATCTATTTATCTCTTAACTCCAGCATAGAAGGTGCAGAGATGCATATCTTATGGCTTCTTTTTACAGAGATGAGCAAATTATTAAAGTGGCAGTCTAACTATACATCAGACTGTGTAAAGATAAATGACAATAAAAGCTTAACACCCCTCCCTCCATTGACTTCATCAGCCATTAGGCCTTTAAAACATGCTCTGCTCCAGGTTCTCCCTAGTCCCATTGTTTCGCCTCCTTAAAGGGGCAATGATATCTAACAGCACCATTGTCAGCAGCTTCACTGATAAGCAGTGTTACATCAGAGGAGGAGGACTGCAGTAATGGGCTCATCTCTGGAGAATACTTATTAGCAAAGTTAATGGATGCAAACATTAACTTTAACAGCCTTTAACAGCCTGTCAGGGATGTTTTGTCGCAGCAGAAAACTTCAGCCTGGGAGTCTGATGTGGTTGTTGTAGTACAAGGTAAGGCAATACAGGGAAACAGGGAACGGGAAAAGGGAAAAAAATTGGTTCATTTGGTGTGTTGACATCCAGGTGTTAAGGTTAAACATTTTCAGTTTCGGAGGAACGGGACCTGGTCAACTTATGGCACATGTTAGCTTAACTGGTTAATGTAACGGTTACACAGCATTTTAATGATTTTATCTAGAGTAATTACACACAGTATCTAATTACACACAGTGGTTAAGAGGAGCCATAGAGGGCTAGACAAGGTTTATGTGTTTTTAGTTAATTGGTTTAAAATCTTTGTTAAGGTGCAGTTTTTCCACAAGGTGTAAGGATGACAAAGAATAAATGGAAAGTAAGTTATACCCCTTTGCTCTGACACTTCTTTTGAATTCAACTTGAAGCTATATTTCTGGTCATCAAAATTCATAGTGAATAGAAGTTCCAATTAAAATGTCGATATACATGTGGGTAACTTGATCCTTGTCACCCTTGTCTTCTGGCACTGCACCTCTCATGGGGAAATGTTATTTAGTAGCTATTTCAAGGATTAATTAATTAATTAATCAATTAATTTTTACCTTTATCGAGTAGCCACTCGTCAACTACCCGACCAAGTCTGTATGGGATTCTTTGTCTAGCAATAGCCAGTCGTTCATTATCATAGTGTCCTTCAAAGAATTTGGAGAGACAGATTAAAGGTTAAAGTCTGCAAGCTGAAAGATCACATGGTTAGAAACAGTGTTATAATGTCTAACAGGTTTAACAAGTTATCAATTTTAACCCATCTGTGAGTTAAAAGAAACTTGCGCTTTATGTAGTGTTATCTAGTTATTACGATTAACAGTGTTATTTCTAATTAGAGTATTGTTTAGGCTATTTATAATGTGCTACACTAGTTAGTGTTATTTAGCTATTTTTTTAAACAAAGCATAAACTTCAGTAAATACCAATTACAGTGAAATGTAAAATAATTTAAGAATGGTATAAAACAGAGGTTATTTCAGGTTAACTTAAAAAAGCATGAGTAATCAGACAAGGCAACAAATACAAGGAGGAAAACAATTGTTACATTCAGATGCTCATATACAATGCAGTTTCAGCTGAAACAGATATTAGCCATTAGCCAAAGTCTCACCGCAATTCAACAATATATATTTTTTATGATGTACTGCATGATATGCAATGTGTTTTTCTTTTATTTTTTTTATTGCAGCTCCTATGAGATATTGAAAATATGTCAGTAGTAGATACTAAAGGGAGCTGTAATTTTTGAATTCTAAAATAGATAGATAAATAAATAAATTAACAAACAAACAAACAAACAAACAAACAATATAAACAAACAAAAAAACACTGTTGTGTCTTCAAGGCATAACAACAAGATTTGCAGACTCTATTAACAGGTCCAGTATCACCAATCCATAATTTCAGTTTTTGGAAAGATCCATGAATGAATCTTTTATGCAAAACTACATTGTGGAATCAGGGCTAATAGGACAAAAGCTGCTCTCAAGTGGGACAAGACTCCAGCTCTTTATTTATTGCATGCAAACAAAGACAAGTAATTTATCCACTGAAAACCCCTTATGGAAATACATGACCAAAACTTCAACAGTGTGAACTGTCAGTTTCTGGAGGAGAGCAGAGCCCAGTTATTATTAGTGCCATAAATAGTCTTTATTACATCTAGTACTGATTAAAGACTGAAGAATTTCTATCAAATATCAGCCACAAGGTTTTGACTTCACAGCTCGTAAATTCTTGTTGACAATATCTATAAATTGCTGCATGTGCAGGGTACTTTGTTCCATTTGGGGTTTGTTAAGAACAGTGATTTGAAAACATGTTTATCCTAGTTGTGAATAAAAAATGTGAAAAGAAGTCTGAAGTCAACCATGTTGTTGGACATGAGAGTATGAATAGATAAAAAGGATTAGGATTACAGTACAACATGGAACAGTACATGACAGTGCAACATTTTTACTGTGCGCTTTAATATACAGACGGTTTTAAAATAAATGAAGCTGCACATTCAATGAGCCTTTGGAGAGCTCAGGCAGTTCCCTTGTATTCTTTCCTTAAACAAATAGTAGAGGACTTTGCATATTATGCCTCATATCATGTTATTTGATATCCATTTAAAGCCGAAAAATCAGTTAGTTTCCTAATTTCCTAAGTGATGCACATTCCTTATACAGTAAGAGTACGCTTGTTTATGATTGCTGCTCTTTGCTTTAGTTATTTAAATTAGAAGTGTTTTAAAAAACCCTGATTACTCATTGGGAGCTCAAAAAGAGCCTGCATACTACATGCATGGCCATCATTAGCCAGATTTGATTAATGGCCGACTGAAGCATGTGTGTGTGTGTGCTTTGAGCAATAGCTGGAGGCAGAGAGGGGACTTCATCCTGCTATGCTGACTGGTGAACCTGTTCAGGATAGGCTTAATTGGATGATTGGTTCAGAACAGGTTAAAGCTCAGCCAGTCGTGATCTTTTTTTTTTTTTTTTGTTCCATGGTTACACTAAGTATACATGTACAAAACTTTCAGGTGGTCAAAATCTGTGTCTAAATGAATTGAGTTAGTATTTGTCAGCATCTGACATTAACCTGGATACAGAACATAAAAAAAATAAATAAATAAAAAAGGAAATGTAAAACATCATTATAAAGCTAAGCCGTTTCACTGACAGGATACTGTACAAATTTTGCCCAATCCATCAATATGTTAATGTAAAAAAGGTGACCTTTACAACATGTTGTTAGTGTTCACCACTAGGCAGATGAGTATAAATTAATGCAGGATCACTGCAGAATTGTTCATGTCAACAAGAATCAGCTGAATTAATAACTACATATTCACTCTGGTTAGTCAACACTGTCTCTTTAGACATGGACCGGAGGTTGGTAGATTAGCAACAAATAAATAAATATGATATTAGCATTTTACAGTACTTATACAGAACCACATTAGTGGTTCTTTTTGAAGCATCTAAAAAATCCCTCTCAGTCCACATATACATATCCTTTACACCACATGAAATGAAAAATTTTGAGTAAACATCAGAAGAAAATTTACTATAAATTGAGATATTTTTCTCATCTGCTGCATCCTTCTCCACCTTTCTGCCAAAGTTTCTACAAAAAGAACAGTGGCAGATGAATATCTTTTCATTGCCAGATATCCTTTGCAGCTTGAGACAAATGCATGAGTTTTAGATTATCATATTGTTTATGTCATGTAGTTTATGTCTATCATGTAGAATGAAGTAACAGCTATATGGGAAAATGAAACATTTTTGTTCAAAACGTACATTTCCCAACTGAACAATTTTAGAGATTCGTGTTTGATAGGCAGACATGCAATCCTCTCTTGCTAATCTAGATGCTCCATGCCATCTCGCTATACAACATTGTCCCATTAGTCTTACCTGGTGGATAACGCTCAATGACTGGATGGTTGTCCACCTGGAGAGTGGCATTGCCACCGCTGCGTGTGAAGCGGACAACATGGTACTTGCCGTCATTTACTATGACAGCAGGCTCATCGATGGTGATGTCATCTGTCCCCACATTGAAGATGACACCAATTTTTCCTTGATCCTGTGGGTGAAAAAAAAAGAATGAATTTGACACACCAATCAAATGCCAGAGAACATTTTAAATTGAAAATATTTCATATCACCTTCACTCAGTGTCTGCACAAAATGAATTTCCTTCCACTTCGGGGTTGTTGAACCATATCCTTTGCTTAAGCAGTAAAAGCAGAACTTTTGTGACATGGTTTAGTACGTTTAGCTCTTTCTCTAAGTTTCAGCATCAATCCCCCTCAGCAGCCAGCTGAGGTTTCCTGATGTGGATCACTCTTGACAGAATCCTGCTGTTTCTCTTTTGGTCGACTAACTTCTCTCTCTGTCAGCTTTTCCTTGCTTCTGCCAACCTTCCTCAAAGGTCAAAGCTGCTTCTCAAGTCAGCCTTTGGGTGGCACTAATAATAAACATTGGAAACAAAGTATGTAGAGTCTATGTGCCTGTCTGGCCTTTGAACATTGGCTGACCTCATTCTAAACTCAACACAAGATCAAAATGCTAATGGGGTTATCAGAGATTTGTGAGACACAGCACATGACTCTGCAGGAGTAAACAGAGGAGCACAACATTACACTCCACACTTTACTTTTAGATTGCAACAACCTTTGTATTTGGGATGAATATAAAAATTACATTAAAACTCTACAATACAGAAGGTTAGTCTGGCTTTATGAAAATCAAAATTAAACTTTTGTCAGATTTTTGTCAGCCTAAAGGGTCAGCGTTGTAGTAAAGGTTGGCTAAACAAATGACAATATCATTTTCGTTCTCATTTAAAACTTATTATAGAGTATGTCACAAATGCACAAGAGCATAGAGTGCACATAGGCAAAACTTTACTGTGATTATATAACAATATTACTAATGATAAGTGACTTTTAAGCTCTGCAGTTTCTCCTCATATCATTTGTCTCTCATATGTGTACGATCAAGGAAAAAAAGTCTGCAGGTTTTTACTCAAACAACTTTGGCTCCAGTAGCTGGTTACACTATATTACACCTTCAACCAGAGAAGGTAGAGGAAGTGAACAGTGAAATTGGATGGTGTAGTGTTTTATTGAAATCCTGCAGAGTGTTGCTCCTGCATGGCACACAACGTGCAAAATATTTACTGGCCTTACGGACACGATGTAAACGTCCTCCACATTGGGTCACGCATTGCACTTGGATTCCCAGGCTTTACTCTCAGGACTGACTTCAACAGCTTACTCCTTGTCATGCACAATTTACTATTACTGCTTGTTCTCTTTTTCTCATATCTCCAATATTGCATTACTGAATCAAGACCAGGAATTCAAATATATCTAGGAAGAATACCTTTTTTTTTGCCTTCTATTGTATGATGTAAAACCTGTCTCAAAGCTTTGCTCCTACTGCCTAATCGTATGTAAAATCCTTTTAGAAACCTTTTGAATTTGAAGTAGCAATTCATGCTGACATGGTCGGCGTTAAATACTGTGTTAAGCGTCCTCAGAGACCTTGAATATCCAATTAATAATATAATTTAAAGCTTGAGAAATCAACTTTTAACTTATTTATATATAAAGGAGCTCTATCCACAAACACAGCCATCATATTGAAACTCAGGAGCAGGTCTATGGCTCAGATGAATATAATCTTTCTCATTTCAAACCACTTAAAACTTATCATGCACCCAGGGGGAGGCGTCTGTGTTGACTGATTTAGGACACATGAACTACATCTGGATAATCGAATTCACATAAGTCAAAAAGGAAATGAAACCCCTTCACAGCAAATGTCTACTCACTCACAGTTACCTGTGAAGTATGAGTTAATTCAAGTCAGTGTTAGTTCCTTTAGGTTAGTAGGAGCCGGTTGTTAGAACTTGCTATAAAAATCTGCCAACTCCCTTGTTATACATTAATATGTCAAGAAAAAATTATCAGCATTGTATACATTATCTCTATGTGTTTGGTTATAAGGCGAATTAGGCATATCCTCATATAAAGCAGCGTGGTCTTGCTGTTTTGACATCAGCTCTTATGGAGAAGGCATTTCCTTGAAGCTTTCCCTGTTCCCACTGGTGCTTTGAGAGTGGAATCCCAATTCTCCTCTCAACTGCAGCCCACTCTAATTCATTTGAGAGGAAAAGGATTGATTGTTCCGGGGACATATTATCATAAGTAGTCATCTTTTCTCCGGGTGAAAAAGAAAACCCAAAAGGACTATGGAATAAGGGATTCTTCTATGATAAAAGAAACCACTGCCTCTTGGGACACTTTTAAACAGAGCAGAGAGTGGACAGATCATGATTCTTTTCAGGACCAACATATCTGACTGTCTCTGTTTTTTACCAGTCAACTGTCCGTCTCCGTGTTGGATCCTCGGAAACTCTTTACTGAAGCCTTCTCCTCAGAGGCAGGTGGGAGCTAGCATCAATAGTCGTGGGCATTCAGACGTTAACTGTATTATCCCTACTCCCGTAGGAACGAAGAAGTATCTCCCCTCCTCATCATACGTGGCAGGGTCTACCTGAAAATATCTAGGTATAACTGTAGAATTTTTTTCATCTGTATAGTCTCTGGGGAAACTTTCACATTTAAAATGATTGTTATTATTTTGTTAGTTTTTTAAATAAAAGATTTAGTGGCCAACACACACACATGCATCATCAGATTTGTACTTAACTTATCATAAATTTGAAATGATGAATCCAAATATGTATGTCATTGAGAAGCACAGTACGAAGGTGGTTTGAGCTCTGCCTTTCCAAATGCCCCCCTGAAATATAAACATTCATGAGTTTTGTGTGAGGCTTGACCATTTCTGCATAGAACGAGGCAGAATACTTATCGAAAGGCAGAATATTTATCACGAAAGATTATTTAATGATTTTGGGTGCCGAACTGCCAACTGATTGGCCAACGGGTGCATTATCAAAATGCATTACAAAAAAACTTAAGGTTTCACTAAGGTTCAAATTCACAACATCACATCTTCAACTGTTCTTTATTTTGAAGCTCGGCTGTGTAGCATTCCTTCATCAGCATTTCTAATTGTCATTATTTTGCACATTGAATCTGCTGTTTTTGTTTTATCTTTTAGTCGCTCATTAAAAACACGACTATTAGAAAGTAGCATTAGCCTATCTAATGTACTCTCCAGTGACTATGGTGACGGTTTATTGCTTTTGTTCAGGGTAATTGGTCTTTGAAGCTTGTGTGTGAACGATCCTCGGTTAACCCTGCAGTTTTAGTTAACCATATCATCATTTTAATGCAGTATGGGGTTGGGTGTCGAGTTATCTGTGGTTTGATTTCATTTTGGTTTCAATGATGCATTTTAAGCACTGACAATCAGATGCTACATTCGCCGCTGTGAAAACCTAATCTTTTCTAAATCATCAGTGGATAGATATCTGGCCGTAGACTAACGTCACCTTTCATCTTGATTGCTCTAATGGTCATACCTGGTAATTAGGACAATTTAAAATGCTGTATTGTATTCTCTTTCCATACCTGGCCCACACAGTTATTATGATTTTTAAAGTATTTTCTTAAGGAAGGGTTTTGACGCCTTCATTTCACAATTTATATTGTTCATCATATTGTAGTTTTGAATAGAAAGCTTCATATCCAAAGAAGATTATGAGATGTGAATTCTGTTCTAAGGCACCTCAGAAAACCCCAAATCCCTGTAGCATATAAACCTCACATCATTTGTTTCATTTACTATTTTCAACTATCCCTTGTGGCTACTGTTACTTTGACCAGAGTACTTCTCCTCTGTCTTCACCCTGTTTTATTCTTTTATTCTTGGTTGGGTGAGCAGAGGAAGGAAACGGAATGTGGAATTAATAATATGCATTAATAAATTACAAGAGCTGACAACTAAGGTCTGCTATAAAACAAGTGTGATATTATGAAGCTTAGATAGAGAAAGGACAAAAGACAACCTCAAACACCCTCTGAACTCTTTTTGATTCCCCTCCAGTGAGCAGTAATAGGGTGTCAAAGTAAGCAATCTGTCAGGGTGCAAGGACTTGGCAGATGTTGGAAAAAAAATCTTTTTGGCTGGCTCTGCACGCAGGAAGAAGTCTTTAGCATTTATGAGCAGTATTCAACAGCTGGCAAGGTCAGTTTCACACTTTTAAAACAGGAAAAACAATTTTTATCGGACAGTTTTGAAAAACATCCAGGGGAGAATTTTTGTAACAGACTTGTCTAGAGACAGATAGACATTGCAAACAAACTGTCAAAACTTACACTTTTTTTTGTTCAAATACAAAAATTTCTTGTTTCTATAGATGTTGCATAACACATGTATGTTTCAGGTTTTTGGTTTAAAACAATGACGGGAGTTTTTCTGTTAGCCAACATTTGCATTTCTATCTCTGTTGAGTAGGATTAACGTTTTTCATCATCTTTTACATGTTTCCACATGTTGTATTTGCACAATTTTTATATGTTTTCATATATTTGATACCATAAATGTTCTTAGTAGTAGATTTACCCAGAATACATTAGGAGGTATTCTTTTATCCCTCATTAAGAGGTTTTGAAATAGTTGGACATTTCAGAAAAATAATAAATAATTCATCAGTATTAAAGAAGAAAATTCAGGATGAGGCCTGATGAAATCTTTTGGGGATAGAATCACTGATTTTAGGAGGCATTTTCAAGTGGTTATAACAAATGCGTGCTAATAAGGGTCTAACTCCAGTTGTGATTTTTGTGCTGTTTGACAACAGGTGTGATTTTAATTATTACACCACTGACAGACATTTGACAGATCTCCCCTCTGGTTTTCATCATGGCACATCTGTCCTGTGGCTACATGCTAAATAGGCTGATTTCCCTCCAGAAAAGACACAGTTGCTGGCAGCTGCTGAGGAGTCACTTGGTTCCACTAGCAGACACACCTGTTCACGAGCAAACATCTCTCAGTCTACTGCCTCGTGCTCTATTGTAGCCCAATACCACTGTTTTATATTATCTTCCTAATTAGTGAATTATACAAGCTGCGACAAACTCCAAATATAATGGCATGTTCATGTAAAACATTTTTTTAATTTAAAAATGGACCATGAGATGTTTATTTATTTTCATATTTCTTTTTAATTTCCTTTAATAAAGACTGCAGCAATAGTAGTCTGCTGGTGCCCCTTTTTTCCTAATATGAAACAGTCTGCTTGTGCATCAACATACATAAGAATTTGAGAGTGGATTAAATAAGTTTATCCAAACCATTGCATTTTTGTCTTCCCCTTTTCTATATAACATCTACCTAATTGCTCTTGAAAATTCTTGTATTAGACTCTAAGTTGAATTGTACTAACCCTACTTGTTACAGAGCCCTCTTAATATCAACTGAAGAAATATATGTCTTCCTTTTTTGATGTGCTATTTTAAAAAACAACTTTGGAAACAAATTTCAGTGTTAGTCAATGGCTACTTACCTCCAAACACTGGAAGGTATCACATATTAATGCTTTTAATTGATTTGCTTAGGTATATTTTCTTAATGGAGGAATCTATCTGTCTTTGTGTCTGTCCGTTGATTCTCATCTGGTTGTCTTCAATGTTTGTGGTTGTTGTTGTAAGACCCAAGAGGTGCAGTGTCGATTCTTACGGTTTTGGAGGAGCAGCTCTCAAGAAAGCTTCAACGATTGCTTTAATAGGGCAGAACTAAATTACAAGGGCAATGCTGCACCCGGACAATTAACATACCGGGGTTTTAATACATGCAGAATTAGACGGGACTTTCAACGCCATCACCCAACACTATTGGAGTGAAGCGGAGCAGACTACTACAATCCCAAGCCGTAGCTATGTGCATCAGTAGAGGGGCATAAAAATGACTTAACATGACCTGTAACTCCCTACAGCCACAACTTCTTGGCCTTATACGTATAATATACACACAAGAATTGCACATACATATAACATATTGTATGCGCATGTACAGTGTACCTGAATATACACACAGATCAAATTTAATGCATCTATTCTTCCTATTTTATCTTATTTTATATATAATTTTATTACTAATTTTTATTTTTTATAGGTGTAATTTCATTCTTCAATGTAAACTACATTCCTTGTGCTGCTGTCAAATTGGATTTCCCCTATGGGGGAACAATACAAGTACATGTTAACATATTGTAGTTAATGTACAAAATAAAGTTTTTACTAGCTGTGTTTTTGTGTTTGCTGTATTAGTCAGCAAAAAACAAACAAACAAAAACACAAAACTCTTGTGATGTAACGGAAACACATCCATCTCTTGGCTGAAGATTCTACGTGCAAGTCCTGGCATGAGTGTGTAGAAAGTTTTAATTTTTCAAAATTATTTGGAATGCAAATTATGGCAGGGTGCAATGCCAGGCATAAAGTCCTCCAAAACTTGTGAACATTGTCAACTCAATACAACAACGTTGCTTTTGAAGATCTCCCATGTTTGGTCATATACTCTGGATGGAGTGAGGTATGTAACCTCTACGCTTTATACAAGGACATTAAAGTGGGCTTTGACAACTGATGCCATCAAATGTTCATGTAAGATTTTCCACACTATGAGCTTTGACATGATATGATAACTCTATCATTACTAGGGGACACGTATCATGTATCATGGTGGGTTTATTGCTCAAGATTCAAGGATGTGCTGCGTTGAGCGTGAAGTTGTTTAGATGATGCTCTCCAGAAAGCTGCAAGCTGGATAAATGTGGGGAAAAGCAATCAGCCCCTACTGATAGGCACATTTTCAATGGGCACTGCACCAATGCAGACAATGCAAATAATTTAAAAGTTTATTCTATCTTGTGTTTGTAGACAGAGTGGACTAATTTCTCCTATTCCACTTAGCTGCCCACTTCAGACTGTCCTGATTTTCACGAGATCTAAGGATTTTGTATTTTTTTTTTGACACTGCATTTATAGTTAGGCACATAAGGAAACTTTAGATCCATATAAATTCATTAAATAAGATAGTAATAAAGACTGTAAGTGCTATTAAGGACAATGTGTGCCTTATTTTACAGAGAATCTTGGCTTCTCTCAAATATTCAAAACATGAGTTGAAGCTTCAAGATGCACGATGAAGTGGCTATGTGTGTTTTTTCTTGTTGATAAATCTGAAAGAAACTAAAATACATAGTATAAATAAACAACAATCTCTGTGTAATCATTTATTAATTGTAATCAATCTTTTATTGTCTATGTAACTCCAAAATTTGGAAATGTAAGATTTGGAAAACCGGAAAAGGAGTATGCACAATTACTTATAGAATGGCTTTAGATCATATATATGTATATATATATATATATAGAATATTTAATTTTTCATCTCCTGTAAGTGTTATTTTTTTTAGCTATCCTCCAGTGTTTTGTGAAGAACCAAACCCTGCCTCCCATCCTTACTATGTGCAGCTGAAGGTAGTCTCCAAGCCCATGGGTGCTTTCCACTCGCACCAAAATGGCATCCTTCTGCTGAGTGCTGAAGCCCACGGCTAACCGGTCGGCTCGGGTGCTCGGCCGCTCGTTGGCCGCCCAGGTGAATGTGATGAGAGCCCCCCCTTTCCCAAAGATGTATGTGGTCCCGGCTGAAAAAAGATACAGAAAGAGAAACACAAGGAGACAAACATTGCTGAGACATTAAAGGGTGACTTTTTTTTAGAGTTTAAATTGATAGTATAATAGTATAGTATCAGGGGTATTGCTTTGTTCTGATATTTATCTGGCTCAGCTTGGCTTAATCTGTACTTTTGTTGTTGAAATGATCATTTGGTGTTCAAATGGAGATAATGCCATCTTCAAGGACAAGCATTCTAAGATTATTTGTTATTTTTAGTTTTTAAGGTAATGTATGAAGATGAAATTTTGATGTCTCCTCTCACCAACCCACAGCCAGCCCAGCCTCCTCCAGCCTACCTCTCTGAACTCACACTGTCTGTCATTTTTCAAAATCACACAGTAGATCGAGAGAAGCTCAAAGCTCAAGGAAGAAAGGAGGAACAATATATCAAAGAGGCTTGCTTCTCTCTTAAATCACAGTCGAGCAGTCTAATTTACAAAGTTTGATGAAGCCTTATATTCACAGATGTAAACTAATGGCAGTGCAGCCTACATTTTTCTAATTCCATGTGGCTCTCACACAATATCACTGGAAATACTGAGGATGGGTCAAACACTGCGGGCAAAACCAACCATTATTATTAACACAAACCATAATCCAGGAAGCCTACTGCTTTGGATGTGAGGTGGTTTTACAGAACTTCACATTTACCATCATAAACAGTGCCATTGCTGTGCTTGTTCGGTAAATGAGCACATGACAAATGCTTCTTTGAGGGTCACACCAATATCAAGACAAGGCAGCTGAGTTTATCCTTTTCAAACATTAAAATGATCATTCTCTTCATCTTACTTACTTCATCTCTACACCAGACATCATCCACAGTAATTACGGCACAAATCAAGCTATTTTAGTCATGTGCTTTATATTCATTAGGTTGCTCAGTGTTGTTAATGTGTTTTGATCCAGTACCTTCATTGTTGTACATGTTGTCTGGGTATTCCATTTGCAATTTTTTAAAATCAATATATTTTTTGGCATTTTTTACAGACCTTCTGGTAAATGCATATTGCAAGCGTAATAATGTAAGTCTTTACTGCCAAATTCAATTTAATATGAAATACGAAAAATAAGTGATTAATGTGAGGAGACTGTGTCAAAAGAAGCATCGATTTAAACCTGATAAAAATTCCAACATCTGCTCATACAGTATCTAGCAGGTGAACAGCAAAGCAATAGTGACTGGTTTAACTCTTGTCATGCAAGTTATTCATCTGCACTCATAAAGATTCCTGTCTCCTTGAGATGAATGAGGCATATTGGTGTTGATTTATTATTTACAAGTCTGGCTGGAATTGCTGAGATACCTGGATTATCCATGCAGGCTTGTTCTAAAATCCATTCCCTGATTAGCTGGTAAATCAGACATCTATTCATGATATGATATGATTTATGCCTAACCTCTCAGACAGCTCAGATTGTTAATTAAATCTGTTTAAAAAAAAAATCTTTCATTTGTGCGAGTATATTAAAATCAGAACTATAATCCATTTTGTATAATAGATGCAAATCTAAATTGAGCCAAAACTAAGTTTGAGTTAAATCTAAATTTATGTCTAAGCTTTCTCAGGGGGTCAGTGTTCTTTTGGATGAGTTAGGATTGCAGGTGTTGACTGCAAATAGGGAGAGAAATGTCATTATGTTATGGTATGGAAATGATAATTATCTTTGATAGTAGGCTACACCGCAAACATGCCATTGGCATGTTTTAACAACCTAAACCTGATAGTTGTTTTCACGAGAAATATTTTCAATTCTCGAACCTCTTAAGTGAAGCACGGTCAAGCACTTGAAACAAAACTGAACCCTCAAAACTGAACCCTCAGTTTCAGCGTGTATGAAGACTTGAGTACTCTTCTGCCTGAGGTAATAAGTACTCACCACAAAGGCTTCTATTGACGGGAACGAACTGCTGGTCGGATGCTTTCTTAGCAATTAACATTTACTTGAAATGCTTGAAACACCTTGCGCCGACTTTGAATTTAATTGAAAGGGCAGGTTATCTGACAGTGTTTGTTTCAAACCAATTTTTCTCTTATTGAGGTAATCTTAATTAATGTCTGGGATTTGCAGTCAAATGTGCCTCAGTGACATTAGTTAACATCAAGGAGTCTCAATGAGTGGTTTTATTGGATTCTTCCTTACAGTGAGTGTTATCTACATCTGGTCTTTTAGTCTGCTCTCATTTTGGCAAAATGAAATCCCTTTCCTTTCTATTTAAGGAAATTATAGCATAGATCTCTTTCCTTTTGACAGAATATATTGGATTTTTGGATTTAATTTTATACTACCACATTAACTTACTCCTTTTGTACTTGTGTATCTTAAAATATAGACTTTATTCCCAATATTGGGGATGTAAACAACAGCATGAACCCACAATTTAACGGATTCAAATACATCATACAAATGCATCAAATACTAATACTTTTTTGTCAATTTGATAGTAATTGCGTCTTTATTAGTACCCAAGGGTAAATTTGTTTTGGAGATGGGGGATTCAGCATTCCAGAGTTAAAAACAAGACATTGCAGTCACACAGATTCAAAAGAAATTAAAAAATAATATACATCAAAATAAGTATCATCATGGTAACAAAAATAGTATTGAGTATAGAAACTCCTACAAAGGCCTTGACATGATTTCTAGCACAAAAAAGCATGCGTGATTATATACCATGTTACAAAACATTCACATTCACATGTGATTATATCACACATAGACATTGTACGTAGTTTTCACATATCTCGCATGTGAAATGGAGGTACGACTGAAAGAAACTGCTGAGAAAATATTGCCATGTCAACGACAATGAGCGTTTATGCTATCAAGAAAAAGTTGTGTGATTACAGGGATGGTCATGTGAGGATTAAAATGCTCTGCAATGACAATATAACACCATAGACATTAAATTTGGATTTAATCTAGCTGTTTATGGATAATTCTGTCCGTTGGTGTTTTGATTTTCTTGACAGCCGCTCATCCGATAGATTTAAATCTTCGTGGGTGTATTGCTGAGGGTTCTAAGAAGTATAGTGTCAACTGTGAAGATTTTTGGGTGAGTGTTTCTCAAGAAAGCATCAATCGCTGCTTTTCTACACGTTTATGGGAAGTGCTGAACTTCCCATAAACTTCCACGTTTAGCGGAAGTACATTACGAGGGAAGTGTAGCACCCTTGCAAATTACAGTGCGCACATTCCAGGGTTTTAAGAAAGGTTAAACTGCGACAGCACTTCCGTTGAGAACAGAAAAGATCCATGCTTTCATTGTGTAATGCTTTATTTGAGTGAATGCATCCAGGGCTACAGTTCAGAGCATGGCTTGTAAACCGTGCACAGACTTATAAATCCAGAGCCTACACATGGATCTGTTTTTTCCCGGGTGGCCCCATGGAGTTCCATACCTCCATATATTCGGTATGTTTCTGTAATTGGTAATTTTGCATGCTGAGACTTCAAATGACCAACTTAATTAAGTGGTGACTACCGGAGTACTGGTCTGTCCATGCTATATTTTGATAAGAACGGTCCAACATTACACACTCTGTTTTCCTGAATGGATTTCCCCTATAAGAAAACCAATACAGGTACATATTTTCTTGTCATATCTTAGTTATTGTATATAATAAAGTTTTTACTTGCTGTTTTTGCGATTTCTCTATTTGTGGTAAAAAAAAACACCAAACAAACAAACAAAAAAATAACCAAAAACATACGAAAAAGCCAACACTATCATGCTGTAAAAGCAAAACATCCATCCCTTGGCTTAAGGTTTTGGATGTATGTTCTGCCTAAAGTCCTTCAAAACCCTGTGTCAGCATCAGCAGCCATCAGGACAAGAGTGTGTTTCCTGACAAATATCATGCCAATATAAACAGGTGACGTATCCATCAGTGTTAGGTGCTCCATAGCGTCTAATACAATATAACTGGATACATTCAAAGCTGTGACATCAGTTTGTCAAAAAAAAAACAGTAACTGGCCAACTTTGTGGTCGGTCTTTACCTTTATGTAGTTTTTGTTGGCTGTTGGAAATTCACATGTCACGTTCAGATATTTTGCTGATGGAAAATTTGAACTCGCCAGAAAGTCAAATGTGCTTTGGTTTTA
Source organism: Istiophorus platypterus (assembly GCA_016859345.1). Lineage (NCBI taxonomy): Eukaryota > Metazoa > Chordata > Actinopteri > Istiophoriformes > Istiophoridae > Istiophorus > Istiophorus platypterus. Next base: position 11,265,619 of record CM029129.1, on the reverse strand, counting down.
AAGCTCGACCGGAGGAGATGCAACAGTATTGTGTTTCGTGTTTGACTGGTTGATTGGTTGGTCAAGATGCTCTCATCCAACAAAATTCTCACTGTACTTGAACTACCTAATGGATACTGCTAGGTCTAACTTATTTAACGTTTACTGAACGTTTACTTGGAGTCGGCCTCAAACTAATTCAAACCGTTTCAAATGAGTCTTCGGTGTGGCACCTTTTGAATGGGCACTACACTTATTATATTAAATGATAGTCTTTGGCTGATGTCAAGTATCCATTTCTTGTTTTGTAGAGACTTTCTTTGAGTAACTCAGATATATTGGAAGTCTCATAAATATCTTAGTTTCACATTTGTTATCATGACTTGAAAGTTGGTGTGACCGATATTTACAAGTTGGAAACTTGTAATTGTGATAAAGCCAATATAACATAAGCACAACATAAATTTAAATACTATATAGGCACACCTGTGTTTGGACGTTTTACGTGAGAAATATACCATATTTTTCATGTGTATCTATGGAGCACACATTCTTTTTTTCATAGCACTACTGAAAACTTAAACCTCTGATGTAAAAGAGAAATGTTTTTCCTTTTCAAGAATATGCCTCACTAGAAAACAGACTTACATCATGAGAACTGTAGTGTTTTATATAGTACTGTGGGGACATATGCTGACAAAAAGAAAGCCAACGACTGAATATGGGGTAACGCGCAGTGCTGCGATGTGCATCATGGAATATGGAATACTAATGCACTTGCAGGGAAAGCATGGAGGCATCTTTCTAGAGACAGCAATAATTCCTGCATTAGTTATACTGTAAAGATAAAGGATTCTATTATACCTTTCTGCCTCCCTATTTTGCCTCCTCCTATTTCTTCTTTTCTTTGTGTGGTAGAACTGCATCAAATAAAGAAGGCAGTAAATCAGTCTTGTTAAGATTATAACTATAAACATCGCAGTTCATTCCATTGAAACAGCCCTCTTCTGCCTCCGCCAGCTGTCTCATGGGAGCGCTCAGCTTCTCTCTCATCACTCTACAATGCATCTGTACTGGAATAATAGGCTTCCCTTGGAGATTCTCAACTGCAATATTAGTGCTGTATATAACTTCATTATTAGTTGGGAATCTTGATAATTAGTTATACTGTACAAAGTCATAAAAATACTCCTGATATTTATGTATATAGGTGGTTTTGATAGCATATTCACTGTAAAAAATGTAACTGTAATTTTTGGTATCATAGAGTGAGGTTAGAGTTTCATCTTGTTTTACACAATGGTGTCGATGAAGCTCCCAAATTGGTTGATTGGTTATCATGTCTTAACTGTCTCTGCACAACAAATGCAACAGTATGGATTGATTGTTTGTGCCAAGATGCATGCTGCCCACTCAAACGTTTCATTAGTGCTCCCAGCAAGCCAAATACACAAGAGACGAAGCAACACACTCACAGGACCTTGCAAATTACACTGTGATGCTGGTGATATTTTGCTCCAAAGAAAACAGGTTAGATGTGAAAAGGTTTAAACACATCACCTGAGCTTGCTGTTGGTGAAAATTGGACAATACCTGTGGCCCGAGTGAGTGAATAAGTATTACCTCCTATAATATTACTAATCATGACTTTTAAGAGGCTGAAAAATAATCATGAATCATACAAATGGCAACCAGCATCAGCTGTGATATCATAAACACAAAGGAATGGGACAATGAATCCTTAGCCATTTAAACCATTTTGGTGGGGATTCTCACTGGCAGAGTATATTTGCACCCACAGAATGGCTGTATGTGTATGAGGATTTTCACAGTCAGTAAACATCTCTGAATGACATGCCAGCTTCCGGTAGGGCAAAACGAAAAAAAAAAAAAAAGTGTTTAAGTGCAGTACAGTATATAATTAGCTGCAGAGGCATTAGGCAGAGACATTTGGTTTAGGATAACAGGGGCACTTTACTGGTAAAACAAAGCTGATTGATTAAGAATATAAGCTTGCATAAATCTCTTAACTGTGAGCAGCTTTTCAGAAATGGAGAGTTATGGATATATTAAGTTTGAATTTGCTGTCTGACTTATGTCGTCTGAGTCACACTTCCTCCACGGTCTATTAAATACAGCTCACCAAAATGATGAAAATAAATATTGCGGCCTAAAGCCTGCTAGGGAGGACATATGGTTTTCAAGTTAAAATATGGTGTTCAAGTTAAAGAGCAGCATCATATACTTAGTACATTGAACACAAACTTTAGGAAATAAATCAAACAACTCAGTTGAATTTGATCAATAAAAAAGCCATACTGAATATCTTAGTATTCTTAAATACTGCACATCCAGCTGGCACCCATAGCCTTCAGCTATATTTCAGCTGAATTGCTGTTTCTGCTCCTATCAGTGAGATGTATCCAGACTGTCGGTTCTCATATTGAATGTCTGCAGCTCAGAGCGCCTCAAACTACTGTCTTCTTCTATAATAATGTTCAAGTTTTCTCTCACTCAACCTTCAGATGAGCTGTGTTATGGTAAAACTGTTTTGACTCAGATGCAATTCTTAAATACTGCATTACTAATTCCTCCCGTTGAAAAAGTCAGAAAAAGCCCTTTCCACAAATACATTTCAAATAGCTTTTATGACAAGAATATAACACTCAGAGTTTACTTAATCAATACATGAATTAATGTGGTTTTTGCTCTTTACAGCTTTTACTGCTACTCTTTACTGCTTAGAACTAGATAATAGGGGTTCAATATGACTTTTATGAATTGACTTCCGAACCATTATTTCATTAAGCTTGGCATTTGCCCCCTTCTTAAACATAATTAAGCTGATGGCTTCATAAGTGATATAGGTCCATTGTAGTTAAATTTTGATACGTTTGTGGTCGCCGTTTGTTCTGCAACAGGGTTAGGGGCTGAGCAAGGACTCATCCCTACCCTGCCTCTGGCTGGCTTTGTTGGTTCAGGTTTAGGCATGAGGAGTCCTGAGGTGGTTACAGTTGGGACAAAATTCCACGGTCACAGCCAATCAGGGGCAGGGCAGAGGTGGGGGACAAAAAATAATGCCATCCAAATCTCAGACTAACTTGTTGGTGGTAAAGCCGCATTGAGGGCAATGCATGCACCAGGTTTTGACAAGGAAGATTAATGTGTGGAGTAAAAAAAGGATACATCTCCATAGTCCTACTGTATTAAAAGACTGCTCTCATGCATTCATGTCTGCTCAAAAATATTGCACATGGGTAGGCTGGCAAGAATATGCTAGTCTCTTAATGGCTGAGTTAAAAAGCACAACGCAAATGGAACCTTCCGACCACCAGTGAGCATTTTATGGCATTTGCCCTCTTTTGGTTTTATATGGCCTTGATGTTTTTTTTAAAAAAAAAACAATTTTCAGAAACAGCCTCCACAACATATTTTTATTTTTAACATTTTACATTTTATCTTTGCCTTCATCCTCATCTTTGCCAGTATGTCATTATCATTCATATTCTTTTAGAAAAGACCTCTTACACCCCCTGCAATTGCACCGAGAGAGCACATAGCAATTCATATATGCATATAAATGCAGACTGTGTGTGATACGGTTATTTTACTGAGAATGTAACCCTTGTATTTCTTTCATGACTCAGTTTATCTATTACAGCAAATAACTTCATCTCTTCATTTCCCTTTTTCATTCCTGTATTTTTTCGACAATTTCTGTTTTTCATTTTTATTGTTTGTGTGTGTATGTCTGGGATTCTACATATAAGTGTTTGTGTATGTAAGCCTTCCTCATTGTCATACTTGAGGGTAATGTAACATGGGACCTGGAGGAAACTGAGCCCCCTCTGATCGACCTTCTGATGTACCTGCCCCTTTGCCTACCCTCTCTACTTTATTTTTTGCAAAAAATAAACACTGCATTTTGTCTTAGTTCAATGAAACACTGGGCAAGCATTATTTTTCTTACACTTAATGCATTTTATCCAAGGATAACATGCTTCCTGTTGAATTCAGTCTTTGAATACTGAATTGTGCTCAAAGATATAATCACTGAAAGAAACTCAGTAAACCATTCTCTCCACTTGAGGTATCTCCCTGGAAACATAAGCTGCTCTTTGCCTCACCATAGCCAGACAGTTCTTACACCAAGATGGGGGCCCTGGAGGATGAAGTGCAGCAGATTTTTACTGAGTATGTTGAACATACGGGGTTTGTTGGGAGCATGATGAGGGGTCAGCTACAGTGCAGTCTTTTTCGCATTCAAGTCGAGAGCATACAAGGTCTTTGGCACTGATAGTCAGAGCATAAGCAAGCGCTCTTGCAGAGGAATGGTTTGGGGGTTTGTTTAACAAGATGCCGCTTTGAAACAACACTGTGTTTAAGGGGCACGTCTGCACCTAGTCCACACAAAATTAAAAAAAAACCTCTGAGTTGCTCTGGCACTGCAGGGTCAGAATATAAACCTATGGAGGACAGTAAGCATATTAGCTACATATTATATCTCCAGTTGGTATTTGGCCTCCCCTGATATGAGAAATCCTTTAGTCAATTTGTTAACAAACTTGATTATGTCCTTCTAATATCTGGTTCACTTGTGCAGTGTATTTCGTTTGGCACATGGAGACATCATTTCTTATTTATAACAACCCAGATTCAATGCATATACTGTATGGACCAAATGAACAAAAGCCTAAACAGAAATGTAGAAAATGAAAATTCCAATTTGAAATGACATCAATACATCAATGTAGATTTTCAAAGAAATTATCTTGATGTATGTTTTTACTGTAGATATTTTTCCATCAAACTGTAAAACACAATTTGAGCAACAATGAATGTCTTAAAATGATGAAATTCAAACTTGAAGCTTATTCATTAGTTAGTTTTGCTTCAAAATTGTAAGATTTTAATCAAAAACATAATGACTGGATTACAAAAAGGTGTCAAATGTCATTATGTTGAATAATAACATAAAAAAACCCTTAAAAACTATACTTAACTAAATTCTTATCCACAATCTGAGACATAATTAATGCCTGCAAAGTTTTCTGGTGATGGTAAGTTAAACATTTGAAAATTGCATCAGTAATTATGGAAAAAATGCATCTGTATTAAAATTTATTGTAAAATTCCTAATGGCATAAAATGAATTTAAAATCATGTAAAAAATAAATCAATAATCAAAAGTGTTGCTGATTAACTTTCTGTTGATTTGCTAATTAATTAATCGACAAATGGTTGCAGGCCTCAAAAAATGTATTATTTTGCAATTTGAATGCCTCTGATTAAGTAGTAATTAAATAGTAATTCAGTAGCATCCGTTTTTTGTCACTTGGTACTTTGAGCATTTTTTTATCTGGATAGACAAACTCAAATCATTTTGGTTTATTAAGACAGGGGGGCGCTGTGTGTAAGGGCTTACCACGTAATGTAACCAGCATACAGTGTCAATACATGCAATATATCCTGTGTTTAGGATGAGGAGTGTGAAGCATTGCAGCAGGGTAGGTGGCCTATAAATAGCAACAGCCCAGGGACCTCCAGAAGTCTATGGCTAGCTTTGACACAAACAACTATATGTTTGTTGCATTAAAGCAAGTGTTTAAAAAAATCATTGTATAGCTGACATAATTTAGACATTTGTTTTATTTTTTAAGTGGTTTCTGCTTCTTTGATGACAGTTACATAACCCAGTAATATAGTGCACATTATTCATATGCATTCTACACTGTGCATTATAGCATTGTGGACATGACTTGTTAATCATAAGTACTGTCTGTATCATTTATGTTGCAGTAAACTGAATTTCTTGCTCTGAAGCACATACTTCAGAACAACCTACAGTACAAAATCTACAATAGAGGTAATTGAAAATTTATCAGTGAGTTCTTTGAAGTGTTTTTTTTTTTTTTTATAGGCCTGTTTGATCACAGGCTGTGCTGTGCCTGTAAAAGCCAGGTCCAGAATGATATGGCTTTAATAGCGCAGATGTAATTCATCACATTTTAGCCCCTTTGCAACTGACAAAACTGCTGCAGTGAAAAAGACACTTAAAAATCCATTGGGTCTCTTTTTATAGGACATAAAAATGAGTCTTAGGACAGAAATTTCAAATTACGATATAAAAGGGAGCAAGGACTCTAGTGTCAGAGCTTTGAAGGAGACGATTTCAATAGCATAGCCAATCTGATGAAGACTGCTGAGGATAAGTCAAAATCTAATATCCTTCAACTGAACACAAGGTTGGTGATATCTTATGAAATTGCACACAATTCACAACAGTTTATCAAGAAAGATTTAACATTAAGATGGAAAAGTTATTGGCATTAAATGGTGTAATACTTGTTCTATATTTTAAGTACCTATGAAAAGAAGCTGCTCTTTCTAACTCTTTACATATAATCACTTTATGCACATTGTTATGTGCCACTAATTACAGTATACTGTAGAAATCACCTTTGAAACAAATGAGGCTCACTTACAGTGAGTGCATTACTCTGCCTAAACAAAAAAGAACCTCGTAGAGATTGATAAAGAGATTTGCAATGATGATTCATCACGCCATTGATATGTATTTGCAATGTAACAAACACAGCTCTTCTGATGCTGTAGCATCCTGAAAAGTAACATGGGGAAAAGGCCACCGCTACTGCTACCGATGGGCAGATAAAAGGTTTCATTTATGCAGAGATATCCACTGTATGTCACAAGAGAGCCACAAAAGGTGACACAAATACACTGTATAGGAAGAAAACTAAACCCTATTCATCTCTAAAATGTCAAAACTGCCAATGTAAATATGTCAGATAGCTAAATCATGCTCATATCTAATTCTTATTATTCTTGACCCTTGATCAAATCAAAATGATACATCAGTAAAGCAGCAAACAGCAAGCTGGGAATGTTTGAGGGAAATGTCTTACCATGGCCCCCTCTCGTAAGAAAAGGCATCCTGTTGATGGCAATAGGAACGGTGCCATGCTTATTGTGGAAATGATGGACATGATGCGTTGTACTGAGACTAGAAGACACACGTGCTGTTCCAGTCTGGATGGGGAGTACAGTAAGCAAGGCGAACCAGAAGACTAGTCGTGAACAATAACTTAGGCCCATGCCTAGGCTAAAGTGCGACCAGCTACTCCGCTGTCCGAGCACAGGGGCAGCTGCAAAGAGTTTACCCATGTATATTAGATCCACGTGGGTGCAAAACAGACAACTTGGCCAAGCTTTGGCCTCTGACAGCTCAACTTGGAGACTGCAGGGCATCTCAGTGACAACTTGGGCCCATTTCTTCCATAATCCCTTTGGTTTGCTTAGGGACTTAGAGAATGATGTAAAAATATCCCTTGAATTTGTGAGAAAAATGATCAAAAATCGATTTCAAGAAAGCAGTCAAAATCCAATCAATGTTTTTGTGGATGAAACTAGAGAATGACTTTGGTTACCATTTTGCCATGACAAAATGTCTACTGCACAGAGAAGCCAGTGTTAAAACCTCACTGAAAAACATCCCAAAGCACATTCTTCAGAAAGTGAGCCAAGTGTATCCAATGCAAAAAAGATACACATCCAAATGAAGAATGGAGATGTATCCACCCGTAATTTCAAACAGGCATATTGCTCAACCATGATATTCAGGCATGAAAAGTGGCAGGACAGAACTTCATGTGACAAGAATTCTGATAAGAGTCTCCATCGCCCACAGGTAGAGCTTGAGGGCAGCTGAGTCTGCCCACTAAGAAGAGTGCCTCTCCACCACAGCACAAGACATAACACGCCTCTGTGGGAAACCGGATCATTTCATTAAGCAAAAAGGACAAGGAGATAAAAATACGCACAAGTGAAGATTCAGCGATGAAGGGTGATGCACGAACCAGTGCTTTTGTTCCCCTTTAGCCAGGGAAAGGGAAGAGAAAAGAGATAGGGAGGGGGAGAGAGAGAGAGAGACAGACAGACAGACAGAAAGAAGGGGAGAGAGGGAGCAGTATCTGCAGCAGCGCGGTAAAGGAGAAAATCCAGAAAATAAATAAATAATCTCTCAGCAGCTCCTCGTTCTCTCTCTCACAGACACAGCAAATCCAGCGAACGGTAACCTCTGGTGTGGCAGAGATCCGCCAGAATGCGGCCGTAGTGCGAGTGTTTCTATTTCAAATGAACATAAGATCCTTCTCTCGTGCTCCACCTGCTCAGTCTCATGCAGTATAGACTACTGCTGCATTCCCCTCACTGCTGCTCCTTTTTCCTTTATCCTCTCCCGTATCCTCTCGTCCAGATCTGCTGCGCTGCCTCAGACTGAGGACGGTTAATGTGACAGCTGCTTGTGTCTGTCTCTGGAGGAGGGCAGGTGACTCTCCTCAGATGAGATGGCTTGGATGCCAGAGACTGGAGATATTGCCTTGGACTGCTGCAGCAAAAATTATGCTAATTAAAAAGCATCGTTGTATCATAATGAATCCTGGATGGGCGAAATTCCAGGACAGTCTGGACCCCAGCAAAAGTAACCTTGACTTGGAGTTGTGGTCTAATGAACGGGAGATAATGGAGCTCCTCTAAAGGCATACTGTAGTCAGAGGCTCTGATCCAGCGAGGCACAGCATGTGCCTCTGTGTGTTTGTGTATGTGTGTGTGTGTGTGTGTGTGTGTGTGTCTGAGAAAGAGAGTCTGTGAGCAAACGAGTGAGGGGTGGGGGTGTGGGTGTATGTGTGTGTGTGTGTGTGTGTGTGTGTGTGTGTGTGTGTGTGTGTGTGTGTGTGTGTGTGTGTGCGCGCGCGCGGGAGGGGGAGTGATAGGAGGAGGGAGGGAGAGACAGGAAGAGACAGAAAAAAGAGAAAACCAGGCAGCCACGGTGCAAACACACAGCAAAATAGTGAGGCAAGAAAATGGGTTGTGTGAATAAATACATGCTACAGATTCACAGCGCACTGGCTTGCAGGTCCTGGCAGTAACACGTAGGCATCATACTGCAGAGGAGGAGCCTGATTTAGGTGAGCTGTCAGAGCTGTTACAGAATGAACACAATGGTATTGGTATGGATGTGCTCTTAACATAAAGACTGAGGAGCCGCAATAGACATGAATGACAGAAACACAGATACCTGTCAAAATGATATAAAACAGCTATAGGCTATGGTAGGTAATCCATTTTAAAGAGCTTGAATTAAAATTCAATGAAAAGCCTCTCTTTTCAAAGTTGTGCATCGCCATACCTTTGCTGTTTTAACACTCCAAATCAATTTTGCTCTCATCCCTCTGCCTTATGTGTCACCTTATATTGGTATACAAGTCACCCCCTCTGTTAGAGAACTCAGTGGCTCCTTGCTCTCATGCTGCTTAACCATGCAGAACTTATTCCTACCTATGACTGATCTGAGTTCAGAGGTATTCCGACAGTTTTTTGAGCAGTCTCTGGGGAAATGTGATGGTAAGATGAATTGGAATATGTTGACACATGAGAGGATGGACACATTATCGGAAATGGAGGGACAAAAGCGGGGAGGGACTGGAGGTAGAAGAGAGTCAAATGCAAGAATCAGAGAGAGAGAGAGAGGAGAGATTGCAGGCGAGAAGTAAAGGGTGAGGAAGAGAGACTGCGGCTATATCAGCTAAATCACGATACGTCGATAGAGATATCAGCTGGGATTGCCTCCTCGGTTGAGAGGACATGCATGGAAACAGGAGGATGGAGGCGAGCCATGCAGCACCACCTCACAGTGACAAGAAGTCGACGCAGGCCATTACTCAAACAGGGGAGTGGATGTGGTGTGTGTGTGTGTGTGTGTGTGTGATGGGGGGGCTGATTGAACAAATAGAAAAGAAGAAGGGTGAATGCACAACAATCTGCCCTGACAGTACATAGACATTCACATGCTGCTATTATGAACATCAATACATTGAAGCAAGCTTTTTTTTCGTTCCAATCTCAGTGACAGGGAGATATAAATCCTTTACGTGTATCCTCTTCATTATGTAGTGCATGCCAGCTTAATCAAACAGACAAGAGCACTGCGTGACTATAACGTGTAGAGGCATTTACATTAGTGACAATAAGGTTTGGAAACACAGTGACACGGTGGAAAAGTCTGTTATTTCCCCCTGCAAGCTTCAATCTTTTACAGTTTTATACAGCTAAAATTAAGGCAATCATGAGAAAAAAAATTTAATTAGACATTCTTTCTAATTGACACACAATAATGCCCAAATAAAACCAGCTGGCTATTTCATTTCCAATAACCGTGAGGACACGGTACAAGCAGTTGAAATAGGATGATTTATAGCCATTGACTTGGTCTGTCAGTCTCTCCAGCATATGTGCATCTTTCGAGGCAGCGGATATCTTGATATCTTGGTGAGAGCCGTCTAAAATGAAAGACTTGCACTAATCAGTTTACGTGCTTGAGTGTTGCACAACATGATGAAAGCCATGTTATCTGGACAACAGAAGGGGGAGGCTTGGTGATTGTAACCTTGTGTTGTCCTTGGTTATTTAATAAACTGGGCATCCTAAACAGCTCTTCTTGTTAACCCACACCTAGACACACCTCACAGAATATACATCAAATATGCGGTTGTTGTATGATGATATATTTGATGATAAGCTCTTTTCTTCCAATGTAACTGCCTTATATCTGGCCTTTCTATAGTTCCAAGTCCAATAAACCTTCGATTTGCATTTTTTAGATTTTCCTACAGGCTAGTTTAAACCTTTTTCCCACTTATAGAGCAGTTTGGCAGATTCCTCTTAATTTACATAATCACATTACTGTTGCATACTGTATATGGAATAATGTATAGTGCATAAACTATAAAGAGATAATATTTAGATTTCTCTGTAGAAAAATCACAAGTCAAGAGATTTTTGCAAACTTGTAAATGACATGATGTCAGAAGACGTGTACAGCGTTTTAAAGACTTAAGAAACCTAAATGTGCACTGTTTGTTCTCAGGAGGATTTGTGAGAGAAGATTTTTCACAGACATCCACTCTCACCCCAGGGGGTAAAGTAGCAGGATTAATCATAGCACTTTCAGATTAATTACTCATAATGCGAGCATCCTCTGGAAGGCATGGCCTGCAGTAGCGATGTTTGGTTGATTTCATTAAGCTCAAAGCGACAACACCTAAAATAAGTCTAGCTTAGATGGTGCAATGAAAGGAGAGAGAGTGAAAATACGGAGGCACCAAAATGCAAAAGTATATATATGAACTGTATGGCCGGCAGAAGATGCTGTTGGGTGAATTCTTTAAAAAAGAAATCATAGATAAGTCACTAGCAGCTCCTGGTGGAACAAAGCTTAATCATAACTAATTGCTGATGCCAGTGTTATTTTTTTTTTAATTATTAGCTGACAGCAATTGTAAACTCATGGAGATTTCAGTTGTACAGTTGCGGAAAACATATTGAGGTACGAATGCTCAAGGAGGTCGGGTACATCCGGCTAAACAACAGGTTCTGAGTTCTGTTTTTAAGGAGGGCCTCTGGATGCACATGTTTTCTCACAGAGCAGTTTCTCCTCTACATTCAAACCTTATATAAATAAACATTTTCCACATTTTTAACTTTGTGTCCTGGCAGACTGTGTACAATGCAATCTGAAAAGACACTGCATGTGACAAGAGGTTGCACAGGTTGGAGTGATGCAAAAGACATGAGTGCAGGAGGAGCTGTGTGAACCATCTTCCTTTCCTCATCCACTGTTAAGCTTTGGCCTTCAAAAGTAAAAAACCTGAGCCAGAGAGAAGCCAGTCGGCTGTCACCACAGAGGAAGATAGAAATTACGCTTGGCTGAGGTGTTTTTCGTCTTCATTCTGTAGTCCTGCCTCTGCTATTGGCTTACATTGATCTACTGTCTCGCTCATTATATTAACATTAAAGAAAGTACCAGCAGAAATGCATGAAGGATTTTATTGTTGCCATGACTGCAAATTGTGATGGAGGCTTATGCAGTGTCCAACAAATTAACCCCTTTAGGAGATCCTTAAGATGTTGAGAATGATGGATAGGCTAAAATTAAGTATTGCAGTCCAGCCTCTCTATATTCATGATTATATTATACATTTATTCATTATATTGTAAATTTAGTTCTTGTAATTTAATGTGTCTTAAACAGATTGAGAGTTGTTCCAATGAAGAAATGGTTTATTTTGCACACTTGGATTTCTTATCGGGGCTTTTCTGTTTCTCAGTACACTATCCACTCTGAACCTTGAACCTTGGCTTCATTTCTATTCTGTTTGGTGGAAATTTGTGCATGTAGTTCTTGGCTTTCTGTGTCTTTCTAGTAGCTAGTTTCCTAGTAAGTAACTACACAATGATACCTCATACATTAATGATACCCTTCATTAATGATACTGTGTGATAATCTAAGACTAGAGCTTTCAGAAATTACTAAGTCAGCCATCGCTGTGAAAAGCTGTGCTGTTGTCATGTCTTAATAAAGAAACTACTGGCAAGAAATAATTAGTTTTAGTCACTGCAAAACCTACTCCTTTCTTTTCAGTAATATGGAGAGGATCAGAATCATCTTGCTGCTCCAGGATCCTGCTGAACTGATTTACCCCTCTATTATCTTCAAGTTGTATGATGCAGTCATAATTACAAATTCTTTAACTTGTTCAAAATTCATCTGAAAGATTTTTATCTAAGACTAGATACAAAATATTTTGGAGTTCTTGACGTCTCACTACATTTCAAGTTGTTTTTCAAAAGCCTATGCAAGGCCTTTTAGCTGTTCCCCCCCAATAAATTGAAAACTGGCCTTTGCAGCTATAACACCAAAGCTTTGAAATTAATTACCTTATTATGACTGACTGTCAGAATGGATGTGTTTTTATTGCTATCCAAAAATCCTCTGTTTTAAGTAATATTTTCATTATTGCTTCTGCCGAGATTGTGTTTGGCCAGTTTTTTTGTCAGCAGAATATCTGAAAAACAACTGAAAGTATTGCATTGAAACATGGTTGAGAGTGAGGCTATGGACAAAGGAATGAGTGACTGGGCTTTGATGATGTCTGTACATGACCTTTCTTGTAATGGCTCAAATTAGACTTGTACAGTATTTGAATATTATTGCCGTGGGTCTTCACCATGGTGCTTCAACATTAACCTTAGGCTGGGTCCACAATCACTCCTTCTTGATTCACTCAATATCCTCAAAATAAAAAAAAACTCTGGGAGTTTGTTTCTAAAATGAGCTTGAATAGAGATTTTCAGATACTTTGTCGTTTTGCATCATCACTGACTGGTTGGACATTTGTAGTTTGCTTATTTGCTACATAAAAAAAAAGCCTCTTGATGAGACTCTTAAATAAAATCACAGAGGGTAAAATGTTGTGTAAAAAGTCATAATATGGAGAGAATTTTTAGAAATGCTTTTGTCTGCCATGCTCTCCTTAACATTCCCTCAGCACTTGATAATTATGATAATGATTAGGATGACTTAATCATGTATCAACTTTTCCATGGATTTCTTCTTTTTTTGGAATGAATATTTAGATTAATATGTGACCAATATTATTCTTTCCTTGTGGGATGGAAACTTGTATTGTTAATGTAAATGTAAAGGTTTCTTATAGTTCCCTAAGTGATGGGCCATGAAATGGTATGACCCATAAAAAAAATTCCCCCGCATCCATTCCAGTCACTTAATGTAGTCACACCAGAAAAACAACCTTAATGAGTTAATGAGTTAATTCTGCTGTATGACATATTGGTAGCAGTTTGTTACAAAGTGAAACCAGACAAAAACAAACAGCGAACAGCTCCTATAAAATGCTGAAACGAGCTGAGTCAGTTGTATTAGTGTTAATATTGGATTCTATTTGGATGTAACTGCCAGTAGTGGTGCATTTACAGCCACTCTGCCAACAGTCCAGTTTGTTAACATGTCTGTAGTTCTTTTTATTTATTGGGAGATATGGTTGGTGTCATAAATTCCCACGACAAACCTTTTTTCTCACTCACCTGTATGTGATAAGTTTAAAAAAATATGTCGTGAACACAGCATTATCTGCAGACCACAAAAATGTTTTTCAGCGATGACTCATAAAAAACATTGTTTGTCTGTGCATTGCAGTTACTGTGAATCACTGAGTGAAATTTGTAATCATCAGGTAGGTTCATGCTGTAAATTTCTTCAACAAGGATATAAATAAATAATATTTTTTGTTATGGAAAAGTGCAAATGGGAAGGAAATAATTGTTTGTTAAACCACTTCTACAGTAAAATGCACTGCTCATTCTCTCTGTGTACCTCTCTCCCCAATGGTTCCTGAAACTTTCAGAGTGTATCTTTGCCTCAGGCTCACTCCAGCCACCCCACCTCACCTTATCCAGTCCAACCTGCTTACATGTTTGCATGGAGGATGCACCAAAATAAAGGTCTATTCTGTACCTGAGTGCAGAGATTGAAAGTGAACACTCCAATCTCTCCAACAGCACATAACACCAGAACAACCACATTAAACAAAGTGGTGATACCTTAAAAATAATGTTATTATTATTATTAATAATGGCTACATCTAGCCACATTGAGCCACACCTTGCGAGACAGCCACAGTACCATTGCAATCACTTAGGAAAAACTTTTGCTGCAGATGAGATGCACAGTGAAAACAACCAAACGTTTTTAATATTATTAAGTTTTTTAGACGATTGTGCAGCCTTGACGATGTGTACTGCACATTTAACCCATTTTTACTGCGATAGCCCACAGCAGAGAAGTAAAATTACATGTGTCCCTTGACAGCTGAAAAGATGTGAGATATCCTGGTGTGAAACGACACTCACTGCAGTGGGCACAGATCAGTGTTCTGTTACATTGCTACGTTAGGTGTGTGAAAGATGCATGATACTCCTTCAGGCGTCAAACATAGCAGCACCATCATTCTCGGTGATTCTCATGATTCCTCTGGAGAGATGTCAAAACTTGTAATGTCATCCAAACAGCCCCATCCTCCGGCCTGTATAAGATGGTCATGTAGGCACCAAGTGCATTTATTAAATAGGTTCCCCGATTATGCACTTGTAAATGCAAAAATAATTTACATCTTACTCTAAAGTCCTTGCTGGATGTGGTTGAATACACTACCAAATAAAGGATGGTATCTATACTTGAGATTTTATATAGACCGCTAAGTCACATTGTGAAGTAATGTATCAGTGCCAAAACAACAAGTGTATATAGATTATAGAATAGAATCAAATGAGAAATCAATACAAATGTGTGATGAATATCATCATCATCATCTTTGATGCAGGTGAAAAATGTATGAAAAACAGTTTCCTACTTCACTATAGGAAGGGAGCTTAGCAGATCTTCTTTATTATTCATTGAACATAGAAGAAAGTGACTGAACAATCTATCAAAATTAATTGGGAGCAAAGAAGAAAATGTAAAGGTTTTCTTTTGCTGAGAATGCAGAGACAGGTGCTTTGTTGTACAATGACTGGAGAGTGAGCCAGGAATAGAGAGGAGGAGACAGGGGGAAGGGGTAGATAGAGAGAAATAAAATGGCAGGGAATGGAGAGTTTGTGTGTCAGAGGGACAGAGAAAGAGATAGGAACTGTAAGATCGCCAAGACAATTTGCAAGACATATATTTCAGTTGCAAAGCTTGGTTTCTCTGACCTTTGACAAAATATGATCCAGCTCACATACAGTATCACTCTGTTGTAAATCAACTCTAGCTTATGTATGTGCAGATACATTTAGTGAGGTTGTAAGACCTAAATGAGGGAGCACTATAGGTCACAGCATGCTATAGCACAAAAAAATTGCTGAATGATGAGCAAACCATGATAAGGGAGGTGCTAATTCTGCAAATTTTTTTTTTTTAAATTTGTGTTTCAATGATAATCATGAATTATTACAAATAAGTGATAATATTAAGCTAAATTGCCTCACAAAAGTCTTTAGGTTTGCACAAGAACTATAATGCAAAGCTCACCGCGTTTACTTGAAGTGAAAAGTACAGCGTACTATAAATAATGTTGCCTTGGATTTGTTGAAATTTACATAAACAATTATGTTTGAGTCTAATTGTGGATTTGCGATAAGAAAATGTGATTCAAAATCAATTTGCGCATAAGTAAATAGCCGGTAAAGAATTTTTTGATCAACAAACAGCAGTACATTTGAAACTCTACAGACATGAAGGATTCTTGCTTAAGATGAGCTTTTAGTGTCACCACAAAACTTGACATGAATCTCAAACACTCTTTTTATCTATAAGTCTACTAATTACATGGGTCAGTTACAATGGCTTTGACTACAATGTTACTGCTATGCAGAACATCACAGCTGTATGACTGCCTTGTTATGTCCTGTTTCCATAAAGTAATCTGCTGAATGCTAATTTTATATGGATTGTGAGTTTTAATTGGTTATAGAAGTGGGCTGGGGAAAGTGAAGGATTAGTACATGGGCTTTTATCAGGCCCCAGTGGCTGCTCTAGCAGCAGAAGACAGCAGCCAGTCGTGCTTGCTGAAGGGAAACGACAACAGTTGTGTCCTCAAGTATTGAAATCCATCTTATGTTAAAGTATATCAAGCATGATGTATAGTCTGCAGTTCAAAGCATTCAAAGCGCAATCAACTTTCTTGACTGTATGTGTGGCTGTTTTTTTTGCTTGTACCATTTGACACAGTATGTACAGTGATAATCCAAAGTGACATCTCTTTGAAATGAGCACAGCAGAGAAAAGAAAAATAAAATAAATGACGAAGGGCGCTTTGCTTTTAATTACATGACAACAGAGAAGGACTATGATTTTGAGATAACTACAATATATTACCACAACAAACCCAACTACACAGGAGAGATATAACTGGCTGAATATCCATTAACCCCCTGATGCATCCCATTTATTGGACATATTTCTGATTCAACCTTATTCTTGTTAGGGATGCAGGTTGGTGTATGTTGATCTCTCCTGATAATGCTGAAATAAATTTGCAGTTTCAGTGCATCTGTGAACAGAGCACATATGGCCTGGCTGATTGGTAAATCCTGTCATGTTGCTTTAAAAGCCAAGCAAAGTTAAATGAAAGGACTCTTTAATAGCTGCAAATTTGCATTTAATTTGACATCTAGGGCAGTGCTTGTTAAAGTATTTTATATGAATTGCCCAATATACAAGATATTGCATGTAATCAAAGATAAAACATTATGATAGTTATAATTTTCTTACATATTTACTGCAAGTAGTTGCTAGTTACTAGTTGTACCCTCTCTCCCTAAATTCTTCATTGCAGTGGGTTATAATTTTATCGCTCACAGAACGGAGTGAGAAGGAGAGCAATTGAATGATGTACAAGTGAGTGTGTCACTGTGTTGGAGAGAGTCACAGACAGAAACAAAGCCAGAAAGAGAGGCAGACTCTGAATCTGAGGGCCGCTGTGTGTGCGTCTAGCCTTTATGATGTAAACTGAATGTAACCTTTCTCCTCTCACACAGCCCCTGCAGTAGGGACGAGGAAGCCCCCCTCTCCAGCCCCCCAGAGGACCAAGCATAGGCTAGCATTCATCTGAGGCTTAGCTGCTGCGTGGTCTGGATGTCAAATGAAACCCACTGTGTTCCCATGCAGAGTGGGCCACAGAGGGAGAGTCAGAGGAGGGTGTGGAAATTCCACTTGGTAATCAAACCTTGCATAATCTGGACAAACTGGACAGAAACACTTTGGGGAATATCATCCTGGAAACTGGAGAATGAACAGAGGAACTAAGTGCCAATGTGAGACAATTTATACTTTATCTTGTATCGCTACACACCCACGGCACTGCACCCACAGTGTGCAGAAGCACCAGGCCTCTCTGCAAGCCTCTGACCCCACTTTTACATCATTTATTGTCCTAATTATATGTGCTCTTGGTTACTTCACCTGCAGGCACATTATGATTGCTGTTACCTTTTTGGTTAGTGACAAAGCAATTTTGAAAAAAATGCATAATTTCAATAAATAACCATTAAATTAATATTTTCTAAATATCCTCTTTAACAAATTGCCTGTCATTATGAAAAGAAACTCTCTTCCCTGATACAGATGTATCCTCTGTGGATACGACACTCTGTTCTAGCTGTGGATGCAGCCTTCTGACCAGCTCTTATCTTTATTACTGAGTCTGAAACTGCCTATGGCTGTTTAAATCGGTCATCACACCAAGGCTATTTCAGGCTGATATACAGCCTTCCTGGTAGGTCTTTTAAGGGAATTTTTCAGTTTTATTGTTTGCTTATGATGCTGCAATAGAGGCTTTCCCCTCAGTCTACCTCTGACACACAAAGTGAGATGAAGCTGGGACAGTATACATATATGCCTCTATTCTTTTTTCAAAATACTTTTGTTTGGGGGAAAAAAAACTGAAGCTGCCTGGGATTTTTGCTGCCACTCTTCCTATTAAGTACTTATGTAGTTTTTCAAATTTTCACCCATTCAGGCCCTTATGCATACATGTTCTCATGCTTTATTAGATGCATGGATATAGAGTTAGAGAGGTATAGATAGATGGATGGACAGAAAATGCAAACACTAATGATCATTTATGAAAATAGTATAGCAAAGTATATAGACTAACCAAGACTTCCTGTAACTGTGTCATAAACCAGTTGTCAAATTCAACATTATTAATTCACATAATCTCAACTAGGAATTAGTGGAAATTGCTTTCCAACCAGAAGCACATCTTTTCTAGGGCATCTCTGAGCTGGTAGCCTAAATTGCCAAGCCTTGTTATGAACTTGCTGTTGCTTGCATTTTTTTTTTTTTTTAATGAATTACAAAATTAATTTGAAAGATGGAGAGCTTCTTCACTTCTTTAATGTACGCTGCACCTCTGATGTTGCACTTGAGATTCCCCTGCAAACTTAACATCGTTTCTTCTTATTTAACACCAAAGGATTCCTAAATATATCTAGAGCACCTTAGAGAGGAAAGCAAGTGACAAAGTCAGTTTTATGTTATAATACGATTATGATTATTGTTAACTTGATAATTAAAGAACTGTTCTCCTTGGAACCCATTTAAAGCACAATGATGATTGATTTACATGTTTTAATCCATGTGCGGGGATAGAGGGGGATGAAGCAGAACATTGTGGCACTCCACAGCTCTGTCACAAAGTAAGTCTCTTCTGCTTGCAGAAGTAGTCTATACTGTTAAGAATAAGACAAGTTCCATTACAGAATAATAGCTTATTCAATGAAATTAATAATCAGGCAAAATTAGACTATCAAGAGTAGTTGATTTAAGTGTGCATGGATATTGATGCGGTTATTCAAATAACTGCCGAAGTTAAATCTTCCTTTACATACCAGATTATGAGAACTGGGATACCCATAAAATAATAAAAATAATGATAACTTATGGATGAACTTCACATGCTAGTAATGCCGGGATTTATTAGATAAACAGCACTAGTGGTAAACTGCAAACTCCAGCTGTAGCAAACCTTAAAACAAATCAGATCATCATATGCTACACAGAAAGCTGAGAAATGGTTGTTGTTCTGGATTAGCTAAAGTCAAGAAAGGTCTTAGGCCCTACTGGTGATTTGAAATCCAAGACTATGGGCTCAGTCTATTTACCATATTTTTTAACCTCAGCAATATTTACAGACATTCCCAAATCATAATGTCTTTGGCATAAACGGGTTTCTTACAAAGGCCTCTACACACCATACTGTATAAATTCTCCAAGAGTTATTATCACACACATAGTAGAAAACGCCTAGCTATAAAAGCCATCATAACTCATGAAAGGTATGGAAGTAAAACAAACATGGCAGTCAAGAATGGCCAGTCTGATGTTGTGGAATGGCTGCAGAGTGAATTTAGATTGCACCCCGTAAACACCATTCTAAAAAAATGTAACTGTGGTTTGAACTCCTTAATGGACAGTGAGTAAAGTGCATATTATATAGGTTTGGATATTTCTCTTAACTCTGTTAGTCAGTGTGACATTGGCAGAAGATTGAACTCCTTCTCCAGCAGTCAGTGTTTGCAAGAGTGAGTCATAAGAGACCATGACTAATCATGAAATAACCTGTCGCATATCTGAATGAAACTGGCAGTGTGGCTTGTATTTTCCAATCTGTTAAACATAGCTTAGCACAACCCGTGTCTGTTTGCATTCTAATGAGCTATCAACTTGCATTAAATTATCCGGATACGTGACATTTTACTGAAAGGTGGCAAGAGGTCAGGGAAGCAATGTCTAGTGGCTTTAAATAATGAGGAGGTTTATCTGTGACGAACAAATTACTGATTACTGATGATGTAAATTCTTTAGGCTAATGAGAGTATCAAGCCACTGGGTACTTACATTGCTTGCACTGAAATGTTCTACTTCAATTTTAACCTCATAAATAACAAGACTCAGTCTGCAGCCACAATAGCTGCTCTGCCTAATGCTTGTTGTAATGAAAATCAAATTATTAGATGTATTAGCTTAAATATAGGACAAATACACATGAATATCGACATCAAATTTCAAAGCAATCAATCTAATAGATGTCAAGATATTTCAGTCTAGACCAAAGTAGTGGACTGACAGACAAACAGACATTGTCATCCCTTGAACCATGTCACTAACACTACTAAAAACATATGCATACACTATGTGATCTTACCTAACGGCTAAAAGTGTAAAGAACCAAATAGATCATTTGTAAGTGACATTTCTCTACTCAGGTAAAAGAAATAATTGGTGGATAATAATAATATAGTAACTCTGTCATATAATATGACTTTTCCCATGCAATGCAGCAAGAATAACTAGACCTGAACAGAAAAAAAGACATTGCTGTTATGTGCAAAGATACATAAATATCTTGTGACAGCATTGGCTAGCTCACTTTGCACTGTTTAAATGTGTTGTGAAAGAATATTTTCAACTGGTTGACTGGCTAAACAATAAACCAAAAATACCATAGATAACTGGCCCGTGATAACAAATGTACTATGAGGGATAAATCTGGTCATTTAATGTTTATGTTTACAAATGTGATTTTTTTAATGGAGGAATTGTGTATCTGTCATACTTAAAACTTGGTCGTGAAATATTTTTATACATGCAACGGAATCAAGTCACTCACTGTTAAAGAAAGGGAATCAACACCCCTGTTTGCAGCTCTCACCTGCTTTTAGCAGATCAGCAGAGCATCAAAAATTGCTTAACACAGCTTTAATCCCAGGGAAGTAAAATGAGAAAAACATTCATGTACGATAAATAGACCATAGAGGCTGGAAATCTTGCCTTTGCTGCTATCTTGGAAACATTCATCTTAGTGGTGTCACATTGCATTCGGGTGCACTGTCGCCATTTTTGAGTGCGGTCAAAAGTGTATATGATGTCCACAGCCACACAAATTAATATTATCCCAATTCACCATCAACCACACCACCACACCCAAACAATAAACATGACTCCTTACGTTTGATTTAGAATTTATTTATCTTTAACCTTTACTTTTTACACGGAAGTATTCAAACACTGTAGGGTTACACACACTATATTTATGTAATATAAATCATTTCTTTCTTTGTCATGGAGTTACCATGGTTGTTCGGGGAGGTAATTTCCTGGTTAATAAAAAACACATGGCCAAGAGCTGAGGACTCTCATATCCTTGAGCTGACTTATTAGACTGAACCATGGGGGTGGGGTAGTTTGTTTTGCTTTGTATTCAGATGTCTATGGTGTCCATATTGTTTACTGCTTTAGTGTTATTTGGTTTGGCCAAGCCAGTATATATGTTCTCCTGTGTGTCATTGCCTCAGCTCAGTTTGTTCAGTTAATGTCATGGCTTGTTGTTTTTGTTTAAGTACAATTATATTTTGTTGACCTCTTTTATAAACCCAAAGTTTTGCATTTTTTATGTGAATAAAACCCTGTCTTCATCAACAACTCCTGTATTCTCATTGCCTGACTGATTGGTCCCTGATACTGCAAATTGATTGAACCTGGTTAGAACAGTTCAACAGTCCCTAATAGACATAAATGTATTGTGGTAAGTAAAATTAAATATGTTAAAATACATTTAAATGTTACAAATACTGTATTAACCAAGGGGAAGGCTTATATATTAAGGTGTACAAAAAAGGTGAGCACTCCAATCATTGCCAGTCGAACACAAATCCATTCACCTACCGTCTTCTGTTTAGAACAGTCGAGAACAATTCTATCAAAAAAAGAATCGCATCACTGGGGATCCAGGAAATGATTAGATAGTGGTGTTTATACTGTGAGTAACTTTGTGAGCGTTCTATTAGTAGTATGGGTGTGAAAGGCTCTAAATGAATCCTCGTAGTAGTCCCATGCAGGTTTTGAACAAGACAATCATGTATCATCATCATCTTTACCCTATCATCTTCTCTCTTCTGAGTTATGCTAATGGCGCTCAAAGTAGAAACGGGAACTTAAAGACTCAGGCATCCCATTAAGTCTGCTGGTGGGAGCATTTTGAATCTCACTACAGTTATCCCAATTGCTTCAGCCCTCTGCAGAGAGACAAGTTCAACTGACACTGGGCAAGCTGTTGGAAATCTCTGCTCCTTTGAAGAATATATACTAAGAAAGCTTTAACTGCCACATGTAAAGACTACTACTCCTACTACTACTACAGCTGCTACTACTTCTCCACTGCGACACCAAGGAACAGTAGGCTTTGTTTAAGATAACCAAGTTTACAGGACATGTAATTTCAAATATTCCATTACACAGTGATCGCTGCTTTACTTCATGTATACTGTGATGCAAAGTGAAAGTTATATTCAGGAAAAAAGCTCCAGAAAAAAGTATATGATGGGACATCGATATAATTATAAACTAATAACTTGTTTATTGTTGTTGATGATTTTTCATTTATTCCTAAACTAGGGTTACTATAATCAAACTGCTCATTATGCTCACCAACTGGCAATTATTAAATAAAATCACGAGGAGAAAGGAAGGATACTAATTAGATTTGCAGAAAAGTTTAGCCTAGGCCCTTTTTTCAGACAAATTTCCCTGGTTGCTTATCAGTATGGCAAATGAGAAAATTCTAAAACATATGAGATCTAATTTGTTGTCTTTTCTGCCTACCCTGTCTTTGAACAGCTAGCACTTCTATGCTCTGTTAAATACCAAATAGGACTAAAAATGATGATTTCAGTTTAGTACACTGGTGGAGGAAAGCTATTTCAGTAATTGCTTCCTCTATTTTTGCACCCTACCATTGCTGTTTATCAAATATAATTGGGTCATACGGACTCAAATCTCTTCAGTGTCTGTCAAATACTTGTGCCTGCAGTTGTTGGAAGAATACCATCAGTTTTTCTTTTTACATGCAACTACATTAATTCTTTAACAGCTTAATAAATAATATGAGTTCGTGTGTTAGTATCACCATGAGACTCTCAACGTAGTGTCCTATCAAACATTGCTGAATGGATTGTAAAACTAAGCTGGGCTGCTTACCCTTTTCTGAAAACTGGCAACATCATGATGATAATAACAGGAATTTACAGATTAGTTTTTTTCATATCTGCATAGTAACTCCAATGACATAATACCGCCCTTTAGAGAAAACCCCTTAAAATACAACACAAAGCAACAAAGACGTTTTTAATGTGAGAAACTGCAAGGACAGAAAAACACAAATAAGCCAAATGGGGCATTATTCCCTCAGGTGCTTGACTTCTTTTCACATCTATGTAAATGTCAAAAGTTTCCCACTGATGCCTAAAAGGCTAAAAAGCTGTAAAAATGCATTGAGTGGTCGTACACTGACCTGTGGTATATTTCACTGGAGGATGAATTTGCTTGATTCTTATCCAGGCAAAGAATAACAGAAATTAAAACAATTCTTCCTTTAAGTCACAGGTTAATTTTTCTAACCCCCTAAGCTCTACCAGTCAGTTACACAGGGCTCAGCTGTGGTGTGGTGCGGCAGCAGTATTAGGCTCAGGGTATCTGTGTGACTCACGTAGAGCAGAGATTTGTCAACGAAGATCATCTATAGGGATACAGTGTCCCTATGTTGAACAAAGCCAGGTGGCTAAGATGATGGTGACAACAGCTGATGGAAAAACACCAAGATCTTACTTCATAAGATGTTTGGAAAACTGTACTGGAGCATGCAAGACTTCTGTATAGATAAATTAATCTGGCATGTTTATTTGAATAGGAAATCAGTTTGTTACCCATCCATTCAGATGAAGAAGATCTTAGCATCCCAGCACAAATCTGTATTAACTTAAGATTTCACATTTGAGCTTTGAGCTAACCTAGAAATTCAGTCTACATATAAGGATCCAAAATGGGATATATTCAGTAATAGGATGATTCTAAAATACAGGTATAAATACAGCCAGGTTGACTAAAATCATGGAGATGAAACAGAGATAATTTTATGAAAAGTTATGAAAGTTATGATTACCTTTGATGGAGCCCATTTCTGTAACTCGTTTAAAAGAACATGCTGTGAACAAATCTTCTATCCTTGAGGGCAATTCTGACTTACCAAGAGATGACTCTGAGGTTCAGTTAGCTGCTTCCTTAGGAGCTAATGCCTGTGATCCTAGAATGTCTTTTCTGAAACATGAAAAGCAGGACTGACTTATGTGTATCTGCAGCCAGTGGACACACAAAATATTTTAATTGCCCTCGGAGGTCTTATGGTGTTCCGAAACAGAGACGTGACAGTCGCACAACGCAGTCACCTCAGAGCGGGTTTTAATAAGGTGAACAGGGCCAACAACAGTAAAGCATTGCACAAGGAGCAAAGGAGACATTTGCCCCTAGGAGGTTAAGAAATTTCATAATAACAACAGTTCTCTCTCTAGACTGCATTATCTGGTTGATGGAAGTATTATTCAGTTCAATATGCACCAGGTAAATATAGGATGTTGTGTAATGGTGGTGGGATATATTATGTGATGTTAAGCAAGCAGGACTCAGAGCTCAGTCGGGACTTGGACTTGACCAGCCATAGGTAATTGTGAAAAAACCATGAAAGGTCAAACCCTCTCTCATGACGAATGCCTGCATGCATGGAGTGCAGTCAACTATAGAAGGCCTTACTTTCTCGAGATGTAATATAGCCAAGATGCTCAGCACTTTACATTTCTACAGACTGTCATTTAGTTTTTCAAGGGCTCAATTATGGAACAATTTGTACAAGCTGTTCTGAATTTGATGTTTGAGTGGTTGGGGCTGTGAAATGAGGGTGGAGGTATCTGCCTCCACTCCATCATGCTTTCCCTCACAATATGGTCTCTATAATGGTAAAAAGTCCTAATCAGAAATCCTTAAATTGATTTGGATAAAAAAGTATACTGTATATACTTACATAAGTTTACAGCAAGCCTGCAAAGTCATTTGTATTTAAGGGATTTAAGACTATAAACAGACAGAAAAGTCTAGCCAAGCTCAGCCAGAAAAATCAGGGGAAATGAAACGTGTTGTGGAAAAGCTTTTGGACATATAAAACCCTACACTGATGAAAATGTGGAAATTATTCCCTGGTACTGCCCAAACCTGCTTGAGATTGACACTTAAATTCATCTAGATATGCGCTACTGGCTGGACCGAGGAGAAAGAACAAAGACCTATTCTATCTACCCCTGGAGTGTCCAACCCTGAGCTATGGACAAAAATTGTCCGGGGTAAAACAAGAGTCAGAAAGAACAAGCACAATACCACCGATATCTCATCGGAGGTTCAGCTGGAGAACAGGGATATTGTTCTGGGCAAGCTGCCTGTCAGTGAGCACAATGGTAATGCCACAGCTAGCATTAGAGCAGCTAACTCAGAAGTTAATGCCGAGACCTGTTCAGCTGTGGCCTGTGATGCAGCTAAGCCTGCTTTTCTCTGTGGCAAACGACAGACCAAAAGCCAATAAAGCTAATGCCAAATCATCAAAAAGGGCTGGATCACAACGGAACATACACTGGAAATTCGAAAAAGAAGCTAATCAAGGCGTACAAGACATCAAACCAAAGGAAACTCTCCGTTTACCCAACACTACGGTTGGCAACATGGTCCAAACACTTGGACCATCCGGGCACAGACACACTACAAATGACCCTCGTCCTGTAGTGTCGCACGGCTATGAGCTATTAAAAAGAGATTTCGTGCACCTAATGGATATTATACACCAAGTCCCATCTCAGACATTTGTGTCAGGTCCAGTCCCCACTTTAGGGAAAGGTGCTGACATAAAATACTTGGCTTTTCTCCACATGCACTATGGCCTCCAGTACCCTACTGCTGGTATTTGGAGAGGGTCTTGAAAATCTTGGAGCCCAGACAACAAGGACAATGACATAGATCATGCCTCCTTCCTCCCCTCCCTCCTTGCCTCTCAGAGATATCTCACACGAGCTAAGGATGTGGATAAAAGGGGCTGACGGGATGTTACCATGTGGCAAGTAACATTTTAATAAGTTCCCACTTATTAAAACAAAGCCAGGGGAATCTACCCGCAGCCACCATTACAGGACACTGATATCAATGACTGGGTCCTCTCCTGTCCTTCTCCTTTCAGCTAATGTCTTCCTCTGCTTACTGCTGGTACAGCCGTCCTAGACGGAATAATGTCTGACATTCCTGTTTTAACCATCATCAGGACTAACAAGGTGTACTCAAACTGCACAGCTCCTCAATCTAAGCTGACTCCAGTTTCGCACCAGCCACAGCATGTAACAGACAATACCTTTAGTATACTAAACTCAGCATCATAAAATAGGTCCCTGGCTGGCAAGCCACCATTAATGGATGATTTTATTATCTAGAAAAACCTTGATTTTATATTTTTTCCTGAAAATTAGTCAGATGATAAAAATAGTGCAGTAGCCCTTATTACAACAGATTCCCCAAACTTCCATTTTATTGTAGATGCTAGAGTGCTTAAGAAAGCAGTTGGAGTACCCACTTTATTATATGACTCCTGTCTATGGAATATTTTGTTCTTTTGAATATGTTATGCTTCAGTTAATATTATTCTGTTGAGCAATATTAGTAACCATCTAAAACCCTCCAAAATATAGTGCAAACTTTTCTGATGACTTCGCTACACTTCTGTTTGCCTTGTGTACTGATTTTATCTGACTTGTTATTGTGGTTGATGGCAATGCAACTGTGGACTTTCCAAGCATGTAACAGGTTCAACACATAAGGGAAATAATTGGGACATAATTATTTCAAAGGTCTACGAATTTCTGAAGTTACAGTGACTGAAGTTGCCCTTTATGATTATTATTGTTTTCCTTAGAATGACCGTCTCTGCTTACACCAGAAGAATTAAAGCAGAGGTAATCAGAAAGCACTATATCAACGAAAACACTATTACATCATTCACTTGGGCTTTTATACTCACACTGTTTTTTCCTTCAGTTTCTGTCAATGATTTTGTAAAATGTTTCAATTCTAAAGTTATCGAAACCATTGCCCCGATGAAGATCAAACTTACTTGTGGTAAGAAGAAGCCCCATAGAGGAATGCCACACTGCTGAAAGCTCAAAAAAGTGAGTGCAATAAGGCAGAATGCAGAAGGAAAAAAAAAACAAAACAAAACTCTATATAATCTCTATGACATCTATAAAGTGATTTTGCATCTATAGCCTGGAACTAAAAAGGGCAAGGCAGTCCTTTTTCTCAGAGATTATTAATAAAAATAACAGTAATGCATGCACTTAATCACTGTAGTTGACAGACTGAAAAACCCCTCAGCATCAGTCCCTCCTGAGCTTGTTATCCACCAAGTCATGCAATGACTTTGCATCTTATTTCACAGATAAAAATCTGAGGATAAGACAAACAGTCCGTAACTGTCTCTTGAGGAAAAAAAGTCCATGTAACCTTTGCCTCCACATAAAATTACTCTAGTTAATTTGGCACATGTTACCCCCTAAATAATGCAACCTTGACAAAAATCGTTTAACCCCTCAGACCTACTTCCTGCTCCCTTGACACTCTGCTTACAAGCTTCTTTACAGATATCGTTTAACTGCATAACATCAGATGTACTACAGAGAGTCAATAGTTCTCATCAGTCAGGCCTTTTGTAAGGGGGCCTGGAGACTGCAGTTATCAAACCTCTTTTTTTTTTTTTAAAAAAAAGTCTAATTTACATGCCTGAGTAGTGAATAATTACAGGCCCATATCAAACCTACTTTTTAAAGGAAAGTTTAAATTTAAATGGTTGTATTTCAGCTATTTAGTGCTATCTTGGCTCAAAACAGTTCCTCTAATACTTTTCAATCTCGATTTTTACCACACAACAGCACAGAGACTGCAATTGTTAAAGTTTTAAAAACATTAATCTGAGCAAAGATCCATCAAAAATTGTGGTATTACTGGAAATGTGTGCTGTATTTGATACAGTTGCATATAAGATATTGCCACAAAGGCTGGAAAAGTGGGTTGGAATTTCTGGCTCTATGCTAAATTGGTTCAAATCATACAAGATGGGGATTACTTTGTGCCAACTGGTAATCGTGAATTTGAGCAAACAAAAATCACATGTGGAATTCCTCGAAGGTCCATTCTCGGTCCCTTCTGTTCAACATCTACATGCTCCCCCTCAATCAGATTATGGAATATTATAACATCTCTTACCATAATTATGCAGGTGACACACAGCTCTAAACAACAGTGTCACCACACGACTACAGTCCCTGACCCTTGCTGAATAAGTGCGTTGAACAAATCAATGAGTGGATGAGCCAGAATTTCTTTTTAAAACAGAACACAGAAAAAACTTAAATAATTGTTTTGGCTCCAAAGAAGAATTCACCTTGACTCCATGACACTGAAATCTACAAATCAATCCAGAGATCTTGGCATAGTTATGGACAACCACATAAAAACAATTACTAAATTATGCTTCTACCACTTTAAAAACATAGCAAGAATTACAGGAAATCTGTCTAGACACGAAAACAGATGTTCTTTAGCTTAGTTTTAGCAAGCTAGACTATTGTAATGATGTCTGCAATGGTCTTCATAGAAAAACAACCTGACAGCTGCAGCTCATCCAGAATGCTGCTGCCAGAGTGCTCACTAACACCAAGTACAGCACATTGGTGTAAAGTGGAGCACATTACACTGGTCCTTAAAACACTGAACTGGCTCCCTGTATGTAAAAGAATAGATTTTAAAAATCCTAGTACTCGTCTATAAAGAACTACGTGGTCCTCGGCCGAAATGCATCTCTTATTTACTTGTATGTTAAAAAGCATCCGGAGCCCTCAGGTCACCTTGGACAGGTTTTCTTAGTGTTCTGGAAACAAACAAGGTGAAACAGCTCTTAGTTTTATGATTCCAACCTGTGGAACAAGCTTCTTGATTATCCAAGGTCTGTTAAATTTATCAGGTGATTTACATCAGGGCTTAAGACACTGTTGTTTGCAGTGACTTTCCAACAAAATAAAATGAAATATGTAACTTCTTCTTAAACTTTAACTATTTATTTGCATGTTTTTTCTTCTTACTTTTTCATTGTCATTTAAATGAAAATTAATATCATCTTAATGACCTTTTATAAATGTAATTCTGTGCCTCTGTAAAGCACTTTGAATTGCCTTGTGAATGGTTCTGTATAAATAAACTTACCTTGCCTTGCCTATCAGGTAACAAAGCAGTCCGTTTACACACCTAACATGCAAATAAGAGCAATGCTTTAGAAAACTGCAATCTATTAAATAGCTCATAAAAATTAGTAAAATCTCAGTACGTAGATGCAAAGACATGGAGATAATGTTATTTTTAAGATGATTTATGTTGCCCTGTGGTGCTTTAGTAACACTTTACTTCAAGTCCCGCTATGAATCATTTTTAATTAGTGTAAAAGAATGTAATAAATGGTTTATAACAGCATATACCAACATCTTTAAGTGTTTATAAACATACAGTATTTGTGAACAATTCTAACTTCTCCTATGATATATTTCATATCTTTACAACTGTGTTTTACGATATTATCATTCATCATTTTTTTATGCAGCCTCCCAATGGCTTACAATTGCTAAAGAATATGATTAATAAATACTTATGTTAGCTTACAACTGCATTATACTCTGTTATAAACCATTTATTTCATTTTTATTTCATCTATATATTGATTATACATTATAAATGGGGGGACCTAAAGTCTGACCCTGGGATCAGGCAGACATGTTTTAAAGACACAAGACACCTCTATATAAAGTCCAGACCATTGACTTTATATGGTTCAGACTCAGAAGTATCTCACAAGTCTATTTTGGGTAGGTCACCATGTTATGAACAGCAATATGTTTTTCTTGAGCCTCGGTCCCGGGGCACAAGATTAAGTCTGAACCTCCATCCTGGATTATCCTTGTGTCCTTTGGGACCCACTCATAATCACGAATGACTCTACCTGACATGAAGGTCAAAGGAAAAATGGGATATGTTTGAGCACTTTTACATCTTATACTACTTTTGCCATACTTTATACTACAGCAGTGCACGTTCCCATTTTTTCCAAAACTAGAGCATACATGAGTGTTACATATAGCTTTTCACAAACATTTCCAAAAATATGCAACAATCAAATTTGCTGCTGTCTAGTGCCATGTTACTGTACCTTGTTCTGGAGGCCACAGGCTCAAGTCTGCCTTTCTTCCATGGGAATTACATAATAAAAAGCAAATGCTGACTTCCAAATTAATGGTGAAGGTGGATTCCACTCTGCAGATTGCTCACGCTAACTGGCAGCGTGGTTATGTAAAGCAATGTCAGGTGGAGTGTCATGTGTTAGTCAGATGTGAGGGGTGCAAATTGAATGTGGACTTGTGTGGTTAGAGATAAAGATGCAAGGACAATTAATCTAAGTGAAACAATTACTTTCATTTAGTTGAAATCCCTGGTTGTCCATTGTGACATTTAACACCTCATCATTCATATTAAGCCATGACACTTGTCACAATAGTTGTTATGTTTCTTTTTAAGTGCTAAACAGAAGTGAAATAATAGTTCTGCATAAACTTCTATTTATATCTTTTTTGGGCAATCATTACCCCTAACCCTAACCTTAACCATAACAATAACAACTGACTGCCTCACCCTAACCCTAACCTGATTCTAACCCTAACCTTAAAAGCAAGTCTTAACTGGGAAACTGTACCTTACAGTTATGTGGACCAGCCAAAATGTCCTCACAACAATGGTTTAAACCAAAATTTTTCCACACAACCATGGGAAGACATGTAGACACACACACTTATGCGTTTAAACACACAGGTAATGAATATACTAAAACAATCATCTATAACCGCAGAGGTTAACCAATAATTACACTCTCCATATGTTTACACAAAGAAGCACCGGAAATTGAGCACAGAACATCATTATATATCTCGGTGACTTTGGTGATGAAACAGTGACCTAGAGGTAATTAGCACAGATGTTTATTGCATACTTGTTAAATTGCTTTCTGTATATGAATATAAATGTAGTGCGGCACAAACTATTCAAGGAATCTTAGTTGATATCCGAGTTTTTATGCTTCTGCTTTGCTTTTTATGAGGTTATGGTTTTGAATGATAGTCTGACAATCAAACGTCAAAGTACGCTATTCTCTTTTTAATGCTGGTTTCTTGGAGAATGCACCTTCTGGAGCAGTACACAGACGTGGATGAAGACAAAGGTGGGAGGAGTGGATCATTTGTCAGGCTTTAACGCTGGCGAGATAAACAATACAACAGATTGTGGCATGGATGAGACAGGCTTTACTAGCAAATAATGATGGTTACTAAACCCTTGTGCTGCCTACATATTTGTTTGTGTTTTCACATTATTGTCACATTTTCCATTTGTTTTAATGACTCTGATAATGGCTCAATCCGAAGCATGAGGCTTGTTATTTCCTCTGAGTCAGACTTGTGTATTGGTTTGATCTTTGATATCTGCCAGCCTTGCCATTTAGCCTTAGTGTGAAGGAGAGTCCTCCCTGAACACTTCTAGGTGGAAACCAAACATGCAGCAACGACTGGTATTTTTCTTAAAAATTATATATTTGCTGTCAATTGTTCAGTAATAGTCTTATAAATGCAGGGATATATCTTAGAGTTCACCCTGTAATTGCACAGGTGGAGCTCACTCTGCTTTAAAGCACTGCTTTTGTAGGGCCCTGTAATCTTAGAGTAAAGGCATCTCTTTCAGGGCCTTTTACAATTATAGGAATACATTTCAGGAGGAAACAGATAGTGAACACACAGGAGTTGGGGATTTGAAAATGGAAGATTTGAAATATTTACTGATGGCAGCTCCTGTCCAAAAATTTGGTATTTAAAACATACATGGACTGAACCATGCCGATATGTAACTGAGACTGACACTGGCTGCATTCAATATCCTTCAAAAAGCAAGATCTTGCCTCCGTCTCTAGCAACCAAATATTACTGTAAATGCATTCATGTCTGAAACACTTCATATAAAAAGTGTTGCGAAGGTTTAGCCTTAGGCAGACATTTGAAATTTTTGCTCAGATGATGTGATGTGCATCAGATTAACTTCAATTCCAGAAAATATAGAAATTCAAAGGGAAATTCTAAGATGGTTTTCTTATGACATTGAGAACAGTTTTTATGATGTGGACTTTGAATGTATGATTGGGGTTGAACAACTGCATACCAGCGTGTAATCCCTCTCAGTGGGAATCTTTATCAAGTTCAATAAAGATCAACATGTTTTTTATTTCTTGCTCTGCTTTGTCAACCACAGCTGCCAACAACTGTTATCTACATGGGAATAGATATGAAGGGTTCAAAAAAAGCTCACTGTCTACAATTATTAGTGATAAAAAGTGACCAGAAAAAGTCAATTATAAGTGATGCTGACATGAAAAGAAAATCAATACACTGAAGTCACCCAGCCATAGGAAAATGCAGAAAAAGTAGCGCTTCTTTTTGTAATAGCTTGTCTTGACAAATTACCATTTTTTCGAATCTGTTTTACAGGAACATTATTAAAGACCAACATCTTAAGATGTAATTTTTATAGTCCTAGTACTAAATTTGGTGTATGAGTTATTTTTCAAAGACTCATTTGACTCTTTCCTTTTTTGAAATGCAGATATTATCTGAATTGACCGATAACATGCAAAGACAAAGAAAGAAAAGCTAGGACGGCTCCCCTGCTTCATCCAGTGCGTTGCCCTTTGGGTCATGCAAGCAAAACCACAGCTTGATGAACAATCTTATAATGTACATGGGGACAGAGCAGGGTCTAGATTATAGAGTAACTAATTTTGATTAATAGTTAAGATCAATAGATTACAGCAGCAAGCTAATTTGGCTGTTTGTGTAAATTTGTAACTCTGGAAGCAAGAAGATGGAGGACGAAAGCAGCTTTTTGATATCAGGCTATAGTAGACATTTGCCAGCAAATAGTAAATCTGTAAATCTGCCAGAGAGAATTGTTTATTTAGCTTCCTGAATTCTATAAGAATGATTAATAATGAATAATAACCATAATGGGCCCTAAAAATCAATGATGAAAACGCTTATACAGTACAATAAATGTCAGATACCCTCCTGTAAATGTGACTTTGTTACTGTCATCATTAAATTATCCTCAAATAACCTCCCAACAGGTTTTTCAGAGTTTAATGTTCCTTTGTCTCTTAAAACAATACAGCAAAACTGCACATTTCTATAAAGATTACCACAGAGGCACATTTCTTGCAGTTATTCTAAGTGACTCTGCAGCAAATGAAGCTTAACTTGCCATGACCACTGGACCATTAAGCTCATTGTTAATCTCTTGCTATTATAAGTATAAAAAAGCTGCTGATAAAAGTTAGGGTCTATTATTTTTGACATAGAAGCCTCTTTATAGTGGATGCAGCAAGCGGACTACAGGGTTTTCAAAAGCGGTGCTATCAATGTGTCCTGTGCAATTAGTCTACAATCAATTTGTCAAGTTAGAATTGCAGTACATCACCATGTAAGTGTGCATTAAGTGATTTAT
This sequence comes from Istiophorus platypterus, assembly GCA_016859345.1. NCBI lineage: Eukaryota > Metazoa > Chordata > Actinopteri > Istiophoriformes > Istiophoridae > Istiophorus > Istiophorus platypterus. Next base: position 11,231,667 of record CM029129.1, on the reverse strand, counting down.
GTCAGTGTTTGAAAAAGGCCAACACATGTAGACATGTTACCGAACATCACATTCTTTTTATGACTATAGAGATAATTTTAAAGGAAAGACTGTAATGAACAGAGAGTAACTGTGTCACTCAAACTTTGCAAGTAATTGTCGTTGTTGGAATAGAAAAGCCATAATATATACGACTGAGTGGTCTGTCATTAATGTCTTGAATTATCATTGTTATTTTCAACAAAGACTATTTTTGAAGTCTTTTTAAATGCTTTGCCCACTGACTATAAATTGCTTACACCGCATCACTGTGTATCAATTTACCAAAATATACAATTAGTGTCCATATTGATTTGCACCTGGTCTCATTTCATAATGAGAGTCAATCACAAGAAGATCATGTGTCCTCCAATTGAGAGCAGATTAATTTCAAAGTTTTGCAACCACAGAAAACCACAGAAACCAGAAACAATCAAAAACAACTGAGATCAGTGTCCCCAAACTGGAGTTTGGGGAACCCCACAAAAGGGTCCCAAATAAAACCTGAGGGGCCAACAGATGATTAAACAAATTCTTAAAAAAAAAGAAAAAGAAATAACATCTTTTTTTCCCTTTGACATTATCCTTCCCTTTTTAAAGGAAATATTCCAAAATGAAAAAAAATTTAGAGAGACCAACTGTAGAGATAGTTTAATAGAAATGACAGTCTGCCAAACCAGCTACCAGCAGGCTGACACCCACTGTTAGTGGCTCTAAAAGGCTGCAGTTTAATATAATCCAGACAGACCTTTGCAAAGACATATTTTTACAGCCTTAAAATCAACATAATGAGTCTCACTTAAAATTCCTTTTAAACAAATTAATATCTTATGGATATTTTAAATTGCGAACCACTTAGTCAGTAGTGTGACCTGATCATCATTTACTTTTTGGTGACCAGTTTTCTGTAAAAAAAAAAAAAAAAAAAAGAGTAGACTTTCCCCACCCACTGTTCAGGCATATCCCTTCAGGCATAATACACCTGCACTTACGGTCATTGCAGAACGGCCCTCCATAGGTGGTCATCGTGCAGTCACAGGAGAAGCCTTCCCACAGCTGCAGACACACTCCCTGGTGGTGGCAAGACTCCTCTGTGCAGGTGGTGCTGGGACCTGCGGAGTGTTGACAGCAGAGTCACATGGTGCCTTCTCTCCATTTCTTCTTTTTTTTCCACAGAAAATGTTGTAAAGATGTATAGAGAAGTTATCATTTGTACAAGTATTTTTCAGGCTTCCAGGGAAAAGCAGCTCAGCAGGACAGCCATTGCCATCGAGGGCTGCTGTTTAGCCTCTAGCCAGCTACTGTATCAGGAAACTGTAGGCTTCTGAATGAAGTCAGGATAATTTTGAACAAATCATCAATGTTTCCAAGTCTCCAAAATAAAATTCAGCTTGGCTTGGACTTTTTTTTGTGCACAAGCAAACTTTCAAGAGGAGCATTAAGAATATTTTTTATTCATTTTGGATACCCTAAAACCACTATTGGGCCATATTCACCGATAACTAACTTTGCTCAGTCCTGTTATAAAGATGAAGATCCCTTTTGATTTCGGACACAGGTGTTTCATACTTCCTCACCTCCACAGCCACGCTCCACCTCTCCCACCTTGTGGAGGGAGTCAGCCAGTAGGTCAGGGAGTCTTCCATTCAAGTCCACAGATGCCAGACAGCCCTTGTATCCTTCCCGGGATGCTATTAACCTGGGCAGGCTGCTGTACATGCTCTTCCCAAGACCACCAATGTAGAGCTCCCCTTTAGGATACGTTGGTTGGTTTAGAAAAAAAATAAAGGATAAAAATAATCAGTAAATGACTAAACTGAAGATGTTTGAGGGAATGGAGCAACTATGAGCATTTACACTTAGTGGCCACTTTATTAGGTACGCCCGTACAAATTAATGCAATCCAATGCAACTGTTCTTGAGTAAAATCTGCTTTTACATTGCCTCTATCATCATAGGGGTGTTCGTTTAATTATACGGTTTTGCACTGAGTTCACAGTTAGTGCTGGTGTTGTACTGGACTCCATTATATTCAGAGGTGTTTCTAATATTCTTTCCTCCTCATCTATGTAAATGGGAAGGAATGACAATTTAGGAGCACCTCTCAATATGATGTGGTCCAGTGGTCACATTATATTGACATTTCCGACAATGTCAGCAAAAACTGAACATTATAAAATTTGTAAATGTGGAATTCAGAAAAGAGAGGTCAAATCCCGAACCCAACTCTAAATGTTAGTGCTTGCTTAACATATAGAGTTTAGCCGGTTGCTTAAACCTTTACAGAGTTACACAACAGTTTGTGTATTTTCTTGTTAGTATGATATTAGGATAAAAAAAAAAAAAACACCAAACAAATCTTAACAATAAACATGAGCATTCACTGTCTCTTCTTATAAAATACTTTCGTTCAAGCAAGTTACCTTTTAAATCCAGGTTACGAGCTCCATTGGTGTGTTGGGTGACAGTGCGGGAATCAATCTTAAGGATGTGCATATTGTTGTTGTCCCGGGAGATCACCACATTGTGCCACTGGTTGTCGTTAAGTGGCTTGTCAGAGTTTCCCTTCATAAGTGACGGCCCGTTTCCCAAGTCAAAAACATAATGAATGTACCTATAGGATAGGACAACACAGGTGTATACATTTAGTATTTCTTATCCTGTCTTAATTCTCCACAGATCTTATGTCATCTACGTAACAACAACAACAACAACAACATCAACAACAACAACAACAACAACAACAACAACAACAATAATAATATTAATAGAAACCCATTATGGGTAGATGTGTTGTGGTTTACACGATTGTAGATTCTTCATTCTTTATTATTACAACGACATACATGGGCATCCAGCTGTGCACTGCTGTCTATCAAACTGTTTTCTGATACTACCAGTGAGGTATCTCAAAGTCAGGTCCTTTGTTGTCTTTCAAACAAATAAACAGTGAATCAGTGTAAATACCCACGGCGAGTCTTCAGGCATGGCATCATGATATTAAATTTGATCTGCAGGCGAGTGCACTGTCAAAAACTAAGTCTTGCTGGAATCACAGCTAAGCAACATCCATGACAAAGCTACTAGACTTCACAGACAAAATTGAGCAGCCTGAAAACTTTGACAGGAGCGTTGGAAGCCACTTTTTGTCTGTGTTGTCTGTGAGTGCTTCTGTTGCAGCCTCGAGAGCCGAACAAGCACTACTGCTGACTAATTACTGGGAGAGACTCTGTACAAGGTTTGACAGTAGGACACTACAATTGTTGCTTTGCTTGTTCTTTTGCGACAAATTTTCTCTGCTGTGCTTCTGTAATTTTCTTTTCTTTTTTTTTTTTGTTTTTACAATGAATAAAACATTTGGAACATATCTGTGACTGAGTCAAGTTGCAAAATGTGCTTGACTAGGTCAGAGTATGAGAATGACACTGGCTCAGTCTCCCTGTTCATTTGGCATGAGTCTTTGCAAGGCAAATGTTTTTGCGGTGGAATAAAAGACCATACAAATTTTAAAAAATTAGGTACAATGTTTTTTTTTTTATGGCAACACTCAAGGGGCTTTGAGACTGATGTCAATCTTTCCTCAGGCCAGGCCTGTATGCAGTCTACGTACAGTACATAATATTTCAGATCAAACACTCCACTTACCCTTTGACCAGCTCCACCACAATGAAGTCACTGCCATCTCCAGAGTTGTAAAGTATCAGTCCGTCAGGACTGGTGGTCTTGAACTGGAAGAAAAGGTGCATGGAAGCGTAGGCCTGTAAGGTAGAGAAGGCCAAGTAGCTGGCTTGGGTTATAAAAGTTACAGGATTGGCCACAATGTGCCTCATGCCAAATCGAGTGTTCAGCTCGCAGTAGGAGATGTCTCCATTCTTGCATTGGTCCAGATACAGTATCCCGTTGAAGGAAAGAGCTTGCAAGTGGCCGATGAAGTTAGAAGGCATCACGGAGATGAAACGTCGCTCTGTCATGATCCCCGTCTCTATGTTGTTGAACTCCAGGCGGGTGTGGGCGCCGGTCATGTGGCCTACAGAGCAAAACATGAAAAGGAAATTTCAAATACCTCTCAACCTTAATTAGTATCTTTGCTACTGTAGTTCCCCTCATTCCTAATGTACCTTCAATGGTCGCATTGTCCACAGAGAGCTGTAAGTTCTTCCCACGTCGCACCACCTTCACTGTGTGCCACTCATTGTCATTCAGCTTCTCGCCTACCAGGAGTATCTCGGGTCCCTTGCCTAAGAGGAGAAAAACATCAAGTGACAATCATGCCAAATCAGCTCAGTGCACTTATTCCACACGAAGATCTCCTCACGAGAAGCACTCACTCCTCAGGGCGCATACATTAATTCGCTCACACACATACAGCTGTCGATTTTTACCTACAACCAATAATTTGCATTCCTTCAATAGCCTACACACTTAAAGGGGAAATGAGACGACTAAACGACAATAATAGCTCCTACTCCTAGAGACTGAATGTGTAAAATGATTTATGCACTGTAATAGCACAATGCATCCTAATTTTTTTTTTTTTTTTGTCATTTGATTGATGTCTACTGGGGAAATTATATTATGTATTATCTTGAGGCTTGGCTCAAAAATACAACTTTAAGTTTCAACGTATCTGCACTACCCTCTGCCTTTTTCGCTGCTTTCAAAATAGGTCACAGTGCAGAAGCTTGCCACTGCAGCACCGTCATCCCGAATCAGTGCCTATGCAACAGGCCGACACGGCAGTTCAAAGGAGTTCTGACATTGCTTGGGAAACTAATTGGCCATGCCTAAGCTGACTGCGCCTTCAGGGGTTTGTCTGTCTAATTGAGCTCAGGGTGCAGGAGAATTACAGGGGACGTACAGAGGGCAATAAATGGAAAACATCAACGGGTTTCCGAATACTTCACTGTTTCATCCTTTGGGAAATAACACTGCGACTGGAGACTTTGTCCAGGGCTGCTTATCAAGTGTCTTCACAGAGCATAGCAAGACACAATCGTCCACCTGCTGAATATCTGCTGCAGACACCAGACAGATCAATCACATCAAATCCTGGCCCTCTAGATCCGATGGATTTACTTAGAAAATGAAAAACAAACCACTCACTGGAATCGTGTCCAACACAAAAAGGGAAATGTTTACCTTGCATATATATCTCTCGAGAAAACAGAGACTTCAGACAAGATTTGCTCCATTGAAAGAGGAGATACTGGGATGCTGGATATTAGGGACTATCCATCTGTGCTTTACCTGTGCTTCTTAGAGGGAAGCTTCACTGCTATCTAATGTCAGGGTCTAAACCCAAACAGCCTAATATGCTACCAACATAGAAGAACTGAAGGAGAATTCTTGTGAGAGAAGTGAAGGATTTCCCCTGTTTTATTGTGAATAAGTAGGTTATATATTAACAAATATTTCTTGGGTACTAAGATACACATTGAAAGGAAACAAAAGCAAATTCACACACCAAGGTCTGTTTGCAGGTCACGTGGAACGCTACAGCATGTGTGACTAAGAGTTGTATAAAGCCTTCTGTGGTCCCCGGGAGAGCTGAGCGAAGTCTGATAAATGGCCTCATGAGATGTCACTTGAGTCAGTGTACGTTGGGGGTGAAGACAGCAAGTTTGAAAATGAAAAAGAAATTCTGGGGGTGTGGAGTTAGAGAAAAGTGAGTAAACGGAACTCTGTAGCCTGTTCCTCATCTCAGTTTGGGGCCAGACGCTCGAGGCCTCCATTAGCTGCTACTAAAAAGACCTATCTCCAACTACGCTGTCGAGTTACACTGTGGGTAATGTAGGAAGAATGTGTAAATGTCCAGCAATTTTATAACAGCGCAGTTCTAAACTGATGGACTACTCTTTTAATTTAAACATTTAATTATTATTTGTACAAACTAATAGCAGTAATTGTTAGACAAGTCTTTGATTTAAAGTGGGGGTCATAATTTTGTGCACATAGTAAAACTGACTGCACACTTTGTTCATATTGGCACAGTGTTCTAGCTCTAACACTGCAGAGGTTAGTGAAATGGTGGAATATAATATGTATTCACAGAGACATCTGACTGTAAACCCTTTGAAATGTGGGCTCCATTTAAAGTACCTCTGCTTCACAAGCTCAGCTTCCAGAGGCTAGAGAGAAACCTGCACATGTAAAGCGTTTATTTTGTCCAGTTTGATCCTTGGTTAAAATTGAATTTGATTAATATTTTCAAACAAGGACAACTTCAAAGGCATTCTGGGTTTATACAGGTCAGCATTATGAGTGAGCTGAGACTGTGAATGCAGGATGCGTGTGTTAATCAAAGCATGTTATGGTAATTGTGTAATTTTGCAGAACAAATGCCTCATTTCAAAAGTGTGCAATGTACCATTATTCCCCAGCTTCAGGAGAATTACTCCAGAGCACTGCAGCAACATTGGTTCTCACAACTATTTCCCTCCCACAATGGATCCAGTTGTGGACAGCTTCCAGGCAGTTGCTGAAGATTGGCCATCTCTTTGATTCCTTCAGACATAAACTGCACTTACAGAAAACCTCACCTGAAAAATCTGAATTCTTCATCCTGTAATCAATGCCATAAGCTAATCCTAAAATTCACAATGAGTCTACGGTGAAAACTTTAACTCTCCCCGGTGATGGCGCTCACTAAACGGTGATTGTCTAAATCATTTAGGCAGATAATTCTGCAATTTAAAATTTGGCCCCCTATTTTGTTTTCAGCCATAAAGCACATTTACAAGCCATCCATCATCACATCTGCAGTATTAAGTTCTTCAGAGGTCACTGGTGTAGCATATTTAGTATAATTGATCAGGAAGACGATTAATTTTGACACAGAGACAAGTGGACATGCAGTATGTATTTTCTGTGGACTGTGCATGATGGTACAATGCCATCTGGTGGTAAATTAGGTAATGTGTTCGATAGATATTTTAGGAGATAGAGGATATACAGCCTGTCTTTTAACAAGCCATAGTCAATATATTTCTTACCTACGCTATTTGCAGAATTATTTATCTTCATATTTTTCTTTCTAATTAGTGCAATGAACCATTTGAAATGGCTATAAATTGCTCTCCTGCAGGTGGATCTTTGAACTGGTTTACAGAGACAGCACTTGCGCATCTCAGTTTTGTCTAACCATCCATACACACAAAGGCACACACACTACTCACCTTGATCAGGAAAAAACAATGTAGTCCATTCAATATAATAGAATGCTTAGGCTCATAAATGTATCATAATTCTGTTGATACAGGTAAATCTTCCTTTTTTCTTTATAACCTTTAAATCTGAACCTCAGATTGACAGATTAATGAGGTAAAAACTCAGTACAGATGGTGGGTAACTGATTTTTCCACTATATATTCATAATATCAAAATGTCTTTGAGAGTATGTCAGCAGTTGTTACAGTGGGTTCCCATCATCTCAGGTGATCATAAACACAATCGAATGACAAATATTCAGGCAGCTCTATAAATTACAGAAAAATGGAAAAGTGACAGTTAAATATGTTATGAGAAGCGAGGAATTATTCATACATGAGGAGGAGCAAGCTTTCAGCTGGCACCTGATTATAGTGATAAGTTTTATAAGCATTTATAAGCCTCCTCTGTATTTGATGATCTATATCAGAGAGTGGCTCACTTCTCCACCGGCAATAGGTTTTTATCTATTTCTCACACTGCTCTGGTCTGAACGAAAACATAAATTGACTGTCTCTCACTGTCAGGTGAGTGTAACAATTTGCATTATGAATTCCAACATCATCACGCCACAAACCTAAATTAGCACCCTATTTCACTCCATTTTTATAGGATACCAGAAAATCAATATCTACCTTTTGGATTAATCTACCTTTTAATCAATGGACTTATTTTCCGTCATTTAAATACACCATGGTTCATGAGAATGTATTTGATGAATGCTCTTGTCTTTATTGACATATTGCCCAGCGTGAGTTTTTGTATTAAATCATTTTTCATTGTAAAGGATGGATGTCATCTGCATCTTATATTCAATCTGCTCCAGGATGTCTTTTCCAATTCAGATCGTAAGTTTATCAAAAATCAGGATATGAAGTGTTGATGTATGATGTATGAATATTTAGAGCTAGTCACTCACTGTATCTGAAGATTTCTCATGAAAACCTGATATCTGAAAATATAGTCTAAAACAGGTTCTCTCCTACAATACAGAGAATTGGTTATAGCAAACTGTACCCTCTCTCACAAATTTCAACATTTATACAAAATATATGTTGACTTCCCACAGCCTTATCTCATAGTCATCTATTTATCAGGTATCCAGATAACCTTTAAGTTGATCTCAGCTCTGCGAATGCAGTGTGACTACCCAGTAACAAAATCATTTTTTTCACTAAAAACTGAGGCTGTCCACTGTTTTGTTGTCTACAGATAATTGCATTTGAACTCTACCCAATCGTCAGTTATATTACTCACGGGCAAATAAATGATAGACTTACTGGCAGCACAACAGCAGGCTATTGCATGTCAAATTTAGCTACATTTGATTTCAACATAATTACATTTTAATAACGAGACAATGTGTGATTTAAATTGTTACCAAAATGGGCATTTCATGAGTGCAGAGCAAAAGGATGCAATTATACTCAACTGTAAAACAGTTTGCCACAGTGAAGTCTCATTCTAGCTCTTATCTTTGTAATGGTGCTTACAAAAGGGATACTAGCAACAGTAAACAAGGAGAATAGTGGGGCAGAATAAATGAATTATGTTCTGTTTCATAAGGGAATAGAACAAGAGGCATATGATTATACCACAGTGCATGTTCTCTAAATCATGTTACAGTAAATAATCATAGGAGACACTTACTGAGATTACAGTCTATCCTGATACAATCTGGTGAGAGAGAGAGTGAGATGGTGAGATTAAAAGAAAAAAGAGAAGCACAAAAGAGGAGAATATTTCACATCCTTCAAGGTACATTCTGCAGACAATTCAGTGCTTTTCAGAGCCCACCATCCGGGGACAGCCTCGAGAGTCTAAACCGCCACTTTCCTCCCTGTAGTGTACATAACGTTTGAGAAAGGAACATGGAGTAAAAGGAAAATCTTAGAATGTGTCTGGCACTGCTGGAAGGACAACAGAGCAGATAAAAGCTAGGATCAATAAGACCTTTATTGACCAAAAAGTAGAGGTGCATCAGTATTATTTTTAGCATTGGTATCGGCTATGGTATGGCTGCTTATATTCAGCATTAGCAAATGAATTTAACAGTTTCAGATATCATGACTAATAGTTTTACTGACACATGTTTTTGGGTAATTCATCATACTTGTACTACTGTGAAGAATATTTTTTGAAGCAGATCACAAAAATGAAAAATGGAGCCTGTGCTAGATCTGAGCATCACTTGAGGAGGTAACTTCTGAAATAGAATAAAATACTTTAAATCTTATCAACCAAAGCAGCACAATTATTCTGCCGCAAAGAACAGGTGTAAATTGTGACTGAACAACAACATTAAAGTTACTGCAATTACTGAAATTAGTTTTAATAAATTACTAGTTTCCTGACAGATCTAATCAACACAGCTTTTTTTTCCTGACTGATTGCCTCTTGTCATATTCTATGGTTGTATTATATTGCACTATTGTGTTTAGGATAGCCTCCAGCCATTCATGTTTGATGAAGACATTAATGTGTAATTTAAAGACTGATTTGGGAAATTTGACCTACTGTACCAATGAACCTCTACTCAAAAGCACAAACCTTGATATTAACTTTTAAATCAAAAATTGCCGTTAACTGAAAAAATGCAGTCTCCTGCTTGTTCTGCAGGCCTGACAGTGATATATTTCCCAAGTTAAATACAGAGGAAAAGGGCGATTTGCACAACCTGCAGCCACAATGAACCTTACCATGAACCATGAAAAAAAGTACAAATGCGGAGCACTGCTAACATTTCTCATGTCTACAGCAGTTAATATCTTCTAAATTCATCGGCAATATTCAAATTTGTTGCCTCAAAATGCATCCACCCACTCATCATTTCCATGTTCTGAATATTAAAACCAATTTATCCGACTGTACATGAATATTTTGGTGTAAGGCATGTGGCTGAGGGGTGCTCTCAAGCTGTCAACCATCACAGAGCAGTGGATACAGGCAGCCAGAGACCAGAGTGACTTTATGCTGCAGGTGTTTGTGTGTGTGTGTGTGTGTGTGTGTGTGTGTGTCCATTCCTGGCACTCTCTGTTAAGTGAAGCAATTCTAAACCTGACAGGCCAGTAAATGTGAGGGGAGGGAACTACAGTGGTCACATCTAAGCCATGAACAGCATAAGTGGTAATATCCCAGTATAAGACGGATCTGGTCTCTGACTGCCTTCTCCTTGAACTGCAGACAAGCCATTGAAGGGCTGAAAGAGCCGAGACGGTCAGATGGGAACTGACCACTGGATGACCTGAGAGAGAGAGAGAGAGAGAGAGAGAGAGAGAGAGAGAGAGAGAGAGAGAGATCTACAGTTGCTTAAAAAGGCACTTGAGTTTTATCACCTTTTTTTTTCTTCAAAATGTTTTTTGAAGATATATTTTGAATTATTGATCTATTATCTGTTTTGTAAGGTGTTTTTTATCTTTTGTTTTTTTGTTTTTTTTCATGGGAACAGGTGATCATTCTCTTACTGCTGTATATAAATATACATTTGGGGGCACCCGAGTAGCCAGATGGTATAGGTGAGTACCGTAAAATGATGGTTCGATTTTGGCAGGGGACCTGTTTCCTGTCAGCCTCAATATGTCAGCCCAATAAATACAAAAATAAAAAATCTATAGTTTTTGTGCTGTCAGGTGTTGTATCGATCTAGTGGCTAAGCTACATAGGCTACCACATAGACATCGCCTATGGAGACATGCCTCTTAAATATTATCATTATTGTATTAATTGATATTGATAGTTTTTGAAATATGCATTTAATACCATTAATGAGGAATGAAGCACATTTAGCATGTTTGTTACACCTCAGTGTTTTTTGGTGAGTAGCACTGAATATAAATATAACTTGTTTGTTTACAAGAAAACTCCTAAGGGTACCTTTTAATTTGAAGTTCAAGGGGTATATTCAGTTTTGGATTGAATCCATACTAAATCAGATGAAGCTTTTTCATGTTTCCAAACTATAATCTAATAACCTGATGTTCTCTGTATTGTATTTGTTTTGGCCCTACCCATGTCAGCTACATAGGCCTATTGCTGTATCCATTGTGCAATTGAAAGATGAACAAAATTCAGAACAGACACATTTTTTGTAAATTACTCATCACTTTATCTTAATATTTGTGGGAATTGTTGTGGTGATAATTATCGAGATTTTTTTTTTTTAATGCCCTGCCCTAGACAGTAAATCCTGGAAAGCCAAAACTTTTGGGAAATAGGCTTGTTCTCTTTCTCTGCTGGAGAGTTAGACCACAAGGTCAAAACCATTCATGTCTGTCCATTGAATATGAATCTCCAAGCATTAGCTGGCTAACAAGAGCCACTAGCAAAAGCTAACAAAAACTGGAAATACGACTATGTGGGGGTTTTTGCCGGGCAATTAGCGGAGACGCCATAAAGTTACCGTGCATGGCCAAGAAATAGTCTGAAAAAGAACCACATATTGAACAGTGAACTCATTATTACACATCACTTATTGTATTAATTAATCAAACAAGGTGTAACATGTTAATTAGTAAGCTTTAGAGGTGCTGTTATGCAGATTTTCTAAACATTTGACAGCCAAGATAACTATTTCCCCCGGTTCCCACTCTTTGTACTAAGCTATGCTAACTATCTGTTGACTATAGTATGATATTTCATGGACAGATATGAGAATGGTATCGATCCTCTTTTTTCCATCTCCCTGCCAGGCAGCAAATAAATGTATTTCCCAAAAGGTCGAACTATTTCTCCATGTCCCTTCCATTAATGAACCACTTTTAAACTCCAAATGATACATCTCTAAAATTCAACTGATATGATGAATGAAACAATAGCTTTAAGTTAAAGTTTGAGTTTTAATTGGTGTTGTGTATTTGTATTTTTTTGCATTGAATTTTAAATGAAACAACAAAAAAGCTGTATTTTACGGAGGCCAAGAGAGCTCAACGTAATTGTTGTGTGTATTGGCAGAATGTGTGTCAAATTGATTAAGTTTTCTTAATTTGCTTGTGTTTTGAAGATGTGTACGTGTTTTCTTAAGATTCACTGCATTAAGCTCTCTTGGCTAATGTGTTTTTTACATTAGAAAACAACATATACAGAAATTAGTCCAGGGAAGGAGCAGAATATGTTATTGGCGGAAATAAGCAGATTTTGAGTTTAGTTCTGAAAATTGTGGTGGTTTTTTTCATTTCCCGATATAAACAAACCAAAGCGTAGCTGCCAAAAAGATTGTTGAAATGGATCATTATTTTAGGAAATTATGTTATCACTTTAAATTGGCCATTGATAATTTAATTCACTAATTTCCAGTTAAAGAGATCTAAACAGGATAAATTTGACACAACCACCACAGGTCTCTGGAAGAATTGCAACAAAAAAATTACAGCTACATGCATAAGAACCAAGGCATGTGCTTATCTTTTTTAAGCAACTGTAGCTATTGTAGATGAAGATGATATGAGAGAGCTTGAGCTAATATCATGAGAAGTCTTGCTTGGTGACATGCCCTGAGAGGTCAAGTAGGATTATCTGCTTGCATTTGCTGCAGCAGCATTACCCAGGTTCACAGTGAGTTTCACTCTGCCTCCGTCCAGCTCCAAACGCAAGGTGTCCGCCGACTGCTGAGAGGTGGTGGCCATCAGCAACCCAAAAGCCCTCTGGGACATAAAGCGCAGGGACACATCTTCGGCCTCTGTGTGTAGCGTCCTCGGCAGCAACACCTTTAGATACATGCTGCCATCATAGCTCACCATGGTGGCTTCTGTGAATTTCAGGAAACATGAAGCATTAGCAGACAATGAACCCCAGAGGGAATCAAAAACACTAAATTCAAAGTAAAAAGTGGCATTTATGGAATGAAACCTGAATTCTGTTTGAGCTTATCTCAGGTAAACCATGATATAATTTTAGATTGCAGTTTTCATTAGTCGCAGCAGATGGCAGAAACAGCCTGGAGCAAATGAAGACAGCAGCAAGATTGCAGCAGCAATCAAATTTCTTAAGGATTTATCACCATTATAGCACAAAACAAGAGAGATTGTCATATATTCCTCATACCATTAGCTGCCAATAGATTTGTGTAATTTGGCCTCTTCGTGAGAAACCCATCTGCTTGGTACATGCAAAGTGATTCAGGCCAAATCATGCTGCAGAAGCAGCAGAGTACTGCTAATGAAATGCGCATAGCATTGGCTACCCTGTGATGCTAGCACTTAATTAATTAATCACTATACAGTAGGATAACACTTTTATTCTCATTTGAATGGTTTAAATAAAAAACAGCTGAATTTTCTATTGTCTTTTCATGGGCACCTAGAATTATTTGTGGACCTGGGGGTTTATTCTGAGCTGAAAGCATGATTCTCATTTGAATTGAAATGACATTATACAGCATGTAGACGATCGTACCACAATTGCAAATGAAACATTGTTTGAAGGCTTGAGCATTAAGGCATGATAATGAATTTTCTTTGTATCTACATTTTTTTTTCATCTGTGCAGGCACTTTAAAGCCAGAATGGAGCTGACTTGATAAATAAAACACTGGCAAACTGTAAAAGCTTTACAGCAGCAATTTAAGATCACTTATCCTCCCATCCACTACCATCCTTCTCAAAAATTCTTACCCTTCTCGCAGCTGCGACCTAGGTAGCCAGTACCGTTGCAGTCACAAATGTGGCGGTTCCAGCCTTCTCTGCAGTGTCCACCGTTGGCACATGTGTCTCTGGAACACCTGACATGAGTCTCTCTGGTGCAGAAGCTGCTGACACCTGCAGCGCTCTGAACCTCCGCCAGCCTCCACAGGTTACGGCTCTGTCCGTCAATGAAGAGGTCCCTCACACAGCCCACGTAGCCAAGGCCGAGGGACGCCGTCCAGACCTCAGGGGGGAGCATGAGGGCTAGGCGATCCTCTGGTAAACCTCCAAGATACATGTCTCCATCTAGGTCAAGGATCTCACTGCCTTCATTAGCAGAGAAGGGGATGCTCTGGCTGTTCACAGAGATAAAGCCTGTGGGGCAGACATCAACAACGAGGCAACTTAGACTTATACAATGTTTTGTTGCAGAAAATGAAGACAGGTGTGTGTGGGTTGTGCTAAGTGAAAAGTGAGAATGACTTGAGAGATTGTGGAAGTGGGCACCAGTCCCTGGGTGTTTTAAAAAGTGTGGAGTGCAGGAACTTCACTGCTAGTACTTAGGAGATGATTCTGTGAGCAAATGCAGAAGCTAAAACTAAAAATTGTTCTAAAAAGTTAATAATTATGAATGATCTGAAATGTCATATTACCCTGCTGAGAATAAAGTAAATGTATTAAAAGAAATGTGAAGGATATAGTGGAATTCACTGTTCATATTCTTTAGATTTATTTAGATAATAAGATTCTTTAGACCTCTACTAATAAGGCAGACATTTGGATTGTACTAATAGGGCAACTAGTTCCTAATTTGAGGTGGATGCCCATGTGCAATAGGCTAACACAAATTCTAAAAATGTAATGCGTATATTATAGTAAGTAAATTATTGTTGTAATTAAAACCTAATATGCATGCATTTTTCAATGTGAATATTAAAGCAAGATTGTGCTGATGTGACTGTATCAATGTGGTATCCATATGGAGATTTCACAGCTTGGAACCTCTTCTACTCCTAAGATGAAACTGGAGAAGAGGGCACCAGAGTGCACCTCCTGCCTTCGCGAATACATAAAATTATCTTACCGTTACGCCCTTTCCTGTGGAAGTCCACATGGTACCACTCGCCATTATTGAGCATTGTGTTACTAGCTTTCGTCTTGATGCTGCCAGAGCCCATATCCATGACCAGGTAGAGAAATCCATCCAGCAGCTCTATTGCGAAGAAGTCAGCCCTGGGCTTCCTGTCGGGCTGCGCTCCCTGCAGGCTGCCATGACTGAACAGCAACAGGCCGCTGGGCTCTGTGGTGCGGAAGTCAAAAGATATGGCACCTGTCTTCTTTGTGTTCCACCGGGGCAATGTCAAGTAGGCAGATGGCATGTCGAAGGTGACCGGCTCCAGGGCCTCCACATTCTCGCAGCTGAATATTAGGTCTCCATGGATACTGATCTTAGGGTCTCGCTGTTCAGCCAGCCGTGACAATTCCAGTCTAAACTCATTGTTCTTGTAGACCACCTAATAATTGAGAGAGATGTCATGGTGAGGTGACAGCTGGAGAGAGCAATACAGTCAGGGCAAAGGTTGAATATTACTAATTAATACATAGTAGAGGGACAAGCAGAGGAAAAATCATTGAATCATCTCTGAACTCAGAGCTCAAGTAGAAAGTGTCCCTGCGGCTTCATTTTCAGAGTTGTTATAGAGATGTAGAAGCACTTAATGCATTAATTTTAAAAAAAGAAAAATCTACCAGATTTTCTTCTCACTGAGATAAACTCACTGTGTTCCTATCTCATATTGTGTATCATTACAGGGGCAGAGGAAGCACGTAGAACTGAGCACATCTTATTATACTAGCACTCAAAGTCAAAAGATGACTGTTTTAAATTGTGAGACCAGACTTTCTTCTCCACACTTTGAATCTGCCTGGTTTTCTGGATCTGAATGTTTTCAGGTTTACCACACAATTTTTTCATTAACTACGAAACTGTCAGGAGAAAACAAGAAGGAAGCAAGAGATGAAAAGCTGATGAAATTTTGAAATGCATTTAGATTTAGATGCAAATGCCAACATTTACATTTTGGAGATTCAGCTGACTCACATAGAAATGTACAATGAGTCCGACAGTAGAATAATCTTAAATTCAGAGTGGAGGAATCTCATTGCACCCACACGAAGGAAAACAGTTATCGGTGCTTATAATAAGTAAACTGAAGAAGATCAAGTCCAAGTGGAGAAAGTAGGTGGGAGAGAGGTGAACTTGATCCTGTACAAACACAGCACACAATTTAGCATTTAGGGGAGTAAGTTTCATCGATATAAGAGGGCATAAACTTTCATTTTCATTTCTGAGCTCACAATGTAGAGGCAGTAAAACAGTGGTAAAAAATCAGATTTTGCACTCCAGCTGCAATAAATGTACAACAGACCTCCCTCCGCCTTTCAGGAGCGTCTGGCTATGCTATTGATTTGATATTTTAGATCAACCACGGTAAACAAAGTGAAATATAAAACCTTTTTTTTTTTTTTTTTTACGGATATGCACTTATTCTAAACACAAGATACACAGTACCTTGTTTAAACTGAAAGCATATTTAAGTCGAAAGCCTGAACCTGCTTCTCTGTGCTGTTGTTGCATTATTTTCTACTTTCATTCTGGGTTCATCAATATGCACCGCAGGAGACAACAATCCATGTCTCATTTTCTGTCAATGGTAAGTCACCTCCAGCCCACTGCTATCTGCCACATCACTCTGCCACCAGTCACTGCCTGAGGTGACACATCACACTGCACAGAGGACTAAGAGTGGAGCTGAGAGGCAATTTGAGCCAATATCACACTTCACACTGCCTCGATGTGACTAATTAAGCAGGGAAATCAGATGGTGAAACTGACCATCGAGAAATGAGTGTAGCAGGCAATTTCTAAATGGGAAGACAGTCACTTAAACAAAGTGGCAACAGTGCATTAGCAGTTACTGTTTACAATTAGGAACTTCTAACAAAATGCAGAGATAGCAGCAAAAAATTCAAGCTATTTCCCTTTGCAGCTATTAGATAAACCAAAGGTCAATACAGGAGGTGAAATCCTATTTTACCAATTCAGCTGCTGATTTTTTGTGACAAGGATTACACAATATCCCCAAATCCAAAAAATAAGGCTTTTCCAATGTCAGCTGGTAAAGGCCTAATGTATTTTTTTGCCCAAGCAGTGAAGAATAAGAGAAGCAAGAGAATTAAGACATTCTTTGCCGCTAACAGCTATGTGAACACATTCTTTACAACCACACTGGGTACAATCTTTGAAGAAAAGTAGAGTCACCTAATGATGTGCTGTGGGATATCCTGTGGGCACACATACTGCAGACCAATAAGCCGGCGATGACAAAGTCATCTCTGCCTGCTAGTTGTTGTAGTCGTGACATTCGTCTGAGAGTGGCCATTATTCTTCCTGCACCTGATGAACCTGATGACCTCTACCCAGCAGCACTCACATCTATTACCATGTAACGTCTAGGGAGATTAGTCATGGCCCAAGCTCTCTACATTCAATAAAATAAGACAGATATCCTCCTAAATAGAGCCACTGCTTATACAATAAATATTTTAGGCACTTCTCACTTTTCTCTTTCTCAAAATAAATATGTATGTGTGAGAGGTTTGTTCCTCTGGTTCATCACCAAACTCAGAGCTCTGGCTTGGTCTAATCCATCTTTGACAATGGCTCCTGGATTTTCTGGTGGGCTGACCCCATCTGATCAGCCCTGTCATTTCTCACCCTTATTACCAGGATATTTTCAGGTTTGTCATCTCATTATCATGACTCTTTATGTCGTCATACTCTCCCAGTATGCTTACAGCACATCTGTGTGACTACGCACAGTAGTAGTAGATCTAAACATCACCACCAGCCATACCGCCCACAGAGCGGAGGTTGCAGCATTAGCTGTGCTGCTGGGACAATAACCTGTCCATAAATAACATCTCATTTTCATTTCAGTGTATTCACACTACAGAGTAATTATGCAGATTCTACATTTAAGTCACATCCAAATGTTTGAGTGCTTTCAAATGTTGATATTATATATTTCACTAACAAATACTGCAAAAAAAAAAAAAAACATTAATTTTAAATGCATTTGTACTGGAGTCTAGCTGACAAACCTACAAAGCTGCAGACTGTGTGGACTATTGTTCTCTGAGGCTATAGGATATAGGGGTTAGATCTTAACATCAACATGATAACATGCTTACAATGGCAATGCCGACTTGCTCATGTTTAGAAGGTAACATTTGCCAGGTTCAGCATCTTAGTTTAGGCTATTAGCATGCTGACATATATTAATTAGCACCAAACACATTTTTTGCAGGAATTTTGTCATAAATCATAACATTTGTCAAACTGAAATTTTAACCTGCAGAAAAAAGTAGGAAAAAGTTATTTTTATCAGTCATAATATTGGTAAAATATTTCATGGCAATCCATTGAGCTGGTGTTGAGAAATTTCATTTAAAACCACAAATATCAACCTCATGGTCGGGTTAGAGGAAATGTCAGGGGATCAAAGTCTGAATAATTCATTCTCTGGGAAACCAAAAATTTCTGTCCAATCCATCCAATAGTTGCTGAAATATTTTGGTCTGCACTAAAGTTGTGAATAACAGACCAACCGACCAAACAACTCTGCCATCCCCAGAGCCAAGCCTCCTAAAAATCCTAAATGTAAAGAATTTGTCAGTATCTTCCACATTATTGAGTCATGGGACTGAATTTTGATACAGAGGTTGCTTTTTGTGGATTAAAATACAGCCCTCTGCAGTTTTCAGTTCTCCACTATGAATACATTCTGTGAGTGCACTAAACTGGATGCTACGCATTGGGCTCTAATGACAAACCTAAAAAAGAAATCTTTTCATGTTAGTACACAGCCTCCAACAATATTCAAGTAAATCATTAATCTACTTTTAACAAGACAATATGACAGTCTTTATAATCTGTCTAGCACTCGATCTCCAAAATAATGAAGCTGTTGCTTGTTATGCATTGCTCAAACATACTGATACTGTCACCGGCTTTGTCTTAGGTTATTTCTACTCTATTTGCCTCGTGCATGTTGTGTATCCCATTTCTAAGTGATGTGTCTGTTCTGTCCTTGGCTCTCCCAGCTGAATATCATGCAGCTGGATTTAATGGGGATCAAGAGCAGAGCCCTACAGTTTATAAGTATTTATGGAAGAAATGGTCTTATATCCTTTGACACAAGTGTCTCTGAGAGATGATAACGCATCTGTTTGAGTTGGGAATTGACCCTAAGAAAGTATGTTTACACCCGAATGCCACCATGACATCCATGCTATTACTTTCCACCTCATTAAAACATCAAACTACTGCCTGTTTTGGTCATGTCTCCCCCTAATCCTTACTTGGTGAGGGAAAGAATTTCTCTTACTTCTAATGCACATAGCACATCATTTGCTTTTTATGAGATTGCTCACTTCATTAAAAATTTGTGAGACTGGGCTGAAATTGGACATTAACCCATAATTCACTGCTTTGCCTATACTAATTTTAAAGCTAAGTACATGATCTTAATTCACTTGCTCAAGATAATCAACATGACAGGTACAGGCAAGACTTAAAAGGTACGGTAGGTAAATCAGGTGCTATGTTTTCAAAGGGATTCCCACAGGAATATATAAATGCATATGCTCTCCCCAGCACAGCCTCTCATCTAAACGTTCCTCCTTCCAACACCTAACAATAGCAGAGGCAATATAAATGTGAGGGGTAATTTTCCTTCTATAGGAGGGGTTAGTAATATCCTAGGAGGTCAGGTTAGAATTTCCTGTCCTCTGCTGAGGTCAAGCTGTACTCACATCTTTCAGGCAGCCCATAAAGTTGTTGCTGACTGGGGAGCCTGGCAGGTCAGCTGTGTTCAGGCTGCCCCCTATGTAGAAGAGATCATCAGAGCCCAGCATGGTGTAGTCCTCCTGAGTGTAGCCAGTGGTGGTAAGAATCCCATCCACCAAGATCGTCACCTAGAGGATCCATGTTGGGAGTATGAAGAAAAAAAAAAAGACAAGACATGGAGGTATTTTAAATCAAACAGATAGAACTGGCCTAATTACTTCATGCTTCGTTTCTTGATTCGAGTTGAGCTTGCCTTAATGTTGGATCTTGAAGGGAATTAGAAGAAAAGCTTTGAAGGGTTCACTAATCGCTGCTGATCCCTATTTCTGATATATTAGCGTGATTGCAGTGGAGTCAATATACCATAAATATTCATTTCAATGATATTTTGGCTCCAAAAGCAACATGAAAGCTACGGCATACTCAATTAATTTGAGATTAAAGATAACAAGAGGGCAATCTGTATTACTTGTATCTTGGCAAGAACAAAACAGAAACAATGGACGTGAATGACTGAATAGGGCTATATAGGAAAAAAATTATATGCTTGTTGCCAGGACAGTAAGCCTACAGTTAACATATAATAATGCACAAATATAACAGTTCTCACTTTGGATAATAATTTAAAACAATTAAGATTTGTGTGTGTGAGTGTGTGTGTGTGTGTGTGTGTGGGGGGGGTCATGTTTTTCTCGTTCAATTTTTAGGGAAATTTTACTGCAAAAAGCCAGTGATTATTTTCTAAATAATACAGCCTGTGATAAATTGCATTTTTTGTCCAACAAGGCAGGGGACATGCTTGTTCAAAGATTTGGTTAATTGGTCGCAGGCCTTTCACAATTATTTTGGAAAAGTGGGACTTTAGTGGAAAGATTACATTCAGAAAATTACTGTCAGGTGAACAGCCCCTGCATCTTCAGTATACATTATTTAGTTGATTTTTTAGAGTATATGTTAAATAATTGATGGCATTGGATAGATTTAGTTTAGCATTTGTATTTAGAATTTAATTTTGATTTGGAAAAATGAGAATTGGATGCAATTGCAGTATAACAGATTTCTGAAAGTATTTTGGATAAAAATGGGATGATTCCCATGAAAATAGAAGGATGACAATGATGAGGAAGAAAGTGAGCTAAATTGAGTATGGACAAGAACTACACTACTACCACCAACAGATCAAACAGACCTTAAGTAGATAGGAGTAGTAAAGTAATTTGGCCTCATTCAGAAAGGATTGGTCATTACCACCTAGTCTGTTCTCAGTAAGCACACAAATTTAGAAGGCAGGACTCAAGAGCGTAGAAAGCCCAAGTCTTTAAATTGTATCTGAAGAATGTCTTAACTTTCTAAAATCTGTGGTGTCTATTCTGTTAAAACCACTGTTTAATTGAAAGCAAGAGGGTAAGAGAAAAAAGAATGACCTTACATGTTATCTTCAGCTGTCAGGTCTCTAAAATGAGGTCTTGTCCGACCACTCACTGGTATTAGCAGATATTGATTTCTGTCTATCTAGTGATGAAGGCTTGAGTATCTTTGGCTTTGACAATGGCATGGCTCAAATGTGGGTTGAGGATACTGCACATCAGGAAACTTCAGAGCATTAAAGTATCTGGAAGCAGGTTGGTGCTGCTTTTTCTTTCACTGCATGACATCTAGAAAAGCATGACCAATGTCTAAGAGTGGGTATTATTCCATATCCTGGCACACCAGACAGTTAATTTCCTGGCATTTGAAAATCACAGTTGACGGATGAATGCATTCATAGGTGATTATTGAATTAGACAAAAGCATCATTAATTAGAAGCACACATTAGGGTAATATTCAAGCTCCAGTTGTGGCTGGCACACTCGAAGACTGACCTTTCATCGCATTTTCTCCAGGATTTCTACACAGCAAGTGTTATACAGAGCTAATTAAAGGGTAACACATACTTACTGTTAATGGAGCTCAAGAGTAACAGTGAGACTTGAGTGCCGTGTTTACAGGGAACAACAAATAATGTGTGTGGATGTGAGTGTGCTGTGTGTACTGTACAGGCCCATAAATAGGTGGATGCATCATTAATGAGGGTCAGAAAAGGAGAGAGAGTAAGCACATCAGTTTGCACACGACAGTAAAAGAAAAGACAGATGGAAAGGGAGATAGTAATAGGAGGAATTGTGGCCTCAAAAGCACCACCGGATCTAATAAAATGTTTCCACCACCACTCTCAGGGGGGTTACACTTCCCCCTGTCTACATGTCAGTGAGGTAACTTATCTGAGGGGAAAGCAATTTACACAGGGATCAAATGCATGGCTGAAAGGATAAGTGAGGTTGTAAGCATAGGATTGCTGCTCTTCTGGAACCCAGGGTAAGGTAATAGATATAGAGGAAGATGCAAGTTTATATGCAGGTTATTGTGACAAGTTCAGAATATATTGGTGATGATGAGAGAGTTAGATACAAAGTCCGACTTCTGCAAAGAAATCAAACATTAAAATGCATTGCACACAGCAAAGATAATCACAGAGAAACGTGTCTAGTTTAGGCAGACTGAAGCACAAGAAGCAATCTCTAAAAATGTGCCGAAACACTGAGTTAATGCTCCAAAAATATTTCTTAAGCACAGCAATATAATTTCAACTTCGGTGTCATCAAGTGTGTCTGATGAACATGTTAAAAGAATAAGTTGAAAAGAATTTGAGCGCACTGACTTAGAGTGGCTGCATGTTTTTCTAGTGCTGATATTAGTCACCAATCTACTGTTATAAAATGGAGCTCTAGCACCAAACAACGTACAGACATAATCAGTGACTAACTGGTGGATTAACTCGAAAGAGCCAGATATTTCTTTCAGGAGCTCGTAGAGACCAGAAGCTAAAGGAGAATTAACATTCACCAGGTGGCCACAAACACAACTTGAAATCAATGATAATGTTGCTCTGTAACTGCACATATTATCACATTAAATTAAGAGATGATATGTCAATGTCATATTCATAACCTGTTTCAGCTTCAAAGAAAAGAAATCCATCAGTTTTAAATTTGCATTTTTTTGGCAACTATAGAAGCGGTTGTTTACACGTCAGAAAAAAAGCCACATCTGCATTCAGAGTTGTATCAGATGTCAGTCACCTGACAGATGTAATTTGGATATTTACTCTCTTTTTTGGTCTCTCCCAACTCCTGGGAAAAAATAGCTGTTTCTTTAGCTTTCTTCACTGAGTGGTTGTTAATGTTTTCTGTCTGCAGTCTGGTGCAGAGCAGGTATTGAAATCCGCTTATTAAAACTTCATTTGCTGCTTGTCAGCCTGTTACCGGAAGCAGGACTGATGAGAGTGCTGAACCATACAGTAAATTTACAAGCTACAACACTCCATAGACCTGCAGAAATGGGTAATTGTTTGTGTTTATCACTGCAACCAAGTTATCAATTCAGTGACAATATAAAAAAAACAACAACCATTGATTGGTGGAGCTTTAAGGGACTATATGGTGGGATTAATTGTAGAATGACTGCAGAGTGCCAGCAGGGTAACATTTAATGTAACAGACATATCCTGGAAATGAATTGGTTTGGGAGTTCAGCAATGCGCCATGCCCAGTGGACAATGTTAATGAATATGAAACCTTGGGGCCAATTTGTACGCGGCTACAGCAGGTCAATCTCAGACATATATGCAATGGCTGTATTCATTATAAAGGCTTCACTTTTTCTTGCATGAGTTTTTGGCCTGGTGTTGGAGTTGAGTTGTGGTCATATGTTTGATAATAATTGTTCTGTAAAGGTAGAAAAATGAACAAGCTCCAGAGATTTCACTGCTAATGCAGGATACATGAAAATGATGGATATTGCTGAGTGAGTTGGGTCTTTCTTTTAATAAGATGAAAAGAACTTCACAGCAATTTTGTGGGTGCAGAAAAAGCAAGTTGCTGATTAAAAAAGGACTCTGGGATTTCACCAGAGTCATCTATTTCATAAGAAAGAGGGCAATGACCTAATATGAGCTTGTAATATCTATTAGAGTGTGGAAACAGGGAGTCCAGCTGAGCATAAACATTAAAAATTCATCAGAAACCAACGCAGAATTTGTTAATGTTTAAGCTGATAGCGGACTATAATACCTTATCCCTGTTTGCAGTGAACTGGTATTACCTGGATCGGATCCAAATGTTTACGATAACTACAAATTTATTGTGTTCAATTACAAAATAAGGTGACAATACTGATTTTAGATCCTTTCTGCCAGCTGTTGACATAATAGCATGATGACAGGATCAATAAATCAACATACATGTGTTTTTTCCCAAAAAGTGAGTTTCTTTCCATCAGCAGCACGCATGGGAGTCACTGGAAGTGGATGTATACACACCTGGCGGAGGTTGCGCGTCACTCGAACATCATGCCAGACATTGTCATTAAACTTCCCACTGGCAGGTTCCACCAGGGCCTCGAAGGCACCGGAGCCAAGGTTGATGACCAGCCACAGAGCTCCATTCCTCAAGGACAGGTTCACATAGTCAGCTGACTTCCCTGTGTGAAGCAGCAGGCCGTTCCTCTGCAGAGTACGGAAGGACAGCGTGATCTCATCCAAACTGCTCTGAATGGGTGTCTGGGACAGGTTGTAGCTGAAGAACTCATTGCCTTTGAAGGTGGCCACTGACTCCTCCTGCCCTGAGAGGGGAGGAGAAACATCTTAGATGATTCTTGCAGTCATCAGGTTTGATTTTGACTTATCTACTGCACAATATATTGACTACTAGAGAAGGACTTTAAAGAGTGAAACAGGACTAAAACTGTATAACGCTGTGTTATTCGACAAACATTTTACTATTGCCAATACTAACTTAACCAGACTATGTACGTATTTGTGGAGCTATTCACGTGAGCTACAAGATCACCATGCATTGTAATGGATGATTCTGTGTGCTGTTTGCATGTTGAAGCATAAGACTGGTGATAATATACATTTTTCTCAATGTCAACAACAAAGCCAACGAAGACCAGAAAAAAAGAACTTTAAACAAATATTATCTGTGTAGCCAAAGCTTAATTATTCCTCTGTCCCACAGACCTCCATAAAATGCATCGGTGAGTCACAGTGTTAGGGCGGGTGATGTGATCCTTCATTATGATAAATGGGGGTTTTAGTTTACTTTGAGGTAATCTCATATACACTGTCCTAGTGCTTTAAATGCTCAATAGTACACCAAATCTGCAGCTGAAAAAGGTCCACAAAGAAACCATTATTCACACCTATTTGAGTAAAGTTTATTTAAAACTACAGATTCCATCAATTTGAAGAAATGATTTGACCCTTTTCTGATAAAACTGATAATATGAATTCCTGGAATCTTTTTCATGGTTTACATCTCGAGCAGCAAAAATGGACTTAGAGCTAATAGTATTGAGATGGACACAGTGTTGTTTTTGTGTTTTTTCTTCTTAAATTGTTAACCTGAGAAAAGTATAAAATAATGCCATCAATACCCTTTTTTCCCCAAGAGTGGTATTTTAAACATACCATTATAAATATGTCAGGCTTTGCAAAACATTTAATTCATCCCTACAATCCAAACAGATTTCCAGTGTGTTCCATGTATGTTGAGTGTAGAGAGAAAAGTGATGGCTCAAACAACCTCCCCACTGGCTCCAATAAAAGCAATTTCCAGGCTTAACCAGAGCAGAAGGAAGATGTTGATCTTTGTCTGTTAGCAAAATAACCTTTCACAAGCTGCACTAAGAACCCTATCAATGTTCCTTTGGTGTCAAACATCTTTTCACATAATGCAAAATCATTCTTCATATTACAATTCATTAAACCATGATGCTAGTATTGATTGCACCTATTCCATGATAAATCTTGTAATTTCCAAAGTAAGCTGAACAATTACTTACAAAATGACAAGATTTTGAACAAACTGAAACAACTAATGCATTTTTAGATAGATAGATAGATAGATAGATAGATAGATAGATATATAGATAGATAGATAGATAGATAGATAGATAGATAGATAGATAGATAGATAGATCAAAATCTTATTCACATTGAAATGTGCACAATACAAATTACAATATGAATTTGAGAAATCAAAAGTATTCAGGAGCAAGATATAAATCTTAAGATTATGAAGACATGCAATAACCTGATGGGAAAAAGCAGCAAACTGTTGAAAACTGAACTTCAAACCACAGTGGCAAAAGGTCATACAGTTTTGCGTTAAATGTTGTAGTGGTGTTTGCCAACAAGTCCTGTGGGATTTCCCTCGGCCCTACTGTACACTGATTGATAACTCACTGTATTGTATTTAGCTTTATAAGTCACTAAAGCCTTGCACACACATGCAGTACACTGACACATTCTGACACCCACTCTTAATTTTCACAATACTGAAATCCACAGTTAAATTCACAATTCTAATGTAGTATCCTTTGACATGAAACTGTCATTTTACACTGAACCACAGGGATATTGTTAACTATTGTATTACACAATAATTGAACTTATGAGAGGGCTGTTTCAAGCCAGTATAAACACCCCTTCCTTTGGTTGTTTATACGATGCAGCTCTGAGCTACTAAGCAAACTGTTTCAAGCTAGAGGGATTAGTTGTCTTGTAAGCCTATGTTTGTTTGTATAGTAGATGTCGGCTTCTGAACTCAGGGGCCAGTTTAAGCCACAAGGATCAGTGGTCCCATTAGTCTCTATTGTTTGAGCAGTGTAGTTACACAACTTTTGAGGAGACAGCTATTGTTAGTGAGCTGAAACGTGAAGTTCAACATTTGACTGATGTTGTAGGAGAGATGTAAACCAAAGTACAGGTGCAGCGTCTAAACTGGTGGTAACATACAGAGGTTGACATAAAAATATAATGGGACCCGGGAAGCCTTATTATCAAAACGTGAGGGCTTACTTGTTATAATAATTATGATATGATCATAAGAGATTAGTCTAAATAACATTATCACAGCCTGTGTACATCCTGTGAAATCGTTCTGTCATTCCCAGCTGTCTATAAGGAAGACGTCACCAGAAGATGACCCTGAAGTCCTCCTTGAAGGTCTTTGAGGGATCAATTGAGTGTGGGTGGCTAGACAGACATCAGGTTATACCTGTGCTCCCCTGCTTACTGAGGAACTTGTCCATTGTCTGCAGCATCATGTTTACCAGCTTGTGAAAAAGGTAATACTGACAGTTGTTGCTCTGACACTACACAGACATTGGCAATAACTCCAAGGAAAAGTTGTTAAAGACACTGGCTGTAGTCAGTACACCAGCTAGCCTGTAACAGACTGTTGGGGGGAGGGGGGGCAGAGCCATCATTCTTATACCTTTGTTGCAGCTACATATAAAATCATTATGCCTAGCCATCTGCATGTAAATTGATGCCCACATGGACAGAAAATCAAGGCTCAGCAGGATGTGATGGCGGTACCAACAATCCTTGTGTATCTCTCCTGCTTCTCTCCTCAGTCTTGTCTCTGCTTTTCTATAGAATACATCAACCAACTACTTATCTCCTTGCAACGCACAGTCCCCTCTAAATTCAGGATATAAATACCAGTGAGTCCCCATAAGAGGGTGTTGCCCATGGCCAATTCAATGAAGTGCACAGCTACAAAATATGTGGGGAGCAAAAGCATCCTTGGTCCAACTTGAACACTGGACAAGTTAACTTTCAGATAGTTAATAGGAGCCAGTGTTGGCCCTATGCCCACGTTCAAACGGATAATCTGTAAAGATATTCTTTGAGGCACATCAAACATCTTAGAGAAAACTGTGCTGCCAACAGTTGAGAAAACATTAGCTACTACTTCACACTAGCCCACCTGTTCCAGTCTCTGTTACAGTTACACTATGCTGCAGTGGCCATACCACGTGAATAATGTCAACATGCAGAGGGATAATTTCTGTCAAGCTTTTCAGTTCATCAATTTCAAAAAGCTCTGAGCACAGAGGGCAGTTGCTGACTCTGTCTCCTGGTAAGGGGTGAGGAGTGTGGGCCTGTGGATGGCAGGCAGCAGTTTACTGTTCTGGTTGTGAGGCAGGAATGTATGTAAGAACAATAGATGATCAATACGATACACCTGTGTCTGAATAATCTCACCGTTTACAGTATATCTGTGTGTTTCAGTAGACACAAACAATGAATTCTGGGACTGAAGCTCAAGCAGCCACTCCTGAATTTCCTAAAGTCTTCAAAAAGCTTTTAATTCATTTATAAACCATTGGGCTCTTCCCGGGGAGGGATGACTGTGTTGCATAATTGATTTGAAATTATTTGTGGCAAAATAAATACAAATCAAATCAGAACACTCTCTAGAGTATCCCCTCAGACAAAATCGGAACATTGTCAGATCTCATAACTTCGATATCTACAGTTAGGTTCATAAGTATTTGGACAGTGACACAATTTTTGTGATTTTTCCTCTTTCACCACCACAATGGATCTGAAATTAATGAATCAAGATTTGATTGAAGTATAGACGTTCAGTTTTAATTCACAGGCTGTCACAAAAAAAATTATCATTTAGGAATTACAGCCATTTTTATACAGAGCCCCTTGTTTTCAGGGGCTAAGAAGTAATTGGAAAATTGACAATTAACTGAATTCATTTCCAGGTGTGGCCTGTTCCCTTGTTATTTCATGACAAATTAAGTAGATAAAAGATCTGGGTTGATTCCAAGTTTATACTGTGCATTTGGTAGCTGTTCAAGGGAACTTTTAATATGAGAGGTTTTCATGCAAATGAAGGAAGCCATCATTACACTGAAAAAGACAAAACAAATACCAGACAGATGGCAGGCCAAATCAACAATTTTTTACATTCTTAAAAAGAGGGACTTCACTGGTGAGCTCAGCAACACCAAAAGGCCTTGAAGTGGATCATCTCAGAATTCTTTCCTTGGTGAGGAAAAACTCTTTATAACATCAGGCCAGGTCAAGAAAACTCTCAAGGAGGTAGATTTAGTATTGTCAATAATAAAGAGACACCTTCATTACTGTAAATACAGAGGGTTTATACCAACGTGTAAACCACTGGTAATACTCAAGAACAGAAAGGCTGGATTAGACTTTGCCATCTAAAAAGTCTGCAAAATTCTAGAGTATGATTCACTGGACAGATGCGACCAAGATTAACTTGTACCAGAACGATGGGAAGAGAAGAGTTTGGAGAAGGAAGGGAAGTCATCACATCATCTGTCAGACATGGTGGAGGCAGTGTTATAGTTATGGACATGCATAGCTGCCAATGGAACTGGGTCACTGTTGTTTATTGATGATGTAACTGCTGGTAGAAGTAGCAGGATGAAATCTGAAGTGTATAGGGCATTACTATCTGCTCAGATTTAGCCAACTGATAGAACGGTGCTTTACAGTACAGATGGATGGTGATGACACAAAATATACTGCAAAAACAACCCAATAGCTTCTCAGGGCAAAGAAATGCAATATTCTTCAATACTTAAGACAAAACTGAGGGCAGAATGACCCACAAACAAGCAGAAACTGAGGGTGTTTGCAGCAAAGGCCTGGCAAAGCATCTCAATGGAGGAAAATTAGCATTCGGTGATCCAGACCTCAGACAGTTATTGACTGAAAAGGGTTTGGTTTTACTTCTGAGCCACTGAAAATGAGGCATTATGTATAAAAATGGCTGTAATTTCAACATGGTTAATGTAAAATTTTTGGGAAACCCCTTTAATTAAAGGTTATTTGTTCATTTCAACTTAATTCTGGTGGTGTACAGTGGCAAAATTACAAAAATTGTGCCACTGTCCAAATACTTATGAACCTAACTGTATTGCCATAAAGTCAGTTGTTGTAAAGCTATGCTATGCCTGAATATTGCTTGGAAGGTTATATCTGTAAATCTGTAATTCTCATTATTATTATTGATGCATGAAATGGAGCATTTATATTTAGGCCTCATTTCACGACACAACACACTGTAGTTGACCTTTAGGACACGCTTGCTGTATGACTTACTAAATATTTAATAGAGCAGTGTTATTCTAACAGCAGACAATGTAAACCGTTGTATAGTTGAGGCTGTGGTAGCATACAGTATGTTCAACTGCAATGTTCTGTCAGCATAACCATCAATTAAGGTAGGAACTAAAAAACGACATTATCTTTTGGCCTTGGAAAGACTGATAACTTTTTCTGAACATGAATGAATTTGTCCCAAAGCAAGTATCCAAGGAATCCAGACCTTAATCTATAATGTCACGGTCAAGTACAGCCTCAAGCTGAGCCATTTACAGTGGACTGGTGTAATCATACTCTGAAGTATTCGCTCACGCTTTTTCATCTACTGCAATTACCTCAGTATTAGCATTATTCAGTTCCACACCAGAAAATGTACATGGGAACACCCAGGATCCTGCCACACACTTTTTTTTAAATTCCTCACAGATTTTTGTTCCAAGGGAGTTTGAATAACAAAATTCAAAGATGACACACAAAAGCTATTTCAGTTTACATCCCCAGAGTATGTATAATGACAGCTTGTTAAAAAAAAACTACTAATGAATGTAGTTTTGATAGACCTTTAAAATAAATAAATAAATAAATAAATAGATAAATAAAGTCCCTAATACAGGAGCTGTAACGATCACCAAAAGAATCTGTAATTTCTAAAAAAACAAACAAACAAAAAAAACCTTGTGGATGTTTATTTTGTCAAAATTCACCAAAGAAATGTTTTTATCTTAAGATAATAGTCAAAGTCACATTCCAGTGAGGAAGAAAATGAGGACTGAAGCAGTGCATTATACTGTCAGTGGGTCACCAAAGCCAATTCTCTATGTTTAGAGACAGCACTGATTGCCATGGAGACAGGATGATGATTTTTATCTCAGTCTCACAACATGTGGCAGAAAACACAAAGCATAAATATAGTAGATTTCCTGTAATTCAGTACCACCCATTTATGCAGTCAGACTGCCCCTTAGCTGTAACGTCCAAATGCTTTACCTACAATACAATAAATTAATGTTTTTCTTGCATGGTTATAAATTGCAGTATTGTGGCTTTCTATAATTCAGATGTCATTCAGAACTTGAGTTATATTCAGTTTAGAGCGTGGATAAAAAGATATATGGTACGCTTGTGTGCATTAATGTGTTTCATTTTTCTGAACAAGAACAGGATAGTGTCTAACTCTGATTGTTTACTGGCATAACCCCTGATATGTACAAATATCTCTTCCACCAGTAGTTTTAAATCTCTTCCATAGAATCTGCTTTGAATATTCAACACATTAATACTACTGTAATTTTAAATATTTTGAAGGGAATGTTATTTACAATCCACTGATCAAAGATTATAAACAACTAAACGATCACACATTTGAGAAATCATCACTTTTAATGTATCAACATTATATATATATATATATATATATATGTCGTAAAAATCACAATGATAATGTTTCCGTATAATTTGATTATTTGAACAGGAAAAGTCAATACATTGCTCTTTGTGCGGACTTTAGACACACCATTGGCATGAAATCCCTTTATTCTTGAATACTTACTATATGTTACTGACATCTGTTTATTTCCTTTGAAAACACCATGAAACCAAACCGAAGAGATACTATGAGCATAGATGCATTACCTTGGCGAAAAACTGCAGAGGTCAAAGGTGATGTTCCAGTAGCTCAGTCAGTGGTCAGGACAAGGGTTTGACGGACAAAAATTGAGTGAGTAGTGAGCATAACATGACAGGAAGCAAAAACGAATAGGCAAGGATATGAGAAAAGAGGAGAGAAAATATTAGTGCAGCACAGTTAACTAAAATGATCTCAGGGGAGGGGAAAATGTTGTGATCAGGTGGCTGGGAAGGAAAAGCAAACCAATAGACCCCATACCTTGGCGGTTTAACATCAGGTGCGCCAGACCTTGAGGGAAAGAACAGAAAAAAGGATACGAAAACAGGAAGTTCATAAAGAGGTTTGGGAGAACGAAAGCATTGTCACAATGTTGGACTGCAGTTTGTGACAGACATCCTGGGGTAGGTACGGATGTCAAAGTTCAAACTAAAATATAAAAGGGAAATCAAACTAAAAACAGACAAACATCTCAAGGGAGGAGAGGGAAGGCAAGGAAAGAAAAAAACATCTTGATTGGTGCAACCCATACAGGTAGTTGCTCACACAGATGCTTTTTTCTAAATGGAACATATATTGTATGTTTACTTGATGCAGACAGCGTTTGAGATGTATCCGATATACATAAAACCTGCTTTACACCTAATGTTAAAAAACAAACAAAAAACAAAAACGTACACGTGGTAACGGTAGTTCTATAATCTCTAATGGGGCTCTATAGGCTTAGCCCCTCATCTCCACTTCTCTACACACAGATGTTTTGCATGTAAGTGCTCAGCCAATTCCCAAGAGAGCTTCTATTTGGCAGCGTTTTATGAAAGGGCAGAAATGACACCATTCCTTATCCAGAAAATCTTTGGTGACTATCACACTATTTCACTGAGGATTTACCATCTAATAGAGATCAGTAGGTTTAGCGGTGGACTGTGAGGACTACAGCCCTGCTACACAATTACATAAAAACCACCATAACAGGTCATCCAGCAATGGTTTGCTCTACCTCTCAGAAGGGGGCTGAGAGGTAGTGCTGCGATGTGTCAAAGCCAACATCCCACCTCTTCATTCTATCAAGTTGAAGGCAGAGGAATTAGTCCACTGCAAAGGTTGCTGTGGTGGACACAGGGGCTTACGGCATTGACCGACAGGTTCCGGACTTTATGGTTGAACCCTTTTAAACAGTAAGAAAGCCAGTATATTCCGAACTCAATGCAACTTGTCACATTGTAAAGTTATAGCAAAACTATTACTACTGAAAATCGATAGAAATGTTACGAAAGTACACTGAAACACATCAATCACATGTTATTGCTGAGCAGTTGAAGGTGACAGTGCATAAAAGTCAAACTGGTCTGCCTGTGCACAATGAAGCGGTCAAGGCCAATGTTCATTTAGTTTTCTGTGCACCACCAACCTAAGTCTCTCACACCTTTTTCCGTTGCAAAGCACAGGCAAAGAGACGGAAAGATGAATATGTCAACAGTTCAGCCAGAAACTATGCGGCATATTTCACTTGCTCCTCTTGCCATAAAGGAATGGGGATGACACAACGCAGCACCTCCACTGGGCACATGAGCCCGACGTCGCCAGCCGACACAAACAGCTATCATAAGTGCATGAGCACTCTGGCAAGTCACTCGCCCACAGTTCAAGTCCCAGTTCCGCCATCACGTAAAACCTTATGAAGGGGCAAGTCGCTATTGCACATATCTCCTCCCCGCATAACTCCGAACAAGGCTGTTCAGGCTGAAACTCTCGGTGTGGAATGGACATGATTACCCCTGAGATGGTCCTGCGAACACAAAGGCTTTTGTTATACTGTGCCATTGCAAAGCCAGTGACTGAGCCTCTGCTTAGACAGGATTCGCCCACAACCCTGTCTACATGGAAAACAAAGAACTGCTATGTTCATCCCCCACTGTGGCTGTGCATTCCACATGATAATTTAACTTGTGTGTACACAAGGAATAAATGGCGCCAGCTATTCTTCTCTCATCACCCCTAAGGTAATCTCATTCTCACTAGATGTGCTAAGATCTGATTGGACTTGCGCTCAAGCGCTATCTTTTTCTGGAGTCTGTACCACGACACCTCCTTATGCCATAAAAGAAAAAGTCCATTAGTCAGCAGAAGTATGACATGACAGTGATAAAAAGGGACTAAAAGGGCAGCACAAGGTTGTATGCCACCACTGCCCAAGATAGCAGGAGGAGTGTCAGGTAACATCTCTTTCCATCTGTTTGTGTTTTGTACAGGTGAGAAGGTGGATGGGTAGGTTGCCCATCTTTCAACAAATAAACAGAGCCAGTCACAAAGGAAGACATTGCTTTTTCAAGTGGAGAATGCCACTCTGGTGGTTTTTGCGTACCTGGAGAAAAGAGCTTTGACCTGAAGAATTCAGAGTCACGTTGACTCCACAAACATCTGATTTTTGTCAAGCACTGGAGTGAGCAAAACTGACCTGAAACCCTAACTAATGCGCCTGTGACTAATTGGAACTGATGCTGGTGATCAAAACGGGTCAGGGAAGCCAGCACTTTACAAGTACTTCAGCCACCAGCGCAGTTTTTGGCTTTTTACTATGTACTTGTCATTGAGGAGTTGAAGAGAAGGGAATGAGAAGTGGTGTCATTGCTGCCCTCATATTGGAGCGGCCACCAATTCAATAGGCTCATCTTACTTGCTCGAGCCATACATCCAAAGCTCACTGTGTGGAAATGAAGAGATATCAGTACAATTCCATTAGAGGAGCAAGCCTGCATGAAAATAAACCACTTTTCCTACCAGTTATCTACTAGTTTATTTTACATAAGAGGCAACCATAACAGTATAAGACGAGTTTCAGGGTAAACAAAAAATTTTTAACAAGGCAATGGAAGATCATTTTATTAAATCGTTAACTTATTACTTTTAAGATCCTTCTATCTTGGCCTCATCATATAAAAATCTCAGTATTTTTTGCAATAAATAAAAACAAACACTTTGTCAAAATCCCACTCTTCTAGTCAGTTAGAATCTGTAAACTGGTGGATTTACTTTACAAGCGTGATGTTATTGATCATTTCATCACGACAGCCCATAGTGGATTATAAACAGCAATTATCCATTAGGAATGTGTTTGCTGTGCATACGCATGGCTTTACTCATCTCCATCTGCTGACCTTGAGTAAATCCATAATAAATCGTACAACACCAAAAACTGCAGCTGAACGAGGCTTTGCGTTTTCAAACCTTCAGGCAAGTTGCACTTGAGGCCACATCCTAGTTGTGTGATTCAGTGTGGGTTCACTCGGTAAATGTTAGCATGGGGTAGGTATGACAGATACAAGGAGAGTTATGATAATACTCTAAAATGTGCTGCCATGCCTGCATAAAATATTACTTTTGCTATTGCTGAAACGTGTTTTGATTATGAATAACATTGCTTTATAAAGAAAAAAATATTAAGTATCAAGGAACACCACAAAACTTGAAAAAATGTGTAATAACAGGCATGGGTTTCCTTCACAGTATGCTTTCAACTTTCAGCCTCCTAGCCTCCTACTTTTAATTTTTTTTTTTGTTTAAATTGCTCAAAGTTTATTATTAAAAAAAAAAAAAAATCAAGGGTGTGAAATTTTTCCATAAAAATAAAGTATGGTAGAAAATGAATGTCAATATGTCTGCTAAAAAAGAATTCATTTTTTGTAATTACTAAAACTATGACATTTTTGGGAAAATGTTTAACAAGGAAAGCAACTGCTATCTCAGAAAGTTTAATTAATGAATATAGTGAAAAAAACAAATACAGATGTTGAAGGACCTCTTTGTCATTATTGTGACATTAATTAGCCAGCATCTAGGAAGAAAGAGCCATTGCATGAGGATTAAGATTTGCTATATTTGTTTTTCCAAGAAAACTACAGTATTATGGAGCCTGTTTTAATAAGGGATTAGACCAAGGTCACTGTAAGATGCAAGCCCACCAGGGCCAGCTTTCTTTCTTTCGAAGATTTCTATGCTGGCTTAGTTATCCCTGTAGTTCTTAGTGTGTCATTACTATGCGCTTGCACATGAAACAATGAAAAGTGTGTTTGCATTTGGCATGCCATTGTTCTACAAGGTTTTCCTATACATTCGTAGTTCTGTATCAGCCATGTGTCTTTATCTCTTATCCACAGACCTGTTATTTTTCCCTCACAAAATTTCAGAGAATGCTGCACTCTCGTGGCATCAGACCATGCCCCACCACGGCCTTTGTCCCCACGGATCGACGGGAGCCCACGTGCTGCATACTGTAGATGAACGACTCAGAAGACTCACCTGCTGTGCCAAAGGTTTTCACTGCCTTAAGACAGTTCCTCTGACAAATATAGATAATTCCTGCACCACTTAAAACCCACAGCAAAGACCAAATATAGCATATGGGTTACCATCTTCGCCGAACTCTGAAGGGAGGAGGTGATTTAGCTAATGCATACATTCGTCTATTTCCGTCAGTGCAAGGACAACAAAGACTTGCTGCCGAATGGCAAATGGCGTGGTTTGAAGGATAGAACAAAAGGCCTCTGGTGAGTGAGATTTTACTGTTATCATTGCTGTTTCCATGCATTCTGCATTGGGAATTGTCTCCATGTCAAGCTTTAATCCAATAAACATTCTGATGTGCTCTCTTTGCAGCATGTCATTTAATAATGCCTGCCTTTTTTTCTGGGAGCAGAGGCATACCATCTTTGTGCATAATTAAGAATGATTAATGCCTGCTTTTGAAATAGTGCAAAGATGAGACCTTTTAACCGTTACTGAAGCAAGCAGCCATATACCATAGTCACCGATACCTATGTGCTGTTATAAACACAGCATGGAGAATCTGTTTCAAAAAATGTTTATCACCCCTAACAGCATGTTACATATTATTAGAATAATATATACACCACTATGTATATGTACGCTGTCATTAAATCCATTTAAACTCATATACTTCTATTCTGCACAACGACGTTAAGAGACTGTACATGAAGTCAGTAACGTTGTGTGATCTTCAGTCTATTTTTGCTGCTACACACTGAATAAGTGTCAGAAGCAGGATTTCGGAGAGCAGGTGTGCCTAGGTCTGCTCATCTTGAGTCAGTAACAGTGATTTATAATGTGCAGTGGTTCAGTGCACCTTGTGCCGGTCCCCTGAGCATGTTGGCTGCACTTTCACCAGAACCAGCAGTCCTTACTGGGGAGATGGATGTCGCTCTGTTGCCAACGAAACAAATCTCCCTCCTCGTTTTCAGTCTTCATTTCATGTTCAGTTTGTGCACCTAATTAGAAACTGATCCTGTTTAATTGTGGTCAGTTAAAATGTTGCAAATAATGGAAGAAATGTCTCTTCCTCTGCCAGAGGAGATTTCTCTTAAGAAAGTGATTTTTAATGCGCATATGCAAAAACATCATTATGCAAATATTATTACAATTTTATGAATGTCAAGGCCTCAGTATTATACCAGAAGATTTATACCATCATGTTTGACTTTTATCTGCATACTGCCCTTAGAGAATAATGGCACATAAGACTTAGTAAATCTTAACCATAAACAGTAGTTTACATGAGGAAAATATGCGCTGAAGAGAGAGGAAAAATACAGAGGCTATAAATAATAAAACAAAGTATCTCTGTACATCCTTTTTCTCTGAATATGAGTGCTCCCCATATTCTGAGACACCCACATACTCTGCAGACCCCTCCAGTCACCTTGAGCACACTGATTATACATACAATGAGAATTCAGCACATTAAGCGTGCTTTCCCTAGTGACCTTGTGACCAGTGATAGTATATCTCCTTTTAGCTTAATTTGTTGGATGTCAGAACTGCAGTCCAAACTGACAATAACAACCTGATAATGACCAAATACACTCTCACACAGAGGCTGCAGTGATAGACTTTGCAAATAACGGCATCGCTGAAAACGAATTATGCTTGTTATTATGTTAATTATATAATGCATTATCTTACCTTCTACTTCTTTTTGGACAGCTGCAGGAGAATAAAAAACAGGCGTATTTAATGTTCACAGCAGGATATTTTAATAACATTCCATGACAAACCCACAATCTACTTCACAACTAACACAGATGATGGAAATGTTTTGTTTGAACTTTCTGCTTCTTTCAGTGCAACAGTATGCATGTTGACTGACACATGTTATCTGCCAGAGCCTGGGAGTCTGGTAATTTGTTCTGTTAGTACAGTTGTAGAATAAACATTGCTGACGAAGTTAGTGGCACTGAATCCGTAAATAGTCTGTCTGTGACATATATTCACAGACAGAGTCAGAGTCCATTGCAAATGTGATGTCTTTCAATAGTTTGTGAATATTACCAGCCAGACAAGAATGTTTGCCAAAAAGATTTCAGGTATTGTGATGTTTAAAAGCTATATTCATTATTCACTCTGGTATTATGATATCAAATAAATAGGGCATATAAAAAAATGCAGGTTGTCATTAAATACTATATTAGTAGCTAATGGCTAATAATGAAGGAACCCCTGCCAGGATTCGACTTTGTCTTTTTAGCCAGAAAGGACCCCAACCATGACCCCTGACCTTGAAGAAGAGGCCTGCAGAGCTTTAAAGCCAAACTTAAATTCATGCCTAATTAACATTTACTGTAAAAAGCGGAAAACTTGAGCTCACTATAAAATGCCAAGTTCTATCCTTTCATTTTTGTATTTTCCAAAATAAGAGGATGACTTCCTTTTGGTAGCCTGTTCAATGTCTCTGTGTAAAAAAACGTACAAACACCTGTCACATTAGGAGGCTGTTATCCAGTATGACTTGTCAAGATAGCTGCTGAGATACACTAAAGCAGCCTTTAAGTTCTGCTGTAGTATATTTTGGTCTGATCGCTTTTAAGTGGCCAGTGTCAATTATTTTCTAAAGCTCAGTGAGGATAACCTAAGTATAATGGCTTTACAAAAGAAGCTGTCTGAAAAGGAAATCATGTAAGACTGCATCTGCATCAGTCAACTATAGGAAAATTGTATATCACAATTATTACTATATATTATTACACTGATTATTTCTCTAAGTCAGTCTGTCTTCAAAAAATACAAAAAAACCCTGAACACAAAAAAACAAACACACAAAAAAGAATTCCATCGACAACAACAAAAAGGATACTAATGTTAAATATACATTTTGTTACAAAGAGAGGCATGAAATTTTTCTCACCTTCATGGCAGTACCTTCCCCTGTAGTTGGTATTGATACAGTCACAGAGGACCTCTCCTTGGCTGACAGAGCACAGGCCTTTGTTGCCACAGGGAGAGTATGCGGCACATATGTACTCCAAATCACTATGTACAGCTTGACCGTCCAACAGTACTGGTAGCGCCTCCCCCAGTTTCAAATTGGCTATGAGGCCCTGGAATGGCGGCTCATATTTTACAGTGCTGGACGTCAGGGCGGAGAGACGCACATCCGGTGAGATCCCCCCTACGTAGAGGTCACTGGCCACCACCATCTCTTTTCTCTTGGACTTCACCTCAGCCGCTTTTTCCTCGTTGTCCACGACCAGCCTGGTCTCTCTGTAATTGCGAGAAAGGACGATTCTGTGCCAGCGCTGGTCGTTGATTTGCGTCTCTGTGTGCAGGGAGGCTGGTTCAGCACAATGAATGGTGAAACGCATCTGGAGCCTCCCGTCTGCAATGAGAAGCTCCAGGAAGTCGCAGTTCCCCCCATCATCCAAATAGAGCACCAGCGCTTTGCTGGTGTTGGTTTTCAGAATAAAGCTGAGCTCAGCTGTTGTCTTAGCGTCCCATTGGCCATAGCGTGTCCACTGACCAGGCACCCCCTCGTACTCCAAAGCTAATCCTGTTAGCAACAGCCCAGCTAAGAACAGTAACCAGGGAGCCTTGCTTTTACACCTCCCCATGATGCTTACTATCTCCAACTACTGGCTCCCTTGTGGTCTCTAATTCATATGTATCCAACACACCTGTGAGGCAGAAATGTAATCTACTGTCTAATCTTCTATTGTTATCACTCTAAAATCTGCACACATATGATGGCAATTTCCATATGAGGTGAAAGAGTTTCTCTAGCCTTGAGTGACTATCCTGATTCCTTTTGCCATCTCTCCATGTGTGACACGTGACAGACTGAACAAAGGAGGCACATTGCAGAACACTTCGCATCTACTCTGGATGAGCTGAGAAAGAGAACAAACAACACATGTGATCCACAATACTGTGTGCTTCCCCGTCTTCGCCATCCAGTGTCTTGGCCTCCATCCAGTACTGTTCCTGTCAGTCCTCCATGGGTTAGCTAGGCATGCAGCCTAGGTGTAGCTGCCATTCTTCTCAGCTTCTCAATATCCTAAGACATAAAAGAAGAATGTATAATGAATAGCTGGAAAGATTATCAGCGATCTATCCTACAAAAGTGGTAAATACGGTAATCTACAGTCATTGTGAATAACATGGCAAATGAACTACATTCTCTAACAAATTGTTAAAGTGGCAAAGAGGTAAACGTGGAGATGAAAGAGACAGAGAGGTTTAATTGTTATGAGGAATTCAGTATTCAGCAGTGGTTCAAAGTTTTTTTTCATCTGGTATTCAACAACGTCTTGTTGACTGATGGTATACCATAAAGATCATAGCTACAGACTAGAGAATCCAGCAGCAGGCCCTCAACATGATGTTTTGTAGCATCTCAATCCTGGCAAGACATGTGATAGGGTCACATGTCTTACCATTCATGCATAAACGGAAACAGAGTCTCACTAGCTTGCTGAGACCTGTGCTGATTTCCAAGAAGCTGGTGGGAAAGGTCTGTTTCATAAGCACCCCCACAGATGTTTTGGTGCAATGCATAGCCTCACTAACTTCAGTGAAGTTGAGCCCCTTAAGCCCTCTGCGCTACTGGGGCTCCATCTAAGATGTAGCAGCTAAACAACACATGCAGGCCAGAGGCTGGGAGTGATGTAGAGGAAGAAGTCTTCTTAGAAAAACCTACAAACAAACAAAAAAGTCAATACTTTATGATATCAAAAGATTGTACACCTCCCAATCCTAAGGACACAAACATCAATCTTTGGCTGAACTGAGAACATGCCCTGAGTCATTACTACCATTCAGTTTAACAGCTACAACTGGTTTCCAACCTTCCTGTGGAATTACATCTGGGACACTGCACATATTATAAGAGATGAAATTTGTATATCAAGTATGAGAATATAGTTTATGTATCTTTTTTTATTAACAACAATTTCCCTACAGAGTACAAAACCATTCGTGAATTTATCTTATAGACAAGTATTGTCTGTGTAGTCACAGCTTGTGCTATTGTGCCAAAAAATAACCTCGCTGCTTTCCAAAACCTATTAAAAACGCATAAAAGAGCAATACCGTTGTGTGATCCAAATAAGTGGTCAATTCCAAAATAAGCTACTACAGTCTATTACATCATATTTCACAACAGAGTGCAACAATACTGTAGATTCTACGGAGGTCTAGTGTTTATACTTTATGCAATCCATCTGATCAAACCCAAAATAAAACATTATTTCTAAATTTGATTTCAGATATGAGGGTATACAGTAAATTTGGAGCATTCGACTCTTAACATTCACAAAATGTACCAAAGTCAACCTGTCTACCCAGAGAGAGAAAAGAATATAGATACTGAAACAGTTTAATTACAAAATGTTGATGCACTCAAATTCAATCAATTAGTATACAATAAACACTTTCTAGTGTAAATAATTTGTTAAGAGAAATATTTAGGGTAATTCATAAACCAGAAAAAGGGCTAATTTGTCTGCAAGCAAGAAATGATCTTTGTTATATTAGTCCGACTTCTTTCACATTTATAGACATTTCTCAACATGGAGCAGAGACATTTCACGCAAGTGTGGTCCAATTTCATCTCTGCCACGGAGAGAAATATACAATTTGTGTGAGTCTGCAGGGAATTACAGCCTCAATTGGGTCTCTTACTGATGAGGGACTGCCACAGTTGGGGTTACTCGCTTAAGGTAGGCATCACAAGAAAGGGTGCATCAGAGCAAATTCACAGTTCTCATCACACCCCCCCCACACACACACACACACAAAGTATCAGAAAGCTGCAGGTTGGGAGAAAACCCTTCTGACAGATGGGT
Organism: Istiophorus platypterus; assembly: GCA_016859345.1. NCBI lineage: Eukaryota > Metazoa > Chordata > Actinopteri > Istiophoriformes > Istiophoridae > Istiophorus > Istiophorus platypterus. Next base: position 11,190,175 of record CM029129.1, on the reverse strand, counting down.
TTATCATGGGAATAGCTGTATCCTGAAAGGTCATAAAAACTGACACCCTCCTCACAGGATGAAATGCAATTTGCCAGGGCCTGGCATGGTGGGTAAAAGGCTTCACAATGCCTCCTGCGGTGTTATATATGTGGTTGACCTCACTTGGTTTTGATTTAGAGAAACAATACATTAGTATTTTTTGGATAGAATATATGAGGACGCATGTGGTGCTCTCAGCTTCCCCATAATTGTTTCAGCAACTCTCATTCATACTCATTAGGAGCAACTTGTGCTCCAATATGTCACTAAAAGACATGTAAATGACCATCATCAGAAAGTAGCAGAAAACATGCTAATTTGTAAGGACACATAATTTACCAATCTGAATTCCTGCTACCTGCAACATTCATGTAGCTAAAGGAAAGATTTGTTTAAAAGCTAACATGAATAATGTTGAATTATTTGAAAAAAAAGAAAAATTGGATATGATCATGGCCCATGCTGACAATAACTCAAATGTAATGGTTTTGTTTGCATCTTGTATATCCTTCTGTATCTGTATCTTTGGCATCCCCTATATTTTCTATAGCGATCACCCACTCCCTTTGCTCACATCAATTTCACAGACACTCAAAATCTCTCAGGGCAGATAAAACATACAAAGGCCCATTTCTCAATGGACCTTTGTGATGCTAGTCTGACAATATAATTTCCCTGCACTTGAAAAAAAACCTCTTAAGCTGATTCAGCACACTGAGTGGCAAGTATTAACATGGGATTGTTCTAAGGGAATGTTTATTTTTCACAGCTACTGACGTTCAGATTTACGAAAAACAATCCATATTACAGTAACACCTCTGAAAATTGCATTTTTTTATTTATAGACTGGCAATGTTAAAAGTGACAGTCTGCAATATTTTTGATGTTTTCTGGCTTAAACGGGATCGTAGCCTACTTGATTTTTAGCAAAGTCTCATAAAAGTAATGACAATCCAATGAAATCCAATGGCAGAGAGGCCAAACTAATGCCTAGTGTCCATTGCTCCCGTGTCCACACAGGACCAACTACTGATCAGAAAAAAATAGTGTATCAACTTGTAAGTAAGGTGTTCACGGTTAAGCTTGTTATTGTAAAATGTGCTATTGCCTGCTTCACATTTAATGGATATTATTGCTGTGTGATTGGCTCTTTCTTCATTAAAACAACAGCCTAATTTCCCATCATGGTCAGAATCCGGTGGGGGACACCAGGAGTGGCCGATAAATCTCATTTTTGTGGGGGCTGGTGCCAACTCCAATAACCCTCCCAGATACACACTTCTGAGCGTCCCCCACCGCTGAAGGAGGAGGATGTGATTTCATTGTGTGAATTACAATGGCACTATATATGTCTGATAAATTACCAGGGCCACTGGAAAAGGACAAATTCTGTAGTGCTGAGGTCACTGTTATATTATTTAATTCTTTTTTTTTTTTACCAGCCAAAATAAGAAAAAAATGTTTGTGTCACATATACATATGTGTCTATAGTTCATCGTGATAATAAGATGTTATGTGGAATATATACTGTACATAACTAATTGTTTTAACATATCGATCAGCGGTAAACTAAGTCCATTACATTCAAATTGAAATATAATTTATTTAATTTATTTATTTTCATTTTCTATATATCACCACATCTTTTAAAATTAATCTATACCTATACATATTTAATCAGCAGCGATGTTTGGCAGATTGGCACAAACAAAGGTTTCTGAACTCTCATCTATATTATAGTCTACTACACTATACTATTATATATATATATATATATATTATCTAGGTTACCTGCGTTCTGCTCATGGAAAATGAGAATCAAACGCTTGTCAAACTCTGACGCAGACAGAGGTCAGAGGGCCCGTAAAACAAAATGTGGTAGGAGATTCACTCACCAAGAAGAACATCTACCAGCATTTGGCCCTTGGTGGGTTCTCATTTGGGCCCCTGGTTACGCTGCTGCACCATGGTGCATTTTTCATACCATCATGTATTTTTGTACAACAGGCAGTGCCATTGTGTATTCTTTATACTAGTCAAGGCAATTGTACTTGAGTGATAATCTTTGCATTATACATGAGAACAATGATACTTTATTTATACTGTAAAATTACATGCACAGTGGTAACTCTGTGGGCAGCTGTGGCTCAGGTGGTAGAGCGAGTTGGCCACTGATTGCAGCGTTGGTGGTTAAATCCCCGGCTCCTTCTGCCCGTTCGCCAAAGTCTCCTTGGGCAAGACACTGAAACTAAGTTTCCTCACCTGTAAGTCACTTTGGATACAAGCGTCTGCCCAGTGAATAATGGGAATGTAATCCTGAAACTACCATCCACATGTGACCCTTGTTACAAAATGCCAGCACTTAAATGCTAGGTAATCATGCTTCAGGAGCATAAAGTTAATGACAAAACAGGCAGAAGCTGATCAGATACGTGAATATATAAATGATTTCTCAGGATATATTAACATCACAAGTGATGTGGCCAAACACACCGCTTTGCTTAGCCTAGAGTAGCTTACGTAAATGTAAATATTTTTGAAAAGGCTGATCTGCAAGTTGTAAATAGTTCAGTAAATCTGGAAAATTAGTATTTAACACTTTTAATATGTGACAAATTCATACTATATAGCTATAAGATCCCTGATATAACAGTATGCTGTTTGAGTCTGTATGTCTCCATTGCATGCATCAGCTTCCGTTTGCTGCTTTAGTGAACTGCAAGCGTTCTCCTTCTCGTCTACATTTTACCAAGCAGGTTCTAGGGTTACAGTGCAGAAGAATGCAGCATGTGTCCCTTATATACCACATGGTTGTTTACCCCTAGCTGTTTAACTCTATTCTTTTCACTCATCAATTCTCATATCAGAGGGCCAGTGGAGGCTGAAGACATCGTCCTTCTCTAAATGGAGCCTGCAAGATTATGAAAGCAATTCCAATAGACCTATGGGAGCGAATGTAAGGAAATGCACACTCAATATGCAGGGCCAATCTTCTAGAGGCATAGGTCTATATATTGAGTAAAAGACTTTTCGCCACACCTCTGTAATCTTTTACCCCCTCAACCTTATAGTCTGAGTGAGGCTAGATGCAAAATAGACCCTGTCAAGGGATATTACTTGCCAAGGTGTGGTACAAAAATCTAATGAATTATCTACAGCATTTCGGCCCAGCATTTGCGTGTGCATAAGGTTCACTATGACTGTGCCAAAGCAATTCCAGGAAAAGAAGGATGTTACAGAAATAACCTTTACTCTTTGTCGGGATGAGACACTGCTCTTGAATAACTCTCAGGCTGGCGTTTCTTATAGAACTACATCAGCTGTTAAGTCAACTCAGCTGAGCTTTCATAATAAGCTTTGTATGAGGGCAGAGCAATCCCAGCTCCATTCACCTTGTGAGTGACCTAATCTGGACCTTGAAGTTTCCACTGTCAAAACCAGAGTAGGCTACAAATAAAATAAGGGAGTATATTTCAATGTAAAGTTTATGTACTATCATACTAATTCTGGGTTAAATTGGTTACTATTCTATGTATAAACTAGGCTTACTTCAAAGTTTAGTCCCAAAGAGACTGTATAATTCCATTTAATTCCATGTGAAAAATATTGCCTAATGCGGCAGATTATGCTGTTGGATTGTTTTTTTGTATAGTTGGAAAAATACGAACTTGAAACACATGGATTTTCAGTGAACTTGCCAAGTCTTCAGCATATCGCTGTATGCTTGATTGAATGTATAAAATTGTGGCCCACACCAATCTAAAATTAATCAATGACTACTGCATTTCAGAATGTACCTGTTGGCAGGGGCTGATTGCTTGGCCTGCGTCAGTCCATCTCGCAGCTTTCCTGAGAGCATCACTTGAAACTGCACTTCCGTCCTGAGCAATACACCTGCCATTAACTGACAATTCTAGAGAGAAAGGCTGAATTTCTTGAGTTGGCTGCTCCACTCTGCTCAGATAGTAACTGGGTGGGTAGTCCTGTCAAGTAATGTGTCGAAAAGGCATGTTTGAAGCCTTCTGAAGAATTGCTCATCCAAAAAACTTCATAGTTGACACTGCACTTCCTCAGATCCTCACCAACAGAAGTGCGAAGTTTGAAGTTGATCGAATGAGTTGTTGTTGATAAAAATCGAAATACAGACAGGCAGATCTGTCTGTTATCTCTATGCTATAGACAGAGATTCCTCCATTTATAGTACCATTGTAGAAATACTGACAGACATATTATATTACGTCTGTTCTCTGCTTCTCAAGTTCAGAGCCCTTTGAATCATTTAAATTAAGATACAGAACAGAGGTATCTTCTGAATGAGACATCACAGACAAATGAAGCAGTCTGTTGAATCGCTGTAAATTTCCTCTCAGATGAAAAAAGAGCTGGAAGAATTATTACTGTTAATCATCGGTGGAAACAATAACTGCAATGATGATACATATTTTTAATTAGGCAATTTAAAAAATGGAATGTAGTTTGGCCTTATATGGAGCAAAGACTGGCATGGTCCATATACAACAGGTCACTTTCTTTAAAGAAAATTTTTGGATTAGAGATTAAAAAGATTGATGCACTAGGATTGCTGCCTTGGATCAAATCAGATATTTGCTTATTACAATTTTTTGCTGCTCTGTCATCTTTTTAGCAAAGGCTTTTATTAATGGTAAAGCTGATGAAAGACAAAAAAAAGTTATGCTTTTTTTGCTGACTTATATTGAGTCATTTATGCATCTGTCTCATTGCATGCTTTAGTAATTACACAGTGTAATGGGGAATTGATTTCATCAAATAACTCTGAGACCCACAAATATCATGTTTTTTTTCTAAGTGACATATTGTGGGGACATGTATAATTCAGAGTTTGCAGATAACTGAGAATAGATAGGTTGCATACGACTTCTGGTTAATAATTGTTATCCTGCCTCAAAATCTACAGTTCAGATTTTACTTCCTTCTTCATATTTACTCAAGGTTCTCAGGGCAACAGTATGTATGTATGTATGTATATATGTATGTATATATATATATATATATATATATATATATATATATATATATATATATATATATATATATGTATGTGTATATATCTATATATATAGGTTACAGGGTTACAAAAGAAATAAATACAAGAGATGTATTTCATCATAAATCTTAAGTAACTGTAACTGTAATGTCTTTTTCATGCGGTTCTACTCTAGAAGGACAACAGGAGACAGTCTGGCTCAGCACACTGTGAAGTACTGATGCATAGCAGACAAAGAGATTGACCGGGAGATTTTCAATGCGCAACCAAATCTTAAGCACACTGCATGTCTGCATTTTGGCTCCTGAAAGAAAAACTGTTTTTTTAGTTTTATTTAACATTTGCATAGTTCAGACTTTACGAGGACACTAATAATCTTTCCTAATACCTTTCAAAGTAATATGGTAACATCACGTTTGATTGTTTGCGTTTATCCCATGAATGTGCAATTTAAGAAATCAAATTGCAACTTGACTACTAAATTAAATCTCATCTAAGTCAATGGGTCACACCCAGCATAGATAAATATAGCACACGCTGATAAATCTTTTAAAACCTTTAATACCAAGGCATAGCTACAATCAGGGTGAAGCAGGTTGCTGCCATGAATGTGATCTGAATCATCAACTATCTCGCTGCAGGTCACAGTTTGTGTGCCTCGAGGGATGTACCCAATGCGCCTTCCCTTGGTAGTGCACTCTTCTCCACCTTATTTTCCCTCCCACAAAACCATATTTAGTCATCACACCAAGTCACACACCCAGCAGGAGTTTGCATATGACTCTATGATAATTTGTTAATTAGTAAAGGAAATAAGGAAGAATATACAGTAGCCTGAGCTGAATCAATTATTCAATTAGTTGACTGTTATTCAGCAACTATTTTTTTATAATCTATTGTGTTATTTTTCAAGCATGCCATCGTCTTATTTATATTATATTAACTGATTCTCTTTTCATTGACTGGGCAAGAAAAGCGCTTTGGGCTTTAAGAAACACAGATTGGCATCTTTTCAGTTTTTTACTCTTGTAGACAAAATGGTGAGTCAAGAAAATAATCAGCTGATTAACTGATTATTATGGTAATTATTATGAAAATATTAGCTACAGTGCGTCTTTAGATATTTCAAACTACTTTCAAATATGAATACAATAATTCAAATTCATGAGAATATGTAATAATATGAAGAGTAAATGCAAGATGAAAATGAAAAAGATACCTGGAAAACCCACAACAATATAAAAATAACAATATAAACTTTTATTATGAACAACATTAAATCTATTTGACATTTATAAACTCATGGAGGTTCTGGTCAGTTTGGAAAAAAAGTTTAAGCGTGAATTATGCCGCATTAAAAGTAGAGCATATAAATAGGATATGCATGCAAATATAAGCAAGCATAAGGCAGTAGGGGGTTGTCACTCAGGCGGTGCTACTGCCTGGGGACCTACAGCACAGTTACAAGGACAGCACCCGCACTCCACCCTGCAGCACCTAGGACGAAGCCACAGAAGGTTGCTCAGCTGTGTGGCATCACTCTAACAAGCTGCTACCTCAATCTGGCCCAGCTGAAGCTTCTTACACTGTTTGCCAGGCGCCTCTATAAGCAGCCTCAATGAGCAGTTGTTGCTGGGTTTTGGGTTGGAATACATTCTGTCTTTGTTTGCCATGCTAGTGGCTCCTCTGTGAGTCTGTACCAGCCTCGAAGAAAAGTTTCAGCGAACTCAAGACTAGAATTCAAGACATTCAACCTGAATGGAAAATGATTGTGTGTGTGTGTGTGTGTGTGTGTGTGTGTGTGTGTGTGTGTGTGTGTGTGTATATATATATATTTATATATATGTGTGTGTAATGCAATGAATGGCATTCTGTTAGGCAACACATCTGGCAAATCTCTCCATGCATTATTGTTATAATTTGTAAGTTTTATAATTTAGTATTGTGTTTAATGTGTTAGGATGTGATCTTTGCACATGTTCAAGAAGCTGTGATTTGTTTTGTGTTGATTAAATCTTGTATCTAATCTTGTCCACATAATACTAATAGAATTAATTTGACTAATCCGTCTGTTACAGTATTATAAGCTGTGTCCCATCACCCATTCCTCTTTTGGAGTCCATTTTTCAAGGCTGAATACATTATAATAGATCTATCTATCTCATTCTAGATAGATAGATAGATAGATAGATAGATAGATAGAAAAATACTTTACTCATCCCAAGGGAAATTCAGGAAGACTCTGAAGATATGGGTAAAAAAAGGCCTTTTAACTGAAAAATACCCATTGCTAGTTACTCATGAAAGAGATGATCATTTTGTTGAACTATTGTCAATGAGTGATACTAAAAATCTGAGGTTTGTATTGAAAGTGGGTCTAAAGAGGGAGACACAATGAAGCTGTGGGGAACTCAGACTGTCCTGTAAAAAACAAGCCCATAGGTCATTTGTGTGAGCAGTTTATTATGACCCACAGTCACATTTTATTGTTAGATGACCTCTAGTGGCTGTAGTAATTACGACGAGAGCAACTTGGGAAGTCAGGTCACGTAGTATATAGAACGACAAAGTCTGCATTAGGAGGAGGAGGTTGGGGTGGGTGCATGGCTCCATAAAACACTTGACTTTGAAACAAGAGACTGCTTTTTCTTTCCCATTTGAAACCAATAGTCATTATTTTTTTAAAAGATTGTTCCACAACCTGAACTGCTTGTTTAATATTATAACCATGAAGATGAATGTTCTCTTACCTTTACAAAGTATTTTAATCCAAACCATGATCTTTGCTTAAATCTATCCAAGAAGTTCTTGTACCTCAACCTAACCAAACAGTGACCATTTCCTAAGCTTAAACATTTATTTATCATTGTAACCCTGATGACAAGGGTTCAGTATAAATGCCACCATAGGGGCACTATTTCAGGAGATGCTCGTATGGATTAATCTCATGGAAATACATCGAACATCTCACTCAGAACCACAAAATATCCACGTCATGATGGCACTATAGGAAAAGGGGATCGCCAGAGTCACTAGGATTCATCCTCTGGGGACAATGACAGTCCAAAGTTTATGGTGACCCATTCAATAAGTGTTGATATATTTAATTCTGGACGGGAGTGGTTGACCAACCTATCACCAGTAAACTTACACTGCCATAAAGCCAAGCTGCTGGTGTGGCTAGAAATAAAGCTACTATCTTTTTTCTAAAGTTTCACTTTTACTTACAGTCACTTCAATTTACATACTATTATGTGTTTCATTGCAGCTTTTTCGATAAAAGCAGCACAAATATCCGATGATTTCTACCTGTGTTACATTACTACATTACTGTGTTGGATTTGAAACACACGTGATTTCAAGGATAAAAGCATTACTATTATCATTCAAAAGTTAGTCTCAAGTAAGTTGCAGTATTTGTTCACAAAAGTAAGTTCAGGTTATATGTTATTTGTGCCTAGCAGTAACAATGATGTTGTTTTGTTAACTAATTTCTTTTCTTTTACCTTCCTCACATCTACAAGTTAGGAGAACTGTAGAGAAGAACAGATCTTTTACAGTAAAAAGTCTTTTTTCTGAAAGTATTTATATGATAACCTGGCTGTTTGTGAACGCATCTTGAATACTAAACATTTTTAGAAAGTTTCATTTTAAGGCTGAGGTAGAGGAACATGATACTACTAAAATTAAATGTACTATATGATTTAATTTTTTTTTTTTTAATCTTGGGTTTGTAGTTTATATTTGAGGACATATTTGTCTGTAGTCTTTATCCCTATCACCCTCTACGTGGAATGGCATTACGGATATGCATGTCTTCATTTGATGGTGGACAATGCAGGGCTAGCTGTTTCCCCTTGTTTCCAGTGTATATGCTAAGCTTCACTAACAGCTGTTACAGCTTCATATTTCATACACACAGCTGATAAGCATATTTACACATGTATTTGATGGTCACATGCTCGAAGGGGATATCCAATTTTAATTTATTTAGTGTAGACAGTGTCAGTTTTTAATTTGGAGTCGTCAAATTATGAGCCCTGGGGAAAAAATATTTTCCTCCCGACAGCTCATGCTTGAAACACTAAAGTGATGCTTTTTCTCTTTGCATGTTTCACCTTGCCTCGTCTATTAACCTTCGTTGTAAGCTGTGATTGACTCAGTAAACACTACCCCCTTTTCCCTGACATGTGAGGAAAGCTTGATTATCTAGTAGAAGGTCATAATTGGAACATACTGATCTGCGCTGTAGTTCCAGGCTCTCAGGGCTTGTGGTGACATTCGTATTTTCCATGCTGCATGACAGTGTCCCGACTTGAAATGTGTGCCATGTTGCAAACAACACTCTCTCTTCTGCATTATGAATCTTACATTTTATTCCTTCTACTTTTTGCTCAGTCTTTCTTTGGAGGCACCTTCACTGAACTAACTCAATCTTTCATGATGGGCATGCTCTCTTCTACAGTGGCTGGAGTGAGACTAGAAGCTTTAATGACTCATAGATGACATTTCGTATTTATTTTTTGCTTAAAATGGGTCTAAAGCATGTGATAGATTTGATTTCCATCTATAATTTACTAAACTTTTAAATACCTTTTGCCTGAGCCTATTGTTACTATTAAAAAAAATTATATTTCATTATAGCATAATTATCAACTCAACAACAATGTATTTCATTTGCTCACTGTTGTGAAGAAACTATGAGTTGTGCAATGGAAACTCCCACATTCACTTGAACAATCCCAATGGCTTTATTTTTTCCTTTCGGTCAACATGTTGACTTTCTTTTTTATCCCCCATTTGGAGTAAGGTGGATGGGGAACATTGACGTCACTATGATAAGAAAAAGTTAGAAAACAGCTGACACACTGGTGTGATGACACACAAAATAAATGTTATCATGTTGAAAGAAGAAAAATTTGATCTCAAAAAAGGAATGAAAAGAGATTCTCCCCTGGTGGGATCATGCCCCATGAACAGTGGCATGTGTTTTTCATCATTTTCATTCAGTCATGTTTCACACATGAACATGGTCAAATATTTTTCAGATATTGAGAGTTTTATGTCTTTTTTATTATAAAAAACTGAGATATTGAGGCTCAAAACTGTGGGATATTGAAAGTGGATTGGTAACATAATGAAGGAAAGCTCCTGTGTAGTTTCTTTTATTAAGACAACATTTAAAGGGAAAGTCATTTTGTTATCTCACTGATATTTAGATGAAAAGACCAGTACTGTCAGGTCAGGTCTGTAGGTTAAATATGAAGCTAAAGCCTGTTGCAGGCTAATCAAAGTAAGCATAAAGACTGTTAACATGGGAAAAATGACTATTTCTTGGCCAGGAGTCTCCTCTAGTTTCCAGGCAACCAGCATTCATGCAAAAGTCTGGCACATAATCCCCTGTAAAATGGTAATTTGTTGTTATTAGACTTCAATACAATGTGTCAATTAGTGAGCTTTCGAGGAGCTGGTGTGTGAATTTGTTACTGCTGGACGGAGCCATATTTGCTGTTTTCCCATTTCCAGCATATGTCCCAAAATTTCAAACTTTTCCTTTAATATTACTGCACTGGGAACTTGGCCTGTTTTGTTAAATTAAAAAGAGTTTTGTAAAACAACATTTTATGCTTCTCAAATGAAGGTATTGACAAATATATAATTTTCGTATTGGTACCAGATTAATGTATCATACTAGCAGAGTACTGATAAATTTAAAACTATACCTACGAACTTCTGCTTTTAGTTTTGATTTTCTCTGCATACTATTTCCACAGATGTTTTGCATTTGTGGGAGGCTTTTTGCTTCAGCTGCAGGCAAAGAAGCTATAATCACCATCCTCGACAACATCTGCATCAGCAGAATCATGACCCCTGCCGTCAGGCATATACGTAGTCTTCATCATCAACACAGCTATCATTATTGTCATCGTCCACTTGATCCTCCTCTTGACTGTTAACTCATATCGCTCATCAGCTGTTATCCTCTATATGTTTGCATATTTTACAGAATATATAACCCTTATAATATCTGCAGTACGGAAAATGTACCTGAACTCTTTTCACACTGTGTGCTGTGCGCACTGTTTTTATCAGTGAAATGAGAGTAGCTGTTAGACAAAATGGATTTTATATGAAATTTTTCTATAATTACACATAACACTAATAATTGTGTTAAATTGTTTTTGTAACGTTAGCTGTGATGGTGATGCTGCTGGGGTATGTGTGTGTGCCTATAATTTTTCTTCACAAACTGCCAATTTCAAAGTCTCGCTGAGAGAGTTCTTACAGGCAAACAAAAAAAAACAGTGCTCTTACTACAAATGTACATTTAAGTGCGGTAAATATGGTGCCATGGCTTAAACCAGGCTCAGGCTGAGCAGCCAACTTAAAGTGTCCGTTTACTGGCTGGAACGGTATGTGGGCCATACAGTGAGAGCATGTCAGCAGAACAGAGGCTTCCATTTTCTCAGTGCACAGGGTGCTGTAACAGCTTACATTTTCACAAACCAGCAAGCCAGGTAATTAGGTAGCTAACGATGTAACACTAGCTACAAGCATAAACATGGTAGTGTGCACATTACCCTCATTAAGTAAATGGGAATGTACTGTGGGTGTAAGAAAGGATAAAATGCACACACATCTGTTTACTCCATAGCTTTAACCGTCATACCATTTGAATGCTTTTTGTTCAGAGATGTAATTTGATTGGGAAAAAAAAATATAAAGATTTAAATGACAAGACAACAGGCATCACCCAGGTCATACATTTGCACACTGCATTATGAACCGGCTATAATCAATGTCTCTGTCCAGTACAGCAGGATCTGAGCACCAACCTTATCACACTCAGGGATGGAGTTTGAATTGTGGCTCTCTGGCCCTTAGCCGATAGACAAAGTCTACCAAACCTCATTAGATGGAATTTACCCATGGCTTACAGTATCTACTGTCAACATTTGCTTTATTCACTCATCCTTCATTGCTTGGGGAAAAAAAATGCTTACATACAGAACATGATCACCACTGACCAGAACTAAATGTCTTAGCTAAATTTTTTGAAAACATTGACTGAAAAGAAATGTTCCGCTTGCCACCCACTCTACCCTGTTTCAGTACATAATGACATGAATGATGTGTGTGGACAAGCAGAGGGTGGTGCTGAGCACCATTTAGTCAGATGCCGTTAGTGTCATACAGGTAAGCTAAAGTAGAAATTAGTAGGAGAATCTGTTAGCTTCGTGAATGCATTTGATATTCTGATGATCCAGTGTCGATTCTCTCCAAAAATGTTTCCTGTCTAAGCAAGTGTTCAGTCCAAAATCAGCCCTGTTTTGAAGCCATGCAAAGGGGTTGCATTAATGGGGCTGTGTTGCTTTAGGTAGTTTAAGTAAAAGACTTGTGAATTTGCAGGCTCCTTAGAAGCCTGCAATGGCCACAGCCACACAAGGTAATGTCATCCTAATTCACCTCATTAGTCTGCTACATGCACAGGTTCAGCTCAAGTGAACCACACCCCCACGCCCAAACGACTGTCATGACCCTGTTTGTTTGATTTGGAATTTATTTATTTATCTTTAACCTTACAGTGTTTTACATGGAGTGCACATATTCTAAACAGTGTAGGGTTGCACATATCATGTTGCATGGTATGACAACATACAGAAAGAAGAGATAAAGATCATTTCTTTCTTTCTTTTCGAGTTACCTTGGTTGTTGGGGGTGGTCACTTCCTGCTTGAGCAAAAGGGCATGGCCAAGAGCTGAGGACTCTTACATCCTGCTGGAGCTGGCTCATTAGGCCGAACCATGCGCTGCCAAGTTATGGGGGGGTTTGTTAGTTTATATGTTCTCCTGTGTGTCATTGTCTCAGGTCAGTTTGTTCAGTTAATGTCACGTTTTCTTGTCCTTCTTGTTGTTGTTAGTAGTTATATTTTGTTAAACTCTCTTATAGACCTCGTCATTATTTTCTTGGTTTGTAAAGTTTGTATTTTTTTGGTGAACATAACCCTGTTTACATCATCAGTCCTGTATCTTCATTGCCTGACTCCTTGGTCCCAGACAACCCCCCCCAAAAAACTGCACTAAGGTTTAGGATACTGTGAGCCCTCATTTTAAACCTCTCAAAAATATTGATTATTTCATCATAGTGGCAGTTAATTAAAATGTGAGGTAAATGGTAGAAATACAGCAACTGGCCTGTGTATTGCTGGATGACATTACCTGGGGGCAAAAGTTATACCAAGGTCCCCCTTTTTTTTGCCTGATGACCCCATATTTTTTGCAAGTCCTGTCTGCGGTGGCACCTCTGCTTTGCTGCCAGACTGGATTCATTCAAATTGTCGAGAGGATTATCATGCAGAGAAAAAAATGGTCTGAATGTAGCCTAATGTTGAAGATTATGGTTGGTCCTCTTTGTCAAACTTGTGAGCATACATTTCCTCCCTTACTGTATTCAGTAAATGTCACAGCAACCACACAGGGCTGTAATGCTCATTACCCACCAAGAAACAAAGCTACTGACACCCCCAATTTTCTAATTTCATTATTAATTAATCTGCCAATTATTGTTTTGACTAATCCATGTATTGTTTGGTCAATAAAAGAAGAAAAATTGAAAATTTCCATCACAATATACTAGTGAAAGGTGATTATATCAAATGCCTTGTTTTTTCTGACCAACAATCCAAAAAATTCCTAAGCAAGCAGAAGCAAGTTCCACACCTGAGAACCTGCAGCTATCTGTTATGTTATGTTAGCAATGTTTTTGAAAAATGACTAAAACAATTTTTTGTTTTTTCAGCTCATTGACCTAGTTTCCAATTAATTTAATTTTGATCAACTAATCCATTAATTGACCAACCAACTGTAATTTCTATAAAGCCACAGCATTACCGATATGGGACAGCCCAGTTCACTTCTATCATCAATGATTTAAAAAAATAGATTCTATTCTTGTTCATAGATGGTTTTAATTATTACAAATATGCTCACAGTCTTATTTAACATGTGGCAGAGGTACAATGCCGCAAACAACCTGAGAAAATGGAAACCGAGTTATTTAGAGCATTGCGTTAAGTCGGTTGACACTGGTGTGCTTTAGCTCACTTTTGGGAGATCCCTGAAACTTCTGAAAGAACAGCTCAAGTAACTACGCGCATACACACACAAAAACGCACACACATATACACACACAATCTAATAGATGTTAAGATGTAGTTTGTTTTCTTAAATTCTAACTGTCAAAACATACACTGATCCAAAAGCTATGAAGAGAAAATACACTGTCGGGGACTTAACACTTACAGTAAATATATCAAAGATCAATGAAGTCCTTCTGTTACTGAGAAACTTTATAAATTTGCACATCTTTCGGATTGCCTCTTCAGGACTCTGAATATGCAAATACCCTAGAATTTAACCATCATCAAAGCAATCCAAGTGTTGTTTACTATAAATGACAGTTCCTTCCTTCTCAACTCTGAAGGAAGACTTAAATTGCCACTGAGATTTGGTCCTGTGGTAGAACAATATGTAACAATGCATGTCATATAAATTAGCTCCTCATACAGACAAATATATGCACAAAAAATTAAAGACAACTAGTCCCTCCTGTGCTTCAGTGACATTACCAGCAGCCATCATTTAGCACTGAACTTGCACATAGAGCTTGTCCATTTATACAGTATACTGCTAATGATGGAAATGTTTGCCCTTGAAATCTCAGTTAATAAGCAGCTATGCTATGACAGCCATGATTAGATCATCCAGTCCTGTCACATCTCATCCTGAGGAGGATGCCACCAGACAAAACGGAGAGTGGGAGCAAGCAAGCATCCTACTCTCTGATTCTTTTCATTTCACACACACACACAGACACAGAGTCAGACACAGACACACAGACACACAGACACACAGACACACAGACACACACACACTCACACACACACTCACACACACACACACACGTATACACATCTCCTCTTCAACGGCCATGCAACAGAACAGCCTGGGTTAATCTTGGGTAGCAGCTTCTTGGCCAGGATCAGAAAGCTCCACTAAGACCCAATGAATGCTGACATTGATATGGCATGGAACCTCTTCACACAGGTAGGACACACGAGACAAACGCCTTTATGGATGAGGCAGCCTCGGGCAAGGATAAGATTGATTTTGCAGTGCAGCATTAGATGAGATTTCCGATGCATACTATAACGAATTAGCACAAATCTGTTCCCCATGAGAGACGCCTGCAGACACAGAGTGAATTGAAATAAATGACTGTCCCAGTGTTTACCACACCATCCCCCATGCTGCAGTCAGTTGGCCATTTAAGTGTGACAGGCCCTGTTCAGGCACAGCAGAGATCAGTGTGATGGATGGACGGCCAGACAGCTGCTAAAAATCTCTTGATTCACGCCCAGCCTGATATGCCACTCACTGATCAATTGCATCCACATATATCTGCCATCCGCCGTAATGTGACATGATAAGGAAGGAGAAAATAAAGCTTACAGGACTCTGCTCTTTTAACCCCAACTCTTAAAATGCAATTTACAATGGCTGACCAGATTTTCTGTTCTTATTTTTCCCCACACACAAGCCACCTTTCATCTAGGGCTCTCGCATGCCTCCCATGCGAGAGTCTTTCGGATATTTCTTCAAAAAAGATGAATGCCTGTGCCACTGAGGGTAACATCTAGTATGAAAGAGAAAGATTCATTGAGCGATCCGCAACTAAGATAGCGTAAGACCTCATCAGCCCCGTCAGAAGTCTCTGGTAACAGATCTGATGCAAGTTTAATCAAACCATTTCAACTAACATAACTGTAGACGGGGTTTGTGTTCAGTATCGACATTGCATTATCGTGGTCAATCTTTCAACATTCAATGCTGCTGAGATGATGTAGATAAAGCGTATTTATCAGGCTAACAGTCAGCCAAGGCTGAATGGCTGACCTCTCTCATGTCACAGGTGTTTTGGCGAAGAAATTGCATGTATGCACGTGTTTATTTAAAAGCGACACTGATGTATTGTAAGGGAAGCTTACTGTAGTTCTATTGTGAATAGTGTAGTATTGACCCAGACTGTTGTTGGGCTGGTGATTTTCTTCTTCCTTTTTTTTTTTCTTTTTTTTTTTTTCAAAATACTAATATGACAGTATACATGATCAAACCCATTCACATTGTGGTTCAGTACATCAATATAAAGTAATGTGATGATATTTTAGGAAAGACTGGTTCTTTCATGGTCAATTAGGCTCCCCAATTTAGGACACTTAACTGTAATTTAGCTTTTGGGATGAGGAAAACACACATAAAATACATCATGATATTACTGTATGACAACCAAAATGCCAGACAGTATCCGTATGACGTTTTAACCAAGCTCTACTTGGACTTAAATAAAATTGTGCATTCAAAATGATACAGTAACTAGAGCATTTAGAGTGGTTCCTATTCTTACCACCTCTAAACTTTCCATATAAGTCCTCTGTTGTAGATTTGTGCCTCATTGCGTTCCCGTCTTCTGAGCACTGTAACTGCATTATGTATATCCTGACAGGGTGATATTGTGTTTTATATCTCTAAGGGCACTGATTATGCTGCCTGGGCACATTTTGGTTAACAGTGCAGTTTCAGCTTCCGTTTCTCATGCTGTCACACCAGTAACAACGATAGATGAGCTTAAATACTTAGATTTGCAATGTAATGCAGCACTTCTGAAAGTACAAAATATACCTGAACAGGTTAGAATGACAAAAACCTGCTTTATGTAGCTACTACTCAGGTATCTTAAGTTTAATAGTGAATGCTTATTATAAATATCACCTTCAGGGGCTTCTGTCTGCATTTTAGGAGCTCATTATTCTGTACGCAATTTTGGTCAAATTAACACAACTATGTAAAGTCAAACCGTATGATTTTGAACACTTAACATTACTCCATTTTCATTCTTCACTGTTATTACCGGTCTACAATAGCCTCTTAATCAAGACCAGAGGCTGACTGGCAACTCTGGCTTCAACCTAAGGAGGCCATCATTTACAAAAGCTGTGTCGGCTCTACATGCTGGGGGAAAATACTTGTTTCTGCTATACCCCAATGCGCTTTTATCGATAGTAACAATGTCAATTGCTGCTCTCCAGGTTATCACATGTGAACCAGCTCTTGAATTTATAACTGATAATATCAAAGGTTAGGGTTTTTTCCTCATTCTTCCCCTCATTCTACTCCCTCAGCTGTCCTTGCCCTGAAATAACATAAATGATATTTCATCTTGAGTGATAGTGTATTTTCCCTTAATAATTCACGGAAGCTCACAGCATTTCGCCACTGAAATAAGTTGGAAATAAATTAAAAAAAAAAAAACACGCTTCCATTCATTCTTCTGGCTAAAATATGAACTAGTAAATTTTTGCCATACGGATATTCAATGAATCACAGCTTGGCTTTTAAAAAAACATTGTCGTCGCCGCCTCTCCCAGTATGACAAGCCCCAATGTACCAACCTTTGTCGAATCCTGACGAGCATTCTGCTTACAGAAAATTATAGACCAACTTCCTTTCTGCTCTACCTACTGTACCACCTGTGGTGAACTGGCAATTTTATTTACTATCATTTCACAGATATATAACACTGTCAATCAAGCTTCTCAAATCAGTTACTGCTATATATACAGGATATGATAATACTATTTATTCTTACATATTTCTGTGTCCATACCTGGACTTTATTACTTTTTTAAAACCTTCTAGTTGCGCTTAAAAACTTAATTAACAGTGTGCTGCTGGTGTGACATCTCTGACTATAAGGCTCCCAGCTGTATGCCTTGTATCATGTGCAGGATTTCAGTTATTCAAGTATTTTGTCTCTGTCCCTTCAGTAAAGTTAATTAGAAATAACGCACAAATAATAATATATAATATTATAATAACCCAGACTTGCCAAAGGTGCGCAGAGATAAAGATCTCAACAGTGACCTTTTTTTTGTCTTCACCATCCAGGGACATAATCCCTGTTTGGCGGTGCAGCTGGCATGCAACTGAGTCACGCGTCAGCCCTGATTAGAAGCAGCAGTGGTCCGCGGGCCCCATTCCTCTGCCAGAGCCAGGAGTGGAAAAGGCCAGGGCCACCTCTTTCAGTCTGTGGATATGACCTTGATGGGGTATGATAGAGAGGAAGTGACACGATTCGCAATGCCACACAATATCTGTAACCTTCCACTTCCTCAGTACGAATGCTGAAGCTATTGAGCTGTGACGGACACACATGTACACACCATGTCAACTCTGCCCTGTCGTTATTCCAAGCAGTCGCCTCCTTCATGTGATCCAATCATCCATCTCTCTTTGCATATTGGCTGGTGCTTTGTGTTAGATATCTTTATTGCAAACATTAGCCCCTCTTTGTACTCAGCAGCTGCCATGTTAATGTAAAAGTCCCATAAGTGCAGCTTCAAGAGATAATTGCTGAAATAAGTTTGAATATTAAGCTGAATTTGAAGTAACATGATGTACCATGCAGCTTAATTCTATTAAGGGCTATAATACTATTTTCATTATTATTACTAGCAGACTTAGATTAGTTGTTGTAGCAGCAGTGAGACCATTTTCTTTTTTAAAAAATGCTAACGCTACCCAAATGCGTGAATCTCACTGAAAGCAGCAAATGAGACACAGGTCCTGTGAGTCTGATCATAGCAACACAAGTGTGGCAAAGACAGCACTGAAGGCACCAAAAATACTGCATGGTGTGCAAAATATTGGCAACACGTACAGGTGATCAGAAACAAAAATAAACATGTAAATTTTACTAGGCTGCAAATATAAATAAAGCCTGAGCAGGGAAGGAATAAAATGCAGTATAACAAATAGAAAACAAAAAGCCAGGACTGTGACACACCCTGCTGTTGTACTGCTGTCTAAAAATATCACCATAACAACAGCACATGCACAAAAAGTCGTACTCAGCATTGCATAAGTTCATTGTTCATGTTTGGAACATTTCAAGCCAAGACCTCCATGTTGTCAATGTGGCTCTTATTTAAGAAGCCAACTGCCTTACTAAAAAATGCAATAGCTTTTAAATGAGTCCGTCAGCTCAACCAGCAGGGATTTAAGAGTGCAGCCAAACGGCAAGTGCTAATGAGAGAATGTGCAACGGATATGAGACGCAACACTTGCGTGCTGTCCGCAAGTACAGTGCTGAAGGATCAACAGCCAAGCAGAGGTGGTCACCTATTTCAGGTGAACTGGAATTCTGAACTGGTAGTGCCCCTGCCTGTTCTGCGAATACACAGATATTAGCTTTCCCTCAGAACACTAAGCAACAAATTGGATTGTGTTACTGTTGGAGTAGAATTTGCAAAGCAAATAGGTTTACCAAGAGGTGCAGGAAGGGCAGCAATATGTAGGCGGGATGTGCTCAGAATCTCGGGCACCTCAAATCTTTTGGTTTTTTTTTATGATAAATTAATCTAATTATTATGGGAAATATCCTCGCTCTTTCAAGCAATAGCACTAATGTCATTCAGAAAATAAAACAAACACATCGTTGAATAAAATTATAATATTAAAACTCCTTACCACAACAATTTATGCAATCCAATTAAAAACTGCCTCTCTTTCTGTTCATTCACATTCTTCAACTTATGATGTGCAGTGCTGTGAACTGGTGTGGATGGCTATTGTGCCTTTTTTTTTAAAAAAAAAACATTTTTTTATTTTGGAGCTGAAGCTTTGCCGTGATTTAAACCACACCACCTCCTCCTCAGCGGCCGACCCTCCTGAACTGGTTCCACATAATCTGCTGTACAGAGGCAGCAGCTTCCTATTGGGGGAGGGGGGGGTGAGGGGTGGGGGTTGAGCTGCAGGTTTTAAGAAACATGATCTCATTACACAGGTAAAAAAAAATAAAAAAAAAAAATCTTTTCAGCTCTCACTTCTTTTTCCCTGATTTTAAGGATAATATTTAGAGTGGATGGGGAAGCTGCTGCCTTTGTTGCAGATGCTGCTGCTGCTTCTTGACTAAACTACTGCCCCCCCCCCCCTCTATCTGTCTCTCTGCCTTCCTATCTTTAAACTGGCCAGTCCTTTGGCACAGAACATGAAATCCCTCTCAATAATAAATACTGTATGCTACCTCAAGCGTCTCAGAGACAAGGGCCCTGAATGCTGCATGGCTCAAGGACCACCTTAACTTCACTTTCATACACACATACAGTATATATATATATATATATATATATATATATATATATATATGAAATTAAGACCTAACCAACCTGGCATGTGGCATCTGGCGAAATCAAACAATAGCCTATGTAGCTGCAGCCTTTTATTCAAAGGAGAAGCCACCAGTGTACGTGCCGTAGCCCAACCACAGGGCATGTCTTCCGGCACGCAATTAAGAGCGACCTCATCCGCAACCGTGTTGAATTTGGTGAAATAAAAATCCAAAAAAGAGGAAGAAGCACAGGCTACCTCTCCTCCACCCACCTCAACTGGCTCTAAACACCGATAACAAAGACGGCTGGTCTGATATCTGTCCATCTCCGGCTGCATTAAGTGACATCTCCGAGAGACACCCTCAAGAGAAGTGTCAATAATTGGTAAGCGGCGGCGGCAGCATCAGCATCAGCATCAGCATCAGCAGCAGCAGCAGCAGCATCAGCATCAGCAGCATCAACACACTCAACATCCACCGAATCGGAAGACAAACAACACTGACATTGAAAAAAACCCAGAGACACGCGTGGCTTTCTGCTGCAGCGCGCCGGGGAGCTAATTACCGCCGTCCGTAAGGTCGCCTCCGCGTAGGAGGCGTGCGGTGTCATTTACCTGTGCATCATCCGGCGATCCGACACATGGATACGGCTAAGAGGTGTGATTATTCCCCGGCCAGGCAATCACAAGCACAAAGGAGAGAGAGGGAGCAAAAAAAAAAAAAACAGCAAAAAAACAAAAAACCAAAAAACAAAAAGCAAAAACCAAAAAATCCTGTAAAAAAAAAAACCCCAAAACGAGCAGAGATGAATTTGCGACCTTTGCCTTCAGAGGGAACAGTTCTTCTTATCTTCAGATGAGGCTGTGTCGATGGAGGCAGGCAGGCGGGGAAGCCCGGAGCCCCACCGCACAGACAAAGATACTCTCTCTCCCCCGCCGCACCGACGGCAGCGGCAGCGGCAGCAGCGGCGGCGGCGGCGGCGGCGGCGGCAGCAGAGCCGTCATTCCCCCGACACTCGGCGCTGATAGTTTGGTAGGTAGCTTATATGGGTTGAGGGCGCGGTCAGCCGCCGCTGACCAATCCCGGCCCCCATCGAACCAACGGCGGCGTTGCCATGGAGGATTAAGCGGCGTCGAGCCGCGGAAATCGTAAACCCCGAGGTTTTAGTCGAGCGGCTCCACTTTTAATTCCCGTCCTTTTGCGTCTTGTGGGGAAGGAGCGTTGCAACGCGGTGGAGGGAGGAGGAGGAGGGAGGAGGAGGAGGAGGAGGGAGGAGGGGGTTTAAAAGGCAGCGGTGGCGAGGGGCCCCCCATCACCGCGGCCCCCCGTTCGGCCGAAGTGTCCCCGAGCAAGGCAGGAGGCGAGAGTCAGCCAGCTGTTCCGAGCGCTCGCCATAAATTGTCTATAAAAGTACATTCGTCCGTCTCAACCGAGCAGCGATATATTCACTGAATTAAACAGGTCGGAATTTAAAAAAAAAAAAAAAATTTCAACCTGTTTAATTCCCACTGAAATTTTTATTGGGCTGGAAACAATAATTTATTTAAAGATTTCTCTTAACATTTCAGCGGCGGAGCGACAGACAGTGCGGTGCCTCTCCACCGGTGCCACCGGTTCAGGGGTTGTATAAGTGATTTTCTTTTTCTTTTTCTTTTTTTTTTTAATCTGGTACTGGATGACATAAACTGTATTTTTATGAATTCTGCCATTTGCGATGGCCGCTAGGGCTAGAGATGCAGAAACCTTAAGTGCTGGGGCCACTCACCTCCCCAGGTGTGCGCAGTAATGGCAGGGAAGAGGGGGCACAAGGATGCTGAGGTTAAGAAGTGTTTCAGTTAAAAGAAAATTTAAAAAGAAAGAAAAAAATAGCTTTTCTAGTGGAATGGAAATGTAAAATTGGGAAACAGACCTGGCAAGATTTATGCATCAGTAATATCTAGTCTGCAATTCATTGCTCACTTGGGCTTTCTTACAGAAACTCAATATTTATCATTATCAATAATTAGTATTCTTGTAATTTATGCTAGAATTCTAAGTTGAACATGAGGCAGGTAAAGATTATTTACTGTATATGATACATTTCATTTACAAAAGCATGTCAAAAAGCTTTACATAACGGATAAAATGAGAAGTAAGACATTCAAAACATACCAAAAGAAGGAGAGAAACTGATTTGAAAACTGAATGAATGAATGAACACATAGAAATAAATATAGGAGAAAAATTAAAATATAAACACAAGATGGATAAAAGCTTAGTCCTTGAGAATATGAACATTTTAACCTGGTCATGTTAAAACAATGATTTTACATTTTCTGGATGTTTCTGCCAGTTGTGCCCTCCATGATGAATTTGGACTCTTAATCAGCTTTTACCAGATGACCTGGAGAGAGTGAATATGCTAAAAGACAGTCAGATACGTGTTTTGATTCTAAACAACCCAGAAGCATTTCAAATATATTATCTTTTGAAAACCCAGATATTACATTCAATGTCCTATGCTGTGAAATAAAGTATATTGGTGTGTAGGATATGCTTTGAAGTTAGCATTGAATTTTTCACTTATCAGTGACAGTTGACTCACCCGTGAATCTCTAAAAGCCTGAGTCGGTATGGGTCTAAGCCTGCCTTGCCAGACAGATAAAATCAAAGTAATCTCGAATCTGAGGATGACGTATGAATAATGAATGTTCTGAAATGTTTTTGCCTGCAAAACAATTCAGGCTGAGTGAGTAAGGTTGAATACTTTTGCAGCTGCATTTTAAAATCATCATTGCAAAAGAAAATCAACCCTTTACCAGTGCTTCTGGGGATTTGGTCATGTATTTCCACTCCAATATGATAAGAAATACAACTTTGTGTCCATTTTTGCTTACCAAGTAGAAATATTTCAACAATATTTTTAGCACACGTGTGAGTAAAATGTCTAGATAACATTAGCTGAAAAATAGCTTTTGTGGCCATCCAAATGTAGTAATAAACACAGATGTTTACGCTGTATATTATTACATGCACAGCTGTCTTTTAAAAGATTTTTAAAATATTTCTTTATGTTGGTATTTGAAACAAACATGAACGAAAACAAAACAAAAGCCCAAAGCCGATTTCCTAATACATCTGCCTGCCAGTCACATAGCAGAGATGGTGATCTGAAATATAAACAATGTCCTCTTCAGAGGGCTGATTGTTCCAAACCCTTCTATGAAGAACAAAGTTCACACACATTTTAGAGGTTAAATGTCCATCAATGGCTTGTTGCTGCTACTTATAACAGAGGTCAAGTTGATATGAATTTCTAGTTTTGTCGTTCAGCCTCTCTCCTCAGCCTTTTGCATTTCAGTATCTGTGCAAAGGCTGTGACTGCGGGCTCTGCCTTATAGTTTCTTGATCACATGTTCACGATGCCATGGGTGCAAATGTGTCAAACACACTGAGCAAAAATCTGACACCCTGAGGTAATGCGGGTTTATGTCAGTAGCACATGTGACTTTGCATACATTAAACACTTGCAGTCTCTGCTGTAATTTTGCAAATTTACTAAGCAAATTCAAAATTATGCACAGAAGGTATGGGAACAGTAAAATGTCTTTGCAAGGACTTTTCTCTTTATTTAAAAGTGAGGCAGTCTCAGTTAGGTCTGGCCATCTGTCCCCTCATTTTTAGCCATGCTAGCGGTGTGTTTTTAGGATGGCAATGTCAGTCTGTCAGACTGTCGGTGCACCCTTTTGGTCCAGGAACTGCTGAATGGATTGCCGTGACATGTTGTACAGACATTTGTGGTTCCCAGAGGATAAAAATGACTGATTTTTGTGCTCCCCTGGCTTTTCTTCCAGTGCCACATTTTGGGTTAAAGCAATATGTCTCAGCAACTATTGAAGTTCCATGAAATTTGGGGAAGACTTTAATTTTCCCCTGACGCAAGCTAATATGCTAAGCTATGGTAATGAACTTGATAAACACTACCTTCTAAATATCATCCCCTTACCATTGTCATTGTACGCATGTTAGCATGCAGATGTCGGTGATCAGTTCAAAGCACCACTTTGCATGTGTGCAGCCTCACAGAGCCACCAACATGGCTGTAGACTCTTAGTCGAATTGTGTCACATGAGCCTTTTGCAGTAGGAAACATGGTGTGTTTTTAACCAAACCCTGCCAAGCAGAACTATTGTGCAATGAAGCATCAACAAATGTAAAGAGAATAGAAATAGAACACAAAAGTGTGTTTTGCAGTACTTTGATGCACTAAATCACAATTATGTTAAGTCACTTATCTGTTATCTTTTCGTCCCTATCTTTGGGGCACAATCATACTCTGACCAGTACTTTTATTGTGAACATCTGTGGCATTTATATCCGCCAAATGCAATCTCAAAGAGTTGTATATGTGTTTTAGTGACCTGTCTAAGGCAATTATTTATTTTTGTTCTGGTCTACGGCAGAGCAGAGCTGTGTGGCCTGGATGAGGAAATAGAGTTACTCATCTGTTGTGCAGTGCAATAGATACATATTCACAATTGTAATAAAATATTGAACACCATCTGTATTATGAGAAAGCCCTCAGGACTTAAGTAAAGAATGCATGTTATTGAATCTGCTTTGCAGAGTTCAGTAGCAAATATCAGGTTATTCTCTTTTTATCTGAAAAACACTGACCACCAGCTAACTACATTTCTGTGACTGGGGCAGTTCCTGCGATACCCTCAGTAATGCAGTTCAAGCAGTTTGCTCGGAACAATTAAACAGTTAGCATTCAAAACAAATCATTCAGCAGAGGCGCAGTACAAATAAACAAGGTCTCATAATGAGCCTAAGAATAGCCGTCTGACTAAAAGAAAAACTGTGTTTATCTACTATACATTGCTTTGCAATTGTGTTCATATTGATTATTGAATGAACATGGAAGAAATATTGATGTTGTATTTTTTTTTTAGCAGATTCAGTTTTAATAATATTTCAAATGTAAATCAATGCTTTTGTGCTGTAGTAGTTGCAGTTTGTTAGTATTGGCACAGCACTGGTGTTGCACTGGATATTTAATACTGTGCAAAAGTGTTAGGCAGAGACTATAAAGTGAGGATCTTTTCAAAAATAATGCTATGAATAATTTCCATTTATTTATTCATTTATTTGATGTGACAACCCTGTGTCTTTAAAACAACACCAGCTTTCTGGGTACCTTGCACACAGTTCTTAAGGTATTTTACAGTCAGGTTGATCCAAGCATCTTGGAGAACTTGCCACAGTTCTTCTGTGGATTTGGTCTTGCTCTGTGTCTTCCGTCTCCTCATGTAATCCCAGACTGACTCCATGATGTTGAAATCAGGACTCTCTGGGGGTTAGACCATCTGCTGCAGGACTCATTTTTCCTCTTGTCACTGAAGATGGTTCTTTATGACTCTGGCTGTGTATTTGAGGTTGTTGTCTCATGCTGCACAATATATTTGGGCCCGATCAGACACCTCCCTGATGGCACTGCGTGATGGACAAGAATCTAAACATCTGAAGTGCCTAAAAGTTTGTGACTTCAGCATAGACAAATGGGGATAGTGGATCAATAGGCCTTTTTTTGCAGAAAACATGAGTAACACGGGTAAAAGTGACCAAACAAATGATGTTCTCCAGTGATTTAGTATTGCTCTTTCATAGCATTGGAGACTCACAAGAGAAAGATTAAAAAAAAACAAACAAAAAAAACTATCAAATATAAAGCAGTAGAGACTGAGATAGTCTGATTTTTAGTTCTTTGTAGGGTAGGAAAACAAAACAAAACAAAACAAAACAAAACAAAGAGACAAAAAAAACACCAACACTGGATTCTACACTTCCCATAATGCAATTCAGCAGTCATTCAAAGGACATCATCAAGATCTTTAAGATTCTCTAGAGACACAGAACACATTATACATCTGTTTTCACAGGCTAAGAAGTAATCCTTTTGATGTGTAAACTGAATTTTGTTACAATTTGTGCAGTGCCCCTTTAATTAGTTAACCTATCGCCTTGGGTTTATTGGTTAATGCTCACTACTCTTATGTGCAGCTGCCAGTGTCATTTATTCCTCCCCATTGTACCTACTGCAGAGCAAACCTGGTGATTTCAATGTGACATCACCAGCTTTACCACAAGGTGCCAGTGTTCCTACTGTGTTGGCCCCTTGTCGACAGGTTCACAGACCGACAAAATAAAGCATTTGACCTGAGTAGAACATTGCAATTTGACAAGAACCTCTTTAACCAACTCTCCAATGATTCATTGCAATGCAGATCGGACGATTGGTATTCATCCAACACAACATCATTTTAATTCTTCATAACAGAAATCTTCTGTGTGGCTGCAATTAAAGTCATTTTTCCACCATCAGAGATAAAATTGTATTACACACACAAAAAAAACCCCATTACTTATCTTGTCTGTCACTATCAAATAACATTGCAGGGAAACTGGAGATAAATGATTTCAGTGTGTATGAAGATTAACTGGTCAGGCTGAGATTTTAGAGTTTAGTAGAATGTATTTTTAGCAGTGTAACTTAATTAAATCCATTACACTAACAATCAGAAAACTGTTAAGCCTAGTTACAATTGTTTGCTGCAGCCTCATGGGCAGAGATGAATGTGTGCCAAGTAGTAGGTGTAATGCCTCAAGTCCATAACTTTTGGTGAGATGTAAACAAAGATGCTCATTCTTCTCAGGCAAAGGAGAGGAAACAGCTTTCCCCACCAACACACTGTGTCTAACAATGCGGATGTCTGGGAGTCAATGTGTGAATGAAGCATGAGAGTGAATAAAAGAGAATTACAGTCAGATCAACTTAAGCTTCTGAGATGTAATTATATGGCTGCTTAGCTGTCGTACGGAATATGTTTGGTTGGCAGCAATGTTTTTTCGTTGAATGGAAAAGTCCAAAAATACTAAAATAAAAGTAGCATTTTGACTGGCACATAGTGTTAAATGTACTATACTGTTGATGTATGAATATTATTCAGACCTTAAACGGTGGGTTTCGAGCAAGTTAACCCTGAATCACATACCCTGTGCTACATATTGTCTTATCGCTTTATCTCATGTCAGTGTATTCAACTAATGAAACCTCAGGTGAACTCACCCCATCACATTTTTTTTCCCACAAGATTCTGACAAGTCTCATTTATGTTTTTTCATGCTTTGCTTCCTCTGGATGCAATCCCATGACTCCTGAATCCTGACGTTGTGGAAATTTAAAAAAAATTTAAAAAAAGAATTCTTTACTTCACCCAAAAATTGAATTGAATTGATCGGCTAGCAAAGTGCAAGAACACTGAGAAACTGAGAGGCCAAGAGAAGAAAGAAGGATGCAATGAAAAAAAAACAAAGCAAAACAGTGCCTATGAAAATGACGCAGATCGAAATGGCATTTAGGACATGGAGGTGTGAGACATAGCTCGCACCTTCAGATGTAACATATAACAAACAAATATATTTAGGACTGGTTGAAGGGAGGTTTCATTGTAATGTCAGCCTCATATTTTGTGGAGTGAAGCATTGAAAAATAAAAAGGCTTCTGTTGTTCACTGCCAGAGCTCTGACCAAGCGTTCTAAATAATCAGTTACATAAATTACCCTACAGAGATAACTTTACCCAAGACATGTTTTGTAATTTTGATGTTTTTATGTAGTTTCAAGACTATTTTTATATGTTCACAAAACTCAGACCAACCACGGTAGCAGCCAATTAGTGTTAAAAATGCCTGCTATGAAATTATATTTGGAAACACATGCAGTTATCCACATGCAAGGCTCTTTTCCTTCCCCATGTTCCTCTTTATTATGCCTGCATACGCATTGTAGATCACTCCTCCAATTTGTCAACTTATTTGTTTCAGGCTGATAGAATAAGGAGTCTGATGAAAAACAGCACGCGTGTTAAAGACAAGAAAAAAAGTGTGAAACTGTATATTTCAAGTTGCAACAGCTTACTTTGTTTTTCCCTTTTTCCAAACTCTGCCAGACAACACAGGCAAACCCAGTAACTGTGGTTACTGTTCGCCAATCAAGTCCTTCATTAACATCAGATTGGCTTGGTATTCTCCAGGGAGTGAAATTAAAATAGAAATTAATTAAACTTTCATGCATCTACCTGATTATATGATAGACAGGCCATGTATAACTGTTAGGTGAAAAGACAGACAGTCAGTCAAACTGGTAGACACTGTAGACAGGAAACAAAGAGGTTTTAAAAGCGACCTGGCCACAATTTGCTCACTGGTTCAGTGGCTTGACTGTCGCAACAGTTTCAATTGTTGTTGAAAATTTGCCTTCACATCAAGATTTTTTTTTTATTTTTTTCACAGATTCCATCAGGCAGTGCATTAATTTACTGAGGTCTTGAAATGCTTGATGTACCATTTGACAGAGCAGCCAGTAGACATGTAAGAGCATAATTTGCTCATCCTAATGGACAAATCAGGGGCACGCCAGCTTCAATCTCTGTCATCTGTTGTGTGATGGTTCCTCTGTTCTGGGGGTCATTTGGCACGGAGGAACATTAAAAGGAACATGACAGGAAATGGCGTAGACAGCATTTATATACTGTGTAAGTTCTAAAAATTCTTCTAATGATGCAGAAAGGACCGTGAAGCTCTGCCAACCACTCCAGCTACCACTTGCAATTTGAATTCTGTTTCGCTGCTGTCCAACTGTTGTGATGTTCGACAGAAGCGTCTTTTGTTTTTTCCTTTTTGAATCTCATCCAATCATGCAACAAAGTGGCAAATGGTTAGAAAGACATGCTAATTTTACTCCCAATATTTTGCTGTCAACATTTATTCAAAGCTCAGTGCGATCCAGTGCATCTTGACACTAAAGTAACAGCCCCCAACAGACACACACAGACACACACAGACTCACACATCACACGCAAACACACACAAACACACAAAGGACTGAAATAAAGCAAATGCGTTCACCAACCCAAAAAATGCTCTACCTTGCAATGGTATAGGAAGTGATAAAAAAAAATCTCAAATCTACCCCTTTAACCAAATCTTCACCTAAATTTATAGGGTATCGCCCTGGCCCATATCTCATCACCCCCCCAAGCTTAAAGCATTAACCTGCTGATGAATAAACCAACCCACCAATCCACAAACAGAGGTAATAATTGTGCACTACTGCATCCCACTGAGAACAACTCAGCAAACACTGCCTTCCTCCTTCTGCTGGGGTCTGACTCATAGTAGTATACTAGTGTTGTCTGCCGGCTCTTGCTGACATTAACAAGATATGCCTTTCAAATATCATGGCCTTTGGGACTGGGTCAGAGTTACTATTTATAGAAGGTCAAGACTTCATGATAGTTTGGCTCGCTAGAGTGATAACTGAAAATAGAGTGTGTTTAAGTAGCTCTACTGCTGCTGATTTTGTGTCTGTTACTGCTCCAGGCCCTTGAACAATTCTGATCTACAGCAAGACTCTGGATGACCGGTTAATAACTACTTACAGTACCGCTACTGACAGTACTTGTGGCGTGATGGTGGCATGAAAATGTTAAACATTGCATTACTACTGATGGGTTTCAGAGCAGGCCAAGGTGCAAGCGAGATCTGATCCAGGCTCTGTAATGTGGCTTGCAAATTCTGCCATGTCACGGCCCCCTAATGCAGCAACTTATAAATATAGTGTCACCCTACAATATGATAATCAGCACACTTTGCAGTGCTTTGCTTTTTAGGTGCAACAAAACACATTTTTAAAAAATTTAATATACCGTTACCATCTGCTGGCCGCGGCATTCCTGCCAACTATGAGGAGAAAAACAAGTTAGCTTCTGTGGCTGCCAGATTTATTCATCACTATGTGTTTCACCTACAAGATCAGATAAAAGCAAATAAAAAACACTTATAATACCATATTTAAAAATGTATTGAGACAAAGATAGGTTTTTGACTGTTTAACATTTCATCATTACTTTAATGATAATAATGAATCACTCAAATCCTTCTAGGTTGTTAACTTTGTGAATGTCACATTCATACTTTATCCAACAGTGGAATATAAGCATGACAGAGAATATCAATAGAAAATAGTTTTCCCTATTTTTTTACAATATATTGCTCTTACTGCTTTGATCAGGTTGGTTTTGATCAGTTAAAATCAGATTAAAAAAACTGAAAAAAAAAATGGAAACTGCATTAACTGTGTTATTCTCTGAATTATGGACTGCTATACAGTAAATGAAGTAATCCCCCTCTAAGGAGCCATGCAATGATGTCGTTCCTATATCATACATCCAAGATTGGCCCCTTAGTTATTCCTGTGTGAAAAGTTACAACCTCTATCCTCAACAAATGCCCCGCCCTTTACCCAAGATATACAATCCGCTCCACCTTCTACTTAATATTCATAGTTGTGCTTTTATAATGCTGAACCTGCGCCTGTGGTTTGTGTGCCTCTCTTGCTGTGTCTCTGGGCCTGGTGGTGTGTGCCTGCTGTCCTACTGTTTACATTCTTCCAGAGTCAGAGCCCTGAGCTGCTACAACTCGTGCCACCATGTCTAAGCCCTTGTCTGACCATGATAGAAGGAAACAGATTTCAGTGCGAGGCCTCGCCGGCGTTGAAAATGTTGCAGACCTGAAGAAAAACTTCAACAGGCATCTCCACTTTACCCTGGTCAAGGATAGAAATGTAGCAAACCGAAGGGATTACTACTTTGCTCTTGCCCACACTGTGAGGGATCACTTGATTGGCAGGTGGATCAGAACCCAACAGCACTACTATGAGAAAGATCCCAAAGTAAGTTCAAGTTATAACAAGTCAAGTCATGTGAACCTCCATGAATATGTAGATTCATCAATCAAGTGAAAGACCGCTATTATTATTATTTTAATGGCTATTATAGTATAAATTGCATCAAATCTTATAATCGCGATAGAGAAATTTATAGAGCTAATAGTGTTTACCCGAGTATAGGGTGAAGACTGGTATTCATATTTGATCTAAGACCTGCTTCATAGCCTCAGGACATTAAGGGAAGTCTGTTGTTTCATTGCTATTTTGTGCCATAACCATGAATTTACCAAAGCACTGTACTCAAGTGCAATTTTAAGGGACTTGTACTTTACTACAGTATTTCCCTTTGATGCCACTTCAATGAATATGGATATATAGATATACTGTGTACTTCTACTCCAATGCTTTTGAGAAGAAAATAGTATAATTTTTACTCTACTACACAATTTTTTATCTGAAAGATAATAATTAACTACAGTTATTGGTTATTTCTAGAGACTGCATAAAAAACACATGTTAAGTTTATGAATTACAAAGCACTAATAAATCAGGGATTCCTAACCTTTTGGGCTTGTGACCCCTTACAAAGAACCACTCTCTTACTGGGGCCCCTTGTTCAAATTTCAATAAGTTGTTAGTGAGGTATTCCCTTTTAAAACCTCTCAGAATGTTTCATTAAAATAACTGTCAAAGGCTCAAAGAGGAAAAATTATCCAATAGCTCTCAAAAAAGCAAGGACTAGATAAGTCCAAGAACTTTGTTTTTTCCTTCTTTCTTACCCCATAGATTATGTCATGACCCCTCGGATTTATCTCATGACCCTTAAAAACCTCTTGATTAAATTACCTAACTATATATAATGATTAAAATTTGCTCCATCTAGCTACAAGCTACAACAGTTATTCTGCTTATACCATAATGTATTAGTATCAAAAATCTAAGTAAAATATGAAACATAATCAGTCAGGCAATTTTACCATAGAATGTATAGTTTTACTTAAGATACTTTATATACGTTTCCTGTACATAAATTTATATAAAGGACTTTTACTTATAATTGAATACTTTTACATTCATTGTATTGGTACTTTTATTTAAGTAAAGGACGTGAATAATTTTTATGTTCTTCACCTCTACCTTCAACAGCCTGGTGTCAGTGTAATGCCATGTCATGACATTTAAACTTCACCGGGGCTTCTTAGCACTCGGCTGGTATGCTGCCGTGCTTACCGTGTGTTGGAAACATTAAACCTCTCCGTGACCCTGTGTTCCTATCCCGTCTGACCATAAAGCACATAGCCTTTACTTGTGTCATATGAGCGCATGCCTCCGAGGGCATCTGAGTTCATAAAAAAAGCGGTCACAGGGAGGCTTTATCTCGGCAACTGCAGTGGTATAAACAGCTACAGAAAGACCCTTAAAAGAACAGTAGGAGGCTGGTGTTAATAGAATATAATCAGCAAAATTGCAAACAACACAATATTGCTTCAAAATGTCACACAAAACCATGTTACGATAGAGGGTTCAGAAGGAGAGGGAAACTTAGCTTCAGCTGCATTAACTTTTTGGAAAAAAAAATCTTCCTTGCAAGTTCATTAATAAGTCCAATAAAGAGGAATTTTTTTTTCCTAACGTCAGAAGAAAATTTCCCTGCAAGTTGCAACTTATTTTGAAAGGTTATTGTTCAGCAAATCAAGTGTAAAATCTCGTTTGCATTAATCTCAGTAGTGAGACATTTACTCTCTAAATTATGAGTAGTCTTCAGAAACTGTTTAAACAGATCTTGATGGACTGGAGACTCTAAGTCAGAAACCATCTGACTCCCTAACTGTTACAGCTTGTCCTGGTGCTCTAGACTTAAAAGTCAAAGGTGAATTCATTAAAGGTCTAAATAAAAACAGCAAGGAGGACACTAAAGCTCAGTGTAGAGTTCTGTGCAATGATCACATACTGCCAATTTAGTGTTACAACAACAAGATTGATTTTTCACCCTGCTGAAATACATTATTGGAAAAAGAAATAATCAGCATGATGAAATGAAACAAGGACTGAGGTCAAGTAAGATTTGAAACATACGGTTATATATAATTCAACAGATCATTTAGTTAACAAAAGGACAATTTCCATCCTTTGGCTAGTTCGTTGATATGTCTCTGTCATTTGTATTCATTATTATTTTGCACATCTATCTGAACCACTTCTCCCAGTGCACCAGACTTGAACTCTACAGGGAAAGGGTAGCCGGCTCAGGCTGACCTTTACAGCGACCTCTACAGGAGCTATTTTTGTCTGGGCCAAAATGTTGGCGTTATGCAATACCCAAAGCAATAGGCCCCCCACCCCCTTCTCCTCTCTCCTCTCCTCTTCCTTTCCTCAGCCTGTGTCCGCCCCTCCAAAAAACAACCACTAAATGGCAAAGGCTAAACACAAGCTAAGGTGGCACATTTCTATGCCCTCCCAACCATGAAGTTAAATCATGAAGATTGAAGGTTTCCTTGACAGTCTCAGGTGCATGTTATTATTACATTTGGCAAATGATTTCATAGGTTTCAATATCAAATATGGAGCCAACATGCTACTCAAGAGACTTTTTTATAACCTTAATTATCTAATGATACAAAATCACTTTGTTAGTGTTCATATTACAGTTTCTGGCTTTTCATTCAGTTTGATATTGATATTCCTCTATTTCTTTTACCAAACTGTAGCGTGTGTACTACATCTCCCTTGAGTTCTACATGGGCCGTACGCTCCAAAACACCATGGTGAACCTGGCCCTGGAGAACGCCTGTGATGAGGCCACCTACCAGGTAAGACAAATATGCCTCATTTATTCCTCTTATATTTCCAACTACTTTGACAGCATCTTAGAATCCCTGCTTCATTAGTCCACACTGTGTTTTGCTTTCCTCTGTAGTTGGGTCTGGATATGGAAGAGTTGGAGGATATGGAGGAGGATGCTGGTTTGGGTAATGGTGGCTTGGGCCGTCTTGCTGGTGAGCATCTCTTCACAGTTAATACCTGATAAATTCTATGAATTTTTACTCCATTTTATGGAACATTTTATGTAACACCCAGTCAAAGGTTAATCTGTTTCCTTCATGTGCTGTCTCTTGTTTTCAGCCTGTTTCCTTGACTCAATGGCCTCACTGGGTCTGGCTGCCTATGGTTATGGCATTCGCTATGAATTCGGTATCTTCAATCAGAAGATTGTCAATGGCTGGCAGGTCAGAAATGTTAAAAACCCAGGCTTCTTGCTGTCTTCATATTCCCCAGAAATTTCTTTTTCTTCTTTCACTAAGTGAGAATAGCAGTGTAGTAGGGTTTGTTTTTTTTTGTTTTTTTAATCTTAAACACCTACTAGATGGGTTTCCTTTATCTGTATTCTGACCTGATGCTCCTTATCATTTTCCGCGGTTGCCTCAGCCCAGAAAGCCACTCACCTAATGAAGGTTTTTCTCCCATAAATGTATGTTATAATCTAGGTTGAGGAGGCTGATGATTGGCTTCGCTATGGCAACCCCTGGGAGAAGGCACATCCTGAGTCCATGCGTCCTGTGCATTTCTATGGCAGAACTGAGCATTACCCTGATGGCGTCAAATGGGTTGACACTCAGGTGAAAATGTGATTGCAAGTAAATGCAGATGAAAGGTATTTTTCCTGAGATGATATACAGTATTTAACCATTTCAAATGCCTGTCCCTTTCTGTGATGATATTGGCAGGTAGTGTTGGCTTTGCCATATGACACCCCTGTCCCTGGCTACAGAAACAATATTGTCAACACCATGAGACTGTGGTCTGCGAAGGCACCCTGCGAGTTCAACCTCCAGGACTGTACGTGTTTGCCAGAGATCAAATATTTTGCATCATGCAACAGCTATGAAATAATAATAAGCTTGAACTAAAGGAGTTTATTAACATATATAACTATATATTTTTTCATTACAGTCAACATTGGTGGCTACATTCAGGCGGTTTTGGACAGAAACTTGGCTGAGAACATCTCCCGTGTGTTGTATCCCAACGACAATGTAAGAAATGATGAGTAAATTACCTTTTATTCTGCCTAAGCTGCACACCTAGGATGGTCATGCGAATGTTAACCTGGATTTGAGGAAACAGCTGAATGTTGATAGGTAAAAGAGCTGTGGACTGTATGGCTCCTGTATGACTCTGTAGGGTTTTCCTTTTTTAAATCCACTGAGAGATGGATTTCCATAATTTGGACCCCAACTGCTGTCCATTGTCTTCAGAGAGAGAGACACAGTCTCTAAGCTTCCTCTAAAGCTGTCCATTATATCTGACATAAAACCTGACCACCATGTGCTGACTCCCTGAAGGCTCAAGAGAGAGGATTTATGAGATAACCATCTAGCTCAAGACATAACTCATGTCAGATTTGGTAATATATGTCTGTGCAAGTGAGAGCAGAAACTGAGAGGTTCCAGTTTGTCCAATGTGACTGCTTTTCCCAGTTTTATATCTATAAATTGAATAGCTTTTTTTTGGCATAAAAATGTGAACTGAAAAATAAGTGAATAGATTCTTTTAAATTAATTTTTAAGTATGCTTTGGTTCAAACATGAAACTCTGAATTCATCTTTCATAAATATCCCATACAGTTATTAAGGGAACTATATTATTGAAGTGTATATTTACACAATGCATGCACAAATGTACAACACTTGCTTTAGCATAGAACTGTACACTGTAAAGGGATTTTTGATGCTGAAATGATTATAACTACTTGAAGATTCTAGATATAAAGCTACTGCAACTGTACTAAATATTCCTTTCAGATCAGGGCTTGAAAATATTTATCAAATGAAATGATTTCAGTTGCACTAATGTGCAAAAGGTTATGTTTAATGAATAATAATAATAAGAAGAAACTATTCATGTTTGCCTGTGGAACAGCAACAGACAAATATGTGTCTTTATCCTCAGTTCTTTGAAGGCAAGGAGCTCCGTCTGAAGCAGGAATACTTTGTGGTGTCTGCCACCCTGCAAGACATCATCCGCCGTTTCAAGGTCTCTAAGTTTGGCTCCAGGGAGGTTGTTCGCACAGACTTCACCAAATTGCCCGATAAGGTGAAGTGAAAAAAATCAACAAAACAGTTTCTGTCAAAAAATGAAAAGTTCTCCTGCTGACTTTCTCTCTGTGCCCTTGGTAAATTGCCTCTGTCAGTGCATAGATCGGGTTATGTAAATATTTGAAATGAACAGTAGCTAAAAAGCACTTCATGGTGTAGGCTAATTCTGTATTGACATCTAATACTGTTCTGCACATTCAGGTTGCCATCCAGTTGAATGACACTCACCCAGCCATGGCTATTCCTGAATTGATGAGGATTCTGGTTGATGAAGAGAAGCTACCATGGGACAAGGTGAGGAAGAGTGGCCATGAGCCATAAGCACAGAGTTGAAGATTTTTACAACTTTAATTTTTTTTTTTTTTTCAAATTTAGACAACAAACAGTATTTTTAGTACTTAAACCTATTACTCTTTTTTGGCATGGCTTCATGATGCTTCATTTGATTGGGGGATCGGCATTTTGGTGTAGTTAATAAACCATTTACCAGCACCATAAAGAGAAATTATATGACATAAAGTGAATTTTTAAAGTTTCTCATCCCTCTTATTATTTTTTATAATATCTTGTATAGTAGAATGTATATGTATGATTATATCTGTATGTATTTTCTGCTGTTTTCCAGTCCTGGGAAATCTGCGTAAAGACCTGTGCCTACACCAACCACACTGTCCTTCCTGAAGCCCTGGAGCGCTGGCCAGTCGAACTGTTTGCTCATCTGCTTCCCCGTCACCTGGAAATTGTCTATGAGATCAACCGTCGCCACCTGGAGGTTTGTGCTGCACATTGCAACATGTTATGATAACACACTGTTGCTAAGTGATAATATAGTAAAAGATTTTAAATAATCTGTACTTTTATCTGCCTGGTTGAGCACAAGGTGGAAGCTGCGCAATGTCAAATCTCGGTGCAATAAATGAACATGGCTCAGAATCAATTAAAAGTGAAAACTTCACCGTATTATGAAATAAAAAATCTATGACAGTAGAAAAGCATAAAAAAAGAAGTACGATGATTTGAATTTGATATTTCGATCTATTCTCTCAGTATTTTTAGATTGTTACTGTGGAAAGAGACTACAGAAATGCCTATTAAAATTCAAGGAATGACATCAAAGAATGGCATGACCACCCAAATGCCCCAATATAAATGTCAGAGAACAAACTCTTTATTGGCCTTTAATTGCAACACCTGTCAGAATTAAGTTAAATGTACTACCACGTTCCTGAGGAATGGAAAAAGAAATATTTCTGACAGGAAGTAGTGGGAATGTTCTACAGTCCGTAGCACAGCCAGATCTGCACAATAATACACTGAATTTCATTTATCTACCTACATACAAATGGAAATTTTCCTTTTTCTGCTAATTTGGTGTCATTTTAGAATAGCTGTGAAGACCTACTTCAATATGTATTGAGATAAACATCTAGGATTCGGCAAGCAAAATTAAAAAAAATTACAATTCAACTTATATTAATTAATTTATATCTCATGTTCTTTTTAATTTTGCAGAAAGTTGCTGCTAAGTTCCCTGGTGATCATGATCGTCTGCGCCGCATGTCTCTCATTGAGGAAGGTGGACAGAAGAGGATCAACATGGCCCATTTGTGCATTGTTGGTGCCCATGCTGTCAACGGCGTGGCCCAGATTCACTCTGACATCCTCAAAGCTACTATGTATGTCCTTAAAATAATCACTAAATTGCCTGAAATACTCTATGGTTGTTATAATTAACACTGAAATCACAGGACATTTAGGTGTATTATATGTAGTGGTATGTTTCATAAATCCTCAGCCTCTGTGGTTTTATGTGCCGCTGCATCATCTGTATGTTCTGGTGTATTTGATGCACAGTTTCAAGGACTTCTATGAAATGGAGCCACATAAGTTCCAAAACAAGACCAATGGCATCACTCCTCGCCGTTGGCTGGTTATGTGCAACCCTGGACTGGCTGAGGTCATCGCAGAGGTTAGCCCTGTTTTACACAAAAACATTTAAAAAAAAATTTTAAGAAATATTTTTAGTCACACCTTACGATGGAAACTGAAATATATATATATATATATAATTATTATTATTTTTTAATTAATTAATTTTTTTTCACTTTCTCATAATTTTTGTTGATCAGAGAATTGGTGAGAACTTCATTCGTGACCTTGACCAGCTGCAGGGTCTCCGCAAGTTCATCAACGATGAGGCTTTCATTCGTGATATTGCCAAAGTGAAGCAGGTAAAATAACTAAGATTTTATTTTCTCTCAGCTGTGCAGTTAATTCGTCAGTTAGAAGAAGATAAGTATATACTTGTGAATATACATACACGTGTGATTTATTATAGCTACATATGTAAATCCCTACTACTGCTAAATAGCAAAAAGCCCTAGAAATGAATGGTACATATTCAACATTTGGCAATCTCTAGCTGTTACAGTTAGCATACACAGTTTGTTCTATGATATACATACTACAACACATCAACTCTTCTTAAGAAGCCTACCTGCAGAGCTGTTTGTTCCTCTGTGATCAATGTCAAAGTCTCCGTTTTCATTTTTTACGTGAAAAGTCTAGCTAGTCTAGTTTAGCTAAAATTCTGAATATGGACACAGCACATACAACCACACAAGCTGACACAGAATTTATAGCATTTTATGTAACAAAGTCAACTTTTTAATCCCGCAGGAAAACAAGTTGAAGTTTGCTGTGCACTTGGAGGAGCACTACAAGGTGAAGATTAACCCCAACTCCATGTTTGACATCCAAGTCAAGAGAATCCACGAATACAAGAGACAGCTGCTCAACTGTCTGCACATCATCACCTATTTTAACCGTGCGTACACGTTTAAAATCATTTACCCAATACTTTTTCATAAATCCCTTCAATTCATTATTTTAAAGATTTTAGGGCATTTTGACCCACAAAGACAGAGACCTAAGACCTATAATAAGACCTTAATCACTTGATATCTCTGCCAGGCATCAAGAAGGAGCCCAACAAACAGTGGACTCCAAGAACGATCATGATTGGAGGCAAGGTTTGTAGTTGACGGCATGCAACTGGGCTTTAGAAAGAAACTCACCAGACACATTCATCTCATATTATTTCCTCTAACTGTCTATTCCTTGCTCCTGGATGTCACAGGCTGCTCCTGGATATCACACTGCTAAGATGATTATCCGTCTGATCACGGCTATTGGTGAGGTGGTCAACCACGATCCTGTGATTGGAGATCGTCTGAAAGTGATCTTTTTGGAGAACTACAGAGTCACACTGGCAGAGAAAGGTAATCACTACCTTTTAGGTTTTTTTTTCCCTCTATTTTTTCTTTTCTCATGCTCATCATACTGTTCATTCCCTCTTCTACCGAGTTCCCCAGTCAGTATTTTTTGATAGAAAGAATATAACACAAACAAAAAAAATTCTTATTAGAGTCATCAACCCTCCTTCTGTCATCTTGCAGCCATCCCTGCAGCTGACCTGTCAGAGCAGATCTCCACAGCCGGCACTGAGGCCTCTGGCACTGGCAACATGAAGTTCATGCTGAACGGCGCTCTAACCATTGGTACCATGGATGGAGCCAACGTTGAGATGGCTGAGGAGGCCGGCGATGGCAACCTCTTCATCTTTGGAATGCGCGTGGATGAAGTTGATGAACTTGACAAGAGAGGGTAGGGAATGAACCCCGGTCCCCGCAAGCATTGTATTTGTACTTTGAGTACCTCAGAGATATTTAGTTCTCTCGCCAATAAAAATCAATTCAGCTTGTGATATCACCTATCCACCAACAGTTTTCCCACTGAATTATGGTGATATTGAGCTGTCTCAAAAAATCATTTGACCTTCACTTTATCCCAGAGGGGCAAATTAAAGGGAACAGAGGCAGGGAAAAGGTTCACCCTTGCCTTTTTATTTGTGCCACTACAGTTTGAAATATATTTGTATATAAAATCATTGTGTGTTACCTGCTAACAGATCCATTTGGTGAAATATCTACGAGACAGTCCAACTGCGAAGGCCTTTTGCTTTCAATCCAGTGAGCTCCATTCGCTCTGACAATCATGCAGCTCTGCAGTCTCTCACAGGTTTTGGTAGTGATCTCTTTCTTTCACTCAGCCTGTCGGTGCTTCTAGACTCAAGCGTTTTGTCCACACAAGCTGAGGTTTTGCTACACAGAAAGGTGTGGCCTTTGGGAACCTGCTGGTACTTCTGTGTAGGCACTGACTACTGAATTCTTCGTGAATGGGCTGGTTACCACAGCAACAAGCCTGTGCTTCTGTTTTTTTTTCTCTTTTTTCTGAATGTGTATATCATTTATTTTTGGTCCTGTGTAGATACCATGCTGAAGAGTACTACAAACGCCTGCCTGAGCTCAAACAGGCTATTGACCAGATCTCTGGAGGCTTCTTTAGCCCAAAGCAGCCTGACCTGTTTAAGGAAATTGTCAACATGCTGATGTATCATGACAGGTAAAGGCACACCTAACATATGCAGCCTGAGGTGCACGCATGCATACACAAATACAAATAGGAGTGTTTATAATCGTGCGTGCTGGTACAAAATAAAAAAAGAAAAACAAAACAACGCTCGGTCTTCTTCATACATACCAGCATTAAGTGCTGCACACACATGAAGATAAACACACGTACACCAATACATCCGCACTGTGCAATAAACATATTTTATATTTCTTTTTTCATGAATTAATTGCATTATTTTCTGTACAGATTTAAGGTTTTCGCTGACTATGAAGACTACATTAAATGCCAGGAGAAGGTCAATGCTCTTTACAAGGTATGTCTATTATTACAGAATGGTTTAGAAAGGTATTTTATACACTAATTGTATGATTTTAATTTGCACGGCTACATTATGAGGATCACAACCAATAGAAGGTGACTCAGAGCTAATAATCTTATGAATTACATGTTGTTATTAATCTCTCATCAATCATTTTCATCCACACATCAGAACCCCAAGGAATGGACCAAGAAGGTGATCCACAACATCGCCGGATCCGGCAAGTTCTCAAGCGATCGCACCATTTCCCAGTACGCTCGTGAGATCTGGGGCGTGGAGCCCACGCTCGAGAAAATCGCTGCCCCCGATGACAAGCATTAAACTATCACCGCGACAGCAGACACCTGGACTGTCCCCACTCATATCACAGCATGAATGCATCTTTTTTTTTTTTTTTGGTGTTTTTTTTTTTTTTTGTTTTTTTCTGGTAAAAGCCCCCCACAAACCTGCATCCACACGCATTAGCATTAAATGCTCCCTGTAATACTACACAGTGTCTCACACAAAGTCTTGGACTGGCTAAATTTATATTTTTAATAACTGCATATTCACAGTATCCTGACTAGTGTAATAAAATCGTTGTAGTTGTTGTCAGGGATGCAGAAATTGCTATTCAGGTGCTGTGAAGTGGATTATAGAACTTTGTAGTGGGCTTTGTGAATTTACTGGTGATAATGTTTTTATTAAAAAAAAAAACCTCTTGTATTTCCACTCAGACCCATTCTGAATAAAATTTGTCTTAAATACCGTACAGCCTTGGTGACTTTTTTTGCATACATCACTCAATTTTAGGGATCATCTACTTAAATATTTTAAAGTACAAAATAAATATGTATGTAATGCATTTTGTTGCAAAGAGAATTATTATTGGATAATAACTGTATTTCTAAGCATCACACTCAAGCAAATGCCATTTGAATTATAACCTAACCCCTTCCAGTATAGTCAGATATTCAAAACCAATTTTTTTTTGGTGTTAATGATTGATTTTGTCAATGTTTTGCAGGCAAATCCAAAAAAGCGCACTTTTCTTTGGTTTATATTTAACCAGGGTCATTACTCCATAATGTGAAGACAGTGAACTTCGGGACTGTGACTGTACAGATGATAAGTTCCCCAGAATTGACTCAAAGGAAATAAAAACCCAGAAGTGCTCTCCCAAAAGTTCATCCTTCACACTGCATTGTCTGCATTGGCGCTGATCTCTGCATTGGTGCTGATCTTGTGCACAATCATTGTATAAGTAAATGATTTATTTGTAATCACCCTAAAAGCAAGTGAAATTTACAACCTGTCAACCTTGGTCTAAACAGATGCTGATATCATGATCTCTTGAGTGTAGCCCACTAAGATTCAAGAACTTAAATTAAATACATTTTTGGAGACAAATGTCTAATAGGTACCAATTGGCGAAACTTTAAATAAAGCAATTACCTGGACAATGTGGAACAAAGTTGAGCAGACGGCAAAAGACACATAAACAAAAAATTGGGATAGGAGTGTTGATAAGGCTATGACCCCCACAGTCATGACCCCCACAGTCCCCCAGATAACAAATCCAACACGAGACCCAGCAGCAGACAGGACTTAAGCAACCGCGTCAGTGAGGGCATTTCCCTCTTTTACTCTATTGGTGATGAGATGCAGCCAGAGGCAGTAAAGCAAGTCTTAATACTAACTGTTACTCCAGGATGTTCATGATAACACACATGCTGCCAGACAAAACAAAACAAACAAAAATATTAATTTACCTTGTGAAAAGTGACTGAAAATCACTAGAAACATTCCCATTTTGCCACAGTTAGAAAGTCATTAAGTTGAGAAAATTAGTTTTGTTTTTTTTTTGAGTTGCTCTACTGTGTATTATAAGACACAGAAACAAATAGTAACACCTTTGACTTCATTTTATTCATTAATGGTGTTTTTGGTGACAATAAAACATGGCTGAATGTCTTGGCACACACACAAACATGATAACCCCTTTTTAACAATGACTGATACCTCATCAGGAAGTACTTGGATATATGATGTAAACTTGAGATACTTTCACAGATCAGAATAATGGAAATCTGAGTGGCCCGATGCATCATAAAAAGTAATATCAACAACAATGAAAAATGTAGAGCTTGTGAAAACTACAGTATTTAACCATGTTTTTTAAAGCTTTGGTTTCTGGCACCTCAGAGAGAAGTAATGCATCATTTTTTGTAGTGGACTTCTGAAACATGTCATCAGTTCAAAGTCGTATTTAAAAGCAATACTTACAAAATCAGAAATAGTCATGAAGAATCAAAGTGAAAGAACAACTTTGTTGGTTCAGTCAGAGACACTTACGTCTAGGAACTGACCGATTATAGCAAACGCTTATACAGGTAGGTTTGGGAGAAAATAGTTTGGAAGAAAATGATTTGCTCTTAAGAGCTCTGAAGGAGCTCTCAAATAATCCAAGCAGGATTCTACAGAGAGAGCTAATCCCCTAATTAGCATACATTATAATAAATCTTAGTTATATCAAAAATGTAAAGTACCTCATATGGGGGAGGTTGAGTTTGTGAAGCGAGCTGCAACAGTAAATGGTGTTGACGAGGGAGTATAAAAAGAGTAATAGTGAGAAGAGTCAGGGATATGCTGTATATGAAATGGCTGATACGGATCAGCCAATATGAGCACAACTTCAGTGCTCTGCATGAAGCATCACTGCATCCTCAAATAAAACTCGGATCAAAGTAAGTGATTTCAAATACTACTGTTGCATGGATCCACGCACACTCTTGGCACAGGCCCTCGACCTTTGGAACTACGCTGCAACCTGATCAAACTTTTTAATAATTTTCTTGGATTTGTGCTGAGACAAAAGGTCAGACTGTTACGTGTTAACTTGTATGTTTTTGTAACTATTAACAGAGTAAAAAGCCCAAAGCAAGAGTATGTTTGTAATGTGTCACTGTTGTGATTGCAGCATTTAACTGAGGCTTTAGTGGCGTAATAAATTTTCAGATAACTCCTTTTCTTCAGGGCTTGTTGCTGGGTTTAACAAGTTTAAAGTCCAGACTTGCATCAAACATCCAACAGCTTTAGATAACTGCAGAAGTAAAAGAAACCATCTCTTTTAATTTTTTAAATGAATTCCTACGATGGAGATTCTTTGTGAGCCTAAAAAAAGGTTTCTCTCGGTATTCGGCTCCTTGAGAGCTGAAACTTTAAATTACTGGAGACTCGCAATGGTTTACTTCACACAAAATAAGTTTTCCACTTCATAGGTGTGTTTTAATGGAAGATGTATTATGATCCATTACAATAATGTTGTTTCAAACAACGTCCGAACGTGAGGTGTTAAGGTGAGGCCCATGTTTGCAATGAAAATGCACTTCACCTTTAAAATTTTCTTAACACCCAGTGACTTCTTAACGGCTCACGGGCTCAGGTTCAGGGCCCTGGTGTGTTGCAGGCCCCAGAGAGAAGAGGGATAGAAGAGACAGACATCTCTTTTTCAATTTTAAAATGATATGGGTTCCTGGCTAATTATTTTTTCTTCAGAGGATACATATGAATTTCCTTGTGAACCTACATGGAGAGGGGTGTTCTGGGTAACTGGGTCACAGAGACACGCTGTGTACTACACACAAGTAAAGAAGAAACAGCCAAGCAAACAAATTTGAGTCTGCCTGTGCATGTTGACCACCATGTAGTCAGTTTGCACACACAGATCAACTC
Source organism: Istiophorus platypterus (assembly GCA_016859345.1). NCBI lineage: Eukaryota > Metazoa > Chordata > Actinopteri > Istiophoriformes > Istiophoridae > Istiophorus > Istiophorus platypterus. The sequence goes on along the minus strand of CM029129.1, from coordinate 11,145,528 downwards.
AGGTCCTAGTGGCTTAGCAGTCGTCTGGACTATCGCTAACTTCTCTTGGACTTGGGAACTACTTTTAGCTCCAGCCTACTGCGAGCTGGATGATGGTTTTGTCCTCAGGATGTTTTTCCACTGTTGCTTGTGGTCAGAGCCGAAACAGAGAGGGCAGTTGGATAATGCTTCTCAGCCTGGTGTTACGTTACCTTAAAAGCAGCACTGTAACGTTCAATGTGAAGTCAGTTTGTAAAATGTCGGCTAAAGATTATAATAGGGGGCTTCAAATATTTCAGCTTTTTGTATTTGCTCTCCCTTGCTGGCTGGATGTTCGTCCATAAAGTTACACTGGTACGATAGGATCCCTAAATCTTCCTCTCTGATAATGTCAGTTATGCTCAAACCAAGTTACCGATGAACGTAGAGTGATTCCGGTGGTGTCAGTTTGGTCACATCAAACCAGTGTGATTCCTTTCTGCTGGTTTCCTTACATGCCAGAGCAGATTTCCTGACACTCACCCTCACTTGCAAAGCACTATGTGAATGGGCCCCTGACCACCTCTAAGATCCCCTTACACTATTTATCTCGTACATAATTCGTGATCTCTTGTTTCAGGGTACTAATTCAAACCCAGTATGTGCAATTTTCTTTCTGGTGCTTAACTTCGGAGCAGTTCTCCTACCTGTTAGAACATGTCCTTTTGTGTAAAACATTAAGGTCGGATGCAAAGCCTATGTTGTTTCACTCTGCAACCAACTGGGCTGATTTAACATTGGTGTTTGTTGAACCCTCACCCTCCACTTTACTGTTTCTCCCTCTCCCAAATTTCTCAAGAAGCCCGAAGCTCCCAGTGCATCTGTATGTGACTCTGTTGGTTTTTCATATTCTGTAGAATACCTGTACTTTTGGGGCTCAAAAACCTGAAAACACCCAGAAAGACTAGAAATTTAAAAGGACAGATCTTTTTTCTCCGCGAGCCAAGTCTCACAGCTGAAAAAACGGAGTTTATTGTTTTGCCTTGCTGCACCTGCAGCTTCATTCAGTCTGACATCTCATGCTGATCATTACACAAGCGCACACATTCCTCAAAACTAATCATCAGGACACAAACCAGGAAAAAAACTGCCAGATTTTAGCTACATGTAGAATACACACACTCTATATATGTGAAATACAAATCATTATAATCATAAATCATAAATTTTGGGGTGCAGTGCTATAGTTCTGTTACATTTTGCTCTTGGTTCTGTCTCATAACTCTCAGTCTATTGATTCATTAGTCATCACATAGTCACTTATTGACTTCAAATTCTGTTTTACAACACAACAGGAGGATGAGAAAAGGTCATGGTGTTGAAATGCATTTGAATAGTTGAATATTTATCTGCATCGTTTGGAATTTATATCAAACACTCACTTATTGTTTTTCTTTTTGTAATGGGCTAAAACTTGTTTACCTTTATTCCATTAAACCAATGCATTTTGATTTATGAAGAAATCCATAAGGAAACAGAGAAATCATTAAAAAGACTGACAAGGAAACACTGATAAAACCAAATTAACTTGGGGGACCTCAGATGTCTATACACAGATGTGCACATGCTTGCACACACTGAGTTAGACATACAGACGCATTCCCTCAGCCTGTCCTTCAGATTAAGTAACCAATAAAGAACAGGGAGTGTGTCTGAGTGCAAAGAGGGAAAAGAGCTGAGCACAGTTATATGCCAGCTCTTGATGCTGGAGCTTACCTGCATTGAAACACTTCAACCAAACATTGTTCCTGCACAGTAAGGACTCAGCATTCTACCTCAGTGTTTGGTGTATGAGCTGCTAATACCTCAAGAGGTTACATTGCACTTCTAATAATCCAAAGTTCAGAAAAGCTGTTGGAATTTGAGAGGCGATTACACATTTTAACACACTGCAGCAACCAGAGGACTTTTACTTCCTACTCTGCTTTTTTTAAAGGACTCTATCTCTGGAACATTTTGCCAGGATTTTTATTTGAATTGACTGTGTAATGTCTCAGTTGTTTTCACGAAGGTGTTACACTTTGTGAGCCAGCATTCTCATTGGATTTTGTGCATATCTTATGTAATGAGTGAACACAAATTCAGAAGGTAAGTCTGTAATTATTAACACCTTTATATGCATAAGGCAGAACAAGGATATACTCAGTGAAAAGTAATCAACTGATTTTTTTTCTCAATATTTTCACAGGTGCTAGATAGACATATTCTATTTTACACATCCAGGTATTTTTAAAGAAACTACCAAAAGCAGGATTTAGCGGCATTAACATCAATACACCTTTCGGGGACGCTCTGTACAAACTATGGCATTTGGGGACCTCCTAGAGCAGGTGGGCAGCACAGGACGCTTCCAGATCCTGCATGTCATACTCCTTTGTATACCTGTCCTGATGATGGCCAGCCACAACCTGCTGCAGAACTTTGTGGCTTCAGTGCCTTCTCATTACTGCAGCGCACACACAAACCTCTCTCAGTCCCAGCTGAGCCCTGAAGAAACGCTGCTGATCACCGTGCCAGTGGACAAAGCAGGGAGGCCACAGCGCTGCCAGCGTTATGCTACTCCACAGTGGCACCTCCTGGCTAAGAATGGCACAGAGGCTGGGGATACTGACCTGCAGGGATGCACAGATGGATGGTCCTATAATATGACTGGGATGAGCTCTACAATTATATCTGAGGTACTAGATTTTTCAGTCATGTTTTTATCATTCACGGTGCAAAATAATTATCCTTTTCATGTGTTTTAATTTGTGCTCATTTTTTTTCAGTGGCATTTAGTGTGTGACATGCGCTCTTTGAAGCAAATGGGGCAAACTGTCTACATGGGGGGTGTTCTTGTGGGAGCCCTTGTCTTTGGAGGTCTTTCAGACAGGTAGAATTTAACTGTATACACTCAAATGCAGATGTAACTTTTCTTATGCATCATTTTTATCCATTTCTATATGAAAACTTGCCTTTTCTTCATGTAGTATTGCTCAAAATTGTAAGATATATGTGTAGCAAACAGTTCAGTGAAAATAACGTGACATACTGTAGTCTTGCCTCAATTACCTCACTCTTTGCAAATCTCCCCCGCTCCAAGATATGGCCGTCGCATCCTGCTGCTGATTTCTAACCTGCTGATGGCAGTGTCAGGAACATGTGCTGCCTTCTCGACCTCCTTCCCCCTCTTCTGCCTCTTCCGGTTCGGTTGTGGAATGGCTCTGTCCGGCCAAGGACTCAACACCTTCTCGCTCAGTAAGTTATTTCACCGGATGCAGTACGAAGGCTAAATATGAAAAATTGTTCTGGAGAACCAGACTTAATGTTTGCACTGTGGATATTTGGATTTAACGTGATGAAGTCAACAGGCCTGCTGCTAATCCCAGTATATTGTGACGATAATGAGGTACTAATCATACTTCATTCTGTGAGTGTCTTCTCTGATTTTTATTTTTTATTTTTTTCATCTTTTCAAGTTGTGGAATGGATCCCCACCCGTGTGCGGACTGTGGTGGGGACAATAACCGGTTACTGTTACACGGTGGGACAGCTGATCCTTGCAGTAATAGCTTACTTCATCCGGGACTGGAGGTGGTTAACCCTGGCCGTGTCTTTGCCCTTCTACGTCTTCTTTCTCTTCTCATGGTGAGATGCCAAGTGCTGAAGTGCAAAGAAAAAAAAAGTCAGTGTTGGAACTGCAATTACTGATTATAAACAAATACCTCATACAGGTGGTTTCATGAATCTTCAAGATGGTTGGCCCTGAATAATAAGTCTGAACAAGCCATCAAGAACCTTAAAAGTGTGGCCAGATTTAACGGACGCCATGAAGAGGGAGAAAAAATTGATATTAAAGTAAGAGAACATGGGTTGTTTGTTCTATTGCATCACCTGTCTTTATAATTGTATTTAAAATGAATTTAAATTGAGAGAACACTCTTTTTATACATAGATGCTGCAAGAGTCCATGAAGAAAGAGATGTCCTGTTCTCAGGGCACCTACTCTGTCCTGGATCTGTTCCGCACACCCACAATGAGGACAATGACCGTCTGCCTTAGTGCTGTTTGGTACATTTCCTGCTCATACTGTAGAAAAAATTAATTTTTTTAAAACATTTTTTGACCATCTTTGAAATTGCCATGATACCATGCATGTTTTTATACTTAGGTTATCAACCAGCTTTGCCTACTATGGTCTTGCTATGGATCTGCAAAAGTTCGGGGTGGACATCTACTTAATCCAAGTGATATTTGGAGCAGTTGACATCCCTGCTAAAGTTGTCATAACTGTGTCTATGAGTTTTATTGGACGTCGTCCATCACAATGTGGTGCTCTCATTGTTGCTGGGGTCACTATTTTGATGAACCTACTTGTACCTTATGGTATGTTAAAACACATGCATACAATAAAGGCTGGGTGTTGCACATACACGGTAGTATATACCACACTGGTGAGTTATTACACTACAAAAACAACAGAGTGCATATTCCATCTTTCTGCAGATAAGCAGACTATACGTACCTGTCTGGCAGTTGTGGGTAAAGGTTGCCTTGCTGCGTCCTTCAACTGCTGTTACCTTTACTCTGGAGAATTGTACCCAACCATCATTCGGTAAGTCTTATTTGGAAATTCTTAGTTATTTAGTTTGATGAAGAAAATTAAGTTTGCGTGACAGTTTGTTCTTGTTTGTATTCATCTCTATTTTATTAATGAGGGATTTCTCTACTGGTCATACAATATATGGACCAAACAAATGGTTTTATTCAGAATATATAATAAGTTAATGATTACATTACAGCACCTGGAGAACTGTAGTTTATTGTTTAAATAAAAACTCTAAAGTACTTTTTGTTGAGACAGAAATCACTCCTAGCAAATAAGAGACATGCTGGCAGTAGAGCAGATAAAGATTAACAATGTCAAACAGAGTTACCTTGTACCCAGAAGACATGAAGGCTAAACAGTAATGGGTCGCTATAGACTCAGTGACCTCTTCAATGCATATGACCGTTTGTTAACAAGTGTTTGTTTGAATTTAAAGCAGTCTGAAGTCTTCATCAAAGTAAGGATTCAATAACACCTGAGTGGTTTTGGATCACATTCAGGGATTTATTCAAACTTGGTATCAGCTCATCATGGTCTGAAAAACTATGATCCATTTTGTTATTGATATCACTGATTCATTGTGCTTATTTGCAGACTCATTATATGTTTGTTTGACCCGTCCAAGTCTGGCCGTTATTTGTTGTACTTTCTCACTGAAAAAATGTTTGCCAGAAGAGGGGCTGCTGACTGCGTGTCTTTGTTTATTATACCATTGTCTCGAAACTCCAGATACTGTGGTGTGCCAAAACCCTAGGAAGCAATTTTTTTTAATAAACCATATTCAACCATCTTTCCTATTGAAAAGTTTAGTTAAACAGTAAATTAAAACCCTCTGAACCTGATGTATGTGCTTTCTTTGAATCCATTCTGTATCCTTCTTCCACTATCTCATGCACCACAAACACTGATTTAAATGATTTTGATTGTTGTGCCCATTTGTGGCATTTAACAGCTGTGCCTTTTCTCTCCCAGTCAGAATGGCATGGGCTGGGTATCCATGATGGCTCGTGTAGGAGCCATGGTTGCCCCTATGGTGCTCCTCACAGGGGACTACCTACCTTGGCTGCCAGGTTTAATCTACGGAGGTGCTCCGATCCTCAGTGGTGTGGCTGCAATATTTCTTCCAGAAACACTTGGCACGCCTCTTCCTGACACAATACAAGATGTGGAGGACAGGTAAGAGCATGCTGAAGGACACGGGATGTCTTCCTTTTTTTGTATATATGCATGCCCGAAAATCAAAACATGCATTTTGGTAACAGTGCCAAGAGGATGTTTGGCATATTCATGGCTGATTCATGTGTATTTGCATTTTCTATTTTCAACACAGGGGATCTGGGAGAAACTCCAGAATGTCAACTAAGGAAACAATAATCTTGCAAGACACCCAAGCAAATCTCCTGAAGCAGGCTGCCTGAGGGCCTCTGTGTTGTACTTGTGTTGAATTTGCTGACATGTTAATGAAAGTAGAGTGGGTACAGCTTTTTCTCTGGCATGTTTATTTGTTTGATTTCCATGAAGAGTATTTTGTGTCTTATAACTGCTGGACAAATGGAGTTGCAATGTTATGTATGGACAGGTCAATACAGTGACATGAATAGCGGCAAACAATCAGACCTATGTTTATGTGTTATACAGTAGCTTTGAAGACTTTAGTCTTACTTTGGACCAATTATATTTATATTTTAAATATCTGTGTTTTATATATATATATATATATATATATATATATATATATATATATATATATATGTATGTATATATATATGTCTATATATACATGTATATATATACATTTATAATCCTTCAGGTTAAAGACTATGCTATGCTTTTACTGGTGTTTTTATAACTTCTTATTACTTTATATATAACCCTGCATTTGTAAGCAAAAATGTATTTTCATTTAAATCAACACATATTCATTTCTGTCTTCTGTGTCCTACTTTTCTTGTGGTCACACAGCGTGATTTGTTATTAAGGTCCCATTTGAATGGGCAGAGTCAGTTTCAGGTAAATTAACTGAATCCAGCTAGAGGAAGAACCTTTTTGACTAGGAGACGAAATCACAAATTAAAATTTGAATACAGAGAAAACAGCGCCACCCAATGGGAGACATAAATTCAACAGCTACCCAGAGTATACTGAGGATAAAGTAGTACTTCTAATTACTGCTTTAATTCTACTCTACTTTTTAAATTTGGTTTCGTGTCCCATAAATAAAGTTAAACTGACCTTTACTCTTTATTTATCAAACTTGGGTGTAAAATTCAGTGGAGCTAATGTCTGCAGGACTTTTAATTAGAACAAACTAAATCACAGGAATCCTTATATGGTCACTGAATACATGAGGGAAAAATCCACTTAAGTTTTTTCACTTCCAAACACAAATTTAATCAACGAAGAGGTGAGAAGTGGTTTGGATTTTCTGCTGAATTTGACTTTCTTTAGAACATTATTCTTCCTGTGATAACTGCAACAACTCCTTCATATCAGATTTCCCATAAAACAATTTCACAGATTCAGTCCATTTTTTACGTTTTCACCTATGGTGATCTGAGCCCATCATCTCCACCCCAGAGAAATACCAATTTATGAAAAAAACACCTTTTTTACATGTGAAAACTAAAAATGTGTTTGATAAATTTCAAGTCAAATATATGGCAGTCAATAAAATGCTGGTGGTCAGTGCATCGGCCCTACATGCAAGTCAGTGAATAAGCAATCAAAAATAACTTTTAATATTTGATATAAGAAGATTATGTTTCTACTGTGCTTATAAAAGGGCACACAAATAATGAACTGTATTTTAAACTGGAGGGATAAATAGTAGTTCAGTTGTATAGCTAACTCTTCCAATAAACAGCACTATTATATCTATAGTGTTTCTATTAAATGGGGAAACACAATACCAGTGACACCTAGCTAAAGGTGAACTCTAACTTCTGCTATTGTGACTTGTGAATCTTGTTGTTGTGACACCATCTAGTGGTGTATTGATGCTAATGCATCAGCTAAACTAAACATAATCATTGGAATATCTGTGTATGATACAAAAGGGAAAAAGCTTAAAAGCTATAAGCTAAATGTACCGTGAAATCTTGAACTAATGTTTAACAAATTATCTTGGTTTTTAATAAAAATGGTTGTTACGAGATCATTCCGCACAGCCGTAAGAGGATTGACAATAATCAAAATAAAGATTTTAATGGATTTGGAAAATAAATGCTGTGACACTTCATTGAATATGAGTTTTTTTGGTTTTTTCTTCTCCTAAACAGCTATATAAGTGTAGAATATTCAGTTCTCACCCAGGATGTTTTGGGTTTTTTTTTTTTATGTTGGCAACTACTGTATGAATTGTCACTTTGGAGAGCAGAACCACCATCTAAAAAAGCTTTGTTATAATCCGGAAATCCCAAATTACCATAGTAAATAGATCTTATTTCCCATCAGATTTAGTTTCTCCTCCTTAGACACACCGTGTATTGTGTCCATTGTACTAAATGAGTCCAACCTTAAGCCCAGATAAAAGATAAATCAAAATGCAGAGCAAAGCTTTCTACAGAAATAACTACATCGTAAGATGATATGAATAAAGATTTATTTTCTCATATGAACAGGTGGATTCATTTTTCATTTTATTTTACAATCTATGACAATCTCGCATTTTTCTTTTTTTCTAGCATATTTCAGGAATGACATGGGGAAAGGTTCTTTTTTATTGCTGAATGTTAAATGAAATACACTTTCACTGACTGGAAAAGAATTGTCTGCTGCTTTTTAACCATGCACCCATCTAACCTTGACCACAAGGACATGCAGAGGAGAGGTGTTCAAACATTTTCAAGCGAGGGTTGGGTCAGGTGGGGGTTTGGGGTTGGGGGGGAGGGGGTTGCTTGGTGGGGTCATAAAATTAAACAGAAGAGACTGGCAGGAGGTGCCTGGTAGCGTCTCAATTGGGTGAGAGAACTGGCAGAGTGAAGGGAGTATCACGTTTAAACTAGAGGAGCACTGTCTTCTTTTGCATTTTTCAGACATACAAAATTAGACCCAGAGGTGAGAAACTCTGAAATATCTGCAAGTGAGGTGTGACCAAAGACCATTCTCTATAACAATACCACTGTGCATTTACCATATAGCAGATAAAATTGCAGGTCAATCTTTTTGAGATTTTTTTTTTTTAACCGATACCCACGTGATGACTCAGCATTCGGCATAGAATCACACCAACAGCGATGAAAAATCATCAGCTGTACTCTCTCACTGAGTCACCTTTAATAAGTTTTGACTTTTTCTTGAATTATCTTTTAAATATTTACTTTTTCTTCAGTGGAGGAGAGAGGGCTTAAATGATCTTGTTTACTTTTAAAATTATTATCATTACGGACTAAATTTGAAAAGACTAGATCTGTCAACAAGACAAAGTAGTACACAGTACTATTGGAGGAGACAATATTTGGATGCTATTTGACATTACTTGGAAGTGTGCAAAGTGTGTAAAGTGGAGCAGTCTAAACCAAGTGATAAAATAATTCATGGACACAGTCATTCAATGGACAGTATGTGAACAAGAAAGGCTGACAACTTCATAGATGGCTGCATAATGGCTTTAAAAAATAACTCATGTAAATACGCATTTATATCATGTTAATTCATTCTACACTATAGGCATCACATAGTTTTTTTTCACACACAACACACTACAGTCACCTCTTAGAAAATGATGTAATCAAACAGCAAAATAGAAAGTTTGCATATTTTTGCATTGTATGATCCTCCAAAGTTTCACATGTATTTCATTTATATCGTCTATTATGTTCTGTACTGTTCTCCAATGAGCTGCTTTCACTTGACTTTCATTCTCTCTAAATGGGAGTGTTCAGGGAACTGGCAGACTGTATGTTAACATTTGGGCTCTCGACATCTGAGAACCTTAGTCTTAGGTAGACCTTAGGTAGAGGAAGTAGATGAACGGGGTTTGGGGGCGGCGGGGGGCATGTGGAAATCCTGAGACACTGTGTGGCCCTTTAACATGAGCCACGGAAACAGAATGGACACAGAAAGATGATGAGGCATGGGATTAGGGTGGGAGTTGAGTGAAAACAGATGCAATCTTTTTGTTTTGCCACTGCCTCTGATAGCAGGGGTCACCCTGTGCCAAGCGGCTCAGTGTCTGTTGGCCTTAACAGGCTAACATGAGGAAAACCTGCTGAGAAATAAAAGGGACTTAACTGTGGCAGGCAGGGAAAGGGGCAGAGTATCTGTAAACACATCAAGCAATGACCTGCATAACATACAACCCTACAGCAGCCTCAACTGTCCACCTACACTGGGGGGTCACTGTCCCGATAAAGCACTATTTGGTGAGCCTCTGGGACACTCTTCTGTCAGCTCCGCTGAGACATCAGTAGACCCACACATTTGATGTTTCCACAACAAACATGAAATTCATCTAACAATCACAAATACATGCAAGCAAACTGACATGCGCGCACGCAGACACAAACCACACATTCTCTCTCTCTTTCACGCGTCCTATCTCTTGGTAGACACTAGTCAGAGGGCAAAAAGGATTTACATTGTATTTGTCAGGCGTTCTATAAATCCCAAATCATAAAACCTATAGGTGAATCATATTAATGTAAACATACACTTTATGTTGAAGTGGTTTATATTGCATGATATGGTAGGGGTTATGTTCCAGTGGGGCTAGACTCCTCAAAGAACGCAACTTGGAAAGAAAGTAAAACAGGAAACCAGAGAGGAAAAAAAAAAAAACATAAACGTGTATAAAAAATGAGGCGTCCATATAAGAAAGGCTACAAAAACCTCCACTGGCCCTCTGGCATCGGCATACAGCAAAAGGCACCACAATATTACTCTATTTTTTACGTTGTGAAAAAACTGGCACATCTTTTTATGCTGTAAATCAAAATGTACATATAAATAGAGTTTTCCCTATAAAAAAGTCTTTGCTGTTAACTAGTAGACAACTTTTGCTAAAATGAAAATAAATATTTCATTTGTTTAGAATATCTGTCAGTTATATAAAATAAAAATATTTCTCATAGATGCAGGTCTATACTATATTGATTTTTGTTGGTTCATTTTCACTCTTTAATGGGGTGTATTGTCCGGTTTGGAGCGTGAGTGTGTAAGTCTTGTATGCATGTTCCCATGCCCACTGTGCCGCCCCGATGAGTGAGAAGTCCGACTGTCCACCGGCCTGTAGATGGTGGAGGGCTCGGCATTCATGTTCTGCATACTGAGGAAGGGCGTGCTCTCACCGTCCTCCTCTGACTCACTATCAGTTAGGCAGCTTCGAGACCCATAGTCCCGAGATGCCTCATATCCACGTGGGGCTACGTGGCCGTTCAGTCTGGATCTCCGCCAGCGCCGGCTACCGGTTCCACTGGACCCACTTCTCTTTGGTTGCTCCCGAGAGGAGAGATACTCCTGGGTGGTCTCATAGTCTTCATCCTCAGCCAGCCGATAGGGGCTGGAGGGTAGGCTTCCCCTGCTGTCATTTAGATAGGTACGACGCTGCTGCCGGTAGGGCTCCTGGCACTGGGCATCGTGCAGTGGCACCTGGTAGCGCCGCAGCAGAGGCTGGTCATCCTCCAGAGGGTAGGGGTTGTGGACAGCAGGAGGGAGAGACATGGCATGGCTGGCATTGGGGGATGTGATCTGGAAGGTAGGCACCTGCGGGGGCAATGAGTAATGGAAATCCACTGGTGAGAGGCGGGCTGGTGTCGTCAGGGCTGACACGTATCTGTGGTAAATAAAAAGGGGGGTAAATAGTTTAGTAAAGAACAGATAAGAGCAGAGGAGACAGAAAGGAAGTGTACAAAAAGCAGTTTGAATGCTTCATGGGTATTTTGCTAAATGAAACTTGCACTTTCAGTGCGAAGCTACTAGAAACCAGCAAATTGACACTTAAATATTCAATGGAAAAAAAGTATTTTCCGTGCATAGATTTAGCTTCGATTTGCACTTGAGCTTAAATGCTGTAAGCTATGGAAGTATCCTCCCTTATCACTGAGATATTTTCAATTGCAGTGATAATCCAAATGAAAAATTTTGTACGGTTTTAAGGTCTTTCATTGTATGGGGGCAGTTTTTCCTAGATTATAATCAGTCCTCAGATCCTCAGGCTCGAGCAGCTGTTTTGGCTGCCCTTCATTCTATCCTGAAGATTGATGGTCACTAAGTTGCTTACTCAAAACTCCTCGGCTTGGGAGCAACCTGCCCAACAAGCTTGCCCATTCAACTCACTATCCTACATTACAATAATTTTAAAAACAGACTTTTTAAGTCTTTAAGACTTTACCTTGAACTAGGACTTAGCCGTGTTATAGCAGCCCTTTGGCTAATGTATCTTTTTTTAGCATGGTGGTGTAAATTCTGCGATTTCCCAGAATTTAGAATGTCTAGATTGTCAAAACATCAGACACTCATGGTTATCAACACAGATGTTATGCACATCTTTTCCTAGTCATAAGACCATAACACAAACCCACAAAACAATAATGCCAATAAATTTAAAAGGAAACTTGAATAGCAACTATCCCTGCTTGTGAATCATTGTGGAGTCTTTAGAGCATCTTTTTATTTCCTTGGGGAAACTACAATGGACCACATGAGACACAAGCCTGAGATATTCCCACAACAAAGCTGATTCAGCTTATGCAGAAGCTGTCACCATGATTGAAGAGGCGTTTGTTACCTCAGAAGACTCTGAAGGGATGTTGGTTATGCAATCTCGCTCTGCATAATAACTCAGTAGCCAAGGCCCTGTTCATACATACATGCTTATATTGTCCGGTTAGTTTTTGACAATTTATAGGCATCGGTCTTGCTTTTAATACCTTATATTTAGAGAGATATTGCCAAAACTGCATAGTGCATATAGCAGTATGCTGTTTTTTCAGGTTCTTGTGATTTGTATTATATTTGAGCTGACACTTTGGCAATCATGTTTTCAGTTCAGATATAGATACAAACTATAAAGTGATGAAGGCCCCACTTCCATTTTGGCTCACTTGTTAAAGCAAGACTGAAGATTGTGCTGATTTGCATATTCAACACTGCAGGAATGCATCTTGCAGGAATAGCCAGCTATGTATCACAGAGGATAACTTTAGCTCTACAATTAGATAATGTGTCACATTAACTCTACATCTGGTCCTAATAGTGCCTTTGGTAAGCTCAAATGTTATGTAATTTCAAAAAAACTGTACAGCTAATGGAACCTTGTTGAGCCAAAACGCAGACAAGAACCAGTGGGTTCACCCTTTTGCACGTTTGCTGCAGATGTTCTGAGATCAGTGTGCACACTGATCCAGCGGATGCATTTTTTTCTTCCACTGAGCTATCATTGTACAGAGCCCTTTTCAGTGGTTACCCATCTCAAATGGATCAGATGATGATGAAGGAAGACATTAGAGTATATAGCGATTCTGAAGACTTAAAACTAAGGTGAACAAGGGCCTGTGTACAACTTATATGACAGGAAAGTGCAGGATGTCCTCATGTATAGCATCCTTTGGAATGTTTTTTCGAACCATAAATGCAGGGTCTTCAGTTACAGGGTCAGCAAAGACAGGTTTGCTCTACTAAACTTTGAAATCATTCCCTTCCTGATAAAATATATGGCTATTAATTTTTTTAATGCCTGGCAACTTATTAAAAAAAAGAAATACCACACCTGAGCAACTGTTTTTATGGGGTTGTGTTGATTCTTAAACATACTCCAAATTTGAGCAATAGATATTCAGCTGTGAACTGTATTGGAATTCAAAACATCTGCAGTGAGCAGAGAGGGAATTTTGGGATTTGGGGGTCACTGATGGGGTCTACAACAAAATTAAGAGGTGTATCTGAGATCCCTAAAAAGGCAAGTTCAGATTCAGGCCAAGGGTGACATTGAGTACTACTGAAAGAATAGTGCAACATTTTGGGAAATATGCTTGTTTGCTACCCTGCCCAGAGTCACTTGAGAAGATTGATTTCTCTGTGCCTTCAGTACTGAAATAGGTACAGGATAAATAGATGGCTTTGGATTCATATTTCCTCACTTCTGACAGATAGTGCTTGCTAACTGCTTCTTCTTGCTTCTACTCATTGTACTAAGCAAGGCTAAAGGCCTCCTAGATCTATTGTGACACAGAGATGAAATTGTTATTTTCTTATGTGACTCCAGGCAAGACGACAAAAAGGTGTATTTCCTAAAATGCCATGTTGTTCCTTGAAGAAAACTAAAGGGAACACTATTGCCACTCTTCCCTGCTTACTTGCCAGGGAATAATGTTACAGTAGCTGTACACACAGAGTTCCCATTGAAAGAAGCACTGTTTCTCACTCTTGCCTACCTTAGCGTATTTCATCATCATGCTTGCTGTGTGTCAATTTCCACTGAGACTCTCAGAGTGCCCTGACTGGCCTCTCGAGGCTGAGAGAGAACCAGCAGAGAGAGGAAACTTCTCAAAATGTTCATGACAAACCCAGTGCCACATCAGCCACACAGGTCTGTTTCCCACCTGTCGCTGTGCGGAGAGTCTCCCAGCGAGTCGAAGGAGTCCCCGTACTGTAGGCCCGGCCGATGGGGGTCAGAGTAACCACAGTGTGCAGCGCGCCGTGCCCGCGCCTCCATGCACGCAGGACTGCTGCATTTACTGGTCCCCACGGATGATGACATCATTCCCGGAGAGTCGGAGAGGATACTGTCAGAGTGTTCCAGGCTCCATGTCCGTTCCTCATGTCTGACGAAATAAAAAAAGGTGTTAACACGTACACACTGCAGAGTATCCCAGAGTGATTCTTCTTCTCTATCCCTTTCGTGAAAAGATATACGCCTTTAAAAAAAAAAGAAGCTCAACAATTGAAGCAACTGTTTCCAGAAGTAAGGCATTTAACTAATCAACCAAATTAATCAATCGCTTTGAGCGTAATTCCATATTATTATAAGATGACAGTGCTGAATGTCCTCTGAGGCACAAATGATTAGGAAAAAAACTGTTATAAATTGTGCACTCTTACCTGTGAGTTGATGAATGAGCACGTGTGGAAGAGTTGTGAGATCTTGAAGAGGCATGGCTGGCAGGGAAGGATCCCTCTGTTGCAGGCCGAATGACTCGTTCAGTTGCAGGGACATTCTTTGATACGTACTAAATCAGGGGAAAAAATGGATTTGGCAGATAGTGAAATATGAAAAGGGACAAGCTATGATTATGGAACTAAGCAAAGGGCATTTCTGTGTGCACCTTATGTGTATAATTTAATGAAGTTACAAATCCTTTCAAAAAACTCACATCTACCATAGGGATTTCCTCTGGGCCTGGTCCTGGGTGATTGGGTCCATTAGCTAGGTTACGATTGGGGTGTTCTGGACACATGTTTTGTCGCAGATGATTGTGCATCTTCTTTCTTTGTTTCCTGTTGAGAAAATTTCATTCACTCTCTCTCTTATTTTTGTGGTTAACATGCCATAAGTATTGATCTAACATGATGCTTTATTACTTGATGTAAAAACTAGATAAACTTTCTTACCTGTAAATATGTCTAATATAATATGAAATAATATGAAAAGACTATATTTGAAGACAGTGACTACAATAACATATTAGTCCCACCTATGCTGCACCTTACGGCCATTACAACGGCTTGAGTATAAAGTAAACTGTTTTTATTTAATAATATGAAGATGGTAGTAGAAATCTGAAAGAATAGTTTATATGTTCAAAAATCATTAGCTGATCCATTTATCAGCAGAACTTACTTGGTTTTACAGTAGGCAACCACACACACGATGCCTACCACCAACAGAGCCACACAAATACCCGTGATTGTCAGGACTCTTTTCTGGTAGAGTTCCTCTGCCTCTGTCAACATCACACCCACAAATACACACATGCACACACACACCACGTGCACACAATGAGGTAAGAGAGGGAAAAAAAATCAGTCTCTTGAATGGTCATGTTCCCACCTTTTCACAGTACATCTACATTTCTTTCTTTTTTTCACTAAATCCTGAGCAGTATGAAGCTTCATCTTCCCTTCCCCTCTCTTTTCACATAGTCACAAATACATCAGATGCGGCTGTCCCTGTGCTGTATTAACCTGGAGGCAGGGGCTCAGCAAAGATTAGACTGATCTATTAAGCAACTGCATTCTCTAAAAATCCAAGTATTTTCTAATTATATATGATACCATTGGCCTATAATTGATGACCACTAGAACCTGCAAGCTCTGCAGTATTGGACCAATGCACATGTGAATTGGAAATGTGCCATGTTTCTAAAGTTATATGATCTACCAGTCTATCATGGTGCAGACATCTTCATCTACTCAGGCATCTATTAAGCACAATGATTTTATGTAAAAGTAATTTATGAAACAAGAATTTTGAAATGAAAATATCATTAAATATGAAACTGGAGAACTCATGACTGATGCTTTTGGCTTTTCCAGAGAAGAGCTTATGTGAGCTTGAGGTGTACTCTTTCTTTTCCCCAGGGAAAATGATGGGGCTAAGAGGTATTGTGGTGCCTGATAAATAATGTAATAAAAAAAGAATTGAATAAATTCATCCCCTTCCATCCACGGCTTCCTCCTATCATTCACCAGCAGCCATTTTACATCGACAATTTTCTGAAGCCATAAATAAATCACTAAAGTCAGTTTATTTATAGCAATAAACTGCGTAATATTTTGCCAATATTGCTTGTTAGCTGCTTTTAATTAATCTTTAGCAGGGGAAATGACACTGGTGTGGGTATGGCAGCACAATGTCCTCATGGTTAAGTACATAACTGCACTTGTATAATGACATGACCTGAGAAAAGATGCCTCCAGCATCTATTTTACACTCAACCACTAAAGCACTTTTCTGGAAAAGATAGCAGAAAACAAGAGCTAACAATGAAGGAGGATGGAAATAGCAGCGGATAGAAAAAAAAACATGACTTTAGTTTCTAAATATAGCATTGCATGCTCAAATCACAGCATCCAATCCATAAAGGATAATTAAAGGTGGTAAAACTGATATTACATTTTATATTTCAAAGTTACATTTCAGCTCCACTAATGACGGGGTTATGCAAAAAACATGGACAAGATCACACATGAACAAAAAGAAAGAGATAAAGAGCATATCAAGAGGAAAAACGGCCACCAAAAACAAACAACTAAAACAATTGGATAGGTGGAGTTGAAGATTGAAGAAAGACATCTGGTAGCTACAAACATGATACATCATGCTTGTTACGGATGGAATGAGGAATAAAAAGAGAAATAAAAACAGTCCGAAAAAGAAAAAATGCTCAGTTATACTCAGTTAAGTTCTACTTTTCATTACACATGTATGAGAGGTGCAGGTGATTACATCCATGTTAATGATGTTTGATGGAGGATTTGTTGCAGTGACTGAGGGTTTGTCATTCTGATGAGTTATGATATGATTGATCAAGCGATCGATCGGTTAATCGAGGGACAATAGGATTCACAGTTCACACCACAGACGGAATGGAAGCATGTCAGGATGACGGACGTCTGTTTAGTAGCTATGCTAGGAATGAAATTCAAAATGGATAGTTCCATACCCATAAATTCAATCCCAAGATGCTCTACCATTGCAGAGGGTTGACAGTTGGAAGAAAAGAAAAAAAAAACAAACAAAAGACCAGATTAAGAGAGTGGCACCCTCTAACAGATAGTGGAGCAAACAAAAATAGACATTACAGCAACTGACACAATAAACAATTGTCAGTTATTGTCAGTATGACATGGTCAGTAATGTCAAAGAGGAGACACCAGAACACACTTATAGCATGCAACACACACTTCAAACCACACTACACAAACCAACATGACTATACAACTACAGTTTTAATGCTTTCATTTTAAATTTCTGAATTTTTAGAACTAATGTATTGTAATCAAACTACCATATGTCTTGAGTTTGGCTTTGGATGTGTAACATTTCTATCGGCTGTATATCTCGACACAGTCCAATGTTAGGAGGCTCCTCAGTTCTACATTTTACAAGAAACTTGAAAGAGGTTCTGAAGAAAGCGCTATTCCATATATTAGGTGTAATCGCCACTCTCATTACTACTGTATGTGGAAAATATGCGTCATTGACTGAGATTACCTGTGCTTTCAGTTTTCTGCTTTCTAAAAATGACCAGTGACAGTTCCCTAACACACCCATCACTTGAACAGGAAATGTAAAAGGACTGTATCTGTGCAATACTGAATAAGAAGAATTGTAGCTGGACTTATATTATATAGCAGAGTGAGGCCATAGGGAGGTTGCACCAACCGGCTGAGTCCATATCTCTGGCAGCTCACTTGCTTTACTTGGGTTGAAGCAAGTCCCAGCTGTTCTTATGACAACATGCTCTTGTTAAGCCAAGCCCTTATGGCTGTAAAGCAGAAGCCATCCTCCTTCTCTCTTTGGTATCTCCTGGGGATGGGAGGCGCCCCTCCAGGAGATGGGTCTTTAAGTATGGAATGGATTTGTGTGCACACATGTGCCTCCTCCTTGAGAGAAATTTTGATTTATTATACTTAATTTTGAGTAGAAAATGTAAAATATGTGAGTGGCCATTAGTTGTTGTTATGTAGCTTTTCAAAAAAAACTAATGGTATAGCTGTAATGCTAACTTTCAAGTCTACATCCGGCGTGTCTATCATACCGGCCTTTGTGAACTTGACTTCTACTGTGGATTTGCATTTTTGAAACTATAAGAAGTTTATAGCCATATGTAGTACAGAATACATTGTGCACATTAACTGTGCATGTTCACATGAGTGAATGCATCTTGTCCGGACCACTGATTTCATTAAACGATATTTATCTTCACTCTGTTCCTTTAAAATCCATCTTTCTTTAAGTCTACAAATTGTCAGGTCATTGATTTGAGTATATGATTATGTTAACCAAGTAACCAAAGCTTGTTCTGTGTTCATGTGGCTGGATGAGAACTGGAAATAAATGCTGTCCTTGATGCAGTCGCACAGCTGCAATAAAGTTAAACAGAATGCAGGAGAAGTGAGTGAGTGCTGGAAAAATAGCTCCCACACACCACTGACTGCTCTGCCAAAAAAACAAGTAATTTCAGCGCAGCACATCACGACTTAATGCGAGATGAAATTACTTGTAGTTAAGATTGGGGTTTTGCATTGGATTCTGAGCCAACATACAACAAACAGTATGTTTAAGCTCTAAAGGCTACAGGACTACAGGATGAGACTCAACTAAAAGATGCAATTATTTTTTTTACTGTAATGTTATATTGAACTATAATGAGCTTGTGAGGACATAATGCTGAGAAATATACAGTAAGGAGGCAGGAGATTCTTTGCTATTTACTGGCATTTGATGTAGACTTTGTATTAATTCTTTAATTATTATAAAATATCCTTAACCTCATATGTGCTTTTCTCAGGGAACCAAGTCCAAGCTATGAGAATATAGATGTTTATGTTCCATTAATGTCAGGTCACTCACTGCTTAAATAGCACTTAAGATACTTTAGAAGCAGTCAACCAACAGGTAATAATAAGGTGTAAAGGATTAGGACTGCAGTAACATGTTGATAATCTAAAGAAGAAGCATTCAAGACCATGTGGATGGTTTTCAGAGTAGAAACCTTAAGGGCGAGATCTATCAATAGATGTTCACAAACCTTCATCTAATCTTGGTATAAATATGCAGTTGATTGATGTGTGCAGATGTTGCTGTGTAGGGTGGTGCAGGGTTGACTTCTTTTACCGCAGGCTAGCAAAACAGCTTTACACGACACACTAGTATATCATGTGAACTCTACCCTGAAGACTTATGCTGTGAGAACACCATTTTGTTGCAACTTCTGCTTCTGAAGCAATGCGTGTTAGCAACAAATGAAATTTGCTAAATGGTCTGTTGTGAATTTAACAATGTTCTTTGTTTACTAGAGACTGGCTCCAGCTGATGTCTTAAACAAGTTGTCATCTGATCTGAAAGTGAACCAAAAAAAAAAAAAAATATATATAGCACCTTAACAGTCTGGCATATTTTGAAGTGATTCGAAGTCGAGCTTGTATGTGCATATATATTCTAGTTAAAGCAAATGTTACCCAACGAATGAGAGTAGTAACATTTAAAACTATTGCTGTAAATGATTGGACATTTGGGAAATCGATAATTATCTTTCAAATCAAATCAAATCAGTCAAGAACTACATGAGTGCTAAGCGGAATTTTGTCATGTTGACTCACACATAACCCACATACCGACACATACAGAACTATTAAAATAGGGTCCCAAATTCATAGTGATATATTAATTAAGGAATCCTACATGTCGTATCTTATTCGTCTGGAATATGTAACATTAGGCCACTATTAAAAACAAAAGAGATTAAATTTTCAGCTTTATTTAATCATACTGCTTCAAGTGGCTTTCAGACAAACTTCTTCATCACGGAAGCTGATAAAGCACCTAACAGATTCAATCATTTGTCATGCCTATTAGTTAATGCTAATTGTTTAGGCCTGCCTTTCCTTCCATGGATCAGCTCTAATTAATCATACATGATTGTGTTTGTAGCTGATTGCATGAACAAGCATCATTAAGTAAGTAAGTGAGCCAAAGGTAGGGTATTAGTAATTGTTATGCCATCAGACTTTGTCATTACATGCAAATGACTGTGTGTGAATCAACTTCCAAAAAGCATCAAACTTCACCCACTATTTGCTACAATCAAATTTACCATCAGCTTGTATTCTTGGAGTAAACATGCAATACACTGCTAGTTAAAGGGCACCCAACACAATATTTCATGCAGACACACAGACAAACACTGACAACACAATAACCGACTCTAGTACACTATGCCAGCATGTGAATGAGTCATCAGAGGACATACAGACAAACCTATTAGGTAATAACAGGAAATGATTGCAATCTCCCAATCTACACACAGCATGCATGACACAAGGACAGACTGACAGAGTGACAGAGGAGGAAATTGACATACGGTAGAAACTGGCCATAACGTAGGTTTGACAGCGATCACCAGTAAAGTCATTTGGACACCTGATGGAAAGAAACAAAGCCACAGAAAGAGAGGGAGGAGATGGGTGGTGGATGAGTGAGAAAGAGAAAGAAAACAGAGAGAGGGAAAGTGTGTAGTGAAAAGGGGAGTATGCGTAAGAAAAGGTGAGGAAGAGGAGAGGGGGAGGGGGGAGGGAGGGGGGCAGAGAGACACAGAATTAGAACAACAGCACAACTACGGACAGCAGAAGCAGAGTGTTCCCATGGATGACACCACCGTGTGCATGGTGTAGTGCACAGCTCATTGCGTGTTGACCTGAGAAGGAGAAAGAGGAGGAGAAAGAGGAAGAGAACTGGGGGTGTGGGGGGGCAGGGGCAGCAGGAATCCAGGTAATCCAGTGACAACTGTGTCTCTGTTCTCAGCTGCTCATATCAAGTGAACATACTTGGATTGGGCATGGACAACCGCCGTGGCTCAGTCTGTAAGCACCGGGGGCCAAAGTATCCAGCCGGACATCTGGGAAGGAGCGGACAAGTGTTATGAAAAGAAGAACACAGGAAATGAGGTGAACTGTAACAAATTACAGCCCTCAACACATATTGTTACAGATCACAGTGAAGCCATAAAGGATGAGGCAAAAACTGAAGAAAAAAAACCCCAAACAAAACAAAACAGAAAAAACAAGTGAAAACACAGGAAAATGTGTTGCTTCCAAGGATGACGCAAGTGTTAATGTGTTGATTAACAAACTAAATAAAGTAAAACATCTTACGCGTCTTCATATTATCAGTAACATTATATTAGGAATAAATGACTGCTAATACTACTAATTCTGATGGTAGAAAGTCAATAGACTGAAAAACAAAAACAAAAAAAGATAGTTAATGTACAATATAGGCTTCAGGAGCTCCAACAGCGAAACTCTCTTTCTGACCCGTCTGTCTGTACTGTCTGTACTTTGGGGGATGAGAGAAGAGCGATGTTCATGAGTATATGGACAAAAAAGTGGCATGTAGCAGGGGATAAACCGTGCCCTGCTTTGTAGGTGATCGATAAATCAATCCTAGGGAGCCTGTGCAGCAAAGCTGAAAATGGGGTAATGTGGTTTCTTTTCTTGGTGCCTGTTGGGAGCCTGGTAGCTGTGGACACAACCTGCAAATGAGACAGTTTTATAGCCGGTACCATAAGACAGCAAGGTAAAGTAGTGGAATCGGGAGGAAGTAAAACCCTGAAATTCTATTTCCAGCTATAAATGAAAAATAAATTTTCCATGTAGATACAGTATTTCTCCATGGACAAACAGCACTGGGCAAATCTTTTACTTGTGTTTTGAAGCACAAGTCAGAGTGGAGTCAAGTTTTCTAACATGTAGCTTTTTGTTTTGATAACTGAAGATAGACTGTATTATCACCATCAGGTGTTTTGGACCAAACCAGACCTGCTCATTATAATCCCATTAGGGTGAGCGGTTGGTCTTTTTGGGGCACCAACATTCCACTCACAGTCACAACTATACTGCCATCCAACAAAGGTCATTGCTCATGATTTATTGGTTTAACACAACACCTCCCAGGAGCACCATAACACTCAGCATTAAATTACTCATCCTGAGTGATGGTGTTTAACTGGGGGATCGCACCACCTAGACCAAGGAGACTTGGCTGAAAGATGAAAGAAATGAACTGTCACTACATAATTTAAAAATCAGATGAGCTTGCAAATATCCACCGTGGTGCAGCTGCAAACTCTATTATCACGCTTTTATTATTAGTTTAAAAAGGGGTAAATAAATCAATGTCATTGTTCATTATTCTTGAGTGAAAATAAACATGTAACTTTCAGGAGAAAAAAAAATAAGGTTTGAACATGCGTTAGGAGACATGAAGCAGGACCTGTACTTGAAAATATCTACATACTGTTTATATATACAGTAGACTTGTACAAACCATTCTTTTCTCAAGTCCCAAAGATTTTGTAGAAGTTATGCTAAAAATTCCCATGCACCTTGTTTGTAATCCTGTTTCTTTTCTATTTCCCTTCCAGTAAAGACTGCTAATGTACTTTCATTAACTTTAATAGAGACAAATGAATTTGTCAAATCATCAGTTAATCTATATATATATATATAGATATACACAATTATCTGTATATTTACAACTGCTAAATTCCTATTTTTCAATCTATTTATAGGCAAGAAATCATCACAAAAATATGATTACTTTAGTGAGTTACTTACTTTTATTTATAAACCTTACCTTTGCCTAAAACAAAGTTTATAAATCAAAGTGAAAGAGCTGGACATAAAAGTAGGGCTAGCTGTCTGCAGGACTTGTTTAGCCAGTGAGTAATACCCACTGAAGCCTGGCCTATATTGAATGAGATGGCTGTGGGGCAACAAATCCCTGCAGGCCTTTACTGCATTACCCAACTTTTCTGGACCCATGCCTCGGCCGTGAGTGAATTAGCTGCAGCAATTGAGTTATTGCTGCGTCCAATTTGTACACGGTGTATTGAACGGCTGTTGCAGCCATGTTCTCATTGCTTGTCGAGCATTCTTCCTTGGGCCAACTGGGCACAGACACCCAGCCAATGTTTGAGCTCTATATCAAACCAGCCAAAGTACTTTTGCTATGTTGACATATGGTGCAACAGAACATGCAACATAATATTTCACAGCCATGACAAGAGGTAATGTGCATATTTTGTGTTATGATACAGTGGTTGTAACAAAATGGTATTATGCTAAATAAAACATGATTAGGGCTGCAACTAATAATCATTTTCCTTAAAGATTAGTCTGATTATTATTATTTTCTTGATTAATTGGTAAATAATTTGCTCCATTAAATATCACAATATATTTTTTTTAAAAGTTACAAATGAAAAAAATATTAACACATTGAAAATTCACTTGTTTGATTCAAAAACCCAAAGCTATTCAGTTTAGTTTGATAGACAAGAAACAGCCAATATTGACATTTTGGAAGCTGAAACCAGTAAATGTTTGGCATTTTAGGCTTTCAAATGATTAAGAAATTATCAGATCATTTTCTGGGTTAATTTTCTTATGATCGACTAATCATCTAATCTTTAATCATTGCGGCTCTTAACCAAAAAAGATTGTTAGTGTTCTGAAAAACAGAAAAAAAACAAGAAAGAAAACTGTTTATTTTAACATTTAACTTCTTCTGAACATCTTCCCAAATAATGTTTCTTGACCTTGCGTCTAACACAAACTAAAATGGAAATGTCAGAGATAAAAAGGGGTTGTTTCTGTGTTAATGTCAACCTGTTCTCTTCCCGAAAAGCAGAGATACATGGTTCCTCCAGCACACTTTACACATGGGTCTTGATCTCCGCTGTCAAGGACCTCAAATGTAAGCAATGATTCTATTTACCTCATTGGGGGCCTCTAACAGGCATAAATATTTGCTCACTACTAAACCAGTGACTCATGACATTTGAAAAGGCTTTTAATGTGCAGCCCTCTTGTACACTAAACATGACTTAAAAGGATGAGCACACCGCTGCCTCACTCCATTATTAGTGTTAAAATACACAACAGGTGGGTAGTTAGGCAGACGTGCAGCATTTTCCTGTGATGTGTTGCTGCTGCTGCTGCTGCTGCTGCGGCTGCTGCTGAAAGAAAGAAGAATGGAAATCAAGTGCTATCAGGAAAATAAACAGCAGGATGAAAATTTATAGTTAGAGGTTGTAGAATATTACTCAGGTAAAGACACCGGGAAAGGAGTTTAAAACTGTGGGGCAAAGAATCCTTCAAGAAGAGAGGTTGACATAGAACATTCAGTGTTAGCAGCAAATTTGAAAAACAGACAAGGTAACTCACTTGCAGGAGAGCTGATTTACGCCATCTATGAAGTAACAGTCGCCGCCATTCACACAGTAGGCCTTCTCTGTGTCGTTGCATTTTCTGGTGTGGCCTGAGCCTGGCGATAGCGTTGTGAGAGAAAAAAGAAAAAAAAAACCACACAGAAACACACACACACACACACACACACACACACACACACACACACACACACACACACACACACACACATTACTGCCAGATTTAGTCATCATAATCAGAGTTTTTTTGTGTAAACATTACTCGCTTAATAGTTCCAGTAAGCTGAATAAACGATTCTTTCAAAATGAATTTGGAGTAAAAGTAATGAGGCATCATGATACATGATCCCGCACAAGAGTTTAATTTAATATGAACTTTGTTGTCATTTTTATGAGTATTATAGTCTTGAATCTCTGCAGGTATTCTCAGATTTACTCATATTATACACTTGTATTTCCACGAGGACTCTTAGTTTTCCATCCACAAATGCAATTGTGTCTCTAAGCAGTGTTGACACTATCTCAAGAAGTTCTATGAGCAAAGATAAACATTTCCCTGACATTGCGTAGGAGTTGTTTATGCGTTGACTCAGGTCCTTGGAATGGCCCAAAATGTCATGTTTCTGCACTTAATCCCCCCAACTGAATAGATATAATATGTTTAGGATGAGGTTTGCTTATCAGGATGAGAGCAGGGTAGTTTGAAGGGAGGGGAGCGCTCAGAGAGGTGCACAGTGGCAGGATTTGGCCTGAGAAGGGAGGAGTGTGTACAGTCGCATGTCAGATGCTGACACGTGACTGCAACTGTGTACCCGCCGATGCAATTAGCACCTTAGCAGAATGTGACAGTTTTCAGGTAGGGATACAGAAGTTTCCAATTGGAAGCCCTTTACTGCTGCAGTACATCAGCTTCAGCAGCCCTGATACTTATGTCGTGCAGAATTTTGTGACAAGAAATAGCACTAGGATTTTATTCAGCTGGGCCACTGGCTCTGACATATTGTAGACTGTTTGCCACTAATACACATTTTCACAACTCTCCTCTTTTGTTGAGGAAGTCGGCTAGACTCTCAAGTGCGCTCTGCTTCATTCAGAGGTACAGTTTGGGTTTAGCTAAAGCAACAGAGATTAATTCCCATGCTAGTTAGCATAACAAAGCAAACAGATGACATCATTCTGCACTTCACTTGGCAGTATGAGCCTGTGAAGAACATGAATAAGTCAGCACTTTGGAAAATCCCAAACACCGTATTATGACTAAAACTAGAAATTTTGTATCATGTTTTAGCAAATGTCACATATTCCCCAACTAGGATGATATTGCTCTGAAAATGTCTACTGTATTACTCTTTGACTCAGACTTACAGTCCAAATAGGTCACTGGATATCTATATATTTCCCAAATCTTCTTTTCAGTCTTACTATAAGCATTCGTCCGGCTTGTTCTCATGCTCTGGCAGACAGTTTACTAGAACAAACATCCATCTAAAACAACAAACCAAAGCATAAATCTACAGCTGGTTTAATCTTGCAGATACTTATAAAAGGAATATTTATAACTGACATGTTGTAAAACAGCATTTTGCACATTTGGATTTAAATCATAAGCTGTCATGTCATTGTTCTGACAGAGTTCCACAAAGCAACCCAGTCTTTCCAACATAACACAGAACCTATCCACTGTCCCCTTAAAAATTTTCCAAAAAAAATAATTTCACGTCCACCAGTTATTCAGATCTACCTCATCCTCACACCTGACCTCTCACAAGGAGTGCTGGCATGTAAAACACCTCGTAAAAAGATCAGACAAAGCTGCCAGGAGGAAGGAACCTCAAAACACTGTAAAAACCCCCAGTGCTCAAAATAGAAACCTTGTGCAGTCCTCAGCTGTAAGACATGCACAACAAAAGGCAGCAAAACGGGCTGGAGGGATCTCTCTCTAAGGCAGCTGCCCATATCAGAATCAAGGCTCAACAAGGCGAGTGTTTGTGCAAACTGTAAAATGTATTTAGAAGCACGTGTGCAAATAAAAATTATTGCAAAATTCAGCCCCAGCAGCCTCTATTTACTTTTTCAACAAAAAGGTTGATAACATAACAACAATGACAAGGACAGGGTTACTGTGCTGAACCAATGTTGTCTGTTGTCTGTTGAACAACGTTACGTGAAAAAAACAACACAAAAGACATCAAGAGTGAATACACAGTGAGCTAGACAGATAGCTAAAGTCAGCTGGCAACATACACAAAGTATGAAGCCTATGTGTCATTATCTCAAAAGGCTGAGCGCAAAATATCAACTGAAAGAGCTGAGGCCGATGACATGGTGGAGAAGGACGAGGAGGGCGATAAGTAACGTTAACTGAAACCGTCCTCCACTCCTGGTAGAAAATACAGTTTTAATTCGCAGGGGCAAAGAATATTTCCATGTTCATACCATTTACATCATTTATACAGTTTATAGAATTAATTACATAATCATTAAATAAGTACAGTTTGAAGCAGAACTAATTAAAAACCTACTGTACATTTTGAATAAAAAAAAAAAATAATAGTGTTTGCCTGTAAATGTCCCCTTGTATCCATTTAATAAGGAAAAAGACATTATTTTATATATTTTCTTTGCGCCCCTAAATTTTCCAACATAGGAAAACATGTGCTCTTTAGGAAAAAAATGAGCGTCAAGCCCTGCCAGAATGCACTGGTGGAAGGGAGGGGAACGTCCCGGACAGCTCATCAGTCCTCTGCAGGGCGGGCTAACACACAGACAATCATACTCACACATAATCTCCAGTCCACCTGGCTTACATGTGGGTGGACTGTGGGTGGAAAACAGACAACCCAGAGAAAACCCGCACAAGGAGGTGAGGAACATGTAAACTTCACAAATAAAGGGTCAAAGCTGATATTTGAACACTGGACCTGTTCTGCTCTCAAAGTTTATAAGGCTGCTGCTGGTCATAGCGAGTCCGTTTCATTGCACTCACTTTTTCTTCTCATCCTCATCATTTTCAGTCAAAGAATAATGTGTATACTCTTTTTGTCCCAGATTATCTTATTGCAAAACCTCACAATGATACTCTGTGCTTTGCTGCTATAGGACATTATGCTTATGTTCTTTGATGAACAAATGAACTTGCAGTTGAGCACAACCTACTTTTGTCTGTGCTACGGTCACAGATTCCTCTTTAGTCTTCGGCTCCGTGGGCATTGATCTCTATATTAACATTTCAGTGATTCATTAACATTCAGCAGGCCACCGACTGCTTTATAGTGACCAGATTTGCATAAAATTTGGGTGTAAAACAATCAGGAACCAGAGTAAGGTATAATACTTTCAATGGGAGCTCAGTGATAAGACATTTTAAAAAATGCATTTGTTGTGATATTTTCTCAACTCTGCTAATCAAATGTGCCAAGTTATTATCAGGCCAATTTCAAATAACTAGAATGAGGGCAAATTAATCATACGCCTATCTGTCACTGTAAAGAAGGACACGCCATTATTTGGCTGAGGAAATGTGAGTCTACAAATCAAATCAGGACAATTAACTGTAGTTTCTGAAGAACCTTGGAGCCATGGACTTGGTTTTAAGCCCATACAGCTGTAGCACCAAAAGTTGTTATGTGCTGCCATCACGCTAAACACTCACAGGTGGAGAGCCCACACAATCTCCTTCAGCAGAAAAGGTCCAATTGCCTAAACAACAAACAACCCCCTGCCTGTATTGAGAAATTTCTAGGAGGAGGAGAAACACATTCCAGTGGATGTTATTTCACCCACGATGCAGTAAAAAAATAATAAAAAAAGTGGGTTTTTCTTGGAAAATTGAACACACTCACACGCTGACAGTATCAATCTTTCAAAGACAGGATATATTATAAATATCTGTACCCACTCATCTGGGGAGCCTCTCAACTGGCATCTTAGACGATATTCAGTAGCACCACAAACAATGTCAATAAAATATGAAGGTATTCCATTAGGAATTAAAAGTCAGGCTGGCAAAGAGCTCCCAGCTTCCGTACCCTGAAGAGTCTGATTAACATCAGTTAAATGCCACAGTAAATATCATTCTGCTTTAAAATACAAAAAAGGATATTACGTTTATATGTAGACTTTTTTGTACATAACATTTTTTTTATTTCTTATAAAGCGATCGCAAGTCGTTTCAGATGTAGGATATCCCACAGGATTAGAGTACCCAAAACCTTTCATATCAACAAGATTTTTTCCCCACAAATAATTTACTTGAAGCAACATTCATGTAACCGCTGCAACTATCTTTTAGTGGCTTTAGAGATGCTGTGTATCTCAATACGGACAAAAACAATACATTTGGGATCATTTACTGGCCTGTAGTCGTCAACTGACATCCAATCTATGACACTGCACCGTTAAGTGTCCCAATTTTCCTTTCCTCTCCTCTTTCTCTCTGCTGGCCCCCTCCTTTCTTTTGTGTCCTCCAATTACTCTCCCATAGCAGACTTTCTGTTGTAATACAGAGGATTGAAGAATGGTTCTGGTTTCAGAATGCTTTGTACAAACATAGGTTTGGTCCCTGTCCCAAGCTTTGAAATACTTCATAATAAAGCAGATATACATATACAACAAAATCTTACAATACATCTTGCTGGACATGATGTCATACAGGGCCTAGACACAGTAAAACTGTAATTCTATACTATCTATTATTAAATACTGATTATATTCATCATTTTCTTGGCTAGAGTCTGGGTAATGTAGACAGCCTATGTAAGAAAATCTTTAGTGCATATTAGACACACACTGGAAACTGGAAGGGACCAGGAACCACAGTGTGAGCAAACAGAGATTCGACAATTCAGATTATTATGTCAAGTCTAAAATATGGCTACTTTGATTCAAACAACTGGAGGCCAAAGCAAGGGAACTGCACGTAAACCGATGCACTGAACATCTATAAATCACACATGTGCACACACTTCAGGTTTTATAATAAACTTGTAAACCCTGACAAAACTATGTAAAATCCTGCAGAGCAGCAGTAAAATATCTGGACAGGACCATGAGATGCCATGGGCTTTCTGTGCAAGAGTCTGTTGACGCTTCTCATCTTCATTTGCAGCCATTGGTATTGTCAAGCTGAATGCCCATGTGCTCAAAATAAATAATATAACTGGCCACTGTACCTGTTGTTGCAAACAATCTATGAGTCAAGATGAACTGAGGTGCATGTGTCTGCAGAAAATCTTTCAAAAATTTATGAAACTGATTCCATGAGACCGTTTCCATCATTAGGTATTTATGCTTTTAGTCATTAACATTCAAAACTTTCATCCTGAAATCATTTTTATAAAATACTACAGTAGCTTGCGACACAAATATATTTGGAAATAAACACTATGGCATCTGTAACATGTTTTCTATCAACAAAATGAGTAAACCTTATTTCAGCCTACATTCTATCTTATCATTTTATTTTCCCCACCAATATGCACTACTTTCCACTAACAGCAATTAAAGCTTAATTAAACTAAAGTTAAATTTCTGATCTGACCTTGAGTTAAATATCAAAAAAATCAAAAGTGAGGATGAGATGTGTATATTTGGTGAACTGTTTCTTAGTTTATCACCTAAATGTCATAAAAACTGAGATTCGAAAGTTAACGGCATGCGTCTGATTGGAAAATGCACTATCTTGATTATGCCTCTCAGAGTTGAGCATACAGAATACGATGCATATGTTCATTAAAAAAGCAATGTTTTCCCAAACCAGTGAACTACATTCTATTGAAAAAAAATTATTCAGCATAAAATTTAGTGTGTAATGAATTTGTAGGCCATATACAGACCTAATAACTTATTTGTGCATTCTAAGAAATCATGGATACTTTTGTTTTTATTCAATAAAGGAACTATAAACTATTGCCTTTTAGTTCTCTCTTCCCCTTATGTAGTTTGACATAAAAAGACTTAAGTCCCACCATGTTCACAAGTTCACAAGGACAAACAGGTGGTTTTAGAGCTTCTTTTGGTCCTTTCACTTCAGTCTTACTGCACTTTAACAGAAAACCAAAAAGAATGACAGAACCACAGCAAAGCGCCACAGACATCACTGGTAGTAGTTGATCCACTTTTTGGAAAACCCATACAAGGAGAGGCACATACAGACCACTTCCAAGTGATGAAACAAGGACAGTGTTTTCTCTCTGAGGTGATCTGGTTCATCCAGTACAGTGTTTACTTAGCCTGCACAACATGTTTACTCCAGAATAAAACTAATGACAAGGCCTAAAAATTTATTGACCTGGTTTGAGATACACATACAAACATCAGGGAAGCATCTCATTTATGGCTGTATGATGTGGATACAAAATGGTATCTAAATGGTTGCTCTAGTGGGGTTCTAAAAGAGCTTAAAAGATAACTTCTTACCAGACTTTGTGGGGAAACATTTCCCCTATAAACGATTGTAGAGCTACACTGGCTCCAACGGAAAATGACTAATCCAAAAGCATGCCAATACATTTTTTTCCTTTGATGTGAGCAGGTATTATTTCATGACATATGAGAATAAGTTGGTGCGGAATTTCAAAAAATTCATGCTCTATTGTGTAAACAGATGTTATCAAGGATGATAGCTAGGTGTGTTGTTTCCAAAATGTTGCACTGGTTTGACTAGCAACTATGAAGCAACTTTTGAGCTTTATGTTTTTATTTTCTTTTTATGTTGTTCCTGAGTGAACGGGAGTTACATACATAATCCGAGGCTGAGATCTTCAAAAGAGTCATACTGTATATGTCAGTCTGTGTTTGAGTGTATGTGTCAATGGAGGGGGTTTAAATTGCTCAGTGGATGATGTTGTTTCTTATTCTTTAAAGACTATTCTGTTCAAAATGTTTAATTGCATTGGTTTTAAATACCACTCCTATCCAATCAGCCACCTGTTGTCTGAGGAAGACCAAAATTTCTATTCGATACAGTGCAAATATACACCTTAATGAAGATTAAAGTGTTATGATGACATGATTTTTTATTTGTACTTAGTATTGCGCATTATACTGTGTTGTACTTTTATATCCAAGCAAGTTCTTGTATGTGAGTAACGTTGAATCTGAATGGCTGATCAGAAGTGGACTCATCTGAAATCATCTACTGAGGCTGCTGTGAATAGACCACAGCTATTTCTGTTGACAGTTGGTATAATAACATGTGTAGTGAATGCTGTACGCGTTCATCATCGCCATGTAGAGCAGCTGTTCAGGCGAGTTAGATTTACAGTGTTTTTTGCATGTGTCTAAATAAGAAAAAAAAACATCAGAAAGTACACCGCACTGTCACGTGTCACCAATATACACTGGTTTCATTGCATATACAGCAATCCTCACAAAAACCACAGCGTAATTCGAAGATTGCATCTTACAAACCAATCGAGTAACATATTCTGTCACTTTAGAGTTCCTCCATTCCACCTGCTCCAGTTAGTCCTGTCAACTGAAGGACTCTTAGCCCTATATAGAGTCTGAAGTGATGAATAAAGGGAGGACAACATTTTGAGGCAGTAATAAAGTAAGTATTATTTGAGGCAGAAATTAAAAGCTTTTTTCTTTTTTAATTTTATTGGTTGACATTATCTTTCTAGATTCAGCACTTCTCTGCATCTCTACTTGGAGACAAGATGGTAACGGTTAGGCCGGGAATGGCTGACGAAAGAGAAACTTAGGCCCAAACTGGACATTTTCTACTCATCTTGCATTACAGTGAGAACGCATTCAATCATTGAGAGCTGATTGAAGTCATGGCCGAAATGACATCAGACTCCATTAATTAAAATCTATACATGTAACAGAGAAAGCACAAAAAACCAAGTCTAAATGATTCAACTGTCATCAATTTGTTCTGGGACATTTCTTCGCTTCGCCATATGGTGCTGTCTGTCTGTCTGTCAACCACAATCCCCTGGGGCACAATTTTAGTGGCTGAGATGACTAGTTAAGTTTGCTTGGTTTTTTAACCTCAGGTCTCAACTTTCCTTGATCCCTGCCCCCAGGGGGGAAGGACTTTCAACTTTCCTGTAGCCCAGGGGCTGAATCTGAGTTGGACTTGAAGGTGTTGAGGGGTTCCTCTGAAACACCTAGTGAGAGCCACAGCGCTTTGCCATCAGCTTTTGCTGATTTCTTGGCAAGAAGAACAAAAAAAAAAAAAACAAGCAGGACCATCTGGAAACCTTCATAAACATGCCTGTCTTTCCACGCTCTCCAAAGGATTCTAGGAAAATCGTAAAAATGAAAAGAGAGGTCCCTGTTGCACGTTTTTTTTCCTCCTCTTGAGGCACCCCGTGCATATGCAGCAAACAAAAAAGTGCTCACACTGAATCCCCGCTCTTACAACCAAGTCTGAAACGTCAAATTTGTAATGAAATACATTTTCAATTGGCTTGCCCTCAGTGAGTTATATATATCTAATTTATGACAAATGTTTATAATTTACTTCAGCCTTGCTTAATCTTTTTCACTTCTGCACTGCAATTGAACAGAGAGCCATCTAAAAACACAAGACAGGATCTGATTCTGTGCAGGGAGAGAGCCAAGGCAGTTATTCAACCAGTGGTGGATCGGTTCCATCTGGACTTTGTTATGGCTTTGTGTTTTCACTCTTAAAAGCAATGTTATCGAGATAAAAAGTATAAATTATGCGGCCTATTTGGGAGTATGTCAGTGAGCGAGAACAGTGTACAGACCAGGTCCATCTCTGACAGTAATACATATCTTCAGTGAAGTGTGGTAGAGGACGGGGAGGTTCAAATATTAAACTTCCCATTCAACAACTTATAAACAATGTAAATGTACAATTATGTTGATAATTTACACTAAATTTTTTAATAGCTGCTGATACTTGTACAGCTCTAATAAATATATAAATATATAAACCAAGGAAATATAGTAGTTGGTCGGTAGCGTGTCAACAGGTGGCACCATACTGCAATACCACACATGGAGCTTTAATTCTTAGTTTTATCTGATGATGTAAATCATCATAACAATTCAAACAAGGAGAAAAATTAAAGTCAGGCCATAAAACTGGGATGGGAAAGTGATAAATATCTTAAGTACAGACCCTTCAGCAGACACATAAAGAGGTTGGTATCTGTAATAGCTCTGCCACCAAGACATGCTTTTCCACAAGTCAGTTTTATGTACCAGAAAAACCTCTGAGCGTACCCCTCCCTTCACCTCCCGACTCCTGACAGAGAATGTCTGACATGTCTCCTGTTACTGCTGGGAGGGAGATCTTTTATCTCTATACTAGAGGCCAATTCATATTGCATGCATTCTTGTTACACTTTTGCGGACTGTATTATGATCCTTTCTGTAATTCTGCTAAGACTGTCTATTATAGATAGAATTAATAAATAGATAAGGGTAAACAGAAACACAAAAGACCAAATTGGGATCTGTGGTTTTGGTTGAATATGAAGTTGCTGACAGCTGTGTCTGATGTGGCGAAAGAGGGTGTGCAGTGAGAGTGAGGATGATGCATGCAGGACAAAAAAGAAAAAAATACTTCATTTGTGTTTTTTTGCTTTTTTTGTATTGTAATGGTGAAGAATGGTACTGAATAGTGGTATTATAGTTCTATAGAAATTGGAAACAGAGACAAAATACACCGATTAAAAAAAATCAAGTTACAGCTCATGAACTTCCTCGAAGACATGAAAGAAGTAGCATGTTTGTTTTTTATATCCATGAAAGACTGATTTTGTTGATTAAATAAGACATGGCATACAATATTCGGATTTAGTCCAAACAAATTTTTAACAGGAAGCCAAGTCTAGACAAATGTAGTACTAAAGAAATAAAGAAAGAGGAAAAACAGAAACAAATGACAAGAAAAGGCAAAGAAAATGAGATGGATACAGGGTTAATACAGGTACGAGGAGGGGTGAGAAAAGAAGATTTGTTGACAGGATCTTAAGTTGGAAAATATTTCAGCTTGCCAAAGCAAACAAAAAACCAGCACGCACCTACTTCCACAAGTACAGTATAGGCACACCCAAGCAATGGCCATAATCAGCATCTGTGTTTTCAAGCATTTTGTACAGAGTTCAAAATAAGCAAGGGAGATTTCATGTCAGATACCCAAATAGGAATTAAATTACTATTTACTATGGGTAGGAAGCACGAAAGAACCCATTGTGAACGAGATTGCACTTAAAGCTTTTCTTCAATAGAAAATTATCCACAATTCAACACCTTTAGTATGAAACAGGAATGTTTAGAAATGAACAAAATGGAGCCTGCCAGGAACATTAATCTACCACCCACTCTTCAGCAAGACTGCCACTGCCACAACCAGTGTGTCTTCTTTTATATTCTTGTCTCCTCTTACCATTTTTCAGTCACATAGCTGATATGCCTGGTCTTGCCTGCTTCAATCATCTCAGCACTGAAGTGAAATCAAAGAGCAGCCCAGTGTGCGATTGCACAACAGCTGCTCATGCACTGCAAGGAAGCAAAGTGCTCTTAGGAAGGGCAGGGCACGTTGCGGGTGCAGAAACGGGTGCTGGTGTGGCTGCTGGCGGGCACCAGTATGTGTGCAGTTGGCAACAAAGTGACACATGGTGTTTTCCACGGCACAGTTCCAGACAGGGCTTTTCCCTGCTCTGTCTTTTTAGAAGCAGCTCAGGCTCAGCGTGGAGCTCCAGCTGCTGTTGCATCCCTCTTTTGAGTAGAGGAAGCCTGTTGCTTTAATTTTTTTCCAATCTGACCTGAGAGACTATTGTTTACTGCACACTTATGCTTGCATCTTTCCTAACTGGTATGTATGACCACTCTTCACAGATGAAGAGCAAAAGGTGAGGAGGAGCAATCTCTGCAGAAAACTTTCAGTAATACCGTAAACTTACTCATGCGGGGATGCATGCTCCGAAATAAATCACAAATATCACTCATTTGCAGGAGATTCAAATTACTGAAACATTCTGGTAAAAAGGAAAATTAACCACATATCTCTGGGACATTTGGGTCATCCGCCATAGAGTCACTCAGCCTGGTGTCATCTTTTAACTAATCTCACTTGCCAGACAACAGGATTGGTGAGAAAGGTCAGAGAAGCAAATTTGTGACTTGAAGGTGATACATTTGAACTTAATGGCCAAATGTGATAAAATGTGTAAATGCACTCCTGTGTTCCATCAACATGTGTCTCCTAGAGTTCCTTCACATCTCCCCTTCGTTTTGATCTGGATAATTTGTAATATTTGAGGAATTTCATTTCTGAAAAGAGCATGCTTGCTCTTTCTTAAATGTCTTGCCACTGCACAGGGGATTGTTTTGAGGCAAATATTAGAAACACTTGGTAAATTGACCTAATGTAGAATCTGAACAGATGACAAATTAATTTGTTTTTGTGAACCACATCTGTGTTCAATGTGAACTACTTGCAAGAGTTTAGCCAGAAAGACAACCCCAAAAAAATCAAAGTGATTTTTATAAAAGTCATTCAAATCAAACACACACCACCATAGTGTATGTTCCAGGATACATGAGTTAGGACACAAGAAGCAGCAAAAGTTGCCGGTTTGAAAAAGAAAGAAGACAACCAGCTTGGGTGAGCATTAGGAGCCAGCAGTGTAGGAAAAATGAAGAGGAGACTGGCTAACTACAGAAACTTAAATTTCATATTAATCATATATTACAATACATGTAAATAATATATGACGAGATAATTTAATCACTTTAAAAGGGAAAAAATGTGAAGCCTCATTGTGTCTTCATTGTCCTTCATCTTAAACAGCTGGCCCTCGTTTCCGAGAAAGGGCCGACTTTGCAACCTTGTACCAGATACGGAAGACATATACCACAGGTCCTTATTTGGGTCTTGTGCTCAAAGCTACAGTAGTGGCCAGCTGCTGGGACTAAAGGGTTTTCCCACTGCTGTTCCCCAAAAGCCAGAAAGCACACAGTCTGCTTGTATGTGTGCTACAGCCCTCCTTCACTCTTATATACACACACCACCCACACTCGCTGTATGTTCTGAAAACAGGCAAGGGAGCGCTGCTGTTTTGTTAGGCTGCCGGCCCTCTGTATACTAAATGATGAGTTCACTGTGAGTGTATCAGTGATTCAAGTAAGACCTGATCCATCCACAGCCCACACCTGGGCACTCCAAAGGAAATGGCTTCCACGCTGCTGATGGTAACTCTGTGCCCACAACTTATAACAGAATCCCCGGGAGAGAACTTAGTCACCCTGAGAGATGTGACGTGATGAACCCAGTTGCAAAATCACCAACAAAATGAAGAAACATGATGGAGTAATGGGAGGTTAAGGATGAGAGACAGCTGTGGCAACCTAACTATAGTACTGTACTCCTGTGCTTTAAGCAGTGGAATGGTAAGTATATGTTCCTCTTGTCCTCAAAGAAAACTTTAAAATGTCCAAAGACACCCAGGATTACTCACATCCTATTCTGAAACATGCAAAGTAATAGGAGGGACAGGGATTTTGTTTGATGTGGGTGAGCAATAGCTTACTCACAGAGCTTTATTCAGTGTGCTGGCTTTGTTCAATGGACTTCCAAGCAACTGCAAATTATTACGAACTCAGTACGAGCAAGCCTTTATGCGTGATCATATTTTTCCCCCAAATTTTTGCTTTGAAAGTATTAGCAAACACCGCAGTGCTCATTA
This sequence comes from Istiophorus platypterus, assembly GCA_016859345.1. Classification (NCBI taxonomy): domain Eukaryota; kingdom Metazoa; phylum Chordata; class Actinopteri; order Istiophoriformes; family Istiophoridae; genus Istiophorus; species Istiophorus platypterus. The sequence continues at coordinate 11,108,356 of CM029129.1, read as the reverse complement.
GCTATTTGGAACATTCAAACGGAATACTGCCCAGTCACCCACAGTTGGGGTCACCATCAGGAGAAGGACCACCAGGACAGCTGGGGGGGGCCTGAAAGGGAATCTTTTATTATGCTATTAAATTAAGGCTGAGATAGGTTCTGTCCCAGGCCCTGGAAGAGTTAACAAAGCCCTGCACACAGCAAAACCTCATGTCACCTCCTGCTCACATCACTCAGCTTTTCAAGTGTAACAGCTGCTTCCTTCCACACACATAGCAATATCCTCTCTCATTCACACTGAGGGCTTAAGTGTCCCACATAACACAGCGAGATTACTGGATATCCTAAGAAGCGAGATGTGTTTTGATTTTCAATAACTTAGTTGTTTTTGCAAAGATTTGATTGAGTGCGGCCACTTACTGCATTGGATCGGCGGGATTAAAGTGAATTAAAGGAGCAAGCATGCTTTGAGAAAGTTTTCTAAGTCATCTTATTTCATATATTCAACTCATTTTTCCCAAATTCTGATAATGATAGGATTCAACAGCTGCCTCCTCTCTAAAGCATTAGCAAATACATATCAAAGTAAGCAAATCATACCATGCATAGCCGTTGTCAAAAAGCAATGAATTACTGACATATTAGGGAACTGACTTGTGTTTTATGTGTCAGCCACCTAACATTACTTGTCTTCTGTCAGATTAACATGAGGTTTTTGGGGTTGAAGGACTGCTCAGTAAACTGTGCTCCCCTTGCTATGTCAGTAAAACACACAAAATATCTGAAAACTTAAGATTTGAATCCATCTTTACAAGCAGTGTCTTGTGGTGGTTGCAGAGGTTTTGCCCAGGTATATATATTAAGTGTCATTTGATATATTGACTACATGCGCGATATAAAGATTACATGCCCAGGCTGATTTTCTAATGGAAATGTGTACAATCAGATGCCAAAAACATGGAGGTGTTTGTTTACTTTTACAGTCATTACAAGCATGCAACAACCTTGTTGCTGCCTCATGTTGGAATTTCCGAGTCGAAGTGTCCTATCAAGTTTCATAATAGCCACCACAAATGAGCAATTTCCTTTTGATTTACTGTTCCTTTGGATAATATTGAAAGCAAAAGGTTCAATTGCTCCTTAGTCCTGTGACGTATGTATACACTGAACACATCTGTAACGCGATGGCGCAGTGATGCTGCACGACAGTATGACGTGTGCTTTATGAGGCTGTGGGTGTTCATCCGCTTGTGACATCAGTTCTTGTATTTTCTTCCCACTGTACCGGATGCTGCCCACTAACACAGAAAGGCCCCTAATGTTAAACAAAAACAAGATGCAGTGTGGGTGAAGTGACGATTCTGTGACTGTCTTGAGAACTAAACATTATTGTGGGTGAACTTCAAAACAACATCTAAACTCTGACGCACACCAGCTGTCTGAGGTAAGATGTGATGTCAGACAGAATAACAAAGTCCCGTTCCAGTTGATAAAACTTTAATGAGGACTGTTTAAATAATTATTTGACTGAATTTTAAACTTGTGGTTTTTATTTGGTTTATTTGTGGTTTTAAATATTGTTTGTTTAAAAATTTGAGCTTTACGTCGGGCTTATTTTCCACTTCTTCACTCACTTGTTTGTGCTATGGGAAGTGGTGTAAACACTAATAGAATCAGTTAGTTATTTTCAAGGCAATTTGAAAAGGCACACATTCAGCAGCGTTAAAAAATCAGTGTCCATGCAAAGAATAACTTTTTTCATGCTGTATCTTTCAGATTACGACATACTATTTGCTCAACAACTGGATCCTGATTTTGTGATCTGACGTGCCAACTGACAAGACCCGAGATTCTGGTGCAATCAGACAGCCACCTTGGAGGAATGACTTTCCAGAGCCCAGGCCTGAGGATAATTTTGAAAAAAGTGGACATGACTAATAGCACAGAGTCTTGATCCACAGAATCTTACGAGCTGTTCTCCAGTGGTCTGTAAATACAGAACGCTTGGCAGATGTGAAGGCCTGTTCCTCTCAAGTTGCTGCTGCTTACCCACACCAATCAATACAATTGACTGGCTTACAGATGCTCTGCATTCAGCCACGGGCACATCCAACATCCGTCGCCGTCATTAGAGATGAGTTTATCTTGTTACTTGCGTAGTGGGAGAGAGTAAGTTTTGTTTTTACTATGCAGACTAAGGAGGGACATAGAAGGAGTGAAGGAAGTTGCTGTTTATCTAGTTAAAAGTAGCAGTTGCTGTAAAGCTTCACTTTTACATAAAACAGATATGAAGACTTAAAAAACAGGAAAAAAAACAGAAAATAAGTGGAAAACTGATGTCTGTGTATGTTTGTACACATCATGTTCTCTGTAACAAAATTAATTAAAAAAGAAATGGAAAATCATTGGTGAAAGGTGACTGAAACATACCCTAGAAAAACATGAGTCAAAGTGCACTGTAACATCTTTTGATACTTTTTTACTTGTGTGCCCCAAACTATCTTTAGCAAGTATGAAGAATGAACCAGCCAAAGGACATTGAACAGGATTTAACCTCACTATAGGCAAAAATGGCAAGTGGCTATTGGCAGTAGAAACGGTTTTAGTCATCATAACAAATTAGATAATATAACTTTTTTTTATGCAGGCCCAGAATGCCTGGGATGTATTACATCTGCTTTAACAACTCAACTTTGTATGAAATTGTGAAATACGGGGTTGTAGCCTGTTTGTAGCTGTTTCCTCTTAAGGCAAATACAAAATGTGCAAATGTTTCGCAATTGCCAATAATTAAGTTTACTGCATATTAAAAAAAACACAAAATGTTCTGATTCTTTATAACTTTCAGATGGTTTTCCGTGGTTCCTGTGGTCTTGAGGCATACTTTTTGGTCGACACTGTAGCTCCATGTCACAGCCAATCAGAAGATGTTCATTCTTACAAGGGAAAGACATTAACACATAATTTTTAAATGATAAATTAAAATATATTCTGTAGATGAATAATGTTTGATGAATTGCATACGACACAGTAAATTCAGCTCTCAGTGGCCTGAAGCCAGGTGTATGGGGTGTGATGGAACAGGCGTCTTGAAGCAGAGATTCAACTGCGATACGTGATGAAGTTGAAAAGTGACTTGCATGCCTATGTGACAACCTGTAAATCTATATTCAACTAATTGCGCTCACCATGGTGTGACTTAGATGCCTAAATGTTGTTTTTAGATTCTAGTTACTTAAACATTAGTTCTGTGACAAGGAAAGGACGACGAATTTGTTTGGCTTCAGGATTGGGGAGTGAAAACGTGTAATGTATGTGCACATGTGTGCATGAGTTTCTATGTGTTTGTGTGGGCCTGCGTGTGTGCATTCACGAAAATTGTTGCTGGTGGGCCCCAGCATGACTGCTGAGGTTGGAGCAATCATATGTTCAGCTGTGATTTCCATCAACACATTCCTGGACGCTCACACACTCTCTCAGTGGAGCTGTGCACAGCACCCCCCAAGGATGTGACCTGCAGCCTGCAGACACATGGCTGCCTCACAAGCGCTTATCACAACACAGCAGCCTGTAGGATAATGGGAGGCCTTAATCTGAAGCCACGTGGAGCCGAGCAAACTTTGACTAGCGTTGCTCCTTCACACTGGCCTTATAGAAAACAGTTGATGATATACTACACCATTCTGCAGAAGGCCAGTGGGTCTTACCATGCCAGACTGATTACAGGGTAGAGGTCAGACCACATGGACAACAAATGGTCCCTGGTCCTCCTACACTGGGGGTTGGGGCAAAAGGCTGAAAACACCACTCTGGAAAAGGCAGCAATTGCTACAGAAACTGCTAAAAGGACATGATATGCCAGACCACCAGGAGACGTATACCCACACACGGGAGCATGTGTCTGCTGATGCATTCTGTCACTATGCCAAAGTTGGCAAAATACAAACAATAAAACGCAGAGGAAAGACTTGTGGATTCAGAAAAGAATGAATATAGATTGCTCCACTGATTGATCTCATGTTTCAAAACCCAAAAGCAGATAAATTGCAGCCAAAGAGAAGGAGAGAGTATTAATGAGTCTTAAGACTGAAACATTGATAACAAGCAGCTTAAACTTTCAACTCAGCAGAATCTCAAACCATTTGTGCTGAATAATTAAACATTAACTGGCACTTAATCAGCTGACAGTGTATGTTTCTCTTCTGCTGGTCAAACAAAAAGACATGAGCAAAATCCCGACACAGGTCCAATCATTCATAGCTATTGGCAAACTGCATGGCTGGCATGGAGCCACAAAGTGCGGTGTGCTTTAAAATGCATGAGAGGTTCACTTTGAGTTTAGGTTCAGACCTGATCACTCCGGATATTTTTTTTCCACCAAAAGCAATTTGCACGCCATCCGCATCCAAGAGTTACAATGGTGCCTAATATGTATTGCTTCACAAATATTGATACAGGTTGGCTAGGTTAAGTATTGACCAGCTTTTATATGTAGTATCAATGATAAGGGTTTTCATTTTTTTGCTTTTCATGGCAAGTTATAGTGATTCTTCCCCTCTATATATACCTTCATTTAACACGTGTGTAGGCACCTCCTATATATGCACAGCTCTGGGCTATATGTCAGGTTTGTCTGGCACTCCTTGTATAATTGACGCTATATATATATCAGCTCAAAGTGCCTATGTTCAAACTTGTCACTAAAATGTTTTGCTGTGTTTTCGTTGAAGCTTCACTGTCTACAATCCATAAGAGTGTTGATGCAAAGGAGAGGAGAAGAAAAAATAAACAAGTAAATAAATGATTTTAAATCAGATAAATTAAGAGTTACCCCCTACCTCTGCCTGACATCAACACAACAATCAACAGTCAAATCAGTGACTGGCAGTGCAGGAGTCTATGTGAGTTGCTGAGCTGGGTTGTGGTGGCCTGTATTCACCATGTGGTGGAGCTGAGTGATGGTTTCCAAAAGTCTGCCTTCACCAGAACAGACAACAGGCAGGCATGGCCATGTGCCACACTGTATCTCAATGAGAGGGTCGGAATGATTCGCCTGCGCCAGGCTGCCTTTTGACTTTATCATCTGTGATCGTCTGCTTCCACTTTCTGTCTGTGAAAGTATGAGTGGAAGCCGATATTTCTACCGATTGCACTGTCCTCAGAGACCTCGCACTGATGAAGCACGTTGAAGCTCTGTTAGCATGCTTGCGTGACAGATATTGTCAGTGGTTACAACACAGGTAGAAAAAGCCAAGCCCCAGCACCTGGCTGTAGACATCAGATACAGTAGGAAGGTGCCTCGGACAAAGCTAGCAAGCACTAACTGCATTCTAAAATGGGTGTGAAAGTCTGCTCTGCAACACAGCGGGCTCTTGTCTTCCTCCTCTTCATACTTTTCCCTCTCTCTTCCTCTCTTCTGTCTTTCTCTGTTCTTCTTTTTGCTGTATCTCTCATTCTCTTCTGTTCTTCTTGTTCCCGACCCAAATTTCTTTGCCTGCTTTCTGTCACGAATTGCCTCATTTTGTAATTTTTTTCCCCCCTTTATGCACGCTCTCTTCTTCTTTTGCTCTCTCTGTCCATCTACATCTGCACCCCTCCCCTCACTCTTCCTCCCTAGAAGGCACACATACACAGATAATACTGCGGCTACATGCTGCTTCGGCAACATACTGCAGCAGGCAAGCATACTCTACTGCAGCCCTATAACACAATAGCCATTTCTCTTATGACCTTAGGATGAAAAGCAGCTCTTTGTCTAAATGAATCACATGTCCTCTGCATCAAAACCAAGCAAATAGCACATTTAGTTCAAACAGATATTTTTTAATTCCACCTTATTCATCGGCAGAGAAAGTCTGTTATTTAAACAAACCTTTACGTCTTTTCTCTGTCAGCATCTGCCCATTTCAGCCTTTCATCGCTATATGACAATCACAGCAACGTGCGCTTTTTGCTGCCATTTCCTTTTATTGACGTATGTAATTTCAGTGAAGCCCTCCTCCTGCCTATGGATATACCACATATATCATGTCTTGCCTTCTCTCCTGAACTAGGTGTGCTGTTGTAACACAATGGGACTTTTTTATTGGACAGTGAACAGACAGATTCAAACATACACAAACAAAAACACAAAAGGACAGGCATCTATTGATTGTGGTACATGATAGGAAATACAATGATGCCATTGTTTGAATATCCAGGAGTGATTTACGCAAATAACAGTGCTGAGAGACGCCCACACAAAGAACACACAGAGATGCATTTACACAGGCACATACACAAAAATGTGCAAATGTGTAGGAGGCTCAAGGCAATGGGCATAAATATACACATGTGCTTTAACATCAGCTTTAACAATTGGCACCCAAGGAATCCCATATTTTGCACCAGATGTAGGGATATCGCATTGTACTTGTATTAAACAGTGTGTGCCATAAGTAATAGCACTGTCTCGTGCACCCTATCATTGCTCAGTCAGGTTTTATCCATTGTGGCTACTGTATGTTCCAGCCCACTTTTTCATTGCTTTGTAATATTAGATTTTCTTTGATATACTGTTTTATTACCAGAACTTTTGCCTGCTAAGATCATCATATAGAGTTTCATGGGCCGCTAGTCACATGTTCATAAGCCTTCGTTAAACACTCAGGCAAACAGGTGCTACCACCAGGGATTCCCCAGACCTTTGCAGGGTGTAGAGCATGGTTTAACCTACTTTATTTAATTGCAATTAACATGATTGCTATTCAGTGATTGCCATTTGTCAAATTAATTTTTCATAAAGGTGAGCACTGTATGCCTTGGTATCTTGCATCACTGACCCTTTAAATATTGAATGCTCATGAGTAAAAAGAAATATATCATTGCACTGGAATAAAGCCAAGTGCCGTAACAAGCATACAGTATAAGTCAAACGATCTGGCTATAAAACTTTGCTGAAGTCTTTACATGTCAGAAAATAAAAAGAGGCAATGTGCATCCCCATTTAAATACAAGATGGATGACTTCTTTCCTGCATTATTGTTTCCTGGAAATCAAACTTTCATGTCAGAGCCACTGAGAATATCTGTGTTTCGAACACAATGGGCCCTTTCTTTATCTGAAAAAAAGCTGCTAGTCTAATAATGCAGCCCAGCTTAGGTCTTTAAACCATAAACAATAGCACTAAAAGGTGGCCTTGACAAATGTAAAGAGAGAGAAGGGGGAGTGATTATTGTGCCTGAATGTGAATACAAGGACACTGAGTGATAACTAAAGTCCAGTCCCTCCCTTATTCCTCAACAGCTACACCTCTCATGCAAGCGTGGGATGTCTACAGAAATCTTCCTGCTGTCAAGGTCACAATACTGAGGAACCTTACTTGGCACCACATGACTGTTAACTCACCGGTTCTCCATATGTTATGAAAGTATACTGAATACATGAATCTAGTCAACTCAGATCTAGTTCACCTGAAATACTGTGAATACAAATATGTCATCAGGCATGTTCAGTCCCATTAAAAAACACTCCCTGCGCTGACTCTGTTCAACATCACAGGCCCTCGACTGCACAATATCAAAGTCTTGAGACATTATTCAGCAGTCTTCAGACAGAACAGCCAGGTGAAGTCAATGTGCCAGCGGGAAGTTAAGGTTCCTCAAGCACATCAAGGAGCATTTCTTATTCATGTGTGTCAGTCAACCTGCTATACAGTTCTTTGTGAGTCCATCATCAGATAACATCTAGTCCCATCCTTGAAAAGAGGCAGATGCATAGTTATATGAATTGTATCAGCTGTGTAAGGTCCTTATATTTTTTTATTCTGGCTCCATCCACTCAGACAACAAGCTACCCACAGGAGCCACACACTCACTACCCGCACTGCTTGGAACAAACGCAAACTCGCCACCCCACCAAATGGAAACAGCTGTTATCAGAACTCTTTCATCTGCTACAGTACTTTGCGAAACTCAGCAATGCACACACACCACTACTGAACAAGCCTGTTGGATTCCCTCACACACTCTGACGATTTAGACACTTTTTACAACTTTCATATTCTGTCGAGCTACGTTTCAGATTTTATACTCTATAGTCTGCTGCTTTTGTTGTTTGCTAGTGACGGGCAAAGGCACAGTGCGGTGTATTTTCCTGGGATTTTACGCTGCCTGCAGACTGCAGTGAATGAAAAACTGGGGGATCACATCATACATTGCATTTAAATTCCATTCACCTCTAAGTACAATGCAGACCTACTGTTCCCTTGATTAATGGGCTAGGGCCACATGTGTGGACAGTTGTTCTTCATGCATGTTACCGTTGTTATATGCCTGTTTGCGATGGCTCCTCCGGATCTCTCAATTGGCAAGAGATAAGTCATAACAGAAACAACAATGCCAGTACATCTGTGCCACTTCACTTGTTGCTTAGGAGTCAGTACTCACTGCTTTGGACGTTAACAGTGCCAGTGGAGTTGTCCTTTCCCAGCGAGTTCTGCACCACACATGTGTAATTACCAGAATCCGACAGTTCTGCTCTGTTGATCTGAACTCTGGAGTTTTTCCTGTGGGAGACAACACTCACACAGCTGAGTCAGGGGAATCAGGGCAGGGAGGAAATAGCATGGAAACGCAACAAGTGGAAACATGGGGGACAGAGAGACAGACAACAGGGCAAGCAGCAGCATGGCACCAACTCTCTGCTTTGATAGGGTTATATGATTAATTACTCTGAGGCCGAATTTGATGGAGAAAAAAACACTTAAAAAAAAGAAAACACCGGACCAAGTGTTCAAGCTACGTGGCATATTATTAAAGAGGTACCATTGGCAGCCACTGTGGTCATGAGTTTAATTCCAGAAAAGTTTTTAAAAGTTTTCTCTCTCTTTTCTTCTTTTTTCCCTTACATTCCTTAACATGGATGTATTACATGAGCTGGATATGGCTGGGCCACTCAGGATTTGCTACCAATTTACCCCTGTGGCCGACTGTTGCACTGCAAAAAAACCCAAACCAAAACAAAACAAAACAAAAAAAAAAACCCTGCAGCCCAAAAAGCATTTTTCCAAAAATGCCATGATCATAAAAGAGATTTTTCTAAAACTTTTGACAGGACATCTCAAATTTACAATTCTAGGTTATGAATTTCTAATCTATATTGTCATCTGTGTTGTCATATGATGTCATCCCAGTATAAAGTCTAAGGCAACATCTTGGAGTCTTGTATCCAGTTCTGACAATACATCCATGGAACAGAACCAAAACAGGAAACAGTTGTGTGAGACTCTGTGCATTCTTGTCTGTTTTTTCCCAATGATTTAATCACTTAAAATGTTTGACTGCAACATCCTAACATGTAATGTAAGAGTAGCAGTTTGAGAATAACTCAGCAAAAGTCCCCTGTAAGGTCAGTTACATACTCTGTAATGTCTAAGCTAAAGTTAGCAAACATTAACTCGTGAATGTACTCAATTGATTGTGGATGCGTATCTTATAATCACTAAAAGAAATTTTTTAGTGTATGAGAATGATACACAGGCATAAAGATGAAGGATAAATTGACTTGATTTAAGAAAGGCCATTGCTCTACATTTCAATAAAGGAATAAGCCTTAGTAATGCCAAATATTAAATAAATGTTCAATTTCTGTATCGATGTTAATTCTTAAATTGCTGCAGTTTTTCCTTGAAAAAAAAAAACTGCATTAGCACAGTCTGCTGCTAATAACAACCCTGCTTTGACTTTGGAATAGCTTTGTCTCTTTTAATCTTACACTGCTTGTGTTAGTTTTATAGGACATAGGTGATTTGTACTCACTGGCTGTTCTTTATTTTGTATTTTCTGTCTTTCTTCAGCTCGTTGCCATCTTTGAACCATCTGTAGGTGGGGAGAGGGGTCCCTGTGGCCTCACACTTAACTGTGAATTTTTTTCCCTCGTCCACTATTATTGGATACTTCATCGGTTTTAACTTTGGAGCCGCAGCTAAAAAGAGAGAAAGAGAAAAACTCAGTGTTAATAACCACTACAGACACAAACTTGATTATAGTTTGGTTAGCACAGTTCTTGTGTAATTGCGTGTTTTAGGAGAAACAGTGAAACAAAGAAAGAAAAGGAGAGAGCAACAGAGCCAATCATCCTCTCTATGGACTGAGCCAACAACTCTCTCATGTGACCACCAGATGTTGTCACTAGAGACATTATCAACTGTGCCTCAGACTAATAAACAGCCTGAATTTCACTGTGGCTTTGCTGCTATAAAAACACCTGGAGCACCGTTTAGCATCCACCAGCTGATAAAGAAAACCTACAACTAGGAGCTCTTGCGGTAAACAAGAAAAGCAAGGAGCATTTATGACACAATAATAACTAACTTCTTGTGATGACAGATCAATGAGGAAAATATTAAAACATAATTCTTTCCTCTACCACAGTATTTCGCAAGACTGCAAAACATTTAAATTTCTATTTTAAATTCTAAAAATTCACTCACTTGTTTTTCCTCATTTTGTTTTAGATGTTTTTCATATTCCTAAGACTATGTTCATATTCTATTCTGCAATTCTTTATTATATGTCATGTTTAAGGAAATACATCATCATTGAAATATGAAAAATGGTCTTTGTCCAAACACACACATATATGTACATACAACAAACACTCACACAAACACTTGCAAGCTGACAGCTGCACACATGTTTAGGAGAAGACTCATCCAGGGTGGAGCAAGAGAGAAGGGGTGAACAGGGGTCAACCGGGGGCTGGCCAAGATGCCCACCCCCCCTTCTTTTTTCTTTTACACACAAACACACACACTCTTTCCATGTGTGACATTTATAATCTCATACATATGCTGAACTACGCATCTAAAGGATGATAGCAGACTGAAGACAAATGAAGCACGACAAGCAAAACGAAGTAAACGGTACATAGGCAAACGCGTCAATTAAACACTGAAATAGAGGTGCACCAAAATTATACCCCGTTGTCCTCTTTTTGAGACTGTCCTAATTCACTGACCTGGTAAAGGCGACACGTCTGCACAGAAAGAAGAACCCTAATGATGATGCATTTTTCATCTTCTTTGTGCATTTTAAGTGGACAGTTGTGATGGATTTGGGATAAAGTTAGGTTTGCATCTAAAAAAAAGAGTATTAACACACTTGAAGTTTGCCAATGACAATGAAGAATTGTCAAAACATATAAGTTACCTATTGTGAAATAGTCACTATCATAATTTTCTACGTGATTTGAAGGAAACATCCCATTTCGGTTCTACAGTGGTCACTTAACTCAGCTCTGACACATACGTAACTATTCACATACAAGCAGTAGCGCTCTCTTACATTTTTTAAGGACTGGCAGATGTGGACATTAAAGAGCTCTGCCTACTGCAAACAAGTACCTTGTGAGCATGCCCTGTGTCTGACAGTATATCTTCTAGTCTACATGCTGACACTGAAGTTTTGCTTGGCCCTCTCTGGTCACTATGTACTAAAACTCCTGATAGGTGCCAGAGGTCACAGCTCTTAGTCCCAGCCATGGATCTCTTTGGTGCCCAGCACTGAACAACTTCTCAGTAAGTGTTGATAAATACAAGACAGTGAAGTCTACTTTCATCCATCCTTGTATACACATTTTTTTGTCTCACTTTAAGGTCTGATGACTGGATGATGTGGATGTTATTTGAATTATGTTAGAAATATATACTATTAATATAATTAGCTTTGATGTTTACTGACAATTTTGCGCCTGCTTAAGTAACGACACTGATTGTTCAAATCTATGACTTGAGCGGGATTAGTTTGCCTAATCTAAAGGCACCACTGACAAGTTTTGAACTACAAAGGCACTACACATCAGAAGCAGGCACAATTATTCCGGGATACTGACTGACATACACTTTGTGCCGATTTCCACTGAAATCGCAGATAGCAAAATGTCAAATTTAAAATAGCTCGCAAAACAACACAGATCAATGGAAAACCAACTATTTTTAGTTCAATAGAATCTATTTCGTACTAAAATTACTCCTTAGCTGGAAAGACAGTGGACATTTATCTGTGAACAGCATCCTGTTGGAAAATCTGAGTAATGATATTTATAGCATTTGGAAAATAAAGATAAAGATTCTAACTCAAGGCAGATGTGCTGTTTTGTGGTTTTATTGTGGTATCTGGTGCTCTTAATGAGCTTATTCTCAAGAAGGATCTTTGTGCTGAAATTGTTTGAGCAGTTAGTTCAAAATTTTACCATCTAAAGGGGGTCATGGACAAGGCAATGCATAAATGAGGCTTTGCTCAAAGTCATGACATTACAAAGGTTGAACATATACTTTATCTTGCCATTTAAAATAAACTCTGTAGATCTTGTGGATTTATCAATAGCCTCCAGTAAGACTGTATATTCAACATGAGACCACTGATGTTCCAGATGTTCTTAATTCAAAACTTTCTTTTGTTTAACAGTAAATACACCGTAATGTACTATATGGTACTTGATGTTAAATAAAGATCCCACTGTACAATGCCCTATGGTCTACTTATCCCCTGAATTTACACTGGTTAATGGAAATTACAAATGTAATCTGGCAAGGAAACCTTTATTTGAATGTAATTAGAAAAACTGATTTTTCTCTCCTGTAACTAATGACTTACAAAAATTACAGAACAGAACAGCCGGCATTAGTCCATGCTTCCAAGTCTGTATGAGTGAACTACTGTACATGATTTCCATACACACTCAGCCCTGCCAGACTCAGCCTCAGCACACTCCCTCAGGAAAACCCTGTCAGTCACAGTCAAGAGAACAGCAGGAATGAGGCAACACCATAAAGAAAAATGTTTAGTACTTCGTCTGGACACAGGTCAGTCCTTGCCAAACAAATTAAACAAGCTTTGTCCCTGCTTGGAAAAGTTACAGAAACACAGGACTGGACTTCTCATCAACCCAGTGAGCCAGATGTGTAAGAGGGTCTGCTCCATCTACGGGATACAATCCTAATGAAGACACAGGAGTCCATCAGACACTCTAGCTTTGAGATACAGATGTTAAACATCATGCTGCACATGGGCTATCTTGATATTCATGTTTAATAATGTCTGTAATCATTCCTGGGTTTTTTTCTTTTTTTTTTTTTTAATCTGTGTTACACAAAATATATTAACAAAACAAATGTCACTGGAATCCATAAACTTGTAGAAATCGCAAACGAGCATACTCTGACAGCTTGGGCAATTGATATATAGTAGTTGCTCATGTTTGACAGCATCACACAGTAAATAAAACTGATGGACACAACTTACAGTAGAGTACAATCAAATAGGGCTGTACTTGACATAAAGCATGCTAATTTGACTTACTTGCAATTCATGCTTTCCAACAAGAAAATGAAGAGTCATTATCACTGAATATAAAATATTTTTTTAGAGACAAATGGTTATCTCATTTTCCATTACACCAGTGGAAAAAGTGTCAGGCAGCAATGATAAACCCTTGCCTCAACAACAGCCTGATTCTCTCTTTTTGAAGCGGAGGGGCAGCTGCAGACATGGACAATAAAAACCAAATTTGAGAATAGAAGCATATCCGGCATGTCAACAGCTCATGCCTTGGGTAACAGTTGGAAACCACAGCCCAGTTAGAGGTTCAAAAACAAAGTAATTTGATGAATTAACAATGCATTGCTCATATTATTGAGTTAGCATTTCTGTTTTACTTCCAGGAGCTTAGAAAAGGAATCTGAGGCATGCCTTTGTGTTTCCTTTCTAGACAAAGTATCCCTGATTACCCTGGTGTTATGTCACTTCACTGCACGCTGTCAAAAGACAATTACATGGTGAGACAGCTAGAGAAATGGGTTTTGCATGTGGGAATGGTCTTCAGACGCTGCACACTAGCCACTATAACACAACATCTGTTCGAAGAGATCATTTCAACAGCCTCCCACCAGAACCAATACACTTTCACCAAATAATTATCAGGGAACATTGTTTATATATGGCTAAAAATTTTCTACTTCACTCTCTCTCAACTCAACAGATATGCTACTAATAGTGTTATTTTTCAAATCAATAACATGTGTTTTATGTTTCTCTGCAACAGTAAAATGTGGGAAAACACCAAGACTACATGTCAAACTCTGAGTTTACCGATAACCCAATGAATTATTGACTTTATCACTTTATATTTCTTATAATTTTATCAGCAAACCATCGCTGACAGGTGATGCAAATCTAGTTGTCATTGGTTTCTGCAGACATCAAGTCTTCAGAGTAAGCAATGTAACACAATGCACAGATTCCATTTTTTTCTAAATGCGAATGTTAGCTAACTATCTTTTTTAAACATGTTGTTTGACTGCATAGTGCAAAGCAGGAATCACCACAGCCCCTTTTACCCATCTTTCAATAGTTTACATTATGTAGGCTTGCAAGAGAGACAAGCAAAACTGACATCATTTGTAATAAAAATTCAAAGGACACTGAAGTTGTGGGGAAATGTAAACAATTACTTTCTCCAGGTGGTTATCTACCCCCAAGATGATGAATTCAGCTGAAAGTGGCAAAGGACATCATGAATGCTACTTTTCTGGGTGACCCAGGACCAAAAGAGGCCAGATCATTCATATTTGCTAAAACCCTCCATTTACGGTCTGATGCCCGCGACACTTTTGAACCAAAATTTTACCAACTGGCCATGGTTGCTATGTTTCTCTCTGCCATTGCCAGAGAAAAGGCTTTCCTCCACAGTGGGTGATTGCAAAACTGAGTCTGTGTTTGTTTCATTGCTTAAGCAATTTTGCAGTTTCAACCGAAAATTGTTTTTGTGATGGTTCTGAAATATTCAAGACAGGGAATTTGTCAAAATTCTATACTTTTAGTACTTTAACATACAGCTCTACAGTTCTGTCTACATGTCTGCAGCACTGTAGAACAGCCCACAGTCTACTACAGTAGAACATGTTGCCAATCAATAAAGACTTTTGTGATAGTATGTCAGTTTTATGTGTCTGGCCATACAGTTTCAGATCAACCAAATTTTAAACTGGATTAGTGGTAACAGTTTAAACAGTGGTGTCATTCAGCAGCTTACTTTGTAGGTGAAATGGCTGAATGGTAAAACAGCTGGATGAGAACAAGTTACTGTAAAAAACAAAGTGTGAACATCTTTGCACGCGGTCAGCCCAATCACAATGGTTTGCAGTGCTAAACTACCAACATGGAAAGCCAATGTCATCTGTTCATGAGTTATCAGGTGTTGAAATGAGGTCTGCTTAAATTTTCTTCACAAAGTCTATTTTTTTTTTTTACTTATTTTTGTACACTGTAGATATTACTGCTTTGAATGTTCCAGCTTTGCAACAAAAACAACATTCATATCTCCTTGCCCTGACATTTGCCATTCAATGACATTTGCATGATGGCCAGAGAAAAATGATTATACCACACAAGTTATTTAAATACAATATTTAGATTAGCAGCTAAAAGTTTGTCGGCCAGAATTTTTTTTAAAAATTATCATTTGCAACGGCTACCTGTAATGTTGAAGGGTTGCTAATACTACTAATTCCACTGGGAATCACCACCCCAGTATTTAATTCTATTCAGCCTTCAGTTACTCTCTGCTCTTCGTTCTGGTTTGCCCGTCATCATGGTTGGGTCCTTCAGGGTATCACCGTATCCCATATATAACACTATGAGCAGACCTGCCCAACACTTTCAAACACATTGTATTTTCATTGCCTGCCCGTGCCTAAAATGGCGAACACTGGGAAAACCAAAGAGACTTCTCTCTTTGTGTCTAATTGTTTCTGAGAATTTGATAGATAAAATCAGAGCAAACGAGATCAAATTTTTTACTACAGTTAAACAGTTGTTATGAGAAAAGTCTCTGATGGGATGCCCTAGTTATTCTGCTTCTGCTAGACACGTTAAACCCTTTCAAACCAACACAGTAATTTGGGCTAAACCTACATTCTACCTCCTCCCAACCTGGACTACAGGCCTTACATTGGTATGCACTTTTTTTTTTATTGGGGATGGGAGTTTTGCTCAATAGTGCTGTTATTCATGTATCACCTGACTCATTCACAATAAAAGCAGGGCACTTGTAAAGTAACTGCCAAAAGTGGTTAACACAGTAAAAGCACAGTAAAGCTAAGTGCATAACATGGACTCACACAACCCTGTCTCCTTGAAATTACATTTATATAAAACTAATTTGCAATAGCAAACATGTTTTGAAGGAAAGGTAATGCAGACTGGATTACATTTCCTATGATAAAAAGTGAGGCAATCTAATTTTGACATATTTGGCAAGGTACAAAAATGTTGATACTGAACATTTCAGTAGAATGTACACAGGCAGGACAATATCTTATCTTGCAGTACAATATCTACTTGTAGTGACTACAGCATTATTGTACTTTTTATGGTTTTGTTCAGGCACTCACAGCATTTGGTTAAGGAAAAATCATGGTTTGGTTTAATACAGAACAGTTCACGGTGAATTCAGACACAAGATGTATATTTACAGCTAGTCAAACCCATGATCTTTCCCATACCTTAACCAAAGAGCGTTTTTTTGCTTAAACCCAAATGCAGATGGGACTGTGGATGCAAAACCCATTTTATCTGCAGGTTTCTTTCAAATACATTAATTTCTAAGTGTTTCATAGGCATTATAATACTGTATGTATGTAGGTCAGTTGAATTAAGTGTTAACTTCTATTACCTGCTTTTCTGATCAGTTTTTCCTTTATCCAGTTGTTGATAGTAGCAGCACACCAAATAGCTATTTTGTAATAGTAGTTATATAGAGAAAGATCACACCTGAATTAGAAGCTGAGGCTTTAACACCACCTGCTCTGACTACTGGACTCTATAAACGTTTTGTTGCTAAATAATTTAATTAGCTTCCTTTCATTTTTAAAGGTGTGGTGGAAGGTAGGTCATTATATAAAAAAAAAAAACAACCAACATCTGGCACACAATGAAGGAGCCCACTCTTCACTTCTATAACTAATTACTGCCACACTCACTACACAGGCAAACCGAGTCATACAGAGAGGAACTCATGATTTGTGAGATATAATAGTTAGTAGAAATTCAGGAACTATAATGTAATCAGGAGCAGAGGCATATTTACTTGGTCCAGCAGATTGTAAAGTGATATCTAGCTACTTGAAAAAGATATAGATAGATTCATATTGCATTGAATCGATGACAGATTTGATGAAACGCCTGTAGAATTTTTCTCTCCTTGTCTTATTCATATTATTCACAAGAAAGACTACAAAGATTCTCCCTCCCTCCCTCAAGTATCTTTTCTTTCCAAGGACCGACATTTTGGCTCAGAAATCTTTGTTAGGGATTGCAGAAGTTCCCTCTTTCTACCTCTGGGCCCATTTCATTAGAAAAGTCATGCAACATTCTTTAAAGAGTGTCAACTTTCAGGCACAATACACATAGCATTCAAAAAAGAGACGTGAAAGGAAATCCTCATGTAACACTGCAGCAGGAGTACACCCTAAATCAAAACTTTGAAATACTTTCTCTTCCAAATGCTGAACACTTGACAGGCAGGGAAAGGGCAATTAAAGCTGAGAAATACCTGCTGTGAGGTACTCTCCTTAATTAAATGCGCACAACTAACTTCTCAAGTCTTGTTGCTGTGATGTTGGTGATGGCTGACTGACGATCTAATAGCCATCCCTCGTGGCTAAATAACATACGATGGTATTTTTACACACCTCATCCACACAAGCACATGTACACATGCATGCACACATAGTTCATTATTTAACACATTATCCAAAATGCAGCATAATGTTGCATGTAAAATGTTGATGTAAAAGATTGAGCTGAAATACCATCTTAAAGAAGTTCAAATTAATTTCTAAACTAGCATTTAAACAATAAATTCCTGTGACAGCCATAGAAGCATCCATAACTACAACTAGACAAGAAAAATCAAGCAACTTCTCCAGTCTGAACAACCCTATAGGAGCGTCTCCTGATGTAGCACCCAGTGTACCAGCAAGTGCACCGGACCTCCATGGAGGACAACCAGCAAAGAGTCAGTTTTGTCTATGTCTAAATCAAGAGCTATCAGAGATCTATATTTTCGTAGATAATACCAAAGTTGCTAACACACAGCGAGACAGGCACTTATCTACATTTGACTATTTGTGCATATTTCACCAAATTTTGAGCCACTGTGCTGATTAGTTAGCAAGACAACAAAGAAGCAAGCATTACTAAACTTTTATTTAATTTTTAATAAGTAGATAGATTACACATCTTGTACAGAATTGTTTTGGACATTGGCAAATGATTATGTCTTTAGAATATGATTTATTGATAAACCCCAACCTACATAAAGTGATGTCCCTTGTGGATAATTACAGGCTTGCAACATTTATTTAGGAGCCAGATCAGACTGAAATAGTGCATAGAAAATGTTTTTTAATTCCTCTTTTTCTATCTTGGATGACCCAGTTTAGAGCCTTAGGCCCACAACACACCTGATGTGGTGCATGTACCAGTTGAACAGCCATAACAACCGTCACCAATGAGCCTGTCTTCATTCTGACCTACTTTGAAAGCTCCATTTTACAGTGGGAAAGTAGATAGTTTCACACATGTTACCTGTTTATCCAGTTTGGTGATAAATCAATAGTTGATCTCATTTTCACTTGGAAAATGATGATTGAATATTCGATTCTTGGGCTCTGGTACATTTAAAACTGACATGACGTGTGTCAATTGACACATGTATCGATGAATGGCAGCAGCAAAGACACTTACAGTTACAGTATTAAATGGGTATTGATAAAATTCAAGACATAAACCTGCAAAGTTTATTTATACTCGTGTCATGTGAAAAGTGGAGAAAATAAACCAGATTTTTTTTCATCATACGCAGCTCTTTCCTATGTGTACAGCAGCTGTGCTTGTTGATTAACAACTATGCCAAAAAACATTCCACAAGCACTCTTTGTCCAGTACAGTTTGGGGAGCTGTTTATATTACGTGTTTGTAGATCACAATCAAGGTTGGAATGAGGATCAGTAATTATTTATATGTTCAACTCTTCATGGGTAATAAAACAGGAAAATTAACCACAATGCCAAAAACAACAACAGTAGCATATGTAAACTGAAAAGGATGCAATTTATATACCTATAAGTTTTACAAAGCATCTTCTACTAACACAACTTCGCTAAACCCAGTCTTGAGGGTTATCAGTTGGAAGCTGACCAGAGTGACATCGGCAGGTACAAAATGGCTACCAACTTGAAGAGATGCTGTCTAGGATACAGTATCTGATCAAACCAAGAACGAGATATAGTAGCTATGATGATAATCATGGCATTGTCCGTAAAGTGTCATTGACATGGGGGCTTGGCTCCCCCATGTCCTGAGGTCAAACTACAGTGACATGCTGCTGCTTGTAGGATCCATCACTGAGCAAGCACATTGCTACGTAAGTGACTGAATGCTATTTAATTGTCAATGTTGCTTGCATCAAAAATACAAACAGACTTCATGTTCGGTAACTCACCACAGACTCAGAAAAGATAAGCATCGTAGCCACCGTTGAATTATTAACCCTGTCAAAAAGCATGTAATGAAATATTGTATTCTGCTATACAAAACATCCCTTTTATGATTAAACTGTTAAAAGAGTGGACTTTTTTTTCCAAACCTAGGATATGCAGTAAAACATTTGTGAGGACGAGATTATGTGACAAATTAACAAAAACCTTTATATCTCATTTATAGCTAGGCATTTGTTCGTTTTTAAAGACTTTCCGATATATACTGTGCTACGGCTCTGTGAGGTGTTTACATTAAAAGTTTTAGTTGATTTCTTACACAGCTTCTCATTTGACTTCCCTACAATTCCAAAGAGCTGCCAAAACCAGATGTGCCTCTACACGCTGTCCATGTTAGGAGACCAATCCATGTGACAACCTGGCGGCAAGCTTTGACAAGCCAAGGGGATACTAACTTGGTCCTACATTTCCGTAACACAGTAACAGAAACTTAATCTCACTTTTTTTCCTCTCCAAGTCTCTCTCTCTGTCTCACATACGTAAACACACATGTATATATACACATATAAAATGTGACAGAGAAACCACCTTTAACTTACGTTTACCTGGAGAGGCAGTTCCCTCTCTCTCCCTTTGTCCTCTCTTACCCCCCTTCTTTTTCCCTCTCTTATCCCTCCTCTCCGTCATGCTGTCAGAAGAAAGTAAATCCTCTCGGGGAAACACAGAGAAAAAAAAACAGGTAGTCCTATTGGGAACGTGTGGCAAGTGGGCACCACCAGACTCTGAGCCTGTTAGAACGTCTCTCCTCCTATATAGACTCACACCAATCAAGTAAAACAAGGAACCACCTACTCACAGCAGGGCAGAGGGGGGAGAGAGAGAGAGAGAGAGAGAGAGAGAGACAGACAGACAGACAGACAGACAGAGAGAGAGGCAAGGAGGGAGAGGGAGAGAAAGGGAGGGAAGGAACAGGGAGAAAAATGGTAAGAAAGGTAGAGCGGCACTTCTTAAGGAACTAAGAGTCGGAAAAGTGAGAGAATACAGAGGGAGGGAGGGAAGAAAGAGGGAGGGAGCAAGTAAGGCATTTCCCATTGCTTTAAGGCAATCAACTGTTCCCTTACTGGATCTATCAGATAAGCAGTGGCTCTTCCAGACCCTGCAGCCACAACTGAAGACAGAGGGGAAAGATCCCAAGAAGTCTGCACTAAAATCTGACATTGGCCTATTCATGCTCCGTGGCCCCACTTGTTGCCAACTCTGTTTCCTCTACCCTGGGAGAATCTTCTCCTTTGTAGTGACCCATGCAAAAGTGTAGCAAGACCAGTTAATCTGTCCCCTCTGCACTGCTGACCCCACCCAGAAATTTTAGGTGGAAACCTGCCCTTGCCAGGTTGATGTCAGGTTCACAAAACACCTCACATCTGGTACAGATTTGCTGGGCACAAATTCTGCGAATACGTGTAGGAGAGTGGTACGTCTGAGATGCCGAATGTCAGATCAATCAGTGACAGATTGCTTCTTCGAGAAATGACACGAAATCAACTTTGGCTTCCCTGGCTGCCCCCCTTCCTCACCCCTTTAGTCTGTCAAGTCCCCTCTCAGCACCACGGGCAAGTTCCAGCATGTCTCTGGTTGTATCTCCCTCTTACACTATCACTGTTAGCCAGGTGTCATCAGTGTCCATGCAGCAGTGAGGATTTAGAGCCATTAAAACAAGTTTTTCTATCAGCTTTGTGATACTTGCAAAGATGCAAATTCTTTTCTTTTTTTTAATTTCTGAAGGTAAGAGGGCATCTCACTGTTCCTTTAGTGTTTCCAATGTATTCAGACAGTTTCAGGGCGCAGAGGATATAGGGCAAGGGGAGACACATGGGATAAAGGTAGGACAGGACTGGGTTGACTACCAGAAGGGGCAAACGTGTGGCTCCAGATGTGGCAGAAAAAAAAATCTAAGTACAGAACAACTCCCTTCCTGACTTTAATCCAACAAGAGGATATTTTACACAGGTCTGTGTGAAACAATATCTAATGCAAACATAACTTCAACAACAACGCAGTGGCTAATCTGTTTGACGTAGCCAAAACTGTGACTACATGACGATCAGCAGTATTATTTTAAGCTGCTATATCAGGGTAAGGTTTTCTAATTTCATGCTGACTGACATCCACCGTCCTGCTAAGTGGCAAGAAAATAAAATACGTTGAAATAACAGCAGAGAAAGTCTCAATGAAACTCTTGTGTTAAAAAAAAAAAACAACGAAATCTGTAGATGAGTCATCTGCAGGGCCCTCCCGGGGTTTGTCTCACTTCAGCCCACAGAGGATTCTTGACGTTGCTTGGGAGGAGGTGTCAGCAACAGGGATTGCAAGGGGCAGCAGAAGGGTCATGTCTTAACAGGTCGGCACGCTCAATAGCATAAAGTCTCAACTTTGGGCTAGAAAACTGGAGAGGTCAAATAAAGGCCAACGTTTGACACGTCAATCAGGTCCAATGTAATGCTTTTCCTATTTCAAAATTGAATCGCTCTTTCCTCTCGGCTCTCCTCTCCTCCCAGCGGTTGTTCCTGATGATCTAATCTGTCAGCAGAGGTAACTGAGGACTGGCAGGGGTTACGGTTTGTCAGAGAGCTGTTGCCCTACCACCCTATCTCCCCCTAATCTCAACACTCACTTCCTCCTCTACTACTCAACAAGATGGGGCTTGCTCCCAGGCCTGTGTGTCTGTGGGTGGGCATATAGCTAATGTATGTGTCAGAGAGGTGAATATTTATGACGTCAGAAGAAAAAAAAAAATGTGACTTTCGAGTAGATGGGGTAGAGATTTCGAACCAGATTTGGTTGTTATGTGCTTCTCACAACATTTTTCTCAGACTTCACTTCAAGATCACATGATTGTCTTCCAACCCTTGAAATTACACTTGAATAAAACTAAACAGCAAAAGCATATTTTGTAGGAAACGTAACTGCTTGCTCACTCGAATATTTTTGGCAGAAAACAAACACGTTACCTGTGAATTTTTTACTGATATGACATGTACTGATATGTACCGACAGGTCAACACAATTTCAAATTAGTTTCATGGAACACAATTTTTAGGGGAGTCTTTAAGCAGAGCCACACAAGATGACAATAAGTGAAATATAACAGCAGCTCACATGAGTTATGGGGGTACATGGCACATAACTGTATGAGCACTGGAAGAACATTAACCTTCAGAGCGGTGCGAGCATAAGATCCTCTTGTCTCAAAGTTTTTGCATCCTTCCTACACTGCTGCTGAACTGTGAACAAAAAAAAATAGATGGATAGATTCATGATTTTTACGATCACTACTTACCACAACTGTGTTCAACTTGCCAGCGTTAAATAAAACATAGATATCCAAAATCTACATGCGCATACAAACGAAAGGGGGAAAAGAGAGGGTGTCATGGTAGACTGCACACTTTAAAAAAATTAGGTTATATCTTTGTCCACAGGATTTTGTGATGAGCTCTGAACAAGGTTAAGCTGCTGTATATGAAATTGTAGGGTACAACAACAGTCTGAAATGAACTCCATTTTTCACACCCAGACACAAATATGGTCACGGTCATGTGCATCTAAATCTCCTTCTCTTTTTTCTAGTCCACTCGAAAGCATCTGCTGTTTTTCAACAGCCGTGGGCCGTCCTTGGATCAGGGTCTGGAGGTGGGAGGTGGAGGGGCACAGTGGGCCAGTGTGGGAGGAGCATGACTTGAAGAGCACATCCAAAAAAAAAAAAAATGCAGCCAACCCCTAAAAGTTCTGACATGGGTCCTTTGTATGCCCTGCTCATAAATGCTTCACAGGCCCCATCTCTGCCTGCCACCTAATCCCTCCTCGCTGCTCCCAGAAAAGGGGAGACAGCTTCCCCGTATGATGGAGTTGAGCAGCTCTCTCCTAACAACAGCATACCTGCACATCATCACATTGATACTGCTCAGCAGCTCAACAGCTCAACAGCTCAACAGCTCAACAGCACTCATGCCCTTTCACAGGCACAAGAGTTTATCTTTTTAGACATAATGGCTTTAAACAGCCATTAGGTTATGTTGTTTACATCTGTCTGCTTTTTTGCCAACAAAGAGTATATGGGTGGGGGGGGGGGGGTTAAAGTAGGGTATAGTGACTGCTTTTAGCATATGTCTGTAGTCTTTACTCTCAGAGGTGAGGCAAGGGCAGGGAGTGAGAGACAGGACACAACCTCTAATTGAAACAGGAACAAAACAGGATAAATGACAAGAAAGAGAGCAAGGAACGAGGGAGGAAAGGGTTGAACAACAGGTAAAAAGTGAAAAAGAGGGATTTGGGAGTGAAAATAATGTCCTCTTGAGCAGATAGAAAACAGCCCCACCTGCTGATATGCACCTTTTAACAAGGCATCTGCTACCTCAGATCACCACACACTGTGGTACGTTGTTGGGACAACACAGGCAGGCAGCCGAATTACTGAAATAAAAACCTGCTCATCCGGAAGTAGGGGACGTCTGAGTACAGACCAAGGCATAAAATGCGTATAATGCACGTTTCTGAGCATAAATAGAATCTGGTCGATCATGCCAGTCCTGCTGCTTTCCATGTGTGACACTCAATGTGAATGACCGGGAAAAGATGAGAAGCATGAGATGAGACACTGAAGGCTCGTGTCACAGGGCAGGCTGGTGAAGCCCCCTTAAGGGGAGACACGACACAAATCAATGCCAGTGACATCGGGAAGCCTGAGGAAGGGGCTATTTTCTCAAGGTCAGCTTTGTCAAGGTCAACTGAGACTCCAAATCTGAGTGTTACTAATGACTCTGCTCAGCAACAGCTGAGCTCAGGATCGCAGAAAGAGATCAAAAATCCCCCTCACTGCCTCATTCACAATATAGCTACTAGATGGATGTATTTAAACCGAGCATTACTGTTTGGTATTGACAGAGAGCTGCTGGAAATCAAGGAGAAGCAGCAAAGAAAGAATTTAAGTGTTAAACAAGGAAGTGATCCTGGGTGGATTCGGCTCTTTGACGTTTCCGCAGCACATAGCTGTCACCATGGTAACCACAGTCTTAAGGGTAGCAACTAGAGTATGTGAGAGAGATGTGAAAGGGTGGAGTGAGAATGAAAGACAGGGGGAGAGAAACAAGAATGGATGCAAGCAAGAAAAGTGGGAGATAAGGCATAAGAAATACAATGGGAAGAAGAGCGTTAGAGGCAGAAATAAAAGAAAAGTGAGATGAGAGAGCAGGGAGGAGAGAGCAAAAATGAGAAACAGAGAGTGAAACAAAAGAAACAGAGTGGTATCCACTGAGCAGCTGCAGCCTGGCCACTGTATCGCTCCATAAGAGAGATGTCCATGAGTAAGCCTGTGCCAAGCCTGCTGGGAAGCACTGCAGTAGCATCTCAGAGAGAGAGAGAGATGACAAACATCGGCACTGAGCATGCTCCACTCTCAAGGCCACTGAGAAAATGAGGTTTCAGCTCTTTAGCCTCTCACTTTGTTCAGTTCTCCAGCTCCATCCCAGCCTCCGTCTGTCGGTATCCAGCTTTCATGAGCACATCGCACCACCAGCGCCTCAGACGTGGCTCTTCACCGGCTAAAAATCTGTCTGATAACTGATCGATCCAACGGTGAGGGGCATCTTCCCCACTTATGGCCCCTGCTGACTCGTATTGTGACAGGTTTGATTGGGGCCGAGGGCAAAAGAACATGAGCATAGCAACTCATCAGCCAATGGGACATGATACTGCAATGACAGGCCAGGACCGAGGCAGCCTTGCACACACACAGCCCTGTTGCCAGATGTGATCTCTGCGCCTCCAAACTCCTACCAATCATATTTCTTATCTGGACGGTTGCCACAGCTGCATTGTAGAATGACAGCGACACATATATGACAGACCTACAGTCAAGCTGAGGTTGATTTTTTTTATCTAAATTATTCATTTAGTGTTTTGCTTGTTATGCTTCTTCTGCAGGCAGACAGACTGACAGACAGACACACCCCAGATGTACAATCATGTGCCTCTCCTCGTTTCAAGCGTGAAAATCAGGGCCTGTCTTTGGCATCAGTTGTGGTTATTTGATGAAGTTTGTGGTCGTGCGTGCAGGACAGATAAAGTTTTTGTGTGCACTCAATGTATCCTGTTTGAGTGTGAGGATACAGTGTAGTTGAATAAAAGAAGCTGCAAAGGATGTCAATTGCAACTAAACTCCCTCTGTGGCTTAAGTACTGAACAAACTGTCAAATAGTTTTCTGCTTGCTGACACAATTTGTGATACTAAATCTTCATTTTCTATAAACAGTATCCTTCATCACTGATAACAAATAACATCATTTTGACATTAATAGCTCATTGCTATGATACTGAAATAGCATAAATACTTCTTAATGACACTTGCTGTCTGAGCATGACTGTGATGATCCTCTTAAACAAAAATCTGCTCTATGTTCTTAATGTTGCCTAACTGAATCTCTCTGCCTCTCTTCCCCTCTGCATTTTTCCTCTTTTTAAACGTATTTGTTTTTTGGAGCGTCTGCGTCTCGGTCTGTCTCTCTATGCCTGTCTCCCTCCTTTCTGTCTAAGGGAGAGATAAAGAGGTTTGTGTGACTGTGAGCAGATTGACTTGAAGATAGAGGCTGGAAGCAGATCTCTTCCACCTCCTCATTCTGCTCTTTCTCTCCTGCTCTCACCCAGATGAATAGACAAACAGTCTCCCACATGCTCTCACAGTTTATCAAACACACACCCACATAGAACCAGGTCTTCACGCAAACACATATGTGTGCTCTCACCAGAGAGAACAACACACACTCAATCTAAGTGTCCTCAGGCCGACAAAGTATACACTGTCACACTCAAATACAAACATACCCCCTCAGACACACACATACGCATACGCATACGCATACGCATACAAACACACAGGTGCATCCACATGTAAATAGAAGAAGCACATGGACCACTGATGCGTTCAAAATGGACCTGTTTTCCACTCATGGTGTATCTAACACAAACCATTTCCCTGTATAGAAGCATACTTCACTTGTGAAAACGGACTGTTAAGACACCACATCTGACACACAGCATAACATCAGGCTTGTTGTGGGTTTTTTCCATTACGCACAAATTTTTCACTCCAAAACCAGCTGACTCAACTTTTTATACAGCTTATGTGAGATCATTGTATATAATTTTGAATGTATGAAAAAATATAGAAGAATAAGATATTGTTATTATCATAAAAGTAAGATATACATTCATATATACTATGAGTCTTTAAAAGGAAGATTTTTTTTAATGTACAATATACCCATAAAGGTTATTATTTTTATTGTTTTATTTTTTATTTTACATGGACATCTGGACCAGATTATGTGAGTTTGTTCATACTTTTAATCTCAAAAAAAATTAAAATGATTCACAACCTTCACAATTTTTTTTGGCAAACCCATGACTGCAATAGTACATAAAACATTTAAATAGTAGATTTAAATCATTAGTGATAAATGTCATTTCATTGTAAATGAATCTATCAATTACCCTTTCATAACTGGTGAAAATCAACTTTAAAGTGCAGAAATGTAAATTTACATGAAGGAAAACATGGGAAGGTTGTGCTCTTATCAGCAAACCAACCCAACACACACTCACGCACGCACGCACACACACACACACACACACACACACACACACACACACACGCACACGCGTGCACACACACACACACGCACGCACACACACAGCCCCCCCCACCCCTTCAAAAACATACGTGCATCCGTTCTCTGCTTTGCATTCTTCGCATCAAATCAAATTCCTTTTGCTCTCTGCACTTGTGCTTTATCTCCAGAATGTGCTTTTAGAGCAACACAAACATGTCACAATGAGGACACTGTGAGGAGTTTCACACAGAGTGAAACCAGCTTCTTGGTCAAATCATTTGCATTTCAGCCTTGCCTCTCAAGGCTGAGCTTGGGCTTATCAAGAGTCTTTCTTATCTCTTTGTTTGGTTTTTCACCAATGTAGGCTTTTCCTGGAAAACAGGCCACTACGCATGTGTAAGCTTAGATCATGCTAGGGCGGCATAAGCCCACATCAAGGCGGTCTCAAATTGAGTGAACTTGATAAGTGGGCAAGAGAATGGCCCCGGTTGACGGTGCCAGGATGGCCTCACAGTGTGCTCTGGCAGGCCAGAAAAGGCTGACAGGAAGCCAGGAGTGTGAGAGGGTCATCTCAGAGTGACAGAATGACTGCACAGGCCCACAAACCCCTCTCCACCTCTCCAGAGGCCTCTGAATCCATCGCAAAGGGCACCAGTAACTGACAACCCCCGTACTAAGAAGGAGGTCAAAGCTAGCTAAACCTATAATAGTCCTAAATAGGCAGGCTACTGCCTGTATGAGCAGCTTAGTGATGGAGGAGCAGTAGCAAAGCTTCGGCCTAAAACCTAATAGTTGAGTTTTAGCCAACAGAGTATTAATTGTTGCTCAAAAAGCAATGCAGTAATAATTGTAAAAATAATAATTGTAATAATGTAATTCAAAACCATGGTTTTGTGGAAAAAGATGAAGTGCTAAGACAGGAGAGTACAGGATAGTGCCAACTTGTTGACTAAAGGACAAAACTGAGGTCAAATGGTTGACCAATAGATGAGAGATGGGAAGAGATGAGACCATCTTAGTATTATTTTTCAGGTACACTTTGTGGTGTTTTGCAATGCTGGCTTGTCTAAAGAGGTTTCCTGGCCCATGGCCATTTGCAGTATGATAACTGCCTGCGCGTAAGCCTAATGTCATGGAGAAAACAAGGGAATGAAAAGAAACATGCCTAGACAATGCGTAGCAA
Organism: Istiophorus platypterus; assembly: GCA_016859345.1. Classification (NCBI taxonomy): domain Eukaryota; kingdom Metazoa; phylum Chordata; class Actinopteri; order Istiophoriformes; family Istiophoridae; genus Istiophorus; species Istiophorus platypterus. The sequence goes on along the minus strand of CM029129.1, from coordinate 11,079,988 downwards.
AAGTACACATCCCAACAGATGTGATGGAGAAAAAGCGGAAACGGGGCAACAGGGCTCACGCTACAGGGACTTTCTGTAACACTGATCTTACTGGCTTTCACAAGTACAACAGACATCTGCGAGGAATGTTGCTTTCTCATTTAGGGTAAAATACCCCCAGAGTTAAGGAGTATCAATATCACAAGGGAGATATATTCCTCTTTTGTCTGCATTTGCTGCAGTGAGGTGATGGTTAGTTGGTGCTGGTCTGTGGGCCAGCTGGGACACATCTCAGTGCACACACGCACCCACACACACAAACACGCGCACATACTGAAGCTTGCTCTACGCTGCTCACTATCTTTCAACAACAAGCTGAGCAGGGACGGAAAGAGGTCCTATTTGTGCAGGAAGATAAATACACTTCTGCACCCAGTCCTGTCCCCTCCAGATTAGAGCAACACAATAATGAGCAGGAGCACTGATGGAAGGTCAGAAGAAAGCAAGGGTAAAGGATACTACCAAAACACACATTCCCGCGCACATACATGCAGGAGTCTTCACAGGCGGACGCACATAGTTTTATCTTTAATTATCAGAACTTAATATTTGATAATTGTCCAAATTAGCAACAACCTTTTGTCCCTTGTAGTGTATTTTGCATGTGAATCTTACCACTGACGTGTGTTATTTATGAAGCTAGAGTATGTCCTTTAAGAATATGAATGAAGGCCCGGTGGGGATTTACTATCTTTCGCTATCTTTCTCAAAATCACTCAGTCTGGAAAAGCTCCAGGATTTTAGAAGTAAATGGCGTCACAGTTTTTAGAAACACAGATGTCACACAAGAGTCACCGTGCATGGGTGTCAAGTATGTGGTCCCCTTAAAGTGGAATAACGGTGAACTGAGATTTATCTAAATATCCTCATAAATACTGTAAATTGTGGTGGGATGCATGTGCCAAGTTTATGCTTCTGTGATTCCTCTGTGAGTCAGCAGTGTCATAATCTTTTATTAGCTCCACCTCTGTGTTTCATTCAGGATGGAAACACTCAAGCACGGACCCCTGAATTAGGAAATTTATCTCCACTCTGCTATGAGTGAACATTTTCTCTAACTCCGCTGAAAACACATCTCTGCCTCAAAACAGGAGACCCCCTTCACTGTTGGGGGAAACATGATTTTGTCGTGGTCCACCTCCAAACACTGCTAACAAGCCATTCCATTCTGTTTAAAGTCTTTTCATGTTAAGACACACATCAATCCACACCTACGACATACCTGAGGAAACAAACCCTCTCTCAGGATATGTACTGTGTGTGGGGTTGAACATGGCCGGACACGTCCCTTAAACACACCAGGAGGCGCCCAGCAGGAGTGCCGGGAGCCCCTCATTTCAACACTTTGGCACGCTGCACACAAACACAGTTGCCCTTCCCATGGTCCTTTTGTTCCCTATCGTTTTGTTGAAGTTCCTGCCATGGACACTGTCAGCTCTCTCTGGACATTTATAACTGACAGTTATATTACACTTTTGGATAAACATTCACTCCGACGTATGATTCTTTTCACATGGCGCTAATCATGCTTGAATCACTGCGCAGAGGCAGACAAGCTCCTGACACTAGACATCTTATAACTGACACAGGAAGACATGCATATGCTTGCCGACATAGATTTATAGCAAATACACTTTACAGAAATTCAGACAATTACCCAAAGACTAACACACCCAAGCACTGGAAGGCATCTACACTGAGCTGGGAAGAAATAGACTTAAATTGCTTCCGTTCCTTATGAAACTCTCTCAAGCTGAACTCAACTTGATGCAGACAAACAGAATTGGATGAGACTACTTTAAGTTTATGTATATTTCAAAAAAGGTTGTCAAGGTACTACTTTGAGAATATGTGACTAAACATAGCTTTGTAAGTGAACCTAAGTACCGTACTAGTCTCAGTCAACGCTCAGTCTCCTGCAATAGAACAAAAAAACTTATCAGTGTGACATGACCTATAAAAACTGCCACAAGACTCATTTCTGCCATCAAATCATGATGTAACATAACATGCTCAACAGATAAAAACAGGAGAGTACTATAAACTTGTGCATGATCAGAGTGAAGCAGTGGCCTGGGGCCTGTAGTGAATGAATGCCAGAGAGATAGTCTGCAGCGAAAGGTTATCTCCTGCACTGTCCTTCAGTGTCTTGTGATTCCTGTGAATCTACCTGACACCTTGGCGAGGTGATGCTGCATTGAAGAAGCACCCAGAGCTACAAATGAATAGCTGGCAAGCAGGTCTCTTTAACAAACTGTTCTGATAAATTCATTTTCCAAGGTTCAGATTCTGTACAGCACTGACTTACATCACTTTTACATAGTCTCACCTAAGCATCGCTGGCCAAACACAAAAAGATGCTCAGGCACCATCACACATCTAGACATTTGGCATGCTGTGCACTATAATACCGCTAAACACCACCTGCCTCTTACTTTCAGGAAACCCGATGGTAATTGCTGCACTAACTCTGCCAGTATCTTTTACACCTTTTGTTGGCATTTTACATTTACAAGTGGTTAGAGATCTCTCCTCCCATCCTCCAGCTAAAACATGTTGCCTAGTTTTTCATCATACATTCACAATCTCCCAAAAAGAGTCGTAATTTTTGCTTTTGAGCTGTTTTTCCATGGTTATAAGCAGGACAATGGTATTTCAAACACAGTGACAAAAATTATGATGTTGCTTAAGTCTGAATTAATGTCGTTCATGTCCTCGATAAGGTCATTTGATGACACTGACAACAAGACAATGCACATATTTTCTTAACATTTGGTGTGATGTACTATAAGTTAACTTTAGCTGAGGCTGACATTGAAGACCATCTAAGAAGCTGTTTATACAACCTTTGATATTCTGCCATTGAGGATTCCTGCTGTCAGATAAAAACCTGTTTATGGAATATTACGGAATGTGTTTTCTGTGGTGCAACGCCCACAGCTAAAAAGATCTACAACTGAAACAACATAGACATTTGTGCCCCCCAGCTTCACCCTCCCTCCTTGGACTGAACAATAGTAGGTTACTTATACAGCAACATGCCAATGTTGATCTCAGCAGTAATTTGTGTGATCTTGACAGTCCTGACAACAAGCCTGGTGTTACAGGCAATTATGCTGTTCATAAAAAGTATCTATCAAATGTGAGTTTGCCTCTGCAAGTGTGTGAAAAACAAGTTTTACATGCGGGTATTTCTGAAATTGGACGAAGCCAAACAGCTTAATCATGTTTCAGACCATTGAATTTATGCCATTTACATTGCATTGATTCAGCGCTGGATTAACGGACTAAACAGGGTTATAATGAAGCTGTCAATAATTGTAAACAAAGCCCAAAACTAGGTTAAAAGCCCTGAAACAAATTATTGTCAGATTTTTTCTGCCAAGTTTTAGTCCATCTGTTGGCTGCATATCCACTGTATACATAGTATACATTTAGTGCATTAAAACTACATTATTTTCTGAAGATAAGACATTTCAGACAACAATCTAAAAAAGTCAGACACTAAGCTTAGAAGATCATTTTTCTGTATACTGACATTTGTTGTACAGTATGTAGTATATGATTAGTTTTAATACTTGCCAATTTCTAAGGTAATATTATTTATTTATTTTTTTTTTTTAACTCCAGACCATTTTCTGGTTTAATGTTTTTACTATTTTTGTCTTTAAAGGGTTAATTTTGTCGACAACCTTTCATGCTGTGCATAGAAAAAAATGTTTTAAATATTTGATTACATGCACTGACTGCAGCCTGTGAAGGAAGAGAACTGCAGCCCAAGATAGCTGCAAATTACTGAATGATTTAAAAGACAGGGTAAACTTAAACTGCTCCCACAAAGCAGTAGATTACAAGTCATACAGAGCAGGTGAATGTAAACACATTACAATGTGGTACCAGGTGGGAAAAATCAGTAGGCCAACTTATAATGTAGGTTCTTGTTCTCCTGTGTTTTTGTGCTTCATTTTACTGTATATTATCATACATGATTTGTCTGATATTTTAATCTTGGCATGTTCAGCTGGACCTTATGTTGTTCAGTGCTACTTGTGATTACAAAAAGAAAGAAAACTTTAGTCCTGACACCATTTTTGTAAGGTATCAGTCTTATCGATTATGTTTCATTTAAAAGTTACTGATTTTTGCATTTCGGAAGGACCCAGCAATCAGGGCAGACATAGGTGTTTTGATCCACACAGCTGCTCAGAGTGTCTTTTTTGACCATACTCAAACACTGTACTTGATTGCTTGTCCTTGAGGGAACACCATTATGCTTAGTATAGTCACATCACATCCACCTACAGCTCACTGCAGTATTAACAGTATAGGCCTAACTCTAGAAAGACAGCCTCCTTTTCTCAAGAAAGGAAAACCAAATGGCAGTGACTTTCACAGTTGTTATCCTGTGCATATCTCCCAGACTGTGCAATGACTGTGGGCTTTTCAGTGTTTTTGACACAGCTCCAGCCACAGGGGCAGGGAGTCGAACAACTGCTGTGACATTCCCAACGGACTCATCCCTTTCAACTTTTCACTGTTTGTCCTGCTTCCTGATCCTGATCATATACTGCCTCATTGTGGTGAAGGCAACATTCTTCAGTGGGTGAAAAATTCAGATCCCTAATTGCTGGAGGGGCATAGAAGCAGGGTATAAACTGTGCTAAATTCAAAATACTGTAATGTTTTTTTGATACTGTTATTCTGTTTACTAAGACATTTACTATAAGTTCTTCTTTTTCATCTTGGTTATAGTTATACTACGTCTACAGTCATAGTAAGCTGTCAGCTGTTTGCTACTGGGCAGCAGCAGCAATCTATAGAGTCAAAATAACTAAACTACATAATAGTTGAAGTTTTTTTTTCACCAGTTTCACCAGTTATTTGAGATCAGCATCCTACAAAATATAATCGAAATATTATTACATTGTCATCTCATTGCAGTGCAAGAGAAATGGTGATGGTGTTTCTCTCTCTGTTCCTGTTCAACTAATTCCAGTTTATTGGATGTTGAGGTTTGAGGAGCAAATCCTAGATGTAAATAAAGTTTAATGATATTCTAGAAACAGCATATACACATTGAGTTATTTAGTAAATTTTGAAACTTGTTATATGTGGGGTGGAGGGGCCTTTTCCAATCCCCTGAACAAAAATGAACACAATATTTTTAATATTTAATATCTAAGTAACATGTAAATATAATTACTTTAAGCCGTATGCATGACACCTGACTTCATCAAAGTGCTCTTATGATCATATATGTCCATGTAAAAATAGCCACTGAGTAATATTCAGAAATAGGCCTACTATTCATTATTTTGATTTAAAGCATGTTCTTGACTCAGACATAATGGATGCACCTAATTTTGATCAGATGGCTTAATACTGACAGCATAAGACAAATGCAAATGCAATTCTGCCACTAAACCAACAGGACATAAACTTGTGTAGTCCTCTCTGAAAATAGCAACATTCTGTTCTAAATAGTTTTGCTGATCCAAAAGCAGCTTTCATCCCATTTTATGAATTCAAGCCAGAGATTAATGGAGATTATTGGTTGTGACATTATGTACAAATTGTAAGCCTAATCTGCATTCACACCCCCACCGGCCGACCCATTCCTGCTCCTCTGTCGGACGGCTGATTTCAGCCAGCTGTTTTTAAGCTGTGTTTTTGCAGCGGTGCTATAGGTGATGCATGTATTGAGGATTATAAAAACAAGGTTAAGTTTATACATAAAACACATGTTTCTGTAATCATAAAAAGAAAATGGTCACCTGATTGTCGTGTTTCTTTTCTTTGGTCAATAGAAGTCAGTAAAAACAGTTTGGCTCTCATGCAGCAGAACTTTCAGATGAACCGATGAAATATCTTCCCTTCTTTGCTTTAATCATTGAAGCTACAAAACACCATTAAGTTCAAAAACATTAATAACTTGTTAAACATTAATTCAGAATATACAATATTGATTATTAATACAAACAGAAAATAATTTAAGGTGATAAAATATGTTTTAAATGCAAAATGGATAACTTCACAGATGTCTAGATTTTACGTAATCAGATTTAATCTAAGAAAACAAATCTGTTCCCTCTTTTTTTTACTACCTTTGCTGACATTCCACTTTGCTGGCTGTTACTTCTCAAATCTCCCCTGTCTTAACATCAAACAATTCATTTTAATTCTTTGAAAATCTCACTTAAACAGTTTGCAGTGATGTGGAGCATATGATTAATTTGATATAAAATTACAAGCCTTAAACTGCATTACACTGCAGACTTGTTCTCATAGTTCTTATCCTGCTGAACTTAGAGTAAGCCCATTATTCTCCGTGAGCCCAGACATAATTCTGTATTACAGCATGGAAATTTATAATCATCCAAGGCATTGCTTTGGTGTGTGTGAAATCAAAGGGCATGTTAAACAGACATTCAAAACTGTGAAAAATACAGTAACTGTCACAGTAGGGTGGGCAAACCAATCATGTAGCACAAAAGTCTTGGCACATTAGTTTTGTGACATGTCCAGAGCCTTTATGTGCATCACAAACATCTCTGTCCACAAAATGAGTAGACTTTTGTTGTGATGAAAGTATGTATAGCATAATCCAAGGCTTTTGGTTTACTGTAATCTATCAAAACACAACTTTGTTTTGACTCTCCCATTTTTGTGCATCTCATAGGAATGTAATCCTGAAAATCTACATGCACACAATTCCTGCTCTTTGAATTCCCTTACACTCAGTATGAGCTTTGGAGCAATATACCGTCATATTTCCCCAAAGCTGATATAAATAAATATTGCTTTATTTTGTCATTTAATGTTCTTGGATTTTGACCTTGGCAGGATTACAGTGGAGCTTTGTCACACTCCCGTGCTCGTGATGCTCATGGTTCTAGTGTGAAAAGCTTAGATCTCTGCTGAGGCAGACATTTTGGGTAACTAACAGCCTTAATAATGGCTGCATTCTAGGTGTGCATGGCCCCTAATGTTGTGCATTCTGGCTTAGAGCCAATTGGATCACCAGAGTAGCCACTGTCACCTGTTACACATGTGCTTGTCTTGTTATGATAAGTTGAACTGTGAAGGATACTACGTTAGGTAATGTGGGATGACAGCGAGTCCTCATCACAACACATAGTTAAAGCTACTGGTAGACATGAAACACAAGCATCTGATTGGCTGTAATTTGGAAAATACTTTCCTCTAGAACTGCTGAGTCTAGTTAGTTTTCTGTTTGACCACAAACTAGCCATTATTTCTCTACTTAAAAAGGCAGTTGTCACTACAAGAGACAATTTTATATTAGCTATCATTTAGATCACTTTATGTCCTAATAGACTTCTCCCATAATTAAGTATGTGGCTAATGATTAACAATCTTTGAACTACAGGGAGTATAATGCAAAATTCCTGTTAATGGTCCACTTTACTACTAAGTGTTAAGTCAAAGGCAACTAAAAAACAACTGGATTCACTTTATATTCCTGAGGACAGCCTCGCATCCAGAGAGGCATCTTCAGATCGCACTGACTGGTGACCTGAATGACTGAGAATCTTCATAGACATCCTGTCTGCTTTAAAAAGCAGATAATATGTCAGGTCCATGTGTTTGCTTTTGTTGTGATGTTCATTTGCACCAAAGTGGCGGCAGTTTTAGTAAATTTACATTTGTTACAGCTGTTTAATTTTCATTTGGTATACTAGCTGTTATATTAGCTGGCACAATGTTAAGTTAGCCTATAGCTAAAGAAACATATGTTAACCTAGGCCAAAGCTCTTTATAAATAATGATTGTTTATATTCTTTAAAAAAAAATTTATATGTCAATTTGCTTCATTTGTGAACACTTTCTGCCAAACATGTCATGCGATTGTCAGGAGCTTATTCAAAAAAGAAGTCACTCCAATGAAATCAAACACAGGAGGTGAGTTATTCTGACAACGGCCAACATTCACCAGCTTATTGTCATAAGATATTCATTTGTTCTAAGTTATAGACTTGCATGTAAAATTCCACATGTATATTGGATATAGTATATATATATATATATATATATATTTGCACAAGACTGGATCCTCTTAACCATAAACACCAGGTGTTTATCCTGATTATTACAAGGTTTCTTTAAATTTATTTATATAGCAGCAGTAGACGTTGCACACATACTAGGACTGTATAACATCTGAAATTGACTATGTGATCGTTTATGGTTGTTTACAAAAAAGTTGCCGCAATCACTCTAGAACAGCCAATGAACATGATACAGCAATTAAATTGTAATATAAAAATTAGTGTGAGGAGGAAATATTAAGACAAATAATTATACTATATGGGCTGTATGTCCAGTTATGAAGAAATGATCTAAAAAACTTAGGTTATTAGATGGATAATGTTTATGAGGCCTGAGCTGATGTAACTGAAAGGACTAGAGATTGTAGAGTGGTTCCAAGAAAATGCCTAGAAGACCAAAGTTAGAGAAGAAGAGGAATTTAAATTCCTCACTTGTGAATTAGTCATCTAACCTCAGCAAACATGCATCATTCTTATGGGCTTCACATTGCTGACACTGTAGGATGCTAGTCAAAGTATTCACTGACATAATAGTACTATGGAACAATACACTCAACTTAAGGCTGTGAAAAGACAGAGGCTGCTTTGTTTTTTGCGGTCACATGTGGCATAGCACTGTGCAGCAACAATCACAAACACCACCTGATGACAGCTCCCTGATTTGATATTTTTATGTCATAAAGCCCGGTTACTAAAAGTCTCCAAGCTCATCACCTACTGCATTTTACTGAATCCGTAAACCTCGACTCTGCCATGAAAACTGGTCTGTCACTGCAAAATTTTGACTTTTGTAGACACAAAAGATAGTCACCCAGTATGCTCAGTCTGTCATAATAATAGCTTATAAAATGCTGTCTTTAAAAATGTGGAGTAAAAGTCTAAGTGCTTGTGAGAAAGTGCCTAATAGGCCAGGAAAATGAGCAGCCAATTATTAAAAATGGCCATGCCCGTTTTTCATACATCTTATAAATATACATCAAGCTATCTTGATGGCTGAGCAGAGTTTCAGCAGGGCAGAAAGTCCAGATAAATGACCCGGTGAACACAGAAAACAGTCACTACAAACATATTGTACAACCACAGTCGAAACAATCCGTGCTTCCAGCTGGTCACTCTCATTAGCCTGCACCTCTTCCCTGGGCTAGAGACACTACAGCACTGACAGTTGAAAACACTTCAATCATCCTTATCTAAACAAACACACATCCTGTACATGATAATAATCTCAGTGGTGAAATACAGTAAATGAGTACCTTTGTCACAATCAACAACTGTTTGCTGAATTGCCCTTGGGGCTGCTATTAGGATATAATAACCAACCTGTTGATGCATGTTGATTCATACTGCCTCCATAAAGAACTTGTGGGGTACGCACAGAGCCCAGTAGCCATCAGCAGCTGTCATTCATGTTCTATGTCTAGCTGTACTCTCACAATTCACGGAAAGATGCATAGCTTGGGGCAAAACTCTGCCTGTCTACCACCTCAGTGCAGCAGCTGTGACCTGCATACTGTGGGACCTCACAGTGACAGATTAGCAATAGAGTGTGCAGTCATAACAACATTGTTACATTAATTTACTTCAGAGAAATAAATGACCATAATGAGCGATAAATAAATGCTCCCACAAGTGAGAATGATTTGCATGTTTGTTAATTACAAGTATGAACGCGGTTTGAGGGAGATGGGTTACTCCTCAACTCAGATGACCTTTTTTTGTGCATAAGTGTTGCACCAATTTGTACTGTCTTTTACTAATACAATGCTCCCCCAATCTGCATACACCCACGAACATGCAATTATTTAAGTTTCCTCTATGGAGTCTATGAGTAGACAAAAAAGCTAAGGGCCTCACCAAGCCCATTTTTTTTTCACCATACATTGATTCAGACCGAGCCACGAGGGACAAAAACACTATTGACATACTAAGCTAGAAGGCAGATGTGACATAGTTGAAATTATAGTTCACCATTAAGAAATGTCTGACTCCATTCCAATTGAAGATTTATCCGTCCTCATTAAGGCAGATGTCATTTTCTTTTCCGTCATCTTATCTCATACCCTCAATTGATAAAAAGAAAGCAATACATAGCACATAACAAAGCACACAACCAACAAAGTTTGGTAATAGAAGATAATCACGATATGACAATGACAATCATTTTGACAATCCTCTCTAGTTCTGTCATAAAAACTCAATTTCTGAATGGATTAGATTTCAGCTATGACAAATGAACAAAACCATGAATGTAGAGAAGTTTGCCCCCTGGTTCACGACTTCCATACTAAGCCTACTGGCATACACTCACTGAGCACTTTATTGGGAACCCCTGTGCACCTGCTTATTAATGCAGTTATTCTACCAGCCAATCCTGTGGCAGACGTGCCATTTGTAAACTCATACAGATACAGGTCAGCAATTTCAGTCAATGTTTACATCAAACATCAAAAAGACGGAAAATGTGATTGCAGTAACTTTCACCATGGCATGACTATTTCTGTCAGACAGCGTGGTTTGAGTATTTCTGAAACTGCTTAGCACCTTGGTATTTCACACATCACAGTCTTGAGAATTTACTCACAATGGTAAAACAAAAAAACATCCAGTGTGTGGCAGTTCTCCAGATGCAAACAACTTGTTGAAAAAACTAGACAGCTGAAGACTGGAAGAAACTTTGCCTGGTTTGATAAATCTGTATTTCTACTGAGGCAGCAGATGGTAGGGCCAGAATTAGGTGTCAAAAGGGTGAATCCATGGACTTAACCTGTCTTGTGCCAACAGTTCAGGCTGCTATTTGTGTATTGGTGTGGGGAATGTTTTCTTGGCTGCTGCTGGACCCCTCAATACCAATGAATCATGGTTTGAATGCCAAGGCCTATCTGAGTGTTGTTGCTGACCATGAGCACCCCTCTATGACCACAGATTACCATCTTCTAATGGTTACTTCCAGCCTGATCATGCTCCATGTCAAAAAACAAAAGGCATCTCAGACTGGTTTCATGAACATGACATTGAGTCTAGTGATCTTCAGCGGCCTCCCCCAGTCCCCAGATCTGAATCCAGCAGAACCACTTTGGAATGTGGCAGAACGGGAGAACTACAGCATGAGTGTGCAGCTGACAAATCTGGACAGATGATGTGATGCAGTCATGTCTATATGAATCAAGATACCAAAAGAAAGTTTCAAAACTTCTTGTGCAATTCATGCCACAAAGGCAGTTTTGAGAGCAACTGAAAGCCCTACCAGCGTTAGTATGGTGTGGTTAGTATGATCCCAATAAAGCGCTTGGTGAGTGTATACTCAACAAGCTAAAAGGAGGACTAAATACAAAGTGTACACTGAGGATTAGGTCATAGAGCTTTATAATGTAATTTCAGGTGACAGCAGTTATATACTGCATAGGGTCCACAGAGAAACAAATGTGTCAAACATGCATGGTAAGCTTCCTCTTAAAGGTGATAGTGTTTTTGTAATCATCAAGTATTTGCCGCAAAGCAGCACTGGACTTCCAGGAAGCACTTTCTATCATGTACTAAAATACAGTACTTGACTGTGATGTTTACACCACACTGTTTCTCTCTTTACAGTACAATAATGTCAGAGACAGTGATGCAGTTTGAACCATATATAATATAAACTACTTGTGGCAACAAGTGTGAGGGACAGACTTGAAAACCTAAAGTGGCTGCATGTTTTTTGTTATCCATGTCAGAAAAACAGTATGTCAGAACTCCCAGCTGACTGACTCCTGAGGAAAGGGTGCAGGTGGTAAGCAATGTTTCTCAGGTAGCCCTTAGTGACCACAAGACAACAACTGCATTATTTTGAGATTGTACAGTATGTTCAATCCTCTGGTTCACACACATGGGAGCTTTTGTACCTCTGCATAAGAGGGATTCAAGGCAAGTTTAGGATGTGTGCTCAGTGGGCCTGGGCTCTGTGCCCAGGTCCAGACAGTGCTGCATATGCAGCAGTTCAAGGTTCAAGGCCAGGACATAATGGCCAATAATATAGATGCACTGATACAACTTTAGGGAATAAAATAAGAGGGAAAGAAGCAGTCAACAGAATATTGTTGTTCTTAAGCCCCTGCTGAATGAAAGAAGGAGGGCAAAGGGATGAGAGGATGTCAATGGACTGATTGTTTATCTGTCTGTATGAAAGCGAGTGTTGAAAATGGCATGATTTGGGAGGAGAGGGCGGTCAGAAAAGAATCAGTTAGGCTGAGCAAGAATCCCCTCAACTACAGTTCACAGCAACATTAGCTAATGTTGCTGTGAAAAAAAAAGAGAGAGAGAGAACTACAGAGGCCCAGGAAGCAGACTTGGCAACTCTCTCAGGTAAAGCAGTGAGGTAGCCGTGCCAGTTTGATCACATCACTGACAAGCTTTGCTAAGTGGCAGAGGAAATGATGGGGGATGTTTGGGCTGTTCAAGAAAACCCAAGAGATAATAAGGTCCATTTTGTGTTTACTCTCTAATGGGATGCTGAGGTTAAAAGTCCGAGTGAGTGTGGCAAAATCAAGGAGAGGGGGGAGCAATTGTGTCTCTCATGAGTATAGGGTAGGCGGATTTAATAGGGCGGCAATACAGGGCACACATCATATACTAGGCCACAGCACTTGGGTAGAGGCACAACTATGTATACTGTATGACGGTTTTAAAATAAACATTTTTTTTAAATCATGTGTGATGTATGCTCTAATAAGCTCAATACATTCAGAGTATGGCAGGCAAGCTTCCTCTTATTTTGAAGTTGTGCTGGAGGCTGACCAGCATGGGAGATTAGTTGTAGACACATGTAAAGGAGTGGCTCTGTGACAAGCACTGGGAGGTGTTTAAGATCCTGTTACAGACACCGACACTACTTTATAATTAAAGTAGTTGAGACTGGTACAGAGCAAGAAAGCTCTCGGAGGCATTTGAGCTATATAGCTCTCACGAGTCTAGTTACTGATAACCCCACGGACTCTTGTCAGTAAACAATGCACCGTTTTGTAGCTAAAAAAAAATATGTGTCTTTGTATCTATGTACACATGCACGTGAATTGATTGTATTTGTGCGCGTCCTACTGCACCAACTTCAGTGCAACAGTATGCGACATGAACTTAATCAGTAAGCTCAACAGCCTAAACACTATGATTGGCCTTGATTTTAATTTGTGAATTCTTACAACAACCCATGTGGGAAAAGAAGAGAGAGAAAGAGAGAGAGGGAGAGAGATAGTGAAAGGGAGAAAGAGACAGACAGAGCAATGCCCTTTGAAACACTACAAATGCACTTGAAAATGATCAGTTACAATTAATATACTTATAGATTAAAAAATAACACCCTACTATAAATAAACTGTGCCAGATGTGACTTTAAAATTACTCCCTAAGGGCGACATCTACTGTCCAAAGTCCATTCCTGAGCTACTTGTGCATTAATGTAAAGAAGAAAATCTCCTAAAGCAATGGGTGGTAAGGTAAAGTTGCTAATTTGCTATTTTCCAACAACTACCACCACAACAACTGCGACCGCAACGCACGGTGCTAGCCCTCCTGCCTGTCCAGAGCATGCATGTGTGTGTGCAAACAGGAAAGTGAGATAGACTATGTCAAAGTGTGGGGTATTAAAGCATTAAAGCAGGGCGTGAGCCTAAATATAGCCCACGAACCAGTTTCCTTAGGGCTCACGTGATACCAGTCATACAGGCCGCTGTCCCTGGTCCTGAAATTGTACCGGGTCCGTGAACTGCATGTGCTCGATGTTCATACGAGAAGCCTCGACATTTTTCGTAAAGGAGAAAACGTGGTATCGAGCCAGGGCAGTGAAATACGAATCGCAAAGTGCCTAAGCCTTTAAAAGTACAATGCGGGTTTTGCAGGATGCAGATAGTTCGATACACACAAACTGCAATTCCTCACAAGCAACAGTGCGAGGCGCATGTCTGATGCAGTTCGGGGGAGAGAGAATGGGAGAGAGAAAGCGAGAAAGAGTGTTTGATTGATCATGTGGGCTATGGGAGCCTGCGAGAGTTGTCGAAAATTGCTGCATAGACGCCCCTTAGGCACATATCTGGTACCCACTGACTCCAAACCATGCCGTGGCCACAATAACCACAATTCATCAGAGATCCCGTTACCAAAAGCCCTGTACGCCAGGGGCTGTTATCGGACCGTTCATTCTTCCGGGTCGGACTTCACCGGTAATCCACATTACATTAAACTTACCGCAGTCCTCACACAAGATCTTCCCAACATCCTTTTTAAGGTTCTTTCCACTCGTGTCCAGAGGCGCAAATGATGCCTTGAAAACCAAGGGCTCGTCAGTGGGGTCCATGAAAAAAATGTACTTGTGGTTCTTCTTCACTTTGGTGCACGAAGCCTCGGATCCGAATTCCCCCACGGTGACGAGCTGTTCTCGCTCCAGACCGCCGCTGTTCAGCGGCCAAACATCCAGCACTTTGACATTCACACGGTACGGCTCCGCGGAGACGTTCACAGGCGTAGACTGCACCTTGCCCTCGATCACCACGGCGGATTTGTAAGCCTGGTCCTGCAGGGAATTCAAACTCGGGGAGTAGCAGGCGAATGAGACCCCGATGACCAGCATGGATAAATGTACTGAATCAAGCCTCATGCCGCCTGCTTTGGCTCGGTGGTCGCTGGTCGCGTTGCGGCAGGGCTCTCTCGGCTGCGGGGCGATGGCGATGGAGCTGGGTTGAATGAAGAGACAGCGAGTAGGCTCCAGTAGCACGGCAGCGCGGCAGACCTTGCATAAGTGTCCATGCCATCGGGATCCGCTGCTTTTTCCGAGTGATTTTCAGTGGGTAAAGAGCAGCTCTGAAACGGGGGAAAACCGCGGGACGATGCTGGGGTTTCTATTCCAGTCACTGCTTTCCTGCTAATAATAAGGCATTGTAGATTGGCTAAGCGAGGAACTGGCGGATTCTCCCCCCTCCAGAAGATGCCCCCTATGCTGCCATAGTAGCCTTAACTGCAAGACGACGCCACTCTTATCTTTGCCCAAAAATTGCAGTGGTGGGGTACCGCTATGAGGGTTTTCTGTATCATCTGCAGCGGAGGGAAAAGACGCAAAATGCTGCAGTGAGCCACAAGTTTGGTAGTCCGGCCGCAAAACGAGAGCCACGTTTCATTCCAAAAAGAATAAAACAGTATTTCTGATCGGCAGCTCTAACGCTAATACGCCGCCTTCCACCGCGGCTCTCTCTCCGCCTCCCCCACTTGCCACAGACGGTGAGGAAAAATAATGCCGATTGCCAAGGGGGCTCCGTGAACAAAAAAAAAAAAAAAAAAAAAAAAAAACAAAAAACACACACACACACGGAAAAAAAACGCAGGATTGGAGCACTGAGATACGGGCGAGCGATGGACCGAAAGGTCGATCTCCTCACTCCCTTAAGCCCAGTCACTAGGTGTCAATCACTCCATGGTGTTTTATCAGCGGTGATCTCGCGTTATAATGAAACGAACGAAATCCTAAATCCATGACTGCCCCTCTCCTCAAAATCGCATCTTACTGTAGCCAAGGCATCACCCCCCCCCCTAAAAAAAAAAAAGAAAAGAAATAGGTTCACCGTGAAAAATGCAGCCGCATATACTCCGGTGGGCCCGGGGAAATCATACGGCTGCGATGACTAAGGCTGCGAAAGCATTTCAGGTTCTTCAAGAGACTGTTTTTGAATGAGTTTTGCGTCTCATCCTATTAAGTCGTGCCCTGTATTCAGGTCACATTCGCTGCTCTCCCTCTGAGAAAAAAAAAAAAAAACTGATGTTGAAGCACCGCATCAAATCCATACAGCTGAAACTGCTGCATTACTGGGATCTAAAGCAGGAATAAAAATACTAGAGTCACTTTAGATGGAGAAAATTCAGTTAAAAGTGTGATACTCTGTGTTTCTTTCCCAATTACGAGATGTGGTCACATTGTAATGTAGCTCTGAGACACAGCACTTTGACAAAGGACTAGACCTAAATAGGACACGCGATTCGACATTGGGGATATTAACTGGTTTCGATTATCATCAGTTGCGATCTTTATGTCAAGTTACGGTAGTAATGGTTCGGTTCGGTTCGGTTCGGTTCGGCTCAGTGCAAATACCACACAGAATGCGGATACAGGATGTTGTAGGCTGCCGACAGTGTTCACAAAGAGCGACACCTGCTGACAAGCAGCGTATTTATGAGCAATCTGACACACGCCTCCCCGTAAACGCTGCTGTAAATCAAACAGCAAAGGCAGAAACTTGGGAAAAGCTGTGTCCCGGGTGTGGATGCCGTCTCCCGACGCGTGCACGGCGTCGGGCGGGAATTAAACCTCCTACCGGTGGCCTCCGGTTTGATAAAAGATCATGGTGAAACACGCGAATAAAAACGGTCTGAGGGCGGACACGCTTTTAGGCCGTAACTCGGGTTAAAGTCGTCTGTGAAGTTCACGGAAACGTGCGCATGTCCCGCGCTCTCTTCCACGTCCCGCTCAGCTGACGCGGACGTGGCCGCTGTCCGCGGTGCTGAAATTTTGACGAGGCTTATGCATTAGGGCCTATCGATTTCTGACGTCCGACACGGGCGCAAAGTCAATTACCTATGTGGGATGTGAAGTCCTCTCTCCTGTGCCAAGAACTGCCAAGAACCGGGCTTTTCTTTTCTTTCTTTTTCAGTCTTGACACCAACACGGGACAGACGCACTGGGGGTAAACGCGCAAGGGCGTGACGCTCATTCTCTGAGAGGTTCGACCAATCTGCAGGGTGACCTGCGACACGCCGACGACAGGAGCTATGCTAAATTACTACTTCAGATACTGCCCTCCATTACAGTTTGGCCCGAGCGTCGTCCCTACCTGTTACCATCAGGAGGAAAAAAAAAAAAAAAAAAGGTGTAATTCCTCATTTGCACCAAGGGGAGGCGCGCGTCCACCGAGTTTTCCCCCCACAGTGCGTGTTGACATCAGAGGTGAAACGTGCGGCGCTGAACTTCTGCGTGTGTCGCTCTCCGTGCCACGACTCTCGGTTTTTCTTGTCCATCTTGTGCATCGGGCAGAAGCGAGTCCGCCGCGGCGCCGTCACAAAAACAAAAAGGCCTCCGGGCGCACTCACATGTGTCCTTCGCCTCGCCTCGTCTCCTGCGGCACGCCGTCGAGCTTTTGAGGCGCACCGCCTGCAGCAGACTGAGCGGGGGTAAGGTAGGTGACGGGATCTCGCGTGGCGGAATGACGCTTTATTTACATGCAATTCAGATTGTCACCGTCCTGCAGCATTTTAAGTGTCCTAACGTGCAGCCGATCATATGTCATCGCTTCGCAGTTTTACAGGAGAGTAACATGCGGACGCGCTGTCTGATCTGAAATAATAATGGTGCTGCGTTTGGAGGCGCGCCACAGACATTCCAGTGTTGGGATGTAGCGCAAAACTTTGTGAGATGCCTCACAGCGGAGGCCTTTTTTACAAACTGCGACAACACCTTTTTTTCCAGCTGATATCTGCGTTGGACGTGGCCACGGCATCCGAACAGAACTGCCTTTTTTTCCTGATTTATATTCATGATTAAAAATTGGTCTGGGAGAATGGCACAAGTAGCCTGCCGTCCGATGGTAGATGAATTTCAGATATTAGATTGTGTTTGGTCTATCGGAGAAAAGAAAATGTCCGAATAGTTTATTAGGTAAGTATATTGGGCTGAAATATAACGTGCCCTATATGAAATACTAAATTGGGAATTTTTTTTGTGTGGGCGATTGAAACCCAGAGAGGAAAGGGGATATTAAATACTGCGAAGGTTATATAAGAAAAAAATATATCTAATGCCGAAACAACAAGACCTCGACTGAATTTCAATATGATAAGGTGAATGGGAATTACTCGTTTATCAATAGGTTTATACCTGGTTGAGGAAAACAAAAAAAAGGAAGAGCGCTTCGTAAAAGAGTAAGATTCAAGTCAGCTGCAGCTTTGCTTGGACAATATCAATGTAAAGGAATTAAACGCTTGGACTCGAGTAAATTCAAGGAGACGGACAATGAAATATTGTAACTGCATGAAAAGTTCAAATGCTGAAAAGAAACCTGCCAAACGCCCAGCATTCATTTCTGCGTGAAAAGCCTGTGTGGGCCCACATCATGTTCAACATCGGAATAAACTGGCATCTTTTTAAGGCTACATTTTATATAGATTTAGTTTTAATTCTCCTTTGCTTATGTGAGTGTTGGCTTGTCTTTATTGGGATCACTAATAATCCTCTCTTACCAAACATTGCTGGAAAGGAATGCGATCAGATTCGAGTGATTTCATATAACAAACAAAACCGCAGATCAAGTTTATGGGAGAGTTTAAGAAGAGAAAATCCCCTGAAATATGGCACTGCCTTTAGGCCGCCATGCTCAGCTCCCGTCACATGAAGGTGGACAGCAGCTCAAACGTAAACTTAAAGTTTGCATGGCAGGCTTTATGTTTTAGACGAGACAATATTTTGGACGATTGTCACTGATTTCTTAGCTTGTTTATTGCAGTATTTTAATGCTAATAGTTTTTATATTATTAGTAACTAATTAAAATATTTCACCTCTACATTGCAATATTTATTTACTTAATTCTTTTTATCGCATTGGCCTAATAATTCGGAGCATAAAATGGAAATAATCAGCTCGCCTCTGCCTTTCAATAGCATTCTTACTTAATTTCACAGTCAATACGCCTCCATTTGGATTTTATTTCATTAAGTTATACGCTCTTGAACTTTAGGATTATTTCAGTGTTGTACCCAAAGAATTTTAGAAAGCTTTATTTACAACGGGTTATTCGGTATTTTTAATTCCTATGTAAGTGCAAAGAAAGATTTGATATCTAATTTTTTTTAAATAATATATTTCTTAATATTTCATAGTTTGATAAAAATCAAGAGTTGAAGGTATCTTTAAATTTATTCAAAAAAACATTTGTAAATGTGAACCGATTTTAAATGTTTTATTGTCTGGGCTAGATTACCTTTGTTTGTATTACTGAACTTCCCAAAGGCCTGCAAACAGCTTGCACTAAGGAAATATTCATGCTGAATAGTAACTTAGTCTCTTATTTATTCTATTTAGATTATATATTTCTTTTCCTTTTTAAGGAGAAAATAAAATAATTTGAATGTTGAAACAATACACAATAAAATCCACAAAATGATCATAGATCAACATACGTAACTGGTTCATCTGACATTAGTTAAAAAAAAAATCGACTTCAAAGCTAAATAAAAATTTAAGGATCACTGCTCACTCTTTTAAGGTGAATATTTGTGAAGTGCATAACGAATAATGACTGATAGATGTAAATGAGCGTCCAGCTGAAACTGATGTAAGATGCTGGCCATCGCTCACCTCAGGGGAGAGCGAATTGAATCTCAGGGTACAAGATATAGTCAAACAACCAGGATGTGGCGAGTGAGGACGTTTTATCGCAATATATTGTGAATTTTCTAACTGGTGGTTGAATTAACAAGAAACGTCTCCCTTTTTCAAATAAAAACAAACTGCCGGTTTAATAGCGTATAAAACTCAGGCTTTGTCCTTTGAGTAATTAAAAAATATATATAACAACAGCTTGATTTATTTATTTTTTTTAGCATACGATTTGAAAAGAATGATAAAGTTGTTTGAAAAAAATATTAAAACGCTCAGACTTTATGTGCAGGGATTCACAAATAGTAACAAGAAGATGGCACAAACGAATATAGCCTTTAGCCCTTGCTTCATTTGAAAGGTCTGCGCAATGAAATGTGTTTCCAGGTGGACCAGGAAGGAAGATTTATTACTGTGGAGAAAGTATCGCCAGCATGGGGACAGTATTTGCACAACTGACCAATAACAGGTAAATGTTTGTGTAGCCTATTAACCCAATAAAATGTATTTACAGTTTTTTTCAGGAAAAAAATGCAAAACTAGAAAACTGCAATAAAATTTTAAATTTCTAATTTATAAAGAGAGAAACAGCTATTTGTAAGCTTGGCCTAATATGTCTAATAGATATATGAATATGGAGGCCTAAATTTAAACATAGGGATGCTTTGGTCTGTTCACACCATGACACGCTATGCTGTAGCCTATAAACGTCCAATTATTGGTATCATTTGCATGCAGGCCTACCCAGCTATCCAACACAGATGTTAATGATTTTGCTGTGTGACATGCTGCTATGAAAAAAAAGTAGCTCGGACGTAATATGTCCTTTAATGTGACGGCAGCACGTAAAACATTTGGCCTGATGGGCACCTGGATTAGGAGGAGGCAGGCCCGTGAGCCAAGCAGTGAGGAGGTGGGCCTGTGGGCACCAGCACGACGCCCAGACCAGGCCACGACACCCGGGACAGGTCTGCTTAAAGAGTTGGCTCTTTAGAAGAGCCAACGGATGATCCTGACAAAGGTGTGTTCTCCAGTCATGTGTCGGATGACTTCAGGAAAAAAAGGGGGGGGTTGACTTGATGGTCACTAGTCCGAAAGCCAGAGGTTTAAGTTTATTCTTTTTGCGCCTGACGTGAGCGCGTCGTGGTCGGAGGCTACAGGCGCGTTCAGTGTTTGGAGCGTGGGCATGACGCACGTTGCGATGGAGGGTCTCTAAAGGTTTTATGGACGTTTTTTGGCTCATGCTTTTTCTTCTGAAATGACCCCAAGCCTCGGCCGCAGTTCACGGAGGGAGGAGGCTCTCTTTTAAAGCTGAGTAAAAATACTTTCTTTTTTTTTTTTTAAAAAGGGGGAGGATGGACATTTATACCGCTTTACTTTAACAAGACCAAAGTCTGGGGCAAACTGTGCAACACGACATCAGCCGGCTAAATAATGGGTCTTCACCTTCTTTTGCATTCCTGAATACTGTTCCTGAAACTATAAACACAAACGGCCACTCTCTGACTTTATCCCGACGTGTGTTGACAATAATAGATTGAAATGTAATGTCTAAAAAAAAGGGAAAAAAAAAGTGGGTGATGTTACCTAGTTGACACGAGAAGTATCGGAACTAAGTTATAAGTCTGTGCCGTGTCAGCTGGTGTTATTGACTGTCTGAGAGCTGATAAAGGCCAAGGTGGACTAGTTAACCCGGGATAGATAGTGTGCCATGGGCTGTACATGGGCAAATAAATTATTCACGAATGTGTAGGTTATCGGTGTTATTACTAATAGTATTGTAATGCTGATGTTAATATAACGCTTTTAATTATAAGAAAATATACATTTTTGATCTGGTGCGGAAGCCTAATGAATTACTTGAGATGAGAAACGCAGGTTTTGAGAATTAGACTCGAGGGTTTTTCCCCCCCTGACCTGCAAATGAATGACTTGGCCTAATTTTGGACCCGTCAGACAAAATCCTCACCGGCTAAATAAGAAGCACAGTCGGGTCTGCACTTTTTTTTTGCATGCATGTCACCGTTTGTAAAATCGTCTGTGCAAAGAGAAAACATACGTTTGCAATTGATAAACAGGAGGGATGAGTGGTGTCTCGTCTCGTGTAAAAAAAAAAAAAAAACAACAGGGGGGGAAAGCTTGGGTCTTTCCAGGTTGAGGGGGAAAAAAAAAAAACAACAACAAACCGCTGCGGACGAACAGAAACGTTACCAGAGAGAGAGGGGACGCGGGTTTCCCGACCCGAAGATGGTTTCGTTTCAATATACTCACGTCTCCTCTTGACATGTCATGTCGACCGAATAAATAAAATAAATAAAAAAGGATCCGCCGTTCTCGCTCTGCATTAACGTCTCCCTCGCTTTTTTATACCTCTGTGTCAGATCTCGCGAGAGCTCCGGCGTTCGCTGTGGCTGGCCGTGGCTTTGCAGCAGACAGAGGGAGAAGGCAGGCAGGCAGCATCATGGCGGACAGAGACAGTGGAAGTGAGCAGGGAGGAGCAGCCACGGGCCCAGGCTTCGGCTCCATGCACATAGCGGCAGGAGGGGCGGGCTCGGCTTCCGGGCTCCAGCATGAGACGCAGGAGCTGGCGTCGAAGCGGGTTGACATCCAGAACAAACGCTTCTATTTGGACGTTAAGCAGAACGCGAAAGGCCGCTTCTTAAAGATAGCAGAAGTCGGGGCCGGTGGAAACAAGAGCCGCCTCACTCTCTCCATGTCCGTGGCGGTCGAGTTCCGTGACTACTTGGGGGACTTCATCGAACATTATGCCCAGCTGGGTCCCAGCAACCCGGGGATGGTACAAGACGAGCCCAGGCGAGCGCTCAAAAGCGAGTTCTTGGTCCGAGAAAATCGGAAATACTACATGGATCTGAAAGAGAACCAGAGAGGACGGTTCCTGAGGATTCGGCAGACCGTTAACCGGGGGCCCGGTTTGGGATCCACACAAGGCCAGACGATCGCTCTGCCTGCCCAGGGACTTATTGAGTTTCGCGATGCTTTGGCTAAACTTATTGACGATTACGGTGTAGAGGACGAACCTGCGGAGTTGCCCGAAGGGTCATCTTTGACTGTGGACAACAAACGGTTTTTCTTCGACGTCGGATCCAATAAGTACGGTGTGTTCATGAGGGTAAGCGAGGTGAAGCCAACGTACCGCAACTCAATCACGGTGCCCTACAAAGTGTGGTCCAAATTTGGGAATACTTTCTGTAAATATGCCGAGGAGATGAAGAAGATCCAAGAGAAACAGCGGGAGAAAAGGGCATGCGAGCTGCAGCAACAAGAGGAGATGCAGGCGGACGATGGAGACGAGGATTGATATAAAGAGCAAAAAAAAAAAACAAAAAAAAACATGCAAGAATAATGAAAATAACAAGAGAAATATAATTAAAACTCTACTGTATAAAGAAAGAAATCTAAAGATTTAACTGTAACGGTTTAACTCCAAGGGAGCATCACCCACAATATAAGAAACCTCCACAACCTGACAGTTATGACATGTTGTCACTCATCGCTGGATGTTACCCACTTATCCACCATTAATACAGTTAACAGGCTGCTAAACAAAGTAATAACATTATATTTGAACATTGTTTCCTACTTGACAAACAATATTGAACTGAGTGTTTATTTCCCTTATTAACAGAAAACTTTTGTACCAGTTAAAGCTATTGTAAAAAAGTGTTTGCAATGTTCAAATGGAATTATTGCCGAGTTCCAACGAAAAAAAAATTTCCTTTTCATGTGAGCTAATGACTTCAGCACAAATCAGATATTTTAATTTTTAAAACCAAAATTCAAAAACTTTCTAAAAGGTTGTCACATGTACTTGCCATCCTATTTACCTTTACCTGTGAGTAGAGATGTGTTTACACATAAATCATATGAGGGCTAGGCCTGCTTTCGGAAACTGGTTAGATGTCATGCAGTATAAAAAGGAATATGTAGGCATTTTCATGAAATGAAATAAGTGCTCTATTTGTTGTGCAATATGCATTGCATAAAAAAAAAAAATCAAATATATTGAACTGGTCAATGGATCTTGACATGATGACATTTGCCAGAGGCATTCAAAGAAATATTAATATTGTAATTTTTGTTTCAGTTGAAATTGTTGCCATGCAGATGGATATATTATAGACTACCTTTGTGTCTCGTTGTTAATGCAATGTGTTCATTTTAAAGGTACTAAATACGTATATGATAGAGGAAATGCAGTGACAACATGTAGCAAATGGCCTGAATTGCAGAATACTTTCAAAAGACAAAACACCCCACACATATTGTGTTGATTGGCTTACTGGTCTGAAAAAGAGAGGCAAAATTCAGCAGAGCGTCTTTGGGTAGTACATCTGAAACAGTTTGTGATCTTGTTCAGTGATAAAAGTCTAAATGGTGCCAAGGAGTGCTGTTGCTGCATGTTAATCTGCACTAAGATAGATTTCGTTGGTCTCCCAAAATATTGGCTCAAGGACCCTTCTATGTGTATCTTTATCTGCCTATATTGTACAAATCTCAAGTTTGAGTACTGAGTGATTCCATCCAAAGGCTTGGTGTAGTTGTAGTGGAAGTTGTTTCAAAGCGTGATTGTTAAAGGAGCAATCTTGCGAACTGTAATTACAATATCACCATCACACTATGAGGAGGGACACTGAAGAGCACGCCTGGATAAGCCAAGGTGAAGAGGGCTCGGTTCACCTGTCGGTGAACCTCCAGTTGTGTGTCAATGGATGTGCCCATCCCTACAAGTTTTAAGATCTGAAGTTGTGAAGTTTAGTGGGGCTACTTTGGATACATGCTCATAGCTCTACTTTGGATTTGTAAGCCCAAATAGCTACCTGGGGATGATGAGATTCTGTTTTGGTCTAATTGTAAATATTTGGGCTGCCACACGGAAAACAACTGGTTCTAATCCAGTTCAGTCGCATCTCATAGATGTGTGATAGCAGTTTTATAAACTCTGTCAGTAAACTCCAGAGAAACTGGCAACAATCAGATAATGTCAGATTTACCTCAGCATTGAATTAAATGATCGCTCCGATGTTTAGATTGACTGGAAACCAGCAAACTAGACTGTCCTTGACCACCTATTTTTGGAGCCGCTGGTATAGCCTAAATGATACCCAATTGGGAGCATCCTCTTCAGCATATAAACAACCTGGTGCCTTACACACTCCGCATGCTTACACGCTGGCCTGGTGCTTTGGATCGCAGTTTGGCTTCTTTTTGCTATTGTTTCCTCTTTCTTCCATTTTGGTGTCTCAGCCCCCTTGTGTGCTAGCGCACGACTCGTGGTGCTAAAAGGGTTCGTTACAAACCCTCAAGAAAAAAAAAGGAGCAGAATTCTTAACTTTTTTCTGCTACCTTCCTTCTTCCCTAACTTCATTGCCATCCCCATTTCCCAGCCATCCAGGTATTGGCCTACATGTAAACATGGAAGGGGGTGGTCACCTAGATGCAAGATGATGCAGAAGAGTTGGCTCTTCACTAGCCAAGCACATTAGCAGAGAGAGCAGGGGCTGATTGGGAACATCCGTTATGGCTTGATAGGATATAAATTGTTGGTGGCAAGCCCCCGCTTGAAATGCTCGTTCTATGGCTTGGGTAGTTATGTGCAAGTTGTAAGTCGCTCAATTAATGGGGAGTAGCAAGCATGTCTTGTTTTGTATTTTTTTTTTTTTTAAACGTAGTTTTACCTTTACAGCATTATTCCACATAATTTGTATTTTGGAATGTTTTCGCCCACAAAAAAAAATATATCTTTTTTCTGTGCAACATTTCATCACTGTGTGCAATATCGTATGTGCCAATGGTGGCAATATATGTATATCAATTAAATATATGATTACTATTTGAAAGCATGTGGCTGAATTCCATGTTTATTTCTCATGAAGGAGTTGTATGCCTTTATTTGCACTCGAAGCTCCATCCTGGAGGAAAACTATAGTAAACCAAGGTCTTAGCAGCCTATTGGGTCAAGCAGTTCACATAAGTACTTTAACTTGAAATAGAACAATGTCGCTGCAGGTATGCCTCTTCCTATGAAATGGGTAAACTTGGCTTATGGGTTGTTGAAGGAAGGCTATAAACAAGCAATGGAGTTTTTGTGAAAAGGAAAACCTAAGGAACAGTGAAATCTCCATTTTAGCTTTAAGCTAAGAAAAGGTGCTTCAGTCCAATCCTCATTAAGGTGTATGGTGAACTGTCTTCAGTGGTTGTTGTGTGTAGCACTTTGCTTTTCCCAGGTTAATGAAATGCCTGACCAATACTTGTTTAAACTGATCTCAACAAAGAATGTTGTTCTCTCTTATGTTGCCTCTTTTGAAAAAAAGAGGGTATTTGATTTGCTTATTTGGTTTTGATGCATTAAATATAATTTATGTACATTTGACAAATTTTAAAATAAATTTAATTTACCCATGAGGGAAAATCTACATTCAAAATGTATGTGTTTTTCATGTTTCATTTCTTGTTGAAAAAAAAAAACTTACCAAAATGTCTACAATTCACTGATGAAAAGTATGTTTAATTTTGATGTAGTGTTGTCTAAAATGTCTTACTCTACAATGATACTAATTACTTAACTTACTAAAGCTTAATTTTACAGCCTTTAAAATGCAAACTTTGCAATGACAAGTACCTGATGACTCATGTCTTCTTAGAGATTTTTACATTAGTACTGTATGTGTAATACCAGGCTGTAAAATAAAGCATCACTTTGGTCTCTAATCATCTGGACTATGCAATTTGTGATCATCTGTATGTTTTGATTGCTTCTATGTCAGCATCGATGCTCATGAAACACTAAAGGAATGAGGGGTTATTGATCACGACCCAAGAAAACCTGCATATTTTTTTAGTTTTGTGACTGAATGCAAATAATTTTTTTTGCTGATATGAGTTTTGGGGCTTTCCATGTTTTACATATTCATGAGTTTAACACAAATACGAGCCAAAGAAAAACTGTTTCAAAATCTAAGCAGGTCAGAAATACTTTAGGTTACTTTTGATTTATACCTTTCAAGTTTATAACTAATTGGAAGTTATAAGGATTTCTAGTCACGGGTTAGATTTCTGGTTGAATGCCCGTTAATAAAATGGCATGACAGAAAAGATGTTGCCAGGACCATGAACATTGAGAGGATTTTTATTACTTTAAACTGTCCGACCACCTTCCAGAATAAACCAAATTAGAAAAATGTCAACATAAAGATGACCACAAACACACACTCTCCAGGTAGAGTAAGAGTGCAGGGTCTGAACATGCTCAAAAGCAATTTCCTCAGGACATTTGTGTTTCAATTTTGTTGTAAAGTAGGTGGTCTCTACACCTCTCGGCCACATGCTGACCAGGAAGAAGGGCGAAAGAAATTGAAGGAGACGTGCCACATTGAGATGGACTCCAGCCCAGATCCCGACCCAGACTCTGACTTTGCTCCTCATCCAAGAAGCCGCATAGAGGATTGGTTTAGTTCATCACAGCTTTGGAAGCACAAGTGCAATGCGTCAGAACTGGTGATAAGACTGTATTTAGTCGAACCAAGGCTTTAT